>OY821777.1:6173750-6851875 GCA_963682175.1 Triglochin maritima
TACTTTTTTCTTCATTCAGGTATGTATGATTGCACGTGCTTGCCCAGAAACAGTAGATGAGGCCTTTGCTCTTGTCCCATCTTTGAAAGTAAGACTGCACTGGGTTGGTAATAATAAGATAGTTTTTTCACTATGAATTGTAATACAAGAGAACACGAGTATCTGATTTTGTTCCATTATATTTATGTCTAATTAATTCACATGTCCGAACCGTGACTCTTTTGAGTTCATTTATAGTCTACCCCAACTAGTTCGGGACTACAGACTTTGTTGTTGTTGTTGTATATTTATGCCTAATTATAATTTTGTGCTGATCATGTGCCTTTTGTGGTAAACTCTTAGTTATGGCTGTGGGAATTTTATAGTGGCAGAGAGATGAGATTGAAGTATCATATTGGTCTATCAGAATATTATCGATTTATTATCAATTTGACAATTGGTAGAAGTTTTTAAGTTTCCGTTTGATGCGGTTAACTTAAACAAGAACTTGTTTAATAAATCCTTTTCCTCCTTTACTAGTATTCTTTTTGATAAACTCCAAGCTTCACCTTTTGTGACCTTCCTGGTGAAGCCATTTCCTTCCATAAACATTTTCAAATCTCTTTTTACATATTGTCTTCCATTGTTGTGCTGGTTGCCTAGATCAAGAGTGTTTTGAATGCTTTAAATTGATTAAAGAGCCATAAATGTTAATAATAGTGCCATTTGTAACACTTGTCTTTCTTTGTTGTAGAACTACAACATGGCTGTACCATCACCATATCTTAAATGACCGTTATTAATCATGGACTCAGTTAGGAATCAAAATGATGTACAACTGGTGTTTCATGTGAAAACCTTGCAACTTATATCACCTGTTACAAATAGGATCTGCGAGTATGTTTTAAATCATCATTGATAAGTATTTTCATCAAGTGTTATTAAATAATGTTCCTCAAAAGTGGGATGAATGGAACACAGGATGATGTAGCTCTTATAGAAGGTCGAAATAGTTAATCGCGATTTGAGACTAAAGCAGCATATCTGAGGTCCACCCTTTATATTGTTGCTTGCTCATGTTAGCTTTCAACGTTCCTACGTTTGACCATTATTCTTTATCAAACACAATGTTTATATCTTGAATTCTTACTTTTCAGGCCAACAAACTAAAAGTCGAAGGACCGATCAGGGAAGCACTGCTTGAGCTGGCAAATCTTAAAAAATCCACATGAGGTTCTTTGCTGAACCCATTTCTACGTATAAGGAATATTCTTTCATTAAGATTGATGTCTGTTTTAGAGCGAGGTTCTTTGACTAGCATCTTTTTGTTTTGGACTCTGTAATTTCGCAAGGAAAAAAAGGTTTTCATCCTTTGTCCTAGTATAGTTCTAGTGGTACTTTAGTCCACCAGATTGGCAGTAATGAATGTGCTTGCATGCAATTCACTGGTGTTTTCAAATTCAGTACATTTGGTTCATTATGATCTTGAAGAGCTCAATCATAGTGAAAATGATTACTATGGTTCTAGGGAGTAGATGTAGATCACATACCTCTTGTGGGTTCCCTGGAGTTCTATAAGGGTCCAAATGAAAGATTCAGCTGGGAACTAACTGTCTTATGCGTTCTTTGACTGAAAAAAAGATCAAATGCTCTCGAGGAGAGCTAAGTGCTCAGTGTGTTTATATATGTTTGGTGCAGCATCTGATTTGAACATTTCATTGAAGCTTTTACTTTTGACAAGTAATTTTTGTCGAATGTCATAGTCAATGGTTTTGAGCTCTGCATCTCCTGAATGTGTTGCATGCATCCTCCTAGGGCTGTAAATGGGTAATATTTTACCCGCAACCCGTCCCGTCCCGCCTAATGTGGGTAGCGGACAAATAAATGTTACCCGCCAACCCGCTAACCCGCCACCCGCATAACCCGCCTAATAAGCGGGGCGGGTTGCGGTTGTCTTGCAACCTGCCCCGTATAACCCGCAACCCGCCTAATCAAATATATTATTAATTTTTTATATACCAAAATCATTTTAATGTTTCAATTTTACTCATAACCATTAACCCACCTTACCAAATCATTATTCAACACTAACCAAATGTCTAGTTTTTCACTCAACACATCTAATTTCTCAAAAAATACAATGAGTAATTACAATTTTTTAAGTTTTGATGTTCTTTTATTTTTCTTAGAAAAAAATCAAAAAAAAATTAAAAAACCCGCCAAACCCGTCCCGCCTCACCTAGTCCAACCTTATGCGGGGTGGGTAGCGGTTTTTTTTATTTTTGACCCGCCCCGTATACCCGCTTAACTTATGCGGGGCGGGTAGCGGTGGACCAAAAACCCGCCCCGCCCCGCTTACACCCCTACATCCTCCTCGAGTTGTCCTATTTTCTCTTTTGGAAATTCAGTTATGACTTTTCTTTTCTTCTTCATGATGCAGATGACTGGTACATCTCGGAAAAGGCGGTAAAGGCCAGTGGGGAGGCGTATTGGTGGCTCTGTATGTTTTATGCATTTTTGCCATTTTTGTGTTGGGCATTAACCTTGCTCTTCTGCTTGCGTAGCTATGAATGTAGGTAGGGGGTTTACTTATGACTGTCAATTTTACACGAAACACGATAACACGACACGAAAACGACACGAAGTTAGCGGATATGGATTGAGAATTTGAACACGATTAATAAATGGGTTGGATACGGCAACACGATTATTAAATGAGTTGGATATGGATTTCTGCTGTAAAAACGATCAACACGATTAAGACACGATAAAACACGATAAGTAATTGGGTAATTAGGCATACGATTACGAATACGACACGATTAATACACGACTAATACCGACAAGTCTATAAGTAATATATAAGTTATAAATTATAATAAATAAATTCTAATAACTGAATGTCATATTTATAATTTTACCAATATATATAATTGGTTTGAAACTTTGAAGTTTGAACTCTGAACTCTGAACGAGTGGATAATTGTGTGTTAAACGTGTGTTAAATGGTGTAAACGGTAGCGGTGTTAAACGTGTACACGAAGTAACCCATTTAATAATCGGGTATAAACGGGTTGGATATGGCAACACGATTATAAATGGGTTGGATACGACAGAAATTTAGCAACACGATTATTAAATGGGTCGGATACGGCACAACACCTAGAGCTTATATATAGGAGTTGACACGACACGATTAACACACGACACGACACGATTGACAGCCCTAGGTTTACTCACAACTGATATGAAGTACATGGAAATTTGATGATAAGTTGTTGACAACATTTTGTATGCCATTTTTGAGTTGTTGAAAGAAACTTAATGCTGCAATTTTTTGGGTTGAGGAGCAAATATTGCCATTTAAGGTTATTTAAGTGATGCGCCCATTGAGCTTAGTGTTACAGAGTGTATGCTCGGTTTTCTGCTTGTATGGTAACTTCTTGATGCTAAGCCTATTGTGCCCTTAACACTGGAGATATAATTTTGATGAAGATATGCAGTTCTAGAAATTATAGTTTTACGAACTTAAGTAAAAAAATTCTTGCTAAGTGTTTGTGATTGGTTTTACCCTAAAGGAATTATTGCAGTTATGTGTTTATATTTTTGGAATTGGTCATGACCAATACTATGAAAATCGTAAGGACCAAAGGTGTTAATCTCTACGCAGAATTAGTAAGGGAGGCTGATGTAGCGATGGCCTTAAGTTGTGATGATGTCAATGGCCCGAGTCTTCTTCTTTCCAACCCATATATCCAGCGTGTTGTAGATTCTTATCCAACTATGGTAGTGTGTCAATTTTTCAACTGCCTATCGATTTACTATGTATCTTAGTGAAGTTAATCTACTGATTGCAGTTTCAACCGTGGTATATTTCGTGTCACTAAAAATCGATGTGAAGTACACAAAATTACGTGGACATTCAAATTATCAGTTAGATTAATCCTCTAAATGGAGAACGTTTTTCCAAACAAAGAAATACCCATTTCAATTGGGAGATTTTTTGCCTTGGATAATCAAGACGAGGGATCAAATCCTAACAATTTTATTTACATGCATGAGATATCTGAGTTCCCAATTTTTCTATTCGCATGTTTGTGCTATTTTTTTAGATTTAAAATCAGATGGACGGTAGAGTAAATAAAATCGAAATAAATAAATAAATCCAACATTTATAATTTCCAACGAAATTTAAAGAAATGAAATTGGTACCTAAGTGGATTTAAGTTCTTGTTCGTTTATGGATTGTATGACACATTTCGTGTCACTAAAAAGTCATTGTGAAGTACAAAAAAATACGTTTAGACTTACAAATTGTAAGTTACACTAAATGACTAATCTTCTAATTGAAAATCTTTTCCAACAGAACAATTAAATACCAATTGAAGCTAGCATCTTGAGATAGTTAATATCAACAAATAGTTTAAATTGTAGGAGTTTATTCGAATATTAGGATGTGTGACATTTAAAATGAGGTAGATTGTAAAGTAGACAAAATTAAATTAAAATAAATAAAATCCATCATTTATATTTTCCAACGAAATCGAAACCGGTTAGTTTTTCCTGGAAGTCCAAACTCGTATCCACCGAGAAATCACGAAATTTCTTCCCAAACTCGGCCGCCCACCCACGATCGGATCTGTGAGAACTCCTCTCCTCCCAGTCCAATGCATGCGACGGCCCAGTCGTGGTTCACGGGAGGCCCGAGCACCGCCGGCGAGCCGAAGCCGGCGCCCTCGCTCCTCGCCGAGTGGAACTCCTACGCCTCTTCCCGCTCCGACGACGACGCCTCCTCCTCCGCCCTTGGCTTCGACCTCGAGGCCGCCGTCCGATCCGCCAACGATACCGTCTCCGGAACTTTCAACGTGTGAGCAACTGTCTCTCCTCTCTCCATTTTTCACTTTAGGGATTGCTTGAGTTGCCTGTCAGTAACTTCGTAAATCGTAAGTAAGAATGTCGGATAATTGAGGATTCCGTGTTTCCGGTTTGTGGTAATTAACTTCCCCAGACTAGAGCGCTAAGTGTGTCATTGTTATTTGTAATTAACTTCCCTAGAGTGCTAAGTTGTATCGACATTGTATGGCGTAGTATTGATCAATTATAGCTACTATTTTGAGATTCAAAAAAGCTATGGATTATCAGCCCCATACTAACTTGGTCAATTGGGAAGCCTTAGGAGACACACGGTTCTTCGTGTATGTTTTGAGCCAAGCATGTAGTGCTGCTTCTGTTGGGACTTACTTGGATCATGAAGTTGTCAAATGTAACTTACATTGTATTTGTTTCATGGTTTGTCGACATATTGTGCAAAGTGTGCATCCTGTCATCGTCTACTTGAGATATCCTTAGTCATCTTCGTTTTCTTTACATATCTTTTGGATTGAGTTCCCAGTGACGTGGAGTGTTAACTTTTACTAGTCCGCTTCAACCTGACCAGCTTGACTGATCCTGCTGGTTAACCCAATTGGCCTGACTAATCACCGACTAATTGATTTGGAGCCTTAGACCGACTAGTGTCTGATTGATTGACTTTAAATCTACTCTCCCTTTATTTATTTTTTATTATAAAAGTACTACATTAATAGGGACTTCAATTAGTACGATCGAATCCCAAGCATCCCGTGCCTCCTCAATCGCCCCATCATCACACCTCAAAATCTACTATCCCTTAACCTTTATTTAATTCAAATCCACGTCCCATGTTTTTGTTGGATCTACTGCAAGAGGCTCATAATGTTTATGAGTTGTAGAAATTGGCTATGATTTCTTTTTCTTGTTCGTTGATCAATTAGTTTGAAGGTTAATAGAGTGAACCGTATGGGCTATTCAAATGGTAATGAAGAAGTTGATATCATCAATCATAAAAAACAATGTAGGTCACATTTTGTTGTTAGAGGTGCAGACAGATCTTACACCCAACAAATCAAGGTAATTTCACATTTATATCTGTATCTGAAATCCCCCAAGGAAATGAGAATTACCTAAACAGGTACTTCATAAGCATTCGGGAATAAATATTGGATACAAATACACTACTGACACAATGCAGAATGGATACATACATGTAATCACAAATTCTAAGATATTGATTATTTGATCGGGATATTAACTTGGAAAAACAGTATGTAAGAATTGCAGTGGTAAAACTTCGAGCATAGATTTCAAATGATCTTGGTTGATATTATAACTAGACCATGTTCATTGTGAATAAAAATATCTTAAATGGTTATCTAGAACATTGTATGCACATCTGCTGAAATTTGAAATATCAACATGCATTGCATTCAAATAAAGCAAAAGGACATTTAAAACCTTAAGGGAATGGATATGAATTTTGAAGTAGACAGCAGTCAAGCAGATATTTTGTATCATTGATGCCCTTACTTGGCTCCAACATCTGTCATGTCTGGCTCATGGGTGAAATTTTGAGGTTTTTTTTTCTCTTAACATTTTTATATCCAATTAACAATGTAATATTCTGGGTTTGCTATCAAAAAAGGATATTTCATATTAGTTTTTTGGGTTTAGTGTACAGATGTTTCCTAAGATGAAATATATAAAAAGGTAGACCAATAAGTTAACAAAATACATTAATACAGAGACATTTATTAAAAGACAGCAAGTTAGCCCACAGAAAGTCTAGACAGACATTAATCAGACTCAAAGAGCAACCTCATTCATCTGAAGAGGACTAAGACTGAACACCAATCAGCGACGTTATGGGCTGACTGCTCCGACTACATGCACATGAGGTGTAGTGGCTTGGAACCGGTCCCCCTTGACCACCTTCTCAAATATATACCTAGTACATGAAGAACCAGACTAGGTTTTTTTTGGATTGGGCAACTTTGCAGTTATATTTTTCCTATACACATTATTGCAGATGTCTCGTCAAGATCTTGATATTTGTTCTTCTTGTTTCTTGTTTCATCCTTGTATTGTCATGTTACATGAGGCCACTTTTACTCACCTGATCTTGAAGTTTAAAAATATCATTTGATATAGATTCCATAAGAAATGATTTACTAACTTTTCGGAATCAGATGCGATAAAAAAATCTTCAGGTCAAATGTATGCCAGGTCATTCGGAGTTCTTGGAAGCTGACCTAGAAACAAAAAGCTTCAAGTATTGAAGTTTTGGTTCAGCTTACAAATTGAAGTATAAGATCTCACATGAATTTGAATTTCGAGAGAGAAATCTTGTCACAACCCAATGTTAATTGCCCAAGCTTTAATGAGTTTGCTGTTTATTTGTTTGAGGACATTATAGACATCCCCATTTATATGATCTATTATTTCTTTGGTATATTTCTCATTTGATTTATATAGGGTTTCTAAAGGTGTAAAAGATTTACCTGGTAGCTTCCAGACAGCAACAAGCAATGTCCCTTCTGGGAAATCTCTCATGTACTTTGGGTTGCTCCTTGCTACTGGAGTCTTCTTTGTTTTCATCGCATTTACCATGTTCCTTCCTGTCATGGTTCTGATGCCACAGAAATTTGCATTGTGCTTTACTATTGGCTGTGGATTTATCATCGGATCATTCTTTGCACTGAAGGGCCCAAGGAATCAGCTTGCTCACATGTCATCTACAGAGGTAATGGCTTAAGCTCAAAATATGAACTTTGGACTCCAACTTAACATTACTTTAACTTTAATTCCATGTGCCTGTTTCATAAAGAGCAACCTCAATCCTGGTTGAAGTTTTTTGGCTTCTCAGTATATTGTTGACTAAGCTGTCGACCGTAGCAAATAGAGTTAGGTGTATGTGAGTCTATAATAAACAAATTATTATAGATTGTCAAAACTATAATAAATTGAACGAAAATGATTAATAGACGCTAGCGTCCCGGACGCTTCTGACGTGGTCAGTATAGTAAGCAAAAGTCAAATGTCTTTACTTTCCGAGATTAATTAAAAAACATGTTTATTTTGTGTCACTGACAACCTTACTTTCCCCATGCAACATTTGGTTCCCTATGCAATATTTGGTTCCCTATGCAACATTTAGTTTCCCCATGGACAGACTCACATGTTAAAATGGACAGACCCACATCTTAAAATGAACATACCCACATCTTAAAATGAACAGACCCACACCTTAATCTGGACAGACCCACACATTAATCTGAACAGACTCAAACCTTAATCTAGACAGACCCACACCTTAATCTGGACAGACCCACAACTTAAAGTGGATAGACTCACAACTTGAAATAGACAGAATCACAACTTAAAATGGACAAAAGTTTGTCCATTTTAAGTTGTGCGTCTGTCCATTTTAAGGTTTAAGTCTGTTTATGTTAAGTTATGAGTTTGTCCATTTTAAGTTGTGGTTCTATCCATTTTAAAGTGTGAGTCTGTCCAGTTTAAGTTGTGTCTTTCCAGATTAAGGTGTGAGTCTGTCTAGATTAAGTTGTGGGTCTGTCCAGATCAATATGTAGGTTGTCCAGATTAAGGTTTGAGTTTGTCCAGATTAAGGTGTGAGTCTGTCCATTTTAACATGTGGGTATGTTCATGGGAAAATTAAATATTGCATGGGGAAACCAAATGTTGCATTCGGAAGCCAAATGTTGCATTGCGAAAGTAAAGGTTGCATGTGACACAAAATAAACATGTTATTTAATTAATTTCAGAAAGGAAAAGACATTTGACTTTTGCTGACTGTACTAACCACGTCAGAAGTGTCCGGGACGTGCGCCGTCCGTGCATCACTGTCCTAAATTGATTTGTGTTAATGAATTGTAGATTCTATTATTAGTTTGACCAAGAAAGTTCTAGAAGGTGGTTGCCGAAAAGAAATTCTGACTTTCTGATTGAGTCTCTTAAAGTCCAACTAAGATTTTCCAGCGAGCTACATTGTACTGTTTATTCATTCTATTTCTTCTATGAATACGATTAGGTTGTAGGTATTAAAGTTATGTGAATAGTTTTCAGGTTCATTGGCATATTTTAGCTTCTATTCACTTCATGTGGGTATTTTAGGTTGATGACAAGATACTTTGTAAAGAAGTTTTTTCTTTTAAATTTCAAGTTATGAGTCATTTAATTGCTGACCAATTATTCAATAATGAGCAATGGTACTATGCATTTTAAATAAAAAAACACAATCCCAAGAGCATCTTCTTTTGTTGTAACATATAAAACTTTACGTTACGTTATCCCGTTACTTACCATATGTTTCAAGTTAGGCCAACAATAGGTTCAGGAGTTCTCTTAACAAATGTTCTTGTGTTAGTGCTTATTGTTTGCATTGAGAGTTTTTTCCATCCATTGCAAAAGCTGAAAAGCATATACCAACATGGACATTTTCGACCCTATAATTTTATTTATTATAAAAAAAATGTTCTGTTTGGAAGTAGCAATGTGCTCATTATCTTTCTTGTGTTGCAGAGACTTCCTTTCACATTAGGATTCCTTGGCAGCATGGTCGGTACTATATATGTGTCTATGGTGCTGCACAGTTACATCCTCTCAGTGTTCTTCTCTGTTATTCAGGTTTGATATTTGCTTAAGCACTTCTGTTTGTCTTTTGTTTTTAGCTATCGGTCTATCGTGTGTGTAGAGTGCATGTACTTATGGTCGGGTATATTTGTCACCATCTGTTTGCAAGGTCACGTGATGTGCTCTTTTCTGGACTGAAGTCTACAAGGCTATAATCATCTTGAGTGTATAGAATTAGCACGATGCAAAACATAGAGGCACACTGTAGTTTGTTTCCTTTTGTCCACTTGCATGTGAACCAACACGAAGTATTGATGAGTTCATAATACGCCCCAATTTTCTTGTGGATTATACTAATATGAAATCTACTGATTATTCCAGGTTCTTGCACTGTCTTACTATGCCATTTCCTACTTCCCTGGTGGTTCTGCTGGGCTAAAATTTGTATCATCTACTATTACTTCTTCCATACTGAAGTGCTTTGGCCGGTGATTTTCCTGTTAATTCGTAGTATTTTCATGGCATTCAGCTAAGTCGACATGTTCCCTTTCATCTCCGACATGTTTTAACTCTCATCACCCTTCACAATGTAGAAAAAGATTTGGTACTGGCAAATACATGCAAAACACATTCAGTTGGTCTACTTAGATTAGTTCTTTTTCAATATTAGTGTGCTTGAACAGTTTTTCTTGCCATATTATGAGAAATTTGTTTCCGGGCATCGTTATATTGAGCATCAGCTGTTTATATTTTGCACAACACTTGCGGTTAGTTGCATTTTCGTCATTGTACGGTTGTACCCTGTCAGTTCCTTTTTCTTAAAACGAAATTCTTGTGACGAGTTGACTAATTTCCCATGTAATGCCATCAAGCTGTAAAGAAATTAAATAGTCCCTAATCATTTTAGGCCAGTCTTTTGACTTCAAAATATCACTCGAGTTATGTGTTAAGTGTTGAAAACGAGATGTCTTATTTCTATTAAATAAGTGATACCTCCGGCAGCCATACGCGTGAACGTTTATTTAGGTTTCATTATTTCATATGACTGGCTAATCTTCGAGCCAAAAGGTTACCATGATCTTAAGTTGTCTCTGAGTTGGGACGATATTAGCATTTTTCTAGTGCTTAAAACATCTCCTACACCTTCCATGTACCACGACAACTTTGATATCGTCAAGTGAGATTAATGGTGCATTTAGGATTGGAGTTAATTATAATGAGAGAGAATTTTGAGGTAACCATTAGGAGAATAAATTTTAAAGGGGTAACAATTCTTATAGTATAAGTTAGATATGTTAAGGAAAAGTTTGCTGGAATAATAATTTCAAACTTGGAAAAGTTCAATAAGACACAACTACATTGATTTCTCTTGGGTGGATTTTTTTATTTTAGTCAAACTATAATACATCTCTAGCGAGTAGAAATGTTAGAAAAGAAAAAAATTAAATAGACTTCCAAATTTCATAATTGTTAGCTTAGGGAGAATGAGGTAATAGATTCCCCCACCTAAACATCCTTCTAATTCAAACACACTTAAGATTGGTGAAAATAACCTTCTTAAAAATTTCTCTTCTGTTCCCCTCAATCCAATCACCTCCTAATATAAATGGGATTTCTCAAGTGTGAGAAAACTTTTGACTGATATCGTATCCTTTTGATGTTATTGTCCAGTGAAATTGATACGGATATCTTTTCCTTGAGGACATCTTTAGTTGGTATTATCCACATTTTGTCTACATTACCATGCAAAGAGAACATGACGTGTAATAATCCTTAAAATCCTCAATGATCCCAATACATATTGCTCCTAATCCAACCTGCCATCAGCTTTTGTTGTTTTTTTTCCATAGGGATCCCCTAGATCCTGGTAAGCACTCTTTATTAGGTAGAGATAAATTTAGCTACAAAGTGGAGATGATTATCTAAACACCCACCATCTTTATTGAACTAGCATATCACTAATTTGGTTCTAGAAGATCTAAACGTCTGTTTCAGAGAGATACAAGAAATTCTTGTAATGATAAGATCATTGGCTTATTTTAATCTCCCGCAAAACACATGTCCATTATTGGAGCCTACATCATGCTTTATTTCATTTTTATGTTTTGAACTTGTATATCAATCGCAATGTAGTAAATTCTGGAGGTGGCTCACAGTATTGTATTGTTACATGTTACTTGTGGAGATTATGAGCTAAAATTTTCTTCCAAGAAACATAGACATTTTAGCTGTGCGTCTCTGACTCTCAACCTCCTGTCCGTCCAATTTCTCCCAAAACTAGGATTAGATTGATAATATGTTTGGCATTATACAGATATGATTAACATGTTACATAACCCTCTACCTTTTTATCGTTAAAAGGAGAAACTGTTTACGCTAACCACCTAGTAAAAATATATACTGACAAATTAAAGTTGCATGTCCTCGTCAAGAGGACTTTTGATGATGTACGCAATAGAGAAACATTTGATAGTTTATCCATGCAAACATGCCCCATAAGCTCCATTTTTTCATCAAGAGGCTTAAAACTATTATTATTGCTAAAGTGGCCCAAAACATGAAAGTGAAAGCAGATGGAGACAAAGCCCTGATATTAAGGAAAAGAATGCATCCAGCACATCTGTACCCATGCTTTAGAGACAATAATTAGTTAGTGTACGTATAAACCCCACTAATACCTTATTCCACATAAAAGAAATCTATGAAGAAATTGTTTGATCTTCATTTTGAGGTTGGGTAGACAAAAACATTATAATGCTAGTGTGGATGGTTGGAGGATCGAAGTGAAAAGAGTGCAAACATTTTAATGGTTTGTATTTGATGGGTCCATTCCATTCAGTAATCCCATAGTTGCAACATAAATATTACGTTGTCTAGAATAAAACAAAATAAGTGCGAGTTGGCAGTTGGCATGGTGATGCTGCTGATGCAACACCATCCAAGGATTGATTTGCTGATGGCTCAAGCTCGTATTTCGTATTTATTTATGTATAGTTACGTTCCATTTGTTTAGTCAAGGTTTTCTGTTTCATTTTTTATTTCTAATGTGTGAACTAGGCCCATATAAGGAGACATTTGGAACAATGTTTGGAAGGGACTGAATTGTATCTTGTTAGACAACTTAAGGTAATACTGTCTTTAAAAGCATAGTAATCATTGCAGGTGCCAGGTGATACAAATAAATATACCTGTAGAAAGACAAAAACACCTGAACTGTTTGATTGAAAAGAGTCAATTCAGTTCAAAGAAATTATTTCTGAAACTTTGATCGGTACATAGTAATTAAGCATGATTTTAATCCTTGAAAGCTAGAATTTCAAGAGTATTCTTTACCTTCGCTTTATCCATCCAATCATGATGTGGATTTGCAAATGTTTTTTTTAGGAAAATTGTATATTCAGCACCATCCATCATGGATTCATGGTCACTAATTACCACTATAATATGAGGTTATGTTACCCGTAATATGGATTCGCTTTTGCTTAATAGGTGCTTAAAGACCAACAAGGTTGGCCCTCCACCACCCAATGTTCCTCCACGTGAGTTAAAATAAAGGACTATATTGGTGAGATCTTTGGTCACCTCTAAGCTTTCACACCTAAACATGTAATTGCCACCTCTTCTTGCCATGGCCTTAAGGCACACACCTTCATAATCAACATATATGGTTCTTGTGTCTTCATCTGGTTGCTAAAGAGCCACTATCAATCAAGATTTGAACACAAAAGGTGATGTATAGATGGAACAAATGACCTCACAGGAAACATGGAAAAAAGAGGGTGTGGTCTGCTAGTGTTCATGCACTTTGGTGATTCCATCAGAAGGAAAAATATTTATCTTTGTTTATGAGAAAACATGTTATATCTTGATGTTTGTCCTCGTGTCTATGGTGGCACCACATATACTAGGTTTCTGAATCTTACATATTTATCAGATTTATCTCTATTGGTGCTGGGGTTGGGGTAATCTTGGGGAGTAAGGAAGATCATGACAATTTTGGAAAAATTGGTTGGAAGTTAATGTTCAAATTATGCAATCAGAAGTTGATTGTTCTTGTACAAGGCCAATACTTCAGGAAAATAAAATAGACCATGTTAACATTGTCCTTACATGGCCATGGACATGTAAGGGTATGTAGTTTCAAGAAATTTCTTCTCGTAAATTAATTTCTCAAAAATATATATATTTTGAACTCAAAGTTCTTGCACCATCCTGGTTTCACCCATATGTGGTTTTGAGTTGAATCACGTGCACATTTCTCACAAATGACAGAGCACAACCAGTCAATCCCATGTGCTTGCATCCAAACCTATAGTTTTGAGGCATCAGATAGATGTCGACATTATATGAGGTTGAACTCTATAGACGTCTCCAAACACAAGCATCAAACCATCTTATTTAATAAGTGAGACATATAATATTATTAACAACTTCATTTGTTTGATTACTAACTTGCATGAGACCTCTAAGGGGCACGAATTGTCTTACATATGGGCACAAGCATTCTTGGTTTACTCATGTAATGCCTTCGGCTTGTTTGTCATATAATATAACACTTCCATTTACTGTACAAGCAATGCCTTCTTATTTTGCTTTCAGTATAAAAAAATTGCAAGTCAAGATTGATTTATAATGATCTGCAATTTCTTAAGTGGTTTATGAAATCTAACCTTGCTTACAAGCTAAAACAGCCAGCTCTCGTTTGAAAAACCAATTTATAAGGATTCATATTGCTAGTTGTATATTTTCAGTAATTATAAGTACGAAACCTTCTTACGTTATTTTGGATTAATCTATTTGATAATAAATTCTAGAATAAGCTTACTTAGATATTGCATTCAATTTGTTATGCTTCAATTTCTTTACAAGCATTGCCTCGTCACTTTGCCTTTTCTTCTTCTTCAAATAATTTGAAATTATGATGTGAAGTAGACATGTTCTGTAATGATGTGCACTTCAAAGAAGAATCATCTTGAAGAGAAATAGTAGCACAGATTCTAAAATCCGACCTTCCTATTGAAATTAGTAAATGCTAATTTATTATTAAACATAAAACCTAGTTACATTAAACAACATTTAAGAATTTGGATTCTTAAATACTATTTTTTCATAAAAGAAACCAGAATGTCTGACATTCTTGCAGGAAGCTAAGATCAGTCCTAACTTTGGGATTTAATTTGCTATAAATTTTAATTAAACTTTTTAGAAATTCCTAATGTTTTGGACAACCAAAAACTGCATAATCATTACAATATACAACAGTTATGAAGCCATAAATGGAACTGTAATTTCATAGCAGTCTTGCCTGTTTTTGATGTTTGTTGTCTGAACTTTACTTGAACAAGTTGGGTTTTGACGATGGCTAGTGCAATAGAGTAGCACATAGGAATCTAAGGTTACTTTTTGTCACTTCCACCCAAAGACTTGTACATGTTCTTGAGCCTTTTCTCAACTTTCCAGCAAATGGAGCACTGCTAAATGAGCCAGGCATGTTCATGTTCTTAGTTGTGTGTCTTTGGTTAGACCGTGAAACTTTTACACACTTTCACTTCCATATTAATATATCTTGTCCTTCTCCATGTGCCCCTCTGTGATTCCTTACTTTCTACTCTATTTCTGTAGATAGATGTTATGCATGTCCATGGACACAACCTACAATGGCTAACATCCCTACAATGCCTTTTAGTGGATCTCATGTGTTACATCAAGTGTCAATACAAGTTGAAGTTTTATTTTTAGCTTCCTGAAATAAGTGTATCACAATGAAATCTTTTTTAAAGGTGCATTACAATGAAATCTGAATGCTGTATGCTGGATTATGATATCTATACAAAGAAGGGTCATTCAACTCTGGTTCTAGTTTATAGGTTTAGCTAGTCTTTTCATGGTGTTGTTTTATTAAATGATTACAGACTTTAAGATTTTTCAAGTTAATGATATGTAAATCTTCCCTTTGCGTATAGATACTCTTTGATTCTAGCAATTGGTTTCTTGAGCTTGTACAAAAAGTAAGAAATGTGTAGATTTTCTGTTCTTGATTCTGAACAATTCAGAACGATGTTATAGTATTAAGGAATTACTTTTGCTTAAATATGTCTTCCAAGGAACCTGAATTACTTGACATTGGTTTCCAAACTCACATTCAGAAAACAAATTGTCATTAGCTAATTAGTTAAAAATGACTGCATACTGCATTGTCACTACATCATTGAAAATTTCCACAGGTGACAGAGGTTAATTACTTCCCTTTGAATCAACCCTACTCACCCACACAAACTAAGAACTCCAAATGTAACCAAAAGAGGTAAAATACAACAGACTAAAATAAAGACCACATGAACTACTCATTATAAATCATCCACCATGATCACAGAGTCATGCAAACATACATTATCCCACTCAACTCATAACCAATCCACCAATTCAATATTCTAATCCTACTCCCCCACATGCACCCTCAATTAAACACAAAACATCACCAATTAAAAAAAAATCAGCTGCATGTTCTCTTGATCCAGATCTCCTGCATTTGCTCTATAAACAAAACATGGGGTTCCTCCCTCTGCAATCCCAACACAAACCATTCTGCTCTTCTCCTCTCAAAAACTCACCAATGCCTTCAAACACAAATCCTTTCTTCTCTTCTTTATTGCTCCCTCTTATCATAACCACTTCCTTCTATGTCTCTTCCTACTCCCTTGATGACCAAGGGCTAGCACTTCTTGCATGGAAACAAACATTGAAAAGCGCTACAAATGCTCTGGGGACATGGAATCCATCCGACATGTCGCCGTGCGATTGGTTTGGGATCGTCTGCGATGCGAAAGGTGGAGTTGTGAATATCACCTTAAGAGGGTTGGATATTCGGGGTGGCCTACCTTCCAATTTCCAACGTCTTATTTCTTTGAAGTCTCTAATAATCTCTTCTACAAATGTCTCCGGAGCGATCCCAAAAGAGATTGGAGATTATGCAGGACTAGTTTTCCTAGACCTCAGCGAAAACCAGCTTTCGGGTGTGATACCAGAAGAAATATGCAACTTGGAGAATCTTGAGAGTCTATTTTTGAACTCAAATTCCCTCCAAGGAGCCATTCCGTCCAACATTGGCCGTCTAACCAGTCTTGCGACGCTTGTCCTGTATGACAATGAGCTTGAGGGCGAGATCCCGGTCGGAATCGGAGAATTGAGCAGCCTTGAAGTGTTCCGAGCGGGCGGAAACCGGAATTTACGAGGCACATTGCCGTCCGAGATCGGCAACTGCAGCAATCTATCCATCCTAGGCCTTGCCGAGACCGGAATCTCTGGAAAACTACCGGCTTCCATCGGAATGTTGAAGCGCCTTCAGACGCTAGCCATTTACACAGCATATCTATCCGGTTCGATCCCAGAAGAAATCGGGAACTGCAGCGAACTCACTCATCTCTATCTGTACCAGAATTCACTCTCTGGTCAGATACCGCGGCAGTTCGGGGATCTAAAGAAGCTCCATAACGTGCTCCTGTGGCAAAACAGCCTCGTGGGATCAATCCCGGCCGAGCTCGGGAGCTGCACGGAACTTGTTGTGTTGGATTTCTCGGTCAATCTTTTAACCGGAAGCATACCGGAGAGCTTCGGGAACCTTGCCAGCCTGGAAGAAATCCAACTGAGCACCAACCAGCTCTCGGGACCGATATCGAGGGCTATCTCGAATTGCTCTTCACTAACTGCAATCGAATTCGATAACAACCAGCTCTCGGGGGACATCGAGATCGAGTTCGAGAGGATGGAAGGCCTCACTTTGTTCTTTGCCTGGCAGAACAATCTTACTGGGAGTGTCCCGGAGAGTCTCTCGGCTTGCCGGAGCCTCCAATCGTTGGATCTTTCCTTTAACCATCTTTCGGGGGCAATTCCGGTGGGGCTGTTCGGGCTCCAAAATCTTACCAAATTGCTTCTTCTCTCGAACGAGCTGTCGGGGTTTATACCCCCGGACATCGGTAACGCCACGGCATTGTTCCGGCTCCGGTTGAACGACAATCGTCTTTCCGGGACGATTCCCGCCGAAATTCGGAATTTGAAAAGTTTGAACTTTTTGGACTTAAGTGGGAACAGGTTGACCGGCCCGATACCGGAGGCGGTATCAGGTTGCGATGGTCTCCAATTCCTAGACTTCCACTCCAATGCGCTCACCGGAAGTTTACCTGAAAAATTCCCGGAGGGTCTACAGATCATAGACGTCTCCGACAACATGATCACGGGCCCGGTGGGCCCCAGTATCTGGCGGTTGCCGGAGCTGACAAAGCTTATTCTAGGGAAGAACAGGTTCTCCGGACAAATCCCGGCAGAGGTGGCATCCTGCGTCAAGTTGCAGTTGTTGGATATGGGCGGCAATGCCTTTTCCGGCGGCATACCGCCCGAACTAAGCTGGCTTCCGACGCTCGAAATAGCGCTCAATTTAAGCTGCAACAAACTTTCCGGAGAGATCCCCTCGCAATTCTCCGGGCTCGCGAAGCTCGCATCCCTCGATCTCTCCCATAATAGTTTCTCCGGTAACCTCGACGTGCTGGCGGATTTCGAGAATTTAGTCACTCTCAACGTGTCCTCTAACTCATTCTCTGGTAAGCTACCGAACACGCCTTTCTTCAGAAAGCTGCCGATAAGTGATCTCACCGGCAACAACGGCCTTTACGTTACCGGAGAGACCACGAAAGGTGAATTCGCTCCGATCGGAAGGATCGCAATGTCGTCATTGAAACTCGCGATGTCGATACTAATAAGCGTAAGCGTGGTTTTACTCCTTACGGCGACTTACATGCTAATCCGGGTGCGGTCCAAGCACAGTAAAGACGCCGAAGACGGGTTATGGGAGACAACTCTCTACCAAAAGCTCGATTTAATGGTCGACGACGTCCTCCGTGGCCTCTCCTCCTCCAACGTGATCGGCACCGGAAGCTCAGGGGTAGTCTACAAGGTAATTCTCCGGACCGGCGCCACTATTGCAGTAAAAAAGATGTGGGCGCCGGACTCCACCGCCGCGTTCCACAATGAGATATCGGTTCTCGGTACAATTCGGCATCGCAACATCGTGCGCCTCCTCGGGTGGGGCACGAACCGGACCACCAAGCTGCTCTTCTACACGTACCTTCCAAACGGGAGCCTTAGGTCCTTCCTGCAAGATGGCGGGAAGGTGGCAGGCGATTGGGACCGGAGGTACGAGATAGCGCTTGGATTGGCCCATGCCGTTGCTTACCTTCACCATGATTGCTTGCCTCCGATCGTCCACGGCGATGTAAAGGCAATGAACGTGTTGTTGGGATCGCTTTACGAGCCTTACCTTGCTGACTTCGGCCTTGCGAGGCCTTTGAGCAATAGTGGGAAGTTGGAGTTGGGAGCCTCCCCTTGTCTACGTGGTTCGTATGGTTACATGGCTCCAGGTGACTAGACTACATTGGTTAACTTAGCTAATACCTTCTTACTTTTGGTTGTTTATCATTGAGGTGAGATGTTAATGATTAATGGGCTTTTACTTTGGTTTTTAGAGCATGGTTCGATGCAGAGGATTACAGAGAAAAGTGATGTGTACAGCTATGGAGTGGTGTTGCTAGAGATTTTGACGGGAAAGCATCCGTTGGATCCGGCATTGCCAAGTGGTGCGTCGCATTTGGTCCAGTGGGTGTTTGACAATTTGCAAGGAGAGAACAACGTGGAAGTAGTTATCGACACAAGGCTCCGCGGCCGGTCAGAAGGGGAGGTGCAAGAGATGGTGCAAATGCTCGCGCTTGGGGTGCTTTGCGTTAATGCTCGTCCTAACGAGAGGCCAACCATGAAGGATGTGGTGGCGTTGCTTAAAGAGATCAGAAGGCCGCCAGTCGACGAGGTGAAGGAGCCCAAAGCGGTGGAGAACAAAGATTTGAAGGTGTCTGAGCTCTCGAGAAAAAGTTTGGATTTCCGTTGCTCTTCTAATTGTTCGTTTTTTGCTCTTTCAGATGGCTCCGGATGAGTGAAGAGAGGAAGGGGAATTTCATCGAACACCTGAGTGTGTAGTGTCTTGTGCGTCTCATATTAGGATAGTATGTTTAATGAATTTCTCTCCGCCAAAAAAATTCTAGCCAGATTTATTTCGTGAGGATTTGTGAAATATTATGTATGAGTAGACTGAGGTGAGCAGTTGCCGATTGAGGTAGATTCCTACTTCAATCGGTTGCAAGATCAAGTTCGAAACTACGTTAGAGAGGAGCATTTGGTAATAACTCCTGCAACTTGCCATGTAAATTTCAGCAATTTGCTTTTCATGTACATATAAACTACTTTTGGAATCTAATATCTTAAATGTATTTGTTTTTTTCTTCTTCTGATAATCAGCAGTTTTAATTTTTAATCATTGAGATGAGTTGTGTAACCAATCTCATCGACTACTAGTGAATATCGAACTTACATTCCCAACCCAACCGACTAATTATTGGACAGTTACTACTTGTCTTCCTTAAATATATTTTTCATAAATTGTTTATATCACAAGCAAATTTGTTTGAAGCCTGTTGTTATTTCTCAGACTAAAGGCTGGTTTTAAAAGACATTTGTGGCTGGGTGTTCCAAATACCCTTTCGGATCAATAATCACTTGTGTTCAACAATTAACCCAACCATTAATCTGAGATTAAAATCAAAACACAAGGTATAAAAAGTCTAGCCAAACGACCTATCATAAATCTATAGATATATGTACGGCTAAGCACAGCTGCTATTTTAAGACCAATAAATTATCCACCGTAACTGCTGTACTGGACGGAATTGCACAAACAAAACCAAACAACTTAAACCTTGAAAGACAGGAAAAAAAAACTTAACTAATTGAGGCATGAAGTTCAATTTAGTAGCCTCAACATGAGCATCCATCGACCTTTCCAAAACACGAACATCCATCAGCAGCAACACAAGTTAACTTAGAAAACCAAATTCTCCAAAAAAAAGTATTAATTTTGCTTCTTACATACTTATAATCATCAATCAAGCATGGCAACGTCAATTCTGACGTCAAGAAATGATACAACAAAAGTCTTTACATAAGCATGCATAATTTTGAAACCAATTAACCAACATTGGAACGTGTCACTCCAACCTCCAAGCATAGAGAAAGAAGCAAAACTCCGGTACCCCATCGCCGGAGTTATTCACTCCTACCGAACCATTGTTCTTACTCAAAACCCTCCTCTCCTCCTCCGCCCCATCCTCCGCCGGAGCGCCGGGTTTGAATATAAAAAGCGCGTGACCGGCGCTCCCCGGCGCGCTGAAAAGCCAATCATGTACGTCCCAGAACACCTGCACCGGCACTCTCTCCACCAGAACCGTCTCATTCCCTCTGAAATTCCACTGAAGATTGCTAACATGTACCAGCACAATACCATCCACGCTGATCCACATCTCCGGGTCTTTCGGCCCGGAAAGCGAATTCTCCACCACGATGTCGTGGTCTCTCTTCCCCTCGTCGAACCGTGCCCGAGTCGAAAAACACTTTTTTCCAAACACATTGTCCTTCTTCGACACCAACGTCGGGTCGACGAGGGAAGGCCTTGACTTGGTCCGCTTGTAGGCCTCCTTCTTGCAATCCCCTAGTAAAAGCACGACCTCCTCCGAGCACACCATCGCGACGTAATAACCGCCCGTGGGCTCCGGTCCGCTGGAGAATTTGGCCGACCGGAGGTCCCAGAAGACGTCTACACGCCGGCTGTCGACGTCGAAGGACTTGAACCCTTTCTTGCTCCAGAACGGCCAGGGCTTGAGCTCGATCTTGCACGTGAGCTGGGTCGTGCTGTCGGGGGTCCGGTCGATGGACACCGTGAGGGAGTGGTTTATCAGGCTCTTGCACCACGTCACCGTGACCACGTTTACGGTGCCGGAGAGGGTGACGTAGTAGGTCGAGATCACGGAGCATTGAGCTATGGACTTCGCGGCGACCGGGTCGTCTACCGACTTGTCGGAGCGTTTCCGGTCGAGAGACAATGACGAGTTGGGGGAGTCTTCTTCGAAGGATTTGGATCTCATTGTGCTTAAGAAAAATATCTGGATTTTGTTATCCCCTATTGCATAACATCTTAATGGGGTAATACTTTGCTATGGAAGCTTCAATTTTTTCTCCATTTGTTACGTCAAAATGTTGTTTGGAGCAAAGAATATAAGCTTAAATTAACCTACAAGAGAAGAAAAAAGAAGGAAACCATGAGTTCTGAATCTTTGTTGATTTGATGAAACAATGCTGGCTAGAGTTGGACAGAGATTCTTGTGCCATACTTACGTACCTTTAACTCGAAGATGCATAACGACCTTGGACGTACAACTTCCGGTTGAAGAAGAAAATATTAACAGATTTCCATGAAAACAATTGTTGGGATTTGAATGAATTTTGCCAAAATTTTGCTCCGGTGTTAGGATAAGAAGAAGAGAGAAGAACAACAAGGCCTCGCTACGTCGATAGGTTTGCCATTTTTCGTTGCATGGGAACTTAAGATGTTAACGCTCAAAGACAAAAGTGTCCCTGGCGTTTTTTCGTCTGGTGAATTTTGTTATGGTGCGTGGGATTCTGTGGGAAGGAGATTGGGAGGGGTAGATGTGTCCAATAAAGGGGTAAATTTTGGTCTGATACAAGTGTAGGGATAGAGATGAATCCAAGGCAGAATCCAGCGACATAATCGCGGGATACACGAATGGATTACAGAGGTGTTGACCAAGTCAAGGTTGTGGTTAAATTTGGGGATCAATGGTCGTTGGACTTGGAGGGATTTTCTTTGGGATTTTGGAACGAACATTGTAAAAAAAATGATTTTTCTATTTTTTATTATAGTGATTTTTTGTTTTCAATATTCAAATCTTGGATTTCTCCCTTCTCTCATTTTTGAGTCAATCGTATATATATAAATTACGGCGACAAATCAGAAAAAGAATAACTGAGAGTAAGATTTACCACAACAAAGAGAATTATTAATATACTAAACGGACGTTAACGAAAAAGTTAACGGTTTGCTGACAGAATGACATAAAGGTAAATATTTTATTTTTCTATGACATTAAGATAAATAGTTTGATTTTTGTATGACATTAGACCAAATAGTCAAAATCAAGTGACGTAAAGTCAATTTAGTTGTTTCTTGGTGACACTCAAACAAATAATCCTAAAAAAACAATTGGGGTAGTCGGACCACATTGTTAGGCCCGGTTTAGTGGGAATAATGGAATGCTTTCGGTTCAATCTAACTCGTAGACGTTAACTATGTTTGGTTTTTCCTCTGATTGAACCACACACTGTCCATATTTTTGGTCGAACCTATCAAACCTTCTGGTTCAATTTTATCTTCAGAAAAACAAATATACAAATACAAGTCTCTGACTGTGTTAACGTGGGTTCCAAACAAAAACAACATGAAATAGACTTTATATAGTACAAATATGAGATCATATATTACTTATGCCAAGACTTTATGGAATCCAGCTACTTCGTCAATGTATAATGTTTTTGGGCAAATTCGTCGCCTAAACTATTTTATTGTAATAATTCAGGCATTATAGAGAGACGCGTGGACTCACCCCTCAAACCAAAAGTGAAATATTTAATTGAACGATGTAGACGATATGTTATTTAAATGCTAGGTACTTGTGAGATTGAAATAAAGGAATGGTATACTAAAAAAAACAAAAATATCCTCTTCCTTTGGTTTCTTAACTCGGGACGTACGGGGTACTACATGCAACGCAGCTGACACCTGCACTGCGTGGACCCTACATGAATACGTGATGTGTTTACCTTCAGGAATCTGTGTTTTCCCCCATACTTTGGACTTCGACATACTTTAAAATAAAAATGATTATGTAACATATACAAAAAGTTAAACTAACGATCAAATATGATTAAAAAATGTCGGATCCAAACAAATATTAATTTCCGATGAGGTCGGAGAAAAGCATTACAAATGGTCGTGTAAACTCCACTACAAAAATAATCACCAATTTAATTTATTTACTAATAAGTGTGGAGAAAGGCTAAAAACGACTCCAAAAATCCACCTTATCTCCCCTCACCCTCCCTAAAACATTGGCTTCTCCATTTGATTGTCGGAAATTTTCACTTCATTGCTGCATCCAATTTGTTATTTCGTCATTCTGCTATCCTAACTCGAAAAATATATGTATATTCAGGCATTCTGCAGCATGTTTTCTTTCGCTCGTTTTGTTATTTCATGAAATACTAAGATAATGTTTGGATGTGATCACATTGAGCTTAAGATTCTTGATAATCCAAATTCTTATTGAAACCCACTACTCGTTGGTTTCTACACGGTGAAACCTGATTATTGTGGTCGGTGTTTGGATGTTGTGTTTTTTATGAAACACATTGGGTCTTGTCCATGGGCGAAATGAGGTTTTGTTAGACTGACGATGAAATGAGTTGGAAAAGTTGTGATTGATGGGGACATATTAGACATTTGGTGGTGACATTTCGAGTAAATAACGAAATAACTGAGGTTAAAAGTTATGACTAATTACTTTTACCGTTGAAGAATCTCTAGACACTCCTCCTATGAGTTTCTCGGATTCAAGTGTTAAATGAAGAATCCCATTTGTACTGGACATCTAGATTTTGCTAGAATCCACGATATTTGGATGTGAGTTTTTCAAAAACTACAATTTCCCAAGAATCCAAATGCCAACTTCTCACATCCAAACAGTGACTAAATGAATTGATTTTAAGTTGATCATCAACGTACCATTGTCTCAATCTCTCGCTCTCCGTCTGACCACAAGTTGGTGGCTAAAATAGGAAGGCAGATGAAACAGTAATAGCAAGCCTATTCATAAGGGATAATCTCAACCTATTCTTTTTGCTCCAACAGCAAGCCTAACAATTGCTTGACGAATTCCACAACGATCAACTTGGGTTGATGAGCATATATGGGTTAGGTTCACACTCAAAATCCAACTCACTTAAACCGAAAGAGGTAAAATTCAACCCGTTCAAAACATCCAAAAACTACGTAATCTACTATTTGTTGGGGCGGCTTTAGGCTAACTCATCGTTCCCCACTCCATATGTAACACATGGTACTGCGACTTGCTTCATCTCGACTCGAGTTTAGGCTAACGAGAAAATCCCAACCACCTCTAATGCATCTCGACTTGCTTGTAATACTCTTCAAAAACTACAACGGCTGTAATATTTTGTTGACATGATTGTCTCATCTCATAGCCAAATCACAATGTCAATAAAGTATAATTCGATCTCTTTCTTTTTTATCTATTTATTTTTATGTCATCGCCCATCTCGGTGGTACCGACAGTAAATACAATCCCCAACAGGGGCAAATCCAGCCCCAACCACGCACATGAGTCATGACTCATCACAGAGCGCTCCGCTCCGCCTACCTATAAAAGCCCTCATCACCCCCCATCTCTCCCTCTCTTCTCCCCAATCTCCGCAGCGAGAGCCGGAGGAAACCGCTCCGATGACCCTCCTATAGGGTTCCGACTCCTCCCGACCCGATACCTCCGGAAAGGTTCGTTTCCCAATCCGCATTCTCCTCCCCCCGATCCTCCTTCTGTTCCCGTTCCGTTACTGTTTCCGTCGGATTTTGTGAGGATTCTGGTTTGTGGCGGATCTCGTCGCGGGAATGCGGATTTGGTGGTGGATGTGTATTTGGATGGTTGCTGTGTGTTGGATCGGTGGTGGTGGTGGGGGTTTGTGATCCCGTTGGGGTGGTTGGTGTGCGTTTTGATCTTGTGTCGCGATTGGTGGAGGCGGTTGGGATGGTTAGAGCCACATTTGCTCGGTTTTTACGTGTTTCCGCTTTGATGTAACGTTAAGTGAACTGCAGAAGAGGAATGTGTTTTCTGTGGCTTCGAGATTAGCTAGAAGAATATGAAGATCGACAATGCTAATAGGGTGTTTCATGTTTGGACTTAGTAGTTAACTTGCAATCGTGCTTTGATTTGGAATTCAGAGATGTGTCATTCGTATAAATTTTATTTTTGTGATTTTCCTTGGATATTTGTTAATCTTCATGGTGCCTTGAAGTGCCTACCACCTCTATACGAAGTTGACAAGAGCAAATCATAGATAGAAAGGTGGAATTTGACTTTAATCGCAATAATCATAGATAGAAAGGTGAAGAAAATGCTGTTTTCATATGCCAAACGTGACCATATTTGCATTACTTTACATTTTCTTCACGTTATGCATGTGATTTGAAACTATATTAGTTGGAATAAGTGTTACCAAGGATAATGCACTATGAAACTCTTAATTACCAAATACCATCATTTAAAAATTAAAATATACATGTTTATTCGACTAAAAGGGAACACTAACCATGTTATTTGTAAATTTCAAGATTATAAGTTCTGTCACTTAAAAAGTTGAAATCTCAAACCTGAATGCACTCTTATGGATTTATTTGCTAAGATTTTTTTTAGCACAAACCACTATTATTGAGTTCTTTTCAATAGCAGTGCCACGACTGACTTATCTAGAAGCAATAGTTTTGTTATATGATGCATATTTTTGATTTGGAATAATTTATTATCACTAGCAACTGTTTTCAAATTCCTTTAGAGAGGAAGGCAGATTTTAAGCATGTTGCAGGATGGCACATTACAACTACAGAACAATGTTTTTTTTTGATTTTTTATATATTTTATTTAAAGATGTATTTCCCATTTTTGACATTATATTAAAGAAGATATACCTCATCTTTTGTTAAGAAAGATGATTGCAAGTATGCAGCTAAAGATGGTTCTTATAGTCTGTAATATCACGCGGTCACACTTCACCACACTCTTACATTGTATTTTGAAATTTGAACGTAAAGACCTAAGGCATTTGAGTCAATAATCTATGAGCGTGAGTTTGTGTAATTTTATATAGACTGAAGTTTGTCACATGGAAATGTTTGATGTCTCCTTGCAGGGAAGACCCAATTCAGGAAGTTAGGCAATGCAATATTACCATTTTTATTAGAGATTTTTAGTTTCAATTGTGTTAAATTTGCTAAAGTTGACAATTCATATTATTTCCCCCCATTTTTAGGACATAAAACTTCAAATGGGTTCCAATTCAGTCGATGATCTCTTAAAAAAATCAGCTGGAATTCACTTTTCTGGATTACACCTTGATGGGTTAGAAGCAAGAAAATCAACAATAGAGCAACCCACAAGTTCAACCGCTGGGAACATGCACAGACAACCATTTGTAATTGGTAATGCTTCAATTTAGGTTGTCCACCATCCTTTGCAACCAAAGTACTTGCTTGTGTTATGAATACAACTCTATCTTAGGGTGGCCTAGATTTTCTTTATGTTCAGTACAAAAGAAAGATGTATGATACCTCGTCATACAATTATCTACTCACATGGTGTTACTTAATATTCAACAATAGCATGCGATTATAAGTGGTAATTAAAAACTAACTCTGTTTAGGACATCCATCATTGCACAAAAAATATGGTATTTGTAATCATCATTATACAAAATATGTAAATATATATAAATATATTAGATATAAATTATCATTAACTTGGAAGAAGGCAGTCAAAAGATATTTAAAAGAGTGGAACATCTCCAAGGATTTGACATTTGATAAGAGTGCATGGAAGAAGATGATTCATATGCTTGAACTGTGATTCTTGTTGAGTTTCATTTCTAGCATAGTCCATTAGTTTGAGGTTAAATTTTGTTGTTGTTGTGTGTGTGTATTCTCTAAGATTTATAGTGTGAAAACAATATTTACTTCGTTAAATGCTCGTTAAAGATATATTCATATTGCTCCTATTAACATATTGATTAACAATTCTATTTTGAACTTCACTTAATGCATGTTCTACCATTGCTCTTACATCCTTTCATTCAGTATGGGGTGGTTGTCTATTCTGATCAAATGCAACACCATTTGTTTTAGTTTGTTGCATAATGTGATGGTAGTAGCAAAGCAACTTCTAGTGTTATAATGTTTTGTTGCAATTTGCAAATAAGGCAGATAAACATCTAACTTGTGGGTTCTATGCAATCTGCCTTTTAAGTGTTAAACTTGATGGTTTATGAGCAGGTGTTGCTGGTGGGGCAGCATCCGGAAAGACTACTGTGTGTGATATGATTATTGAGCAATTACATGATCAGCGTGTTGTCGTGGTTAGCCAGGTACCTCTTTGAGCAGAGTTCAGATCTTGTTTCAGGAATATATTGGCTAAACATTAGGGACCAAGATATACAACATCAAATTGAGTAAAAACTAAAAGTGTGTAGGTCATGGAATAGCCATTGAGGTTTGGAATTACTCCATGTGAGGTCCATCTTTCTTAATACTCTTCCGCAAGCAGGCTTCGATTTTTATGTTCTGAAAACATTGCATAAGAGCTTCATTTTCCTTATCCTTCTTTTTTGAATTTCTAAAGTTTGAATTAACAAAAGTAACTCCACCTTCATGATCAATATATATTATGTCAATTTCCACTGTGTCAAAGATTAACTTGTTTTTTGACATTTGGAGCATCATTGACTATATCAAATGGCTATTTAAACGATCTGCATTTCTTTTATTGTGGAATCGCAGATGGTCAGTTGCATTTGCATCATTTGGGTCAATTGGAAACAACCTCACTGTTTTACAGTTGTAGGGTTGCATACATCCGACCCCCCCTTACCTCGCTTAGGTGGGAGCATCTTCTGAGGCATTGGGGTTATGTTGATGTTGATGTATGATGTTGATAGTAGAATAAACATGTGGTTGATGTGGACCTGTTATCGACTAATTTCTGTGCATCTTATCCCTAACAGTAACAGTGGCAGTTCCACTTGAGGACCAGGAGGGGCCGAACCCCCTGGTTTTTGTATTTCTCCTGTAAAATGTATACCAATATGGATTTTTGCTCCTCCTGGATTTTGGATTTTGCATAGTTAACTATACAACAATTGAATTTTGTCTTTCTGAATTTTGGATTTTACCTAGTTAAGTAAACACCGTACTAAATTTTATCCTGTACATCATATAAATTGTGCCTTCCCTGACTTGAGATCTTGTATGTCAAATCATAGTCTATAATGCTAGGTCATAATCTTGGATCCGACAAATACTCATCTTAACTTCGAACAACACAAAAGTTCTTGAATTCTTTTTTCACCAGTTCACCAAATGACACTGGATTTGGCAATTTTATATTTCTTCTCTTCTTTTGTAATATATTTCTGTATTTAAAAGTTAAACTACAACAATAAAAACAAATATTTTAGATAATATATGTTAGAATATCTAGTAAAAGTAACATACTAATGTGTAAGCTAAATATAGAAGATAAATTAAAATTAAAATACCCTCATTTGCTTATGTTTGAAAACATTTTTTTCCACCCTCAACCCACATAGCATAACCAACAAAGTAACAAAAAAGCTACAAATTCCAATGAAATATTTGAACCTAGAACAAACTTGACATGCCCGAGAACCAAGTACAAGGCTTAACCAAAACATGACATGACAAAAAGTAATGCAAGGTTTCCCTTTTATACCCATGAGTTTCAGATCAAAATCTATGTGGGTTGAAGTTGTATTTTTGCCTCATTTCCAAGCATACAACCTTAAACAACTCTAACAAATTGATTATGAACCCGACATTTAACATAGTAATAAGTCAATCTTCAAAAAGAATTTAATGAAAAATGGGGCCCTTGGCCCCATTGGGCCGAGAAGGGGTCCATTCCCAGCTGAAAGTTTCAAACTAGTATTTCATGTTCATGAAGATGGTTTGCCAAGTGTAAGTTTTGTCACCTTAATCTCAAGTTCATAGATGAGAGTTGGAAAATCTGTAGATTTTTGTTAATCTTATGCAACTGGAGGTTATATTTCTAACACTCCTAGTGCACATGCCATGAGATTATTTCTTGTGTGTTTCGTCAACATGTGGACAGATTGATCAAGTAATATCATATGAAATCTTAAGAAATGTGAGACCATACTTCCAACGCTCCTAGTGCACATGTAACGAATTTTGTGTGTGTGTGTGTGCTTGTGTGTTGTGTCAATGTGTGGACAAATCGATTGACACACATACTCTAGTATCATGTTAAATTTGGTTGTTCCATGGTCCTCGTAGAACTCAGTTGTTTAGATAAGAGGTTGTTGATACAACTTCACTATTATCAAATTCAATTCAATTATGAATTTGTAAAATTATTCAAATTCATTTTGAGTTTGTGGGATTTCATTTGTAACGATTATGTTCTCTATTTTATCAAATTCAGTTTAATTAAGACTTTGTAAGTGCTTTTCCAAGTTGGATTTTGTTTTTGCAAAACTGTGATAAGAACATTATTTTGAACTACTGTAGTATAAATATAACATCGGTCATGCTGCAGGAATGCTTCTACCACAACGTTAGTGATGAGGAGCTAATGCAGATTCATGACTATAACTTTGACCATCCTGGTAAGCGTGCCAATCTTTGCAGTGAAAAATCACAATCACACAAATTTTTACATACTACGTTATTTCAGATGCCTTCGACATTGAAAAGTTGCTCCAATGTATGGAGTGTCTGAAGCACGGGCGGGCCGTAGATATTCCAAACTATGATTTTTGTACTCACAGAAGCATGCTTCCTGCAAGGAAGGTGGGATACTACACCAAGCAGTTTCTAGTTATAGGAAAGTTTTTTTTTCCTTCTAATTTTGCCCGTTGTGGTCCTTCTGCTCGTTTTCTTAATTCTTGTTGCTAATGCTTCGTGGTTGAAGAGATAAGCATACACATTCGATCATTTGCTGTCATTCTGTTGTCACTTGGAGTCAATGTGTTATGAGTCTGCCTTGAATTGTTGCTGTCTTAAGTAATTGTAAAATCTAGAATCAAATCTCAAATTAAATAGTTACCCTGGACTGACAGGTTAATCCTTCTGATGTCATCATTTTGGAGGGCATACTAGTATTTCATGATCCCCGTGTCAGGGAATCCATGAACATGAAGATATTTGTTGATACTGGTTAGTTTATTCTTGCTATTTTTTGATTTGTAAAGAGAACTTAAAATTTCTCTTTCTTTGTTTGAAGAAAATATTTATGGTTGGCAATGGTTTCTGAACAAAAATGTCATGGCATGGTCATTTTTAAATAAGCAAATTAGTTTATCATTGATGATCTTCCACGAAGTCTTTTAACATTCTTCTTCATTTGCATGACCTTTTTACCTTTTCCCTGTCATCTAATGTGAGACTTAATTTTCTGGTAGGCTTCTTCACTTGCCTCAATATGGCATTGGGCCTATTTGATTGGTATCGAATTCTCATCCATTTCATTAGAATTCCTCAATAGTTTTCATAATAAAAAAATTAGGGCAAACTTTGAACGCTAAAAGGTTCTTCCTTTATTTGCTGTCCAAAGGTTTGCACTTTGCACTTTTGATATTAATAGTTAGACTGAAATAACCTTGTGGATGCAAGAAATCAGAATGCAATTGTAATGATTAGTCTCCTGATTCAACCAGCCGTCATATTTGCTTCTGTTTGCCTTGTTCTGTTTACTACCCTTCTTATTGTTTCATGATAAACGCTATCACAGTGCAGATGCTGATGTTCGTCTGGCTAGAAGAATACGCCGTGATATTGTGGAAAGAAATAGGGATATCAAGACTGTTTTGGACCAGGTTACTTATCATATCAAAGTTGCTTCAGTCTTTCACATATTTACGGAAGTATTAGTATTCAAAATCAGATGTTTTCTTATATGTACACTTTTTTTGGGTATTTTGGAGGCAATTTATGACAAAATCATAAATGTCATGTTTTTGTGGGGTGGGTGTATCCACCCCCCAAAGGTGCGTGTATTCACCCCATCCTCACATGGGTGGTATGAGGGTCCAATACATTTTTTTATTGGTATTTTGTGTTAGTGAAGAGTATGTTTGGATAGATTAAGGGATATGTGACACGAGGTGAAGGGGAAAGAAATGACGAGTTGGAAAAGGTTCATATTTTTCATGATAAAATGCTAGATTGAGGATAAATGTTAAGTTTTGGGGATGTTTAATAATGTGTTAAAAATAGATTGTTTTCAGTTGACCTTTGATACAACAAAGATCAGAAGTGCAGGCTTGCAGTGCAGCAGACATTTTAAGGAGTCATTTCTTTTGCCACATGTATGATGTATCTTTAAAGTGTATCTCCATTTTCACAATAAAGTTTTGTCATTAAACAACAATTGGTCTTTCCAAGTAAACAAATGCTGTTGTGTTTGTCTCAAGTATAGACTTTTGTCACGAAAAGTTATTGGTGTAATCTCCATTTGACTCTTTCAGTCACAGGTTATGGTGTCAGTCCTTTTCACCCCTATATTTCATTTTATCTTCACAACTTTGGAAATATATTAATATTCAGTACAGTTTTGTATCCTGCTGAAGTCAAACTGGTTTTTAATTTGATATGCAATGACTGCTAAACTCTTTAAAGTATGTCTTTGATGTTTCTGGCACGTTTATATAAACTGTTCTCATTAATTATGTTGTCTGTGCAGTACTCAAAGTTTGTGAAGCCTGCTTTCGATGATTTCATACTCCCAACCAAAAAATATGCTGATATTATTATTCCTCGTGGTGGTGATAATCATGTTGCTATAGATCTTATTGTACAACATATTCACACAAAACTTGGACAGCACGATCTCTGCAAAATATATTCTAATCTTTATGTAATCCATTCAACATTTCAGGTATAGAACTGTATTATTCATTTATTTTTTATGTTATTTATATATATGCTGTATGCGCATGCATTTTCTGTTACTTTTCGTCCTAAAAATCTCAAGCTAATATACAGATACGTGGCATGCATACGCTAATACGCAATGCTGAAACAATGAAGCATGATTTCATCTTCTATTCTGATCGTTTAATCCGCCTGGTTAGTGACCTACTATTTATCATTGGAACTAGTTCATTTAAATTTTCTGAGTTCTCATGTAGTACTGAGCAGGTTGTGGAGCAAGGGCTGGGCCACCTTCCTTTCAAAGAAAAGCAGGTCACTACTCCAACAGGTATGTCCTTGATTATGTGATGATCTTGTAAGATACTCCGGTTGCAGCATATTGATTTACACATTAAGAAAACTGTTGGACTGTTGGTTATGTCTTTCTGCGTCTCTTTCATCATAAGTTTCTCATGGTTAAAATTGAAGCATGTAATCTAATATAGTACATTGGTTTGATGTAGATTGGTCCTCTAGTCCTTCAATACCTACCATTTCATCTTCTCAAACTATGGCATCAAACCACTTACACCTCTTTTATTCCTCTCCATTAGTTTTTACCTTTACAACATCTATTTAACACCGTTCAGAAAAAAAAATCCTTTATAATATTTATTTAAGTTAGGAACCCAACCTTCACCTCTTGCTGCCCCACATGACCAGACAAAGACTCTTCTCCACCACTACCAAGGATGGAGAATATCTAGGGTTTTGTAATTGATTGTTTTTTAGTATTTTTTCAATCTATTTTATCTGTTACATACAATGTCACCATTATTCCTTTTTCATATTTATGGTTCTTTTTTCCTTTTGATCCCAATTGGAGTCTTTATTTGGGCAAGACACAAAGTTGAGACTAGCATAAAATGTTAGGAGTTGCTTGATATATATGCTATTTTGACACAATCACATTCACTGTAGCTACGATCTCATTATTTCTACTGCATTCTCGATAAAAATTAATCGTCACCTTGTAATCGTATCATCTACTATATGGAGTAGGAATCTGAACATATGGTGCCATAAGATGTTTCTGATAAATTGTTTTTGTTAAACATATTCTTTAAAATTTCCTTGACCCCTTGGCAAAATTCATGCTCTTCCAAGCTGGACTATTAGGTTCATGTTTCTCTCTTCTAATATTCTCCACAGGAACCTTAGACTATCAACTAATGAATTTAGTTGATGTTTTTGGAATCTGAGTCTAATAAACGCTTTGTATGAAGCCTATTAATTTTTGTGCAAAGTGTAAACCATAATTTTTTCTCCTCATCTCTGCAGGGTCTGTGTACACTGGTGTTGATTTTTGTAGAAGACTATGTGGTATCTCAGTGATCAGAAGGTTCACTCCGATTCTATACAATGCTTACACTGTTATTTGATTGAACCACATTTAATTTTTGTTGTTGGCGATCTCATTTAAAGATCTGTATGGAGGGTGCAAAATTTATTACTACATTTAAAAAGAACGACAAGATGACTCTGTGGGTAGTCAACATTATCAGCTTTAATCACATCCTAACAATGTATAGTGAAAACCATTCCATTTGAATGCTTTGTAAACCTAAGATGCATTAATTAGATAAGGGATATTTTTGGTTGCTTTATGATATCAAGTGTTGTTTACTGATAATAAAAAATTGAGTGTTGTCTTCTGTGCATTTTATATTCTTACAGTGGTGAAAGCATGGAAAATGCACTTCGAGCCTGTTGTAAGGGGATCAAGATTGGGAAGATCCTTATTCACCGAGAAGGAGACAATGGTCAACAGGTCTGAACAAGCTTTTGTCTTCTCATTTGTTTGTAAACGACTTGTTTGTTCTAAATGTTTACATGTTAATTGTAGCTTGTCTATCATAACCTGCCGAAGGACATCTCTGATAGGCATGTGTTACTCTTGGATCCAATACTGGGCACAGGTTTGATCATTAGCTCACTTTTCTAAATCCTTACATCTCATATTTGGCCTCGTTTAGAAAATGCTGGTGTATCTCTTGCCACAGATTTCTGCTAGAACTCAATTTACATTTACTCTAGTGGCCCAATTTTAATATGTACATCCCCGTGGTCTGAAAGACGCACAATATCCACATCTTAATTAAGTAAACCCTAATCAATTTAAACCCACCTTCACAGACAATGCATCCTAAGACTTTCAAATATGAACATTTTGTTTATATTGTAATTGTATCTATTATATATTTTAAATGCAACCTAGATTGTGGAAAGATAAGCTGTTCGAAATCTTAAACCTCCGGAAAAAAAGTTTTGATGAGAATTATTCACTTCATGTTTGAGGTATTCATTTGGAACCAGAATTGCAATATGATCACACCACACTATTTAATTCGGTACGCTGACAGTGTAATGCAATACGACAAAAGATGTATGCTAAAATCTTTACCCATGATGAATATATATATATATATAGGGTCAAGCTCTAGTGAGCCCAGGGCTCATCAAATTTAGTTTAAGCCCCCTACAATCTCACCGTTGGATCTTATTTACAGTTAATCTCAACATTCATTAGTATAACCGTTTTTTTCTTAATCTACCTTACATTTTGAAATGAGTGGTGGATATTGTGGGGGCTTAATTTAGTTTGATTAAGTCCTGGGCTCACTTGAGAATTCCTGTATATATATATATATATATATATAATGTCTGTGTGTGTGTGTTTTGGATCGTGGAGTTTTACTATCTAAATACGTATGGTTGATGCATAAAGGAAGAGAAATATTGTTTAAGTGTATCTAACTATTGAGCCTATATCTTTTAATGGAGAGGGGATACAAAAGATATATCAATATGTAAATGTAGACCGAGGAAAGAGCATGATAGGAAATATATCTAATGCCAAGTAGGTAATATTATACACACATCTAATCGTATATTTTAGAATGTTATATTGTATATTAGTGAAGGCTCCCTAATGAGCTGAAACATACATCAACTTGCTACGTAGACTATAACCTGTAGTCCTAGAATTTAGGTGAAGGTGTCAACATCTTCAACTGGTGAGCAAAGTGAATGCAACAATCAAGCTCGTGTTGGTGGAGAAGTGAGGAGGAAAATTATTTATCCATAAATGCAACGATAGCAAACAACAAATGCTAATACGGGGAAAGCAACCAATCAATCAATCACGAAATAACAATGTGAATCACGTGTGTATGTCTCTAAACGAACAGAAATGACCACTTAAATGATCCACGTCCCCTCAGCTTGTTGGAGTTATGGGAATATACTATCATTTATAGGCAGACTGAGAAACAATCTCCCATTGAGAATTCAATCCAAAGCTAGCTCACAGGTGAGAGAGCATATGATTATTATAATCACACCGTAGAACCTTAAATCTACCAACGTGGGACTATTCACACTCAAAGTGAATGCTGGGTTTGAATACTCCCCCTCACTCGTGACCAGTATTTTTCCAATGTCTACGAGTGAGTTTTTATACCACAGGAGTGAGCCCACACACGATCGTCCCATCTTGATACCAAGAGAAACAAGCTCTCATGTGAGAACTCTACCCAAAAGCTAGCTCATGGGTGAGAGAGCGAGCACATAGGGATTATAACAACATGGTAGAACTTTAAATCTATCAATCTGGGACTATTCTTCACAACATCTCTGTCAACAGAAGAGTATAGGTTATTTATATACACTGACTAGTCTCGAGATATAATCCAACACTGGGAATGATATGGCATATTCACCCAAGAATCCAACGTGGCATATATTTCTGGCTTAGGATTTGAGTCTCTCCGTGCAATACCTATAAAGATGGAACCTAAGCTTTCATAGGATGAAGGTGCAGAATTTCATTGGCATATATGAAACGTAAAATACTGCATGTCAATAAAAACAGTAAATTAATTATTTAATATTTCCGAAAAAAATTTGGAACCTTTTTTTTGTTCCAATACTGCATGATGTTATAAAATTGCATACCTGTTCTTTTTTCAGGGAATTCAGCTGTCCAAGCTGTTTCATTACTTCTAACTAAGGGTGTACAGGAATCAAACATCATCTTTCTCAATCTCATATCGGTAGGTTGTCTATCAAACATTGATCCCCATGTTCTGCTTTTGTCATGGCATTTCCAAGGGCTGAATTGAACATGTGTATCTTGTGTCAAGTTGATTTGTTCAGTTACTTTTTTTTCAATAGTTTACTGAAGCTTTCTTCTGGAAACCAAGGTTAGAACCCTTCTCATAGAATGAAGAGTTCGTTTGGGTTAAAACTCCTAAATTGGCCTGAGAATATTTTATCTGAAATTTAATACAAAACCTCATATATGTTGGTGAACTGTGATGGTTGACATGAACTTCAGTTCTATGATCTCAGTCAAGCGTAGTATGCCCCATTCTTTGAAAGGGTTTGTGCCCTTAAGATTTATGTTTGGCTATTAAGTGGGTTTCTCATTTCTGGAGAATGGAAAGAACAATTTATATGGACAACAATATACTTTCCTCCCTCTATTTTCCAACAAGGAATTGATGGTGTAGATTATGCATTACTGCCATTTTTTACCATTTAATTGTTGTGACATTTAGGTTTTTGTTAGAATATATGTTTCTGATCAATTCTAGCATTGTCATCTAAGATGCCAAATTGAAATTTATTTTAACTTTCCAAGGACGAAGAATTCTCAAATGCTGCTATGGTTCATGCAACTTGTGTCGTATTTTGTACTTATTCAATGGACTCTTTTCTTGAATAGGCTCCACAAGGTGTGCATGTTGTATGTAAAAGATTTCCAAGAATCAAGATTGTGACTTCTGAAATAGATGGCGGACTCAATGAAGATTTTCGTGTCATTCCTGGAATGGGTGAATTTGGAGATCGTTATTTTGGTACAGATGATGACTAGCAAAAATCAAAGATCTTTAAGTAAGTTGCATGTTTATCTCCTGATTTGTTAGTGCAACTAAAAGTTGCATAAATGACCAATTTTTCAAAGGACATATTGAAAGGCATGATACAGAGGCGCAAACATCAATCCGATGGACTGAAAAGGATGATTCCTGTTTTTGACTCATTCCATTATCTTAAACTGCTACCGTAGATCCCTCTTTTGTGGAATTAGATGGATTGATTGTGGATAGGTTCGTGAAGTTCGTTTACGTATCTTCTGTGACCCCCTCATGTCTTATAGGTAGAAAGCAATTTTGTTTTCTAATTTGTTCGTGGGATTAAATTATGATAATGTAGATGCATATGAATTAGATGGAATAATTTTGCTAAAAAGGGTTATAAACTGCATTTTTTACTACTGTTGTGTATACCTGTATTGTGACTGGATTTGTTAAATTTTTGGCATGTATATGGTTCGGCTCATCATGCTAGCCTTGGTCATGTAAATTGAGTCATTTTGTACTTTCTAGTTTGTGTCAAATAATTGTCCTATCATCATGTTAGGAAAGCGAGGCTATTTTTTCAAGCGCATTGTGAAAAGGTTTATTATGTTTAAGTTATACAATAATAGACCGATAAAGAATTATATAATAATAAATAAATCATAAATACCATTTGATTCACCACACTGCTGTAAAATAAGCTTATGACGTCGCCCTTTCTTGTCGCTTTTATAAAACCGACATGGCATGTTTGTTTCTATGTCGGTTAAATGGTAAGTCAGCGTGGTATGTAGGATTAACCACGTCAGTTATGTAAGGCCTAATTTTTTTTATATCTTAAAAATCTACTGCTTTTCGTTTTACCCCCAAATCAAACAATACACCGAAACCTAGCCCAAACCCGATCCCATCCCCCTCCACTGCCGACCCAGCCTTTGCCCCAAGCCCCGACCATCCCCCTCTGACCACCCGACCAGCCCGACCCCGGGCATCCCCCTCTGAGCCTCGCCCCCAAATTTACCGGCACGTTTTCACCGGTTTGTATTATCTTGTTGGGATTTTTATTAACGGATGGTTGTTTCAATCCAAGCTGCCTTTTCTTAACTTTTGGTTGCAAACAATTAGTTCAAGTATTCATTTTACTGCCATTCAATGAAACTATTTCTAACTTCCATACCAATCTATTCGTCATTTTCATAGATATTTTTACCTTCAGCATATTAATACCAATGTATGATAAAAATCAAAAAATCTTTGTTGTTGTTGATTTTGATGTTGTTGATAAAAATTAGAAAGTCTGGTTCAAATAATCCAAAATTACTTCAGAAACATGAGAGGAGGAACTTATTTATTTATGTATATGACCACTGTATCAAGCTATCTGCTAAAATCCTGGAAAACCAGAAGACAGTCAACATGCTGCCAACTTGGTGCCACAATGTAAGTTTCAAATTATTCAACCTTTCCAAATCAAACTTAGCAAACTCAAACTATAAGCTGATAAGGTGAATACAATTATTGTGGTGAGAACATCGACCGTCTCAAACCTTTTTTCAAAAAAAAAATAAAAAATCATTAGCTTTATTGATTGGTGAAGCCTTCCTTCTACAAGAGGTCTGTCTTCGTCTCGATGGGAACATGACAGATGGGGCAGAAGTGCTGTTGTTCTGCACACCTGAAGCAAGTCTGCACATTCGAAAGATTAGCGACGGGTAATTTCAGTTTCATAACCACAGCTTAAGTTGTTTCCACTACCTTGTTTACCCAGCCGCCCCGCGTAGGGGAAGGACGTCTGTCTAAGACGCCTCCCTTACCCAGCCGCCCCGCGTAGGGGAGGGCGTCTGTCTAAGACGCCTCCCCCATGGGGCGTCTAAGGCGTCTTAGCCAAACGCTCCTTCCCTACACGGGGCGGCTCCGTTAGACGCCTGCAATTTTTTATATTTTTTTATTAAAAAGATAATTAATTATAAATTTAGATAATTGCTAAATTAATTAATTAATAAGTTAATAATTACTATATTCGGATGACCGATACCCATTCGGTACATCGAATATAGATTTTCAGAGAAATGTCAAAACTACTAAGGATAAATATTCGGATGACCGGGTACAGATCGGTAAACCGACCTAATGATTCCAGGAAGATCAAAAACTTACTGTCTTTACGATCACGGTGGACCGATGGAAACTCGGTCATCCGCATGGAACATGTTCGGTAGACCGAGAAGCAAACGGTTGACCGTCCGACATCTCACCTTACAACGAGTTTTTGCAAATGATGAAAATTTAAAAATTTCCAGATCCAACAATTTCAAAATCCAAAAATTTTAGGGTTTAGTAAGTCAGGAAGTCAACAAGTGATGAAATTGTTGGATCTGGAATTTTTTTGAATCTTTATCACTTGCAAAAAAAGTCATTGTAATCTGACCCGTTACCACCGAAAACTTGTAAAAAACCTCAAATAATTTGAGATAACACACCGTATAATTTTAAGATTTTATTTTATTTTTTAGGACGGAGCGTCTTATCCAGACGCCCCCCTTTGGGTGAGGCGTCTTAGACAGACGTCCGCACCATGGGGGAGGCGTCTGGCTAAGACGCCCGCACCATGGGGGAGACGTCTGGCTAAGACGCCTCCCCAATGGGGGGCGTGTTACCTAGACGATCGACTCGATTTTTTTTACTGACCTTATTTCACCGAATCCAGGCGTTTCGTCAGACATTTTCGTGGTGTTTGTATTGGGAAAATGAGGAAAACGTAGGTAAAAACCTTGTTTTAAGAGACGGGACGAAATGTGTATTAAATTAATTGTTAAGTGCAAAAATGTAATTTTTAGGACGATTTAAGTAGTTTTCCGACGACGAATAGTAACCCCCTAGTTGAAGGAGATTAGTTACCTTTGCAAACAACATTGCTGCATTGATGATCTACAATTGTTTAGTTTGACAATTTTAAGTGTGTTTCATTTAAAATAGATAGAACTACAATAAAAAATTTCGGATTTCAACAAGTTATCTAAACTCTAATCTTTACAACTGAAAACTTAATTGATTCATCCTTACATAAGTTTATGGTACGATGGAGATAGACAGAGACAAGGAGGTAAATATATCCAACAATTACCATTCTGAAAGTGAGACACTCAAATAAAAGAAAAGACTCTGTGTGTCATTTAGGTTTCAATTTCCCTCTAATAACCAAACGCATGAGCTAACCAAGAAACTGCAAATCAAGCGTAAATAAAGCATCATAGAGCAAGATGAGCTACCGTAGTTATGGCCACCTTCAATCTTCCCGGCATCCTTATGTCTTAAACAGCATGCTGTTCCTGGGAGTAAAAACATATAAAAAAAATTCAAAACCTGTTTTTGTTTTACGTAATTATAGTCACACCTTTTCTACATGCTATGCGGATCTTAATATGACCAACATTTCTTATATAATCTCGTATTCATGCATGCGAAAACCTGCTTAATTTGTTGGTTTGTTAGAGAAAAAATTAATTAAATTGGGATATTGTTTACCCCACCCTCCTCTTGTTTTAGTATTGAAATTTCTAGTTTATCTTTCTTTGTTTTCTTTTACTTACAAAAACTCAAACCTCCTTTTTTTCTTCCAAATCCTTACTTTATTTCTTACACTTAAGCAGAGCTTCCATGCACCATGAGAGTCGGGAAAAGAGAGCACTTCCCTTAGAAGTTTTAAAAAAAGAGGTTAAGAAGAAAACCCGAACGTGGTTTTTTTAAGTAGGAAAAAAGGATAATCTAAAGAAGAGTAAAATAGGATCTTCGGTGGAAAAAACGAGGTAACATAAAACAAAATCATAGTTCAAAGAAGTAAGTGCTACCTACTTACATTTCATAGTTGTGGGAATATAATGTTACTAAATATATTATTAAGGGGTAAATTGTAATTTTCACGTGACATATTCAAAGATCTTGCCGACCATCCAGACCAGAACACATAATCCATCCAACTGTGTGTGTGAAAATCATATATGTATTTGCTATGCCTATGAGGCTATGACGAAGGAAGGCTCCAATTGGAAAGAAGCCAACCCCACACCCACTAGATGGCGTCCGAACTGGGTCACGAGTGGATTAATCCTTGGATTGCGTGCAGACCCAGTAAAAAGATCAAAGATTCCGGTCCCACCAACACTACACCTCATAGATTAGAATATTAGATACTTCTCCTCAATCCCGTTCCCATCTTATTCTTTCAAACCAAAACTATTTATTATGATTGTAATGCCACTAATATATGGATTATCATTTTTTATATTCCGGTCTCCGTCAAGCGAATTCAGGCACCCTCTCACCCACTCAACACTTTGTCCATCAACACGTTTGGAGTTCCGAATAAATAAACTGAAGCGTTATTCATCGTTGTAAAATTACTTAAATCGTTCGTGCAAATTATCATTTTGTTCTTTCTACTTATATAACTATTCATTTCACTCTCCTAACACCACTATCTCTTCATATTACACTCATATTCACCCAAAAACATGTCTCGGATGTCCAAAAAAGAATCAACGGACGCCCCAGTTTACTCGAATCTGGTAAAATGCATTGTTTAGTTTTTTTATATTTAAAAAAAATTAGGTCGGGCATTCGCAGGAGACACCCGACCGAATGGGTGGGCGCCTGCAGGAGCCCCCACCCCTCACCCAACCCACAGACGTGCCCCCACCCAACCCACAGATGTGTCCCGCCCGAGCGCGGGATCGCGACACCCAGTGGCCGATCCGGCGCTCGGGCGGGAGACGTGGCTGGCGATTTGTGCGGACGTGGAGGGCACCCTACTTCTTCGCTCGAGATTATGCTACCGTTGGCTGTGCTCTTAATCCAGGTCCCAGCACATCAAATCAACGATCGAGATGGACCCAGCAAACACATCACAACACGATAATGGTAATATTATTTTAAGGATTTGTAGAATGAGGCAGTCATCAACTTGCTGGACAAATAATAGCTCAACATGTCGTTCTTCCATCACTAACCTTACCTACATGTTTATGTCATTCGTTTGGATCATCAATGAATCACAATCAAGAAATCGTAATTTAAACATTTTTTCAAGAATGATGCTTGCAAGAATCTTACTCACATCTAATAAGACAATAATAAAATTTCAAGCATACGACTCCACGGGGGTGGATCCAGAAATTATTTTTGGGTAAGGCAGACTGTCTTCACATTGTCGAATTGTTTTTGGGAGGATCCACGGTTTTAAGACGATATTTTAAATAAATAAATAAATAAAATAAAAAATTGAGAATATTCTTCCTAATTTAAACATTTTTTCTAAACCTGAATACATTAAAATTCAAACATCTCAAAGAAATTTTCACTACCATAAAACACAACACATTAGTTAAATTGATTTTATTCTTACAACTCAAAATCCAATATCCAAACACAAAACAAGTGGTTTGGGAAGATTTATTGACTATGTTCGTTCTTAAGTTTAAAATCGATAAAATTTAGACAAATAGAGAGAACAAAATAGTGTATAAGTATAACCTAAAATTATAATAAAATAATTTTGTAATAATTGTTACTATTTATGTTTATTGCTATTTTCGTTCATTAGATTGCAGACTTTAGATTTATTATTCATTCTATGACTCTTATGTATAAAATGACCTTGATGAATAAGTTTCCTATCAATGCTAGTTTATTTTAAGTTTTCATTCCATTTTCAGCCAACAAACGAACTCGACAGTATTAAAGTAAGATATAACATGTCAATAAACATAATTGTACTTGGAAAGTAATATTACACATCGTAATCAAAAAAGTCAAATCCCAAACATTCACAACACCTAGCTAAAATCTATGCAATGTTTATTTTTCAACTAAAATTTTATTAAACTTACACAACAATGCAAGTCCAAAAGATTATAGTGTATCTTCTGAATGTAGTTGTTCAAAAGAACTTCAAAGTTCCCAAACCGTATCAAATTGACTCTAAAATCAATTGTTGTCAAAATATTATCTTAACTCCTCCTAAATATCAAATTAAACGAAACAATTATACCACAAACTTAAAGATACTACACCTAAATCTATGGTATTGAATAAAAATAAAAAAATTGGGAATTGTTTTCCAAAATCTGGGTGGGGCAGGTGCCCTACCTGCCCTGTGTGTGGCTCCGCCACTGCGTCTGCATGTTGTTATGTTTTATCATGTAAATGATATTGATACAACTTTCATTTCACAAGAGCATCATGAAGTCTCCAGTAGAGGAGCACAATATGCATCCAAAACTTCCTTATAAAACAACTGAATTGTTATTCGTCGTTCGAAAACTACTTAAATCGCATGTGCGATTTACCGTTTTGTCATTCTCTCATTTATACTTATATATATCTTCATTTTACTCTCTTACCACCACTATCTCTTCATCTTCCTCTCATAATCATCAAAATCAATGTTTGGAGGTCAGGAAAGAAGTCAACGGACACCCCGATGTACTCAAATATGGTAAAATATCTAACTTCTTTTTAGTAAAAAAATAAAAAAATAATGGGCGTCCGCCGGAGCTGCCGCCCCCATGGGGGAGGCGTCTCCTTAAATGTCCCTTTTTAAAAATAAAAAATCTAAAAATTATACAGTGTGTTATCTCAAATTATTTCAGGTTCTGTTCCAAGTTTTTTGGTATTAATGGGGTGGATTACAGTGAGTTTTTTTGTAAGTCGAGAAGTTTTACCAAATACCACCTTGACAGGTCAGTCGGGAGTCTTGCTCCCGAGTGAGTGAACGACATTCCACCTCGCCAGTGAGGTGGTGGGGGTGGAAATTTTTTGGATCTTGAAATTGTTGGATCTAGATATTTTGGGATCATCACTTACAAAAAAACTCATTGAAATCCAACCAGTTATCACTGAAATCTTGCAACGGAACCTCAAATAACGGAACCTCAAATAATTTGAGATAACACACCGTATAAATTTAAGTTTTTTTTACGGGCGTCTGGGTAACCCCCCCCCCCCCCCCCCCCAAACCAATGGGGGAGGTGGCTTAGTCAGACGCCTCCCCCATGGGGGGCGTTTTACCCAGACGTCCCGTCCAAAAAAAATATGAAATTCGCGTGATGCAGACGATTCGCTAGACATTTTCGTGGTGTTGGTACTGGTAAAAGAATTGTAAAGGGTAAAATGGTAATTAGACGTATGATTTAAGTAGTTTTTAGACGATGAATAGTAGTTCCCTAAAACAACCTAAGTGGAAAAATTATAACATCATATTCATACTCACCAGCATGTTTAAGTTAAATAATCACATCCTCCACCAAACAAACAAGTCAAAATTGGGTAAGCAAACGTAGGCACAGTTGTCAACCCAATGCGAGGAATGAGAATACGGTGAGCACAACTAACTTCTATCGTCTCCCAGGAGGTAGCTGAGTTGGTTGAGATGAGTGGAACATTCTTCTCCGAACGCAAGTTCGAATCCCAGCAAGACATGTCAAACGTCCCAGTGAAAACAATGTTGGACCACCGTCAATTTAGAGCAGCAACCCGCCTGTCCCAAGTGCGGGCGGGTGACAAGAAATTTTGGGACATCAAAAACAAACAAAAAACAACTAACTTCTATCTCTATTTCAACCATGACAGCAAAAAGGCAAAAGAAATTGAAAATCATAAGCAAACTTCGAATTGCCGTAATATTGTTTTATATAGATAAATTAATTGAACACATTCTAATACAACTATTATAATTATATAATCAGATATTCATTGCAAGTGATAATATTTTTTAAAGTTTAAAAAAATGTAAAAAGTTAAAATGGATCCATAATTCAACGTATGAGAACTGAGAAAATAGTGATGCAACACCCTCGAACTTCCATCCCACCAATGGAATAAAAATAGTTATCTTACTTACAACTTTGCAGCATTCCCCATCAAACTTCCCTTTCCCAACACCCCCACTCTCATTGGCCACCACCACACCACTACACCAGTACCAAACTCCAAAGCCAAAGGTAAGTAAGTAATATTTCCTAGATTTGAGAAAGAATCTCCAACTCCACACTCCACTCTAGATCACAATCCTCAAACCATTGTTTTTGCTTAAGTGCAGTGCAAGGCAAACCAAACCAAACAAAACCAACACCATCATGCCAATTTAGCTTGCAAGCCAACCCCAAAACAAAACCCAAAAAAAACACCATATAGTTTTGTTGTTTTTCATGATAATTGGCGGTGGTGGCGGCAGGAAAGCTGGGGAAGGCAGGGATATTCGACTGCTTTCATGAGATCACGGTGGCGGTGGCGGCAATGGCGGCTAAGATAAGTGATGTGGCGTACCACGTGGACACGACGTCGCGGTTGGCCCAATGGAGGATCGATGGCCTCTCCCACTACACCTACTACCGCAAGTCCGACCCATTCAAAATCGGATTGTGGAATTGGTGGGAATTCTTTTCTTTTTTATACATTAATCATGGTTGATTTTTTTGATTTATTTTGTTATGTTCCGATGAGTCAAATTAATGTGGATGGATATTAATTAAAGGTACTTGACGGTGGAGAAGAGCAAGCAAGTGGTCATAAGGTTGTATCCGGAGACGTCGATTTTGACCAGAGATCGGCCTCCGATTGCTTCTTTTGTCATGAGGGTCGTTTGTTCCTCTGGAAATAGGACAACTTTGGTCCATCCAGGTCTTCTTACTTCCCTGTCCTATTATTCTTTTGTCATCTTAGTTTTTCTGTTGTTATTTGTGACATCTTTTTGTTATCTTTTTCAACAAAAAAATCCTAATTGTGATTCTACGAAGTAAAGATATATGGTAGATGAATAGTGGTTATTTTCTTTTAAGAGATCAGCTTAATTATCTGCAATTTAGAAATCAGTATTATATAACCGTGTGCAAATGAAGGATCTGATGGTTTGTGTTGGGGATTGTATGACATGATGATAGCAGGAGTTGTTGATAAGCAACTGAAGAACAATGAAGATTTCATATGGACGATCAACACTGCGATCGCTGGGAAATTCCTTATCGACGTCGAGTTCATAGACCTTAAAACCACGTCTTCAAAAGTAAACATACTTGACTAATATTTCATTCATTAATAGTTTACATGTTACTATGTTTTACGAAGAACATTAAGCGACACAATATGATGTCAAATAGATGAATGTTTAGCTAGGACGAGTCAAATATGATTTGAATCTGAGAGTTTGGCGTGGTTTGTGTCAGGCAAGCGAGCCATGTTCGATTTGGTCTCCGAACTATATCGAGACCCAATCAACCATGACGGCCCTCGCCGCCCTTCGGCAAATGCTCACTGACACCACCCACACGGACATCACCATCACCACCGCCGATGGTGCTATCCGGGCCCACCGCGCCGTCCTCGCTGCTCGCTCCCCTGTCTTCCACACCATGTTCTCTCACAACCTCCTCGAGACCCAGCGGTCCTCGGTCCACATCCCCGACATGTCCTCCGACGTGTGCATGGCATTCATTGCCTTCCTCTATGGAGCCGCCACCGCAGACGAATTCAAGGCCCACCGGCTTGCACTAGTGAGAGCGGCTGACAAATACGATGTGACGACTCTCAAGGAGGCGTGCGAGGAGAGCTTAGTGGAGGACATCGACGCGGCGAATGTGCTGGAGAGGTTGCAATGCGCGCACTTGTATAAGTTGGGGAGGCTGAAGAGGAGTTGCTTGAGGTACCTTGTGGGGTTTGGGAAGGTTTATGAGATCAATGAGGAGTTTGATGGCTTTCTTAGATGGTCTGATAGGGAGCTTGTTTGGGAGGTGTTTAATGAGATTCTTGCTGCTTGGAAGGGCTTCTGAGTTCCCACTCTCATTGTTGGTTGCACCTTGTAAGACTAGTCATTTAGCTACCTATTCAAACGAAATGGATGGCGGGAAGTGTACAAAATTGTGGGGGAAGAAGAATTCTTTGGTTGGTGAAAAAAAGAAACACAAGATAAGTAAGATTGGTGATTGATTATTGTCTTGCAGATTTATGAAACTGATTTAACCTTTTAATGCTGTGAATTCTTTGGAGAAAAATATATTTGGCGATTCTTGGTGAATATTTTCTTTCCATCAGATTCGTACGTCAAATATGAATGTTTACTTTGTGATTGAGATTTGTCAATGTTTAGTGCTATCAAAGTCAAGTCGTCTACCGTTTGGACCAGCTACCGACAGGGTCATAATACATGTTGACACAGATTAGCCATCAGAGTTGGGTGTTACTTCATTTTCGGAATTAGTACTTATTTTGGTTTGACATCTTTCTTAATACATGTTTACCATCACCAACAATTGCGTCCGTGTACTTGTGGAGCTCTGTTTTGAGAAACTACAAAAAACATCGCGGTATCTGGAGCTCCGTTATCTCAGGGTATTGGAAGTTGGAACTCACACAGAGTACAGAGCACAAGTCTTCACAGAAAGCTACCGAAAATAAACTCATCACCACGACAAATCGATGGGACGAAGTACAACTGAATGAAATTGAACATGTTATATTACACTGCAATTGTTAACTACAGAGGTAACGTGAGAAATAATAAATTGAAGAAAAAATATAAGTTATCAAAGCTTCTTCTAATGAAATGCTTTTGAATTAAAAAATACTTGAAATAAATATAAGCACCTAAAAATAGCAAGGGCATCTAATTTAAATGGTTGTAATCTTAGCCTCCAAATAAAAATCCAGCAGCCTGCTCTTCATTACCATTAAAGAGTTTGAGGGCTTGAATTGCCGCTTGACGGTCAAACCCAAGCTCCACAAGCTTTGAAATTTTTGATTCCAAATTAACATCCTGTAAAACCATAAGTTATAATTTGTCCAACGCAGTCAACCCCAAGGAAATAATTTTGACCAAAGCAGAAAAAGGCGAGAAAATATAATACTATCAATCCTTTTAATCTGGAAAATCAGCGATGCAAACATGATACCTGTACATTGCTGGTCTGTGGTTGTGGATTCCCTGCAAAAGAAAACTAAAAATGAGCAACACAAAGCCATTCAGATAAACATAAGTACAAATGGTATGTGCTTAACTGAACAAAACCACCTAAATTGCCACATTAGACAACAGAATCAGAAAGGGCAAGATAGAAAAGGCAAAATGAGGAACATGGTACAGGCTACATGACTAACGATACAAATACAACAGGTACCCATGGATGTGTGTCTGTGTATGACAGAGAGAGGAAGTTTGTGCCTCTCCATGTCTACATGTGGGTCCGTGTATATGAGTCAGTGTACATTATTGAGTGTAAATGTTTGCACTTGTCTGCTTGGAAGTGTGTGTTGATCTGTACGCCTGTTTGTTTGTTCGTTTGTGTTAATATCAGTGCACTTGCAAATTTGTGGGTATACATTAAGGTCTGTATTCTGAAAGTCATATGTTACTGCATTGAAGATCAATATTTAATCAAAGCACAGGTAGTACGTGACAATCATAATGACAGTCGTCTTTAGAGCCTCGGTAATGGGGGCTACCAGGGTGGAAATGGTTGATAACTATACATGGAGGATTGGCATAGCTTGAGTATACAAGTTCACATTTTGGGCTTATTCATTCAAGTAGGCTGACTTGGTCAGCTGATGGAGATCCCGCAGGTTAAAAAATGCACAGGTAGTGTGGCCTACCGAATCACAATGTAGTATTGCCATAATCAGCCAGAGGATAAAACATATACTGAAGGGGAACAATTCTACATAACTACTTATTTACAAAAACGAAAATTACCAAGGATTAACCAAGTAAGCACAAAGTTTTCTGAGCACTTGAAACATGATAAAGATTAAAATATAGTAGTTTGTATAACTTGCTCATTGATAGATAAAAAAATAACCTGAACAGTTTTTAAGAACAAGTACCTGAACTTTGTTTCTGAGTTGGTAGGCTTGAGGAAACCCCTCCTGCCCCAGATGATTCCTGAAATCAAGAGCAAAAACAATTACACAAACTAAGAAAAAACAGATTTCAGAAGAAAATGAAGAGAAGGCCGATTCTAGTCCTCAAACGGGAGGAAAAGAAGGCATAGCCTAAATATTAGGTAGGAGAAAGTGAAGAACGTCCCACGGAAACGAAAAGGAAAATAAAAATGAGAAACATTTGACAGAGTTTAAATTGGATTAACTTTTTTCGGGGAAAAAAATTATGCAGGTGCAACTCAAATTTTACAGAGATAAATTTGATAAATTAGAAAAAAAATGTTTCATGGATTGATTGTTACAAGTACTAATGCTTTTGTGTGCAAGTGCAACTAGCATTATAGATAAAGACAGGTATTCCGTAATGTTGACACGTTACACAATAATTCATGGATAGGTGTTTATATGTAATGATGTAATTTGTGTCTAAGTTCAATTTTTTAATCCAATAAAACAATAAAGAAGACATCATGCATCAAGCATTTTGGGCCGCAAGAAACTTACCAGAACCGATCCTTTGCCTTCAGAAGCCTGTCTTGAGAATTCCTCACGAATATGAGATGGAATATCTTTTTCTGGAAGAATATGTGGTTCCATTAAAGAATCATAAAGAAAGGAAATATAATCACAAGAACATAAAAATATGTCATCTTTATTATTAAAATCAAATAATAACTAGCCTTATATTCTAAAAAAATATTTCAGCAAGAAATTGATTATGCTCTAGATAATGGAAGCTTGGGCGAATTTGGAACACCTTCACTCTGTAAACTCAATAGGTATTTATCATACCTAAAAGACTAAAACGTTATCCAAACTACAGTCATGCTCAGTCTCGTCAAATAAATGAATGGTTATGAACTAGGAAGCACGGACACTTCTAAACGGTCTTCATGTCCGAGTCGTGGCCGTGTCGGACACCGACACTCCTCGGACACGCCTTGGACATGTGTCGGATACGTCAAGTGGCGTGTCCGGGACTGTTTCGAGATTTCACAGTGGTGGACACGGCTAGGACACGGGAGGGACACGGCAATGTTTGTGAATTTTAGAAGTTTTTGGGGTTTTTTTAAAATTTCAAAACTTTCGGTTTAATATTGCAATTTTTCAAGACTTAAAAGTTAAAACCCAATGAACACATTTCTTCCACCGCCGTTTGGAGAAACCCTAACCCATCTTCTTCTTCTTCTTCCAGCGACTCCAACCTCTCCGGTTCACAGGTTCTTTTCAGCCGTCTCAACGTCCACGACCTTCTCACCTTTGCTTCTGTTCAGCTGTCTCAACATCCACGACCTTCTCACCTTCGCTTCTGTTCAGCTGTCTCAACCTCCACGACCTTCTCACCTTCGCTTCTGTTCAGCTGTCTCAACCTCCACGACCTTCTCAGACCCATAGTTTTATGGCTTCTTCTGATGCAATTGAGTTAGTCATCCACTTTGTTAACTTAGATTTAACATAAATTGAGTTTATGCTGATAGGTATTGTAGTAAGGAATGGCTTGAAGAAGGACCTAACCGTGTTCCACCACACAAAGATGCTGAAATATCTGAGGAAAAAAACAAGTCTTCGTAGTTACTTCCCACTTGCTGATGAACGAAGGCAAACAGTCCTTGAGTTTGCTAGATTTTCAGGGATGACAGACGCATTTGGAACGTTTGATTCACTACATGGTAGAGGTGCAAGTATAATTGATTTACTACATGATAGATTTGGAACATTATTTTTTTACAAGTATATTATTTTTTATTTATATATATTATATTTTTAATTATAAATTTAATACCGTGTCCGTATCCTACTTTTTAGAAAATTATCGTATCCCCATGTCTGTGTCGTGTCCGTGTCCCGTGTCCGTCTCCGTGCTTCTTAGGTTATGAATCTTGAGAAGAATTTTGGGCAAAAAATGACATCGATCCAAAGTAATTATGACTTACCTTGCAAGAATGGGACAGAAACCTCACCAGCACCTACTCTCAAAACATTATCTTTTAAATCAATTATACACTGCACAAAATAATAGGAAAATTCAGTAAGTTGGCAAGCATCAAATGGCCAATATTTATGTTCTCCATCTTAAAGATGCCACCTGATGCTTACGAAGCATATCAAGTCCAAATAGGAACTCCACATTGGCAGCATCTAGCACTGTGAAAGAGCAAGGATAAAATGAATTCCCAATCTGTGACAGAAAAAAGGAAGAAATTATATTTATAATAATGCTTTTAATAAAATGAAATTTATAAACAAAATACAGCTAAGAAATATTCATCAATATTAAGAGAAAACTGAGGAGCACAGGTAAGAAGATACACAAGTACATAAACAAAGACACAGATCACATCATTTTTCTTATATTCTGATGCTATTTTACAAACTAAATCGATGACTCGTATTACTCGATAACTCGTGGTATACAAGGCAACGAAATTGCACAGATAGGAAATAGAACGCTAGGGAGCAAGAAGAATATGGTGATAAGGCGCGCCCTGGAAGCATCACATACAGTTTGACATATATCCAAGGCTTTTATTAAAGGAATAGAGTCATGTCTTTCTACTTATACAATTTATTGCAAATAAAGAGTTCTTAAAAAACAAAAGGAACATATTAGAATGATGTGCGCAACTCTCACGCGCAGAAAAACAATGTATCATTAATAGATCAATCTCTAACATAAATTGCTTGATCAAAATCTTTGCTGTCGACTTTTGAGAGTAGAAATAGATTACTGTAAAATTTTGTCAAACTTTGGTCGTTCATGCATACATGGATTCTTTTCCCAGACACATTGTTTGAGGATTGGAGGCTATAACGATGATGATCCTAAATGATCAAGAGGAGATTCTTTGAGAAAAAAGACAAACACGACACCAATTTCAACTTATGTATCACTAAAAATCTGCAACACTGGCAACTATACCACATCTGATCAAAATATGCCAGAAGTGATGGCAAATCACAGATAAAGAGGTGTAAATGAATCACACAGTAGAATCCTGACATGGAAATACTGAATTGGTAGTAATATGATATTAAAGAAAAGTGGCCTAATTTAAACCTTGAGTGGGGCCACATGTATTCGCCCTAATATCTCTGACTGGCCAACTCCAACAGCAATACCACGATAACGCTGATCTAACAATCTCAACAATCTGATACAGAACACGGTACAACCTTCAACGAGGGAACTCATCATAACCAACCAAATGTGAGGAAAATTACTGAAGAACTTCCGCACAAAAACATTGATAACATATAAGGCTCCATGTACGCAATCATAACCAAAAATAAATAAATATAAGCATTAGAAAAATGGAGTCAAGGTGAATTTCATTGCAGATGTAACTTTTTTGAAAATCAATTACGGACACCCTTTCTGCTATTAATTCTTCTGGAGTCTCTAGCAATTGGAAAAACAATAAAAATCACATTCACTTTGCAATTATGGACCCAAAAATTGTTTCTGGATGCCCTTGTGCTAGATGTATATGATGTAACAGTTAACAGTCAAGCACATGAATAAAAAATTATTACCTGCCTTACCGGGTCATACCAAAATTTGAAGAAAAATGGTGTCATTTTGACTGTTATTTAGAACTATTTTAACAGTTTCAGGCATCCATGGGCTTTTAATTTTGATAATTTTTATCGTTTTCTCCTTCGGACCACAAGTATCTGTTCTCTTGCAGTAAGCTATAAATCTTGTCTTAGTTAATTTGCATCTAAAGAAAACACAACTCCTACAACTTAGTTTAATGGTAGAGCAACTGACAATAACTGATAATGATATAAAGGAAAGGAAAATATAATTGTACATACCCACAACGTTCGGCGCAATTTTTTGAAATTATTGTGGACTGTGCACCACTATCAACAAAGGCCTAGAAAGACAACCAAAACCTAATGTTAGCTTTGAATATTGAAGCACGCATAGTATGAGATGGTACAATGCTAGTATTACAAAATCAAGACAGCAAAAAAAAACAGAGATATATTAGCATTGGACCTAAGGTAAGTCCGAGGTAGAAATAGCACAATAACACTATAAATGGATTACTGTTATAAAATATGTGTGAAACAGTGTTTCTATACTTCTATGAAAGCAAGATTGCGCGAAGAAAACGATATATGATATGGCCCTCTGACCCACCTTTAAAGGTATCCCATTGACTTCCATATCAACATAGAGCATGACCTGAAACATGACTACAGTGAGGATTATCTAAAAGTTTACTGGAACAAGATGGGTTGAGAAATAGATACCACGCGTGCAAAAGCTTCAGGATTGTGCTCAAGTGCCGCTTCCCAATTTTCATTGATTCCTTTCTAAATACCATTACAAAAGCAAATGAACAATCAGAGATGAGGACTACACACAGTGTCGTCTATCAAGATAATAATGTATTCAGTACAATGACAGAAAAAAGAGCCATGTGGCAACTAAAGGGTAGGTTGCGGTTTCAAGCACAGTAGAATTACTGTAACTCAAAACCATAGAATAATGGATAAGTGCATAAGAAGAACCAACCTGCCTAATTGCTGCTTCAATTTTCCTTTGAGATTCAACATCAAAAGGATCAGCATACATCAGAGCCTAGGTCGATAAGAAGAACATTGTAAGTTCAGACCTGATGCAGCAATTTCATTCAGTGGATATGACATGAAAAACAATTTCTATAGACTGGACATGCTAGCAAAATAAGAAATGAACTTGAAAGCTAACAATTTCCTTGAAACAAAAAAGAAACTTCAAAAAAAGACTTGTGTATACTGCACAAAGAGACAAAAACAAACCAATTCTCAAAACAATCAACTCACATCAGGGTAAGGAATCCAATATCCCCAATTGCAAATATATTGTATGTTATAACAATGTCTAGAGAAACAAGAACCCAAGGGAAAGATAAAAGCAGGCAAGCTCCTTACAAGCTCTTCTTCCTGTTTACGTCTTAATTCTGATCTTTGTTGATGACGAGCTCGCAGGATGTTCTGTAAGGCATCAATATCATCTCCAAGAAGAGCTTGAGCGAGAACAGGGTCACTCTATAAAAAAACAATAGAATAAACAATTCAACAGCTAATAATCAGATCTTTTGATTCAAAAAACTACAATGCCATATGTACATGGTTATCTAGCAACTACATATTTTCCTTCAGGTAGAAAGATGGATTGTGAAAACACAAAAATCATTTTTCAGTAATAGTCAGAAAGGAAAACATCGAAATTAGGTGTTTTGCCTATATCCTCGTGTGCAAACGTTATCCCCTGACTTCTTATATCCACAATTCCACATTGCTAAAACCCTTCTCTGTTGCATGTTTGTTGATAGGCCATGGATTACAGATGTATGTTTTCGTAAAATAAGAAATAATGCGTGGATTCCAGAAGCCAGAAGGCTTACCAGAGATATGAACTCGCAGAAATCACCTATAAAAGGTAAATGAATGTCTTCCCAGTGGCTAATTTTGCTTTCTCACATGTACATTTCTTGTAAAATATTAACTCAACTACGCTTACTTAGATAGCAGAAGTCGAGAGGAAACCAGACAGGTGAAGGAATATATGGTTCTCATCCTAGAATAGATAAATTATATGATGCCACATAGTGTAAGCCAGCTTAGATCGGTAAAAGGAAAAGTAACTGCAAAATGTAGGGCAATGTCCACTCCTTTGTTGACCTTTCTTGTAAGATTAGTCAGCAGGTATTAACTTCAGAAAATGTCTTGATGCATCTAGCTACTGAAAAGAGTAAACCAACGAAACTCGACCTGGAATAGTTGTGCCATAGTTTGGGTATCACGCCGGAGGTGCTGTTGGAAGGTTTTAGGATTTACAGCTGAGCCATCAGGGTTAAATTTCAGATCATCAGGAGGAGTCCTATGATAATTGAAAAGAGAGAAACCATCAAAATCCAGGCAGAATAGTGATGAATTGATGGCTCAAATTCCAACCAAAGAATGGCATGCATGAAACAGAAAAAATTAAGACAACAACTATATTTGCATGCTGAGATAAGATATATGTAAAATAACAATACATGGATCCAACACATTCAAATGACTGATTGTATCATCTCACAAAACATACAAGACACCACCAATATTGTCAACCTAAAAGGTACATGAAGGGCATACATCTACATACCATAGTTCCATCAAATTTAATGGGAGAGACGGTCTTTTTTGAGCACCAGCTAAAAGGTCGTTTTGAAATAGAATTCAGTTTTTATCACATTAGTCTTTAGACCATGTAATTCTTATTTCCATACATGTCCTTTAGTAATTGTATTCTTAGACTTTCTAGCTATCCAATATCTCGAAGTGTTCGTGAACTCAGGAATGTACGATCTAACACCATTTCATTCAACACGCTTAGAAAATCAACAAAACCTCTACATACATTGTTGTGGACATTTTTTGAAAGACTGAAACAAATGAGTACGACATCTCCATCAGATAGTCATACCCTCTAATTTCATGTAGCATTGGACCTCACAGATCATCCAGTTTAAGGAAAGACAAACCAAAAAACCAATATGATGTGATCACTTGAATAGGTTACAAAAAAACTACCCAAAAAAACTCTTACAGACAACATGAGTGTTTCGAGACATGGAATATCATTCAGACAGATAGTCATACCCTCTAATTTCACGTAGCACTGGGCCTCACAGATCATCCAGTTTAAGCAAAGATGAACCAAATAAGCAATATGATGTGATCACTTGCTAGGTTACAAAGAAACTATCCAAAAAAAACTCTTACGACAACATGAGTGTTTCGAGACGTGGAATGTCATTCCGACAGATACAAAACAAAGGCAGATTAGTGGAAACACCCAATGCGATTTTCCAAATTAAACTGCTATATACAATCCACAGAGACAATGTTCATCCCACAATTTCAGAATAATTTTTTCTCCAAATAAAAAGTGTAGCATATTCTTCTTCTGCATCATTCAATTATAATTAACCAAAAACTAGCTTATTTGAGTAAATCTCAACTCCATCAATCAAACAATAATCCGTAAGCACCATAGATCCACAATGCGAGCAGTGACAACGGACCATCTCATATTACACCACTTCAACAAGAAAACCAAAATCATGAGTTTCAAGTACCTCTGGACAGAGCCAGACGTCATAGTGATCAAATCCCCTTCCTTGACTCCAATCCTCCCCAACCGATCCGCGTTCCCGATCTCCCTCCCGTTGAACTGCAACTGTTGATGCTGAATCGCCGCGCCCGTCTACAAATCCAAACCCAACTTCAACAAAACCACACCAAAACCCTAAAAGCAACACGTTTCGGGGAGAAAACGACTCACCTCGACTTCCAGGAGCGCCTTAACGTTCTCAACCTGCGAAAATCACCCAATTCAGACAAAAACGAGGAAATTGGGAAGCGGAAGGGGTGGGAGAAGGGTTTGGTTACGGATTCGTCGGGATCTACATCCAACGTGATGAACTGCTCGTCGGGGGTCATCACCGTGATCTTCGTCATCAAATTCGGGGTCGGATTAGGGTTTCGGGATTTGGTCGGAAGTCGGAGAGAAGGCGTCGGTTTGCTTGAGGAGGTGGAGAAAGTAGAAGTGTTGGCTTTTTTATTTTTTTAAGGGTTAATTACAGTTTGACCTCCTGAACTATGTCTTGGTATCACTTTGCCCCCTTGAACTTTCAAAGTTAACAGTTACATCCCCTGAACTTTAATTTTGTAACACTTTGCCCCTTGAACTTCAAAAACTCATTATTTAACACACATTCGACGTTTGTTTTCCTAATTTGTTTTGTTGTATCCCTAATACACTCCTAAACCTATATTTACATGAAAGTTTGGATCAAAACGGAAGTCGGATATGGTTGGAATTTGGGTTGGTTTGACACTCAATTCGACCCAAATTCCAACCATATCTGACTTCCGTTTCGATCCAAACTTTCACGTAAATATAAGTTTAGGAGTGTATTAGGGATACAACAAAAAAATTAGGAAAAAAAACGTCGAATGTATGTTAAATAATGAGTTTTTGAAGTTCAGGGGGTAAAGTGTTACAAAATTAAAGTTCAGGGGAGGTAACTGTTAACTTTGAAAGTTTAGGGGGTCAAAGTGATATCAAGGCATAGTTAAGGGGGTCAAACTGTAATTAACCCCTTTTTTTTAAGATTTTTACAAGATTTTTATTCTTGGGAATTGGGCGAGTTGTCTGTTGGTAAATTATAGCCGGGCAGTTGTTCCTTGGAATTTCGATTTTCATTACAACATACGTGTTCGTTGAGAATTGAATTTTTTATAGTTGAAAATAATCTTTCAACTAAAGTTCCAATAATTTACCACTACAAATGAATTATCTGCTACAAATTATGTCATACTTTTTAATGAACTTCAGACATACTCTTTGACATGTATAGTTTTGATGACTTTTGTAACTATAAAGGATTTAGTGATTCGGCAAAGTAAAAATTATTGCATCCGCCGTTGAAAGATCATTTTCAACGATAAATATTGTTAAGAATCATGTAATCAAATAGAATATCATAAGTTAATGATATTTTGGTTAGGGTGAAAATGAGACAGGTAATACTCGTATATCCGGTCACCCGCCCCAGGCAGGTACGGATATGGTTATAAAAATCATACATGTTTAAAAATACATACCCGTATCCGTTTATTCGGTTAATAAACGGGTCGGGGTACGGGTATATGCATTACTTATACCCATTTATCCGTATACACGTTAAGATATTATTATTTTTATATATTATGTATATTATAAGTTATATATTATACATAATATATTTTATATATATTATATTTATATCCATCAAACTCATTTACCCGCCTCGCACCAGCTTACTTAACAGGCATGGGGCATGTATAAATGTTTTGGGTCAGGTATCTGTACCTACTAATTTCGCTGGGTACAGATAGGGACATACACGGCTCGTTTACACCCCTATATTTTGGTGTTTTATATTGAATACGATTTACTTAGATAAAATGATTGATGAGTCAATGGTTGATTGTTTTCAAATATGAAAACTTGTTGAGGTAAATTGTATTTTTTTAAGAATATATATTAATCTTTTTCCTTTATACTTCCACTCCCCAAAACAAAATTCGTAGTTCCATCATTAATCATAGGTAATGATTTAAATCCTCCCAAACAAATTTGATTAAATTCCAATTGCATGTTGTTAAAAGGTGTAAATCGTGAGTATTTGTGGAAACAGTTGGAAAAAACCCCCCTAGAGATAACGACTAATAGGTCAAAAACTAACCAATCTTATGTTTCAAAGTTTAAGTAAAGAGACATAATTAAGGGGAAATAATAAAGAATTATAATTAAGAGAAATATATGTGATTTGTAAGAATTCTTCTGAATGTTAAATTTGACCAGACATAATGTGAATACTAATTACACAATTTATGTGTTTTTTATTTTATAAGAAAATGTCCTCAGATAATATGACGTCGAAAATCCTTTTTATTTATTTGTTTATTTATGTTTCCTGTACTTCGACTAATTTTGAAGGTGCGATCACTTATGAGAAGCTTAGCCCATTGGGCTTGAATTGTTGGCAAATGGATGATCAAGTTGGGCTCAAGGGAACTTAATTCAATTGGGTCAGTTATAACTTTTGACTTGATTTTAGTCAAACTATTAGGTTCAGAGTAGTTCAACATGGGTTCGAGAAATTCCATTCATGGAATCTATGCTGAGTAGGCCCAAGGAAGCAATGGTTAAATTCAAGGGAGCTTGATTGATTGCACTAAATAAATTTTACTCAAGGAAACTTGACTAGATCGATATTTTAGCTCAAGGTTGCTATTTTGGACTGTTCATTTGTGTAGATATGTTTGTTCTTTTTTGGCGCTTTGATTGAGTAGGGTTGTCCTACACTTGGGCTGTACAATCAAGCATTAAACTATCAAAATAGTATCATAGCTCAAAATAATATTCAATCGTAATTAGAAATACCAACAAAGAATTTCCCCGAGAAGTGAAAGTTCAAAACTAATCAATCTCTCCACCCTTCAGTCTTCTCACCCATCCAATCAATTTCAGTGAATTGGAAGTTGAAAGTTGACATAAAGTTCTACTACTTTTTGCCTGCAAACACCACTCCATTGCAAACTTGTACCATGGACGAATCTAACAATGCAACACTATCATCACATGCTCTTACAAATCCAAATTCCACTATATAATTTAGCAAAAAAACCGCATAAAACATGTACAACTAAGGACAAACCAGTGTCACTTATATTGGATCATCTTCATAACTTCGGCTGAGAATATTTAGTGTGAACATCTGAAAAGCCACCTGCAACGAAGCTTCCTTTGAGCAAAACGGCAGAACATTTTAGATGTTTATTATGAGGCAATAAACTAGGGGATCAGACATCAAAGCTTGGCTGATCTCATCTTTTGTAATTACAAAGTACAAGATCATCAATTTAATTAACTAGTACGTGCGGTGGAATCCAATGAGCTTTGGATCTCCATAATGGTCGCAATGGGGAATAATCTATTGTGTCTCCCACATGCAAACCAAAACCATCAGTTCAGCTAGACTGCCTTTTTGACGATTCACTTCTTTACTCCCTGGTTTATAAATCGACGCCGATTGTTTGTCAATCCAAAAGCTAGTTTGTAGGTAGATTATCCATTTTTAACTATCGAATTATCGGTTTTATTTGAAATATCATTGGTCTACCGTCTAAAATTTGGTTGATACTATTTGTAAGCTAAGAATTTAAATGAAAGCAGTTGAATAAATTCTTATGAGGCACTTTGCATTTCATTTTTGGAGCAATATGAGAATTATGTGCCAAACAATCTCAGCGAAAACAAAACATATATCAAAGAGCCCTATATTATAAAGTTTCCGCAATGCTACAGCCTATGTGTCTCCATATCTATGGATGTCTTTGATGTCATGGTGATGAATACGATCAATAAAGGTGTCCTTTAACCTTTATTACAACAATACTTAAGGCAAATCATATTTATAGAAGGCACAGAGAATCTATCAAGTTGCATGCGTGCGAGAAGTTGAATAATGTATGTGGTCCACTTCTCCAACTTTTCAATGTCGTTATTTATTTATTTATTTATTTATCTAGTTTGTTATTTGAGATTCCTTAACTATTGTTATTAGTCCCACTTGACACGGTAGGGTTTGCTTCCGTAGTGTCGTATATGTTATTTAAATCATTCCAACAAGATTATATCCGTTTCCTCTGGCAATAAGGTTTTAAATTTCGGAACAGATGCATGATTAAGCGATGCAACAAATAAGATATTTTTAGAGCATATACAATGAATGTGGCTGGCTATGCATAAAGAGTTCTATTATTTAATGATAATCGGATTTACATGGATATTTTTTTAGAAAATCTCCTGATCCTGCTCATATAATGAGATAATTCCTTCTACCTATAATTGAACGTGAATGATAATTTAATTCATTATAAATGGTTTGTGTTGGATAAATTAAGTTGGATCATTGAACAAAACAAATTTGACTACATCAATTTGGATAGAATTTTGATGAGATTTTTTAAGTCGAACTGGAAGAATGAAATTTGTAACTAACACATCAAGATTACCACCACATTCGTTTAGAGTGGGGCATACCACAGTAGATAAGAAGGCATAACTCTTATCAATGGTCATCAGATTATGATGTTTAATTTAGAACATCTCAATCTTCAAAAGCATATACATATTTCGAAATGCACATTTTTTGACAGAATAAGCATATCAAGGAGAAGTTGATAAGCATGGTATCCTCCCTCTCTTCAGTGCGATTAATGATGCTTTCATTGATGATGACGTTACATTTAGACACGTAGATTTGGTTAATCTATCGGCGTGGGCAATTTATTCGACGAAGCCTAACGGTAGAGAAGATAATAAAGGAATTTTACTGTAGAATTTGAGATTATCTTTGTATTATTTCTTATCTTGCGATTACAATGATATATGATTATATAGGAGATTAGTGTAAACTAGCCGTTTGAAAAGTAAAGTGCAACATTGAGATCCGTGGACATTGGATAATGAGATGGATTAATTTGCATGAGAGGGTTCCGAGATGAGGCATTGATGACGCTTTAAGTCTGAGCCGCGTATTTTCAACACTCCCCCTCAAGTTGAGTCCGGAAGAGATTGAAGGAACCCAACTTGTGAAGAATGTTATCAAACTGATTTTGATCCAAGGGTTTGGTGAAGATATCTGCGAGTTGGTCTTTGCTTGTGACGAAGGGGACATCGATTTCTTTAGTCTGAAGTTTTTCTCTGATGAAGTGACAGTCAACTTCTATATGCTTTGTTCGTTCGTGAAACACAGGATTGGTGACAATGTGACGAGCAGCCTGATTGTCACAGAACATGTGCATAGGTTCATGATACGGAACCATCATTTCTTTGAGGAGTTGTTTGAGCCAAATCAGTTCACTGGGGGTGGATGCCATAGCACGATATTCTGCTTCAGCGCTTGATCTCGCCACAACGTTTTGTTTCTTGCTCCTCCAAGTGACGAGGTTTCTTCCAACGAAAGTGCAGAATCCAGTGGTAGATTTATGATCGTGACTACCCGCCCAATCTGCATCAGAGTAACCAATGATTGAGTTAGATTTGTTTTGTTTCATCCATATGCCTTGTCCTGGAGTTTTCTTTAAATACCTGAGTATTCTATCAATGATGTCCAGATGGTGTGTGTGTGGTGCATGCATGAACTGACTTACTGTGTTAACTGCATAAGTTATGTCAGGTCTAGTGACGGTTAGATATATAAGTTTCCCTACTAAACGTTGAAATTGACTTATATCACTTAATGGTTCGCCATCAGTGGGACCAACTTTTCGATTTGTCTCGATAGGTGTGTTGGCAGGTTTAGATCATAATTTTCCTGTTTCTTTAAGTAAATCGAGAACATACTTACGTTGAGATAAAAATAGGCCCTTTTTTGAGTAAGCTATATCAATGCCTAAAAAATATTTCATGAATCCTAAATCCTTGATGTCAAATTTGGTTTTTAGATATGACTTAACCCTATTAATTTCTTTATCACTGTTTCCGGTGATTATAATGTCGTCTACATATACTAATACAATGATGGTAATATTGTGATCATGTTTGATGAACATGGATGCATCGGCAGAACATTTAGAGAAACCAAATTGACTGAGAGATAGACTAAGTTTTGCATACCAGACTCGGGGTGATTGCTTCAATCCGTAGATTGATTTGTGAAGTTTGCAAACCTGATTGGAAGTGGTGTTATAGCATGGAGGAGGAGTCATGTAGACATCTTCTTCTAAGGCTCCTTGCAAGAAGGCGTTTCGGACATCCATCTGAAAGAGATTCCATCCATAGTTGACTGCTACAGATAGGAGAACACGGACAATATTCATTTTTGCAATAGGGGCAAAAGTTTCTTGATAGTCGATGTCGTACGTTTGGGTGTATCCCTTGGCGACTAATCTAGCTTTATATCGCTCTATTGATCCGTTGCTATTATATTTAATTTTATAAATCCATTTACAGCCTACGGGTTTGGTTCGAGGTTTTGGGTTGACCATAGTCCAAGTTTGATATTTTTCTAAGGCTTTTAGTTCTTCTTTCATTGTTTTTGTCTAATTAGGGTCGCTAAGGGCTTCTTGGTAGGAAGTTGGTTCTTTAACCTTATCAAGGGATTCTAGGAACGTTTGGTGGGAGTTTGCTATGGCGTTGTAGGATACGTAGTTTTGGGTATGTAACATTATAAGTAACAAAGTCTTGTAGGTGAGATGGGGGACGCGTCGGTCTTGTAGATCTTCTTGTGGGGGCTACTTCGTGACCTGGTTCAGTGTGGCGTTCTCCTTGTCCCTCCGGAGTACTGTTTTCTCCCCCTCCTTGAGGATTGTTTTCTCCCCCTCCTTGAGGAATATGAGTGTCCTCAAGGAGAGAGAACTCGTTTGGAAGTAAGTCGACGGATGGAAGAGAACCAGTTGACCCTGCAGGAGTGTTAGTCATAGATTCGAAGTATAATTCTTTTTCTGAGAAGGAGGCATCCCTGGAAATATAGAGTTTGCAATTCGTAGGATCATAGCATTTGTATCCTTTTTTGTGGCTAGAGTACCCAAGAAAGACAGTTTTGACGGAATGAGAGTCAAATTTATCAACCCGTCTTTTATGAACGTAACATACACAGCCAAAAACTTTGAGGTGATCAACGCCCATCTCCATTTTATTCAAAATTTCCAAGGGTTGTTTATTGTCTAGAATGGGGCTAGGTAGACGATTGATAAGATAAACGACAGTTAAAATGGCTTCATACCAAAAAATTGTGGGAACTTTGGTCTGAAAAAGCAGGGATCGGGTGACATTTAGAAGGTGAAGGTTTTTCCTTTCGGAGACACTATTTTGTTCTGGGGTATTTATACAGGTGGTTTGGTGATGCATACCTTTTTTTCTTTTAAGAAGGTTTGAAATAGAGAGCTAGTGTATTCAGCGCCATTGTCTGACCTAAAGGTTTTAATTTTCGTGTCATACATGTTTTCAACCAAAACAACATATTCGCAAAAAATAGAGAAAACTTCAGATTTGGATTTAAGCAGGTATAACCAAGTAGTTCGAGAAAAATCATCGATAAAAGAGATAAAGTATTTAAAACCGTTATATGACTCAATTGGAGCTGGTCCCCAAATGTCAGAATGGATCAGCTCCAAGGGTTTCCTAGTTTTAGTGATGGAAGAATGAAAAGGTAACCTAGTTTGTTTTGCAAGGCGACATGTCTCACAACATAATTCAATGTTTGGATTTATGCTAGGAAATATTTTTTTCAAAACAGGAAAAGATGGATGTCCCAAGCGTTTATGTAGAAGGTCAGGTGTATAACGGGATGCGTTATTTGCATGGAAGGTGTTGTTTGATTTTTCAAGTATGTAAAGGCCATTGATGAGAGTGCCTCTACCAATCATCTTCCCTGATATACGATCCTGAAATAACACATCATAAGGTGAGAAAATAGCATTACAATTAAATTTTTTTGTTATCCTTGCAATAGATAGAAGGTTAGATGTAAACTCGGGAACATATAGTATATTTTCGGATGTGTTATTTAGGAATGTTGATTGTCCTATACCGCTAATTTTTACTTGATTTCCATTTGCAACAGTAACAAACTTGTTTACGTTTGGGTTATTTTGAATATTGCATATAAGATCCTTATTTCTGGTCATGTGATCAGTTGCACCAGTGTCTAAAATCCATGAACTAGAGGTAAAAGTATGGTTGCAAGAGATGTGAGTTGAAATAATACCTGACCCATTACCTTGCGGCGTCTGATTTTGACCGGAATTATTAAGTAGACTGTTGAGATGGGCCAGCACATGACCCGATTCTTTGTGCATGGATCCATGCCCATGGTTACTTGAGGAGTGAAGCCCATGATGTGCGGGACTGGGCCCATGATCAGCAGACCAGAGACCACCATTCATACCATCCATACGCGGGTCAAGATTCGACCCGAGCAGTATATCCGACTTATCGGTAAGTTGAGGATCCGCGAACTCAGAGGATAAATATCCTCGACTCCCGGATCCAGACCCGAACGCCCATTTTGTTTTTTCGCCTCCGATATTAGGGTTTTGAGAGGCGACGATTGGTCTGCCGCCAGTGTTAGGGTTTCCTCTGCTATCGCCCCTTCTTTCTCCGGTTCCATCTTTTGGTGGTCGGAGGTGCGGGTAGAGGAACCAGCACCGGTCACGACTGTGTCCCTTTTTCTTGCAGTTGTCACAGTGTTCGTCCTTGTGTTTTCCGAAGTGTCCTCTTCCTTTCTGGTTTTGATGTTGTATTGTGACGAATGCTTGGTTTTCTCTGTTGTTGTTTTGAGGCATGGCATGTCTTCGGGATTATTCCCGTTGGACCATCGCAATGATTTGAGTGAGGGGCGGAAGCTCCGATGATAGCAAGATCTGTGATTTTAGAGGCTCGTAGCTAGGATCGAGACCTACCAGGAACTGGTAGACTCGGTTCTGCTCGTCTCTTTCCTTGATAATTTTAGGGTCGTTGCTCGGTGGTTGATACACACCGAGCTCATCCCACCGACTTTTAAGTGTACCGAGATACTCGGTAACAGACTTTGACCCTTGTTTGGTTTGCGCTAGTTCTTGTTTGATTTTGAAAACATGGGCGAAGTTTTATTGCTTACCATACAGATCATGGATGGAGTCTCATAGCTCTTTGGCCGAGTCAGAGTAAAGGAATAGCTCCGCTATCTGAGGTTGTATGGAGTTCAACACCCAGGTCATTACCAGATGATCGGAGGTTTGCCATTCTTCGAATTTTTCGTCGTCGATGTCTGGTTTGGTTGTGTGTCCCGAGATGTGACCAAGTTTTCCCTTGCCGCTGAGCGACAAGGTGACCGACCGAGCCCAGGGCAGATAATTTGTCCCGGTAAGGAGTTGGGTGGTGAGTCTTTGTGGTGTGGACCCTTCTGATGTCATGGCGAGGGTTTTTCTGAGGTCAGAGGACCGATGATGGGTTTTTCTGGATTTGTGGGATTATGATCGGAACAGAAAACAACTGGGTATGAGGTCAGATGACCGGTGATGGGATTTTTGGGTTATTTTTTGTATGTGGGAAGTTTGGTTTTGGGCCTTTTTTGGTGGTGAAGAGGTCTGTGATGAACGGAGGAAGACTGGGGTGGTGAACACAGGTTCGCCGCCGATGATGAGCCCTCTAAATCTGAGATCGATGCTCTGATACCATGTAGAATTTGAGATTCTCTTTGTATTATTTCTTTTCTTGCGATTACAATGATATATGATTATATAGGAGATTAGTGTAAACTAGCCGTTTGAAAAGTAAAGTGCAACATTAAGATCCGTGGACATTGGATAGTGAGATGGATTAATTTGCATGAGAGGGTTCCGAGATGAGGCATTGATGACGCTTTAAGTCTGAGCTGCGTATTTTCAACATTTACAAAGTGTTTGTATATGTTATGACATTTATTTTTGAAATAGAAATTGTTATGACATTTGTTTTCTGCATGTACTTAAGACAGGTATTCTTTCAAAGACTTTCCGTTCACACTCAAGTATTTTGATTTAATGACACATTTTTTGAGGATCACTCAACACCAGATATTCGAGTTATAATTTTTTGTGAATATCGGGAGTTCGATCTTCAAAAACACACTCAATTATGGTAGTAGCACATTTTAGATTCCGTTGACTTTTGCATTCATTCCCTCCCCCGACGCAGAGGGTGTCTCAAACGCATCTTTGGATTTTTAGGCTTTAACCTTTCATTTTTATATTAAAGGTTACGTAAGCCAGAAAAAGATGAGTGTGAGTTACATGTTGGTTGTATTTGGAAGGAGCAAAACCGATTCTCGGTGTGTTGTCATTTTTTTTCTCACACTATTAAATACAAAATGTGTACAACACTTTATAATAGAATTGCATTTGTTGTTTTTAATTAAGTGTTTTTTAAGGTGGTAGACCAATTAAATTTCACACGGTATTAAAATAGATCGATCGACCTGTAAAGCTCACTTCAACGCATATTGTCTACACGTAGATACTTAGAAAATAATTCCGGTCGTGCGTGTGAGGAAGTATTTAACAATTAGTCTCACATTGTTAAACACAAAATGTGTGCAACACTATGTAATAAAGTTTGATCTATTATTATTCACATAAGTACTTAAAAATTGTTAATGCCCTATCAAATTTTTACAAAACGTAGTTACCAATCTCATATTACTCACTCAATTCTTCCGAAGCAGCGAAGGTTGACAAACAATGAAACAAGCAAGTCTTGTTGTTGTTCCACACAATTCAAACTCATTCTATGATTCTATCGATTCTATTTTACTACAGACAATAACAGACCCCAAAAAAAGCGTACAAAACCACCCTCATCGATTCACGTCAAAACAAAATCTTAATGTCCGAATGGGACACGTCACACGACCCAGAGCGTGGACGTAGAGGTACAAACCAAAACCATCCCACACGAGACAAGAACATGTCCGAGGCAGGGAGAGGGGGGCACGTGCATGCATGCAGGAATTGACAAGGATAAAAAAGATTGCGGGGTTTTGACCGGAGGACAAGAAAGGGACGTTGCAGGTCCCCTCGTGCAGCAATGAATGTGAACAGAGATTGCCAGAGTAGTAGTAGGGGTAGGGGTTGTGTAAAGTAGATAAGAGTTTTAGAGGATTTCGCGAAATCCAAGGCTTTAGGGAAGGTAGGGGAGATAGAATAGACAGGCAGATTGATGGATGTGGTGGAATCCTGTGGAGTCAAAAGCAATGCGCCCGGTCAGTTTCTCGGAGTCTAATTATCTCACTCAATCGCATCAATTCTAATCAATTCTCGTAAATTAACGTCTTACGTTCTCTTCCCAACTCTAATTAAAACACAAAAAAATATCAATTTTAAAAAAAATATATAAACAAATAAAAAAAATATTTTCATTTTTTTTAAAACGATTTTAAATAATTTTTAAAATACTTTTAAAAATAATAAATCAAAAACAAAACAAAAAAAAATCAATTTGGACACTCTAAAGTAAGACAACACATTTCTAACCTTACTGTTACTTGAAATTGTGACCAGAAAGCGTACAATTTTGTTTTATTTAAAAGGAAGTTTGTTTCATTAATTAAATAAGGTTATGTCTGACTATGTACCAAAATATGTACGTCTAACCATCCCAAGTCTTAGTGCTTCTAACACACGTATAGTATCGAAGCACAACTTCCACGATCGACGAAGTGTTTTTTTTCATGATCCAGAATTTTCTCGTATTCATTCTATTTTGGTTATACAGACTGCAATTCTAAATTAAAAGTGATTCACACTGAAATATTTGATATGCAGAATAGAAATTCTTTCTTCACGCAGTTACACCTAACCACTCCACTATAATTTAAGAGAAATTGCTGTTATTCCCTCAATATTCCAGTCATGCGTACAATTTTGTTGCATTGAGATATCAAACACATATATTAAGTACAATCAGTTATTTATAGTTGACAAATTTCTAATACCATATGAACTATTAAATTTAATTATCAATACAATATCTCACCTTTTAGGGTATTTTTGAACGAACCATAATATGCGACTCGCGATGCTTAAAGTCAATCCCTGTTTTAAACTTATCTTAGAGTAGGAATCTAGGAACTGAACCTGCAATATCTAGTATTGTCAATTTGTATCTTAGATATAATGTGTTTTTAACTACAGATGCAATTTGAATATGGAAAAGATAATTCACGTGTAAAGTATATTCAAGCAAGAGCCTTATTCACATAATCGAGGGTACTTAGGGCACCCTTAACGGGGGTGCCCCGCCCGGGCGCCCTGGTCGGGCGCCCGGGCGCACCCCCGTTAACGGGCGGGGCGCCCGTGGGGCGCCCGCCCGGGCCACCCGCCCGGGCGCTTGCCCGGGCGGTGGGCGTCCCGGGCAGACGCCCGGGCGCCCATGGGAGGGGGACACGTGTCCCCCTCCCATTGGTCAAAAATTTTTTTTTTTTTGGAATTTTTTTAGTTTGGTTTTGTTATTAATGGATTGGGTGTTTGTTATAAATGTGGGGTAATAATTTTTTGTAAGTGATTAAAATTAAGAAATTTCCTGAACCAACAATTTCAAGTTAAATAGAAAAAAAAATAATACAACAATACCATAATACATTAACAACAATACATTAATATTACTAAAATACGAAATACAACCACGGGAAATACAAACCATACGAAATACGGACTACTACAACCCGAAATACAAACATATGTTAAAGGGAAATACAAACCATACGGACTACTACAACCCGAAATACAAACTAAGGGAAATACAAACCATACGAAATACGGACTACATCAAACTACACGTACCCATTCTCTTCTGCCCAGGCGAGAAGTTTATCGATTACTTTTTGATCCTTCTCCGTCGGGTTGTCCTTCCTCATCAGAGAGTGAAGCATGTCCAACTTATTTTTTATTAAATGCCTCTGGAAATTCCTTTCCGCTAACTCCTCTTGCTTGGAGAAACCATCTTCTCTGACTTGGGCGGTGTATCGCATCTGTTGTGCAAGTTCTCTAACATCGGTGTCTCTTTCGGGGCGTAATGCACTCTTAGCCTTTTTCTTAGCCTTCTTCACACCTTCTGGGCGTGTAGACGACTCCGGCATCGGCTCTTCTGCATCCGAGGGTGATTGCGTCCTCGAGCCGTCCGTGCTCTTTCTTTTCCCAAGGCTTCCTGACTGGGGACTATTTTCATCGTGCAACTCCGGGGACTCCCAGTCAACACGCACGGCATTAGCTCCGGAGATCACACTCTCCCATTTTGGGTACCTACGCAACATAACCCAAGCATCAAAATAAAGAAATTTACTAGGCCCATGATTTCGCTCGTAGATCACGTGCGCTTGTCGGACAACATCGTCGTCATTCTGGCCGCTCCTTTTCCGTCGGAATGCCTGATCGAAGCACCCGACCCACTTGTTCACAGCAGGTATGATTCTCCTCCACCGTCCTTTTAAGGACTCTGCGTTCCTTTCGGGTAGGCCTGTGCCTTCCACGGAGATGTCGTACACACGTTTCACCCTAGTCCACAATGAAGTAGACTTCTGGTTTGTCCCTGTCACCGCATCGCAACTGACTTCCATATATGCAGAGACAAGTCTCTCGTCCTCAGCTGTGGTCCACAACTTCGGATTGGCTTTGGCAGTTTGGACTTGCTTGCGGTGACGACGCTGTGGAGGTGGGGATGGTGGTGTGGGGGTGTGTCGTGGTGGGGACTCATCGTCGTCGTTACCCTCATCTTCAGTGTTCGCCATACTCTGGCGGCTATTTTGAGACAATGGTCGGCCAAACATCTGGAACTGCGGTTGATTATAAGGGAATGGTGGTGCATATTGTGAGTATTGTGAGAATGGTAAGTTTTGATCTGGGGATGCGTAGTGGGAGAATTGTGGGAATGGTGAGTTTTGGTCAGGTGGTGGGAATGGTGGTGCGTACTGGGAGAAGTCGGGTTGTTGGAATGGTTGTTGGTAAAATGGACGTGAGGGATATGGTTGTGGATAGCGTGGATGCGGATTTGATTGTGGAGGAGGGGGGGAACGATTGTACTCCGGAGAAGACATTGTAGGAGAAATATGAGATGTAAGTTGAGTTTTTAGTTTTGTGGAAGAGATATGGGGTGTAAGTTGATTTTTGTGTAGGGTATATATAGAGAAAAAATTAGACACTGTGCAATCACGCGGATTACTTTTCTTTCACGCGTATACTGTACATTCACGCGGACTATTTTGTTTTCACGCGTATACTGTAGATTCACGCGTACTACTTTTGATTCACGCGTATACTGTGCAATCACGCGTATACTGTGCAGTCACGCGCGTTTCGAAATTCAAATATTCAAATTTCAAATATTCAAATTTCAAATATTCAAAATTTTGTGTTTAATAGTGATTAATATTGTTAATTAATTAATAGTAATAATAAGTATATCGCGAATTAAAATTATAATGTAATTAGAATTAGATTTATATATAATGTATTTTGTTAAATGTTGTGTGAGAATTAAATTTGTTTAATTAAGAAATGATGTGGATGAAAGAGAGTGTAGGGTGGGTGGGGGTAGCCTGGGCATGGATAAGGGGGTTTTTTGGGTGGGTTGGGTGAGCTGACGTGGCAGAGAGAGAAGCTGACGTGGCAGAGAGAGAGTGCAGGGCGCCCGGGGTAGCCCCGGCGCTGTTAAATATGCTCTTATACAAAAAAAACTCCACTAGTTATTGCTGAACCCGGTCAAAGTATGGCTTACATGGATTCGCAGCATTAGTTGAGCTGACACCACCCCATCCCCGTGCCATCTCGAAGAGCGGGATGGGGTGAAATACGAGATGCCCCGTGAAGATGGAAATTTACAACAGGAGTAGCCTATAGGTTAGGATACATACATGCACGCAACTGTTTTTTTTAGTATTTTGCTCTGTTGTATGGCTCAGGTTGATGATGTCTACGCATGTTTAATTTAAGGGAAATGTTTGTTGAACGCAGCGCGTCACGGACGCGTTCTACGTGGACATCCATGTCAGCCCTTATGTGGCCAAAGCATGAATGTTTTTTTGTTTTTTCTTCCTGATGTCCACTCAAATCACATTAAATGCGTTTCAACTCAGCACGTTCTCTCTCTCCACCCAAATACAAATATGATGACACTCTTTCTTTCTTCTTCATTCTTTCTCTCCAGAATAAATCACCATTTCGAAGAAGCGTCTGATGCCGACTCTCAGGATTCTTCACAACGTAAGCAGCGTGAATGGGACGGTGCGAAGACTTCCCGATGTTCTTGTCAACGCTCCGTGGTGAAGACTTACGTCTGTTCGGTTTATGTTGTACATCTCTCCGTAATAAATCACCATTTCGAGTAAGATATTATGTCGAAGAAGCGTCTGATGCCGACTCCGAAGGTTCTTGACAACGTAAGCAGCGTGAATGAGACAGTCATGTTTAAATCTTACATCTTCTTTTCCGATTTACTGGGAAAATATATATTATTTTTGTAATTTGTGTGTGTTTGTGTTTGTAATGGAAATTTGAGATGCTATTTTTTTCCTAAACGTAATTCTTGTGGGGTAAAATATACAGTGGGAGATTTGTTGAGTTTGTGCGGGGGTGGCAGGGGGCGGCAGCCCCTGCGGGGGACGTGAGTCCCCCCCGCAAAGCGAGCGGACAGAGGGAGCGCTTTGCGGACGTTTTTTTGTTTTGACATCATATTATTGCATTCCATATATTGATTCGTTTATTCCGACAATAATGAAGTCATATATTATTCCGGACTGTAAATACACTTATTCCGGACTGCAAATACACTTATTCCGGACAGCAAATACACTTATTCTGGACAACAAGTCCACTTATTCCGGACAAACTTTATGTTCCGTTTCTCGACACACTTTATTCTTAAACCGGACAACAAATACACTTATTCCGGACTGCAAATACACTTATTCCGGACAAACTTTATGTTCCGTTTCTGGACACACTTTATTCTTAAACCGGACAACAAATACACTTATTCCAGACAACAAATACACTTATTCCGGACAGCAAATACACTTATTCCGGACAAACTTTCTGTTCCGTTTCTGGTCACATTTTCTTCTTATTCCGGACTGCAAATACACTTATTCCGGACTGCAAATACACTTATTCCGGACAACAAATCAACTTATTCCGGACAAACTTTATGTTCCGTTTCTGGACACACTTTATTCTTAAACCGGACAACAAATACACTTATTCCGGACAACAAATACACTTATTCCGGACAGCAAATACACTTATTCCGGACAAACTTTCTGTTCCGTTTCTGGTCACATTTTCTTCTTATTCCGGACTGCAAATACACTTATTCCGGACTGCAAATACACTTATTCCGGACAGCAAATACACTTATTCCGGACAACAAATCAACTTATTCCGGACAAACTTTATGTTCCATTTCTGGACACACTTTATTCTTAAACCGGACAACAAATACACTTATTCCGGACAACAAATACACTTATTCCGGACAGCAAATACACTTATTCCGGACAAACTTTCTGTTCCGTTTCTGGACACACTTTCTTCTTATTCTGGACAACTACACTTATTCCGGACTGCAAATAAACTTATTCCGGACAGCAAATACACTTATTCCGGACAACAAATCAACTTATTCCGGACAAACTTTATGTTCCGTTTCTGGACACACTTTATTCTTAAACCGGACAACAAATACACTTATTCCGGACAACAAATACACTTATTCCGGATTGCAAATACACTTATTCCGTACAACAATATACACTTATTCCGGACAGACACATAACGTAAACAAGACAAACACATAATGTAAACTGCACACACACATAAAGTAAGCTAGACAAATTAAGTTGATCCAACGTAAAACTTAAAAACAAATATTTTATTATGATAAGTGTGGGCTCTGCACGAATAATGAGACTGCACGATGTCCTAGGGTCTGCACACTGTCTTATCTGTGTATTGGGAAATGAATCGTTCAACTTAAAGAACCGGCGTTTTTTAAAAAGACCAAAACGCGCGAAGAGAAATTTCGCTGACTGGACGCTGACTCAAAGAAAAATATCTGAGTTGTACAGATCCACGTAAGGCGCGTCCGTGACGCGCGCGTCCGTCTATAACTACTCATTAATTTAATATCTTATCTTACCAACTTGTAAATGGAGCTTCGTAATCATGCTTGGATACATACTTGGTGTTAGGTTTGATCCGGCTCGTAGGACCAATCCGTCCAAATCTCACACGCACATGAGGTTGAAGCAGAAAAGCATGCGAAACCACAAGACAACAAGCATTTAATAATAATAATATCTTATCTTACCATACATACATGGAGTATCCAGGCCTCAAGTGTGCTTGATATTTCCTTGTATATAACCCCATGCAACTTCTTTGTCGCTCCTCGAATAAGATTGACCGAATTCGTCACACAAAACTTCAACACATTGCACCCATCCATGGGGATCGTACAATGAAAGATCTCTACGAGGGGAAGATGTATCTTCAATTTTTTTCAGATACTTTGTCGATTCCTATCATTTAAGTTAGGTTTCCGTTCATCTGTAAATCGCCCCCCTATTGTTATTTTTGACGCCTTGACAAGGAGACCATTCTATGATCTACAATACGAAGTAATTTGTAACACAATTGGGGTCAGTGATATGTACCTGTAACATTTCAAAATTAGTCCTCCAATACGCGAGAGAGAATGGTGCAGAGGCGTACTTGGTTTTGATTACCAAGTAATTTTTAGGAGGTATTTGGTTAGGGGTACCTGGAATGGAATGGATTTCATTCCATTCTGGTGTTTGGTTTGTTTATTTTGGGTCCAGAATTAGAATTCATTCCAGCCCATACCTAGGAATTAGAATCTTACCTACCTACCATAGAATGAGAATTCATTCCAGCCTGGTATGAGATTCCCATTCCATTCCATCCCAGCCAACCAAACACCCCCTTAATACAAAATTACCTTTTATGTGCTTGTTAATTATGTAGAGTTTTTAAATCCCAGATAAACTTAATAATATTGTCTATTTTTCTTGAAAGAGAAGATGAAAGTGAGAACATTGGACCACTTTGCCAATTAAGCGGAATGTACGTCGTTCTCATATGTCACAAGACTCACAACTATGACCTATTTTCCCCCCTTTTATGTGCGACATCCATCACAGTTACTCAAAGAAACAAAAGTTATAACCACAAAGATACAATAAAGGTAGTTGTCTACCACTTATTGTCAACGGATTTTTGAGGTAATTAACACCGACACAATCGTTCACCCGTTTATCCATGTTGTAAAGGCACCCTTAACGGGGGTGCCCCGCCCGGGCGCCCAATCCCCGTTAACGAGGCGGGCGCCCCTCGGGTGCCCGCCCGGGACGCCCACCCGGGCGCTTGCCCGGGCGTTGGGCGTCCCGGGCAGACGCCCGGGGTGCCCTCAGGTAGGGGGCACGTGTCCCCCCTCATTCGTCGATTTGTTTTTAAGATTTTAATTATTTAATGGATGTTTTGTTATTAATGGATTGGGTATTTGTTATTAATGTGGGGTAATAATTTTTTACAAGTGATAAAGATTCAAAAAATTCCAGAATCAACAATTTCAATATCCAGAAATTCCAGAACCAACAATGTAAGCGAGACCCCCGAACGACCTGTCGATGTGGTTTAATAGTATGGTCTAATATCTGTAGGATCGTGTGGGTTATGGGTCCACTAATCACTATTAATCTAATCCCTAACTAATCAAGCAATAAACGCAGCGGAAACAAATTTAAAAATAAGTAGGGAAATTAACAGAAAATGCAAACCACAAAGAGACACGGCGTTTTTATAGAGGTTCGGCACCCCACCCGGGTCCTAGTCCTCTCTTGTAAGCTCCGCTCGACTCCGCCAGCTCCGCCTACGTCTTCACTATCCACTCCCCGTTCCGGGCCGGGAGAGAACGCCTTTACACCACAAGCAACGCGAACAACCCTCGCTTGCTTGAATTCTTCCTCTCACACTCCGAGAGGGACACTTCGGGCTTTCACCGAAGTCTTTGCTTCTTTTGACAACACTTGTAACTGAGTGAGATTCACTCTCTAATTGAGCACAACAATTGCTAGTGTGATGATTGATGAAGGATGTGGAAATTAGGCTTTGGAATCACTAATTGGGAGCTTTGAGGTTGTGGAAAATCTCACTATAAGTTTGACACTTTGGAGTTGTGAAATCTTGTGGAAAACTAAGTGTGAACCTCTATTTATAAGCTCCTAAAGATTTCTAGCCGTTTGGACAAGATTTGATTGGGTTTTGTGCAAGATACACAAAACAGAAAATCAGGTTCAGAAATCTGTCCAGAAACGGTCGACCGAAAGGTGTATCGGTCGACCGAACCCTTAAGTCTGTTGATGGATCGGTTGACCGAACATAGGTACTGGTCGACCGAATCACTTAAGTTCTATAGGTCAACGGTCGACCGAGCAGGTACCGGTCGACCGAACTACTGGGTTCGGTAGAGAGAAATCTTGATCGGTTGGACAAACTTGTGTCGACCGATAGCAGGGGGTTTTTCACGAATTAAACGGTCGACCGAATAAGGTAGTTTGTTCGACCGGTTCTAAAGTATATGGGGGTGTATATTGAGAAAAATGTGTATACGACCGTTGTATAATACGACAAATAAAACGGTCGTATTTTTACCAGAAATGGCAAACGAAACGGTCGACCGAAGGTCTACCGGTCGACCGAACAGGTCTGGGTAATCGGTTAAATAGATGTGTGATCGGTTGAACGGATTGGTCTGGTATAACAAAAATTGTGTATAACCGGTCGACCGAAAGGTGAACGGTCGACCGAACTCAGGTAGACTGGCGACCAATGTTTTAGGTGTTTAGGTGATCTAATGGAGTCCAAATTATATGATATTTTGTGTGTGACTCCTAAAAGGAACCTAGTGTGTGAATGCATGCATATTAGCTTAAGTTATGCTCAATTTACATAAGTTCCTAATTCTCAAAGAAAGGTAAAATTACATGTCTTCAATCCTAGCTTGATTACATGTCTTGACTTGACTTTTCTTCTTTCTTAACTCTTGATCACCTGTAGATGTTAGCACAATACAATATGTATACTATTATACTACATGTGCTAATCTACATGTCTTTATTAAGATTAGGTTTAATTACATCATCAAAATACGGATTAAGGCAAAAAAGCCAACAATATCACGCGTGCACTTTAATCACGCTTCCACTGAGCAAACACGCGTGCACTATTTTCAATCGCGCGTGCACTTTAATCACGTTTCCACTGAGCAAACACGCGTGCACTGTTTAATCACGCGTGCACTTTAATCACGCTTCCAAAGAGTAAACTGTGCAATCACGCGTGAATAGTGCAACAGATACATCCAAATCCTCCCAACTATAAATACATCTATCTATCTCCTGACTCGTCACATTTCCTTAACTTGTTAACTTCTTCTCTCATCAATGTCGGATAATAGTTTAAACTCTAGTCAATCCGACGATGATAACTGGAATGAGATATTAAATATAATGGACTGCGCTATTGAATTGGCCGGACAAGTTGTTTACGAAAGGACTACATGTCCTTTGCAGCGTCGAAGGAGAACGACGAACCCAGATAGAGATCGTGAACTAGGTTACAGACGCTTTATAGACGATTACTCAAAATATTTGGCTCCGTAATATTTAATAATAATTTTGTGATTCAGTAGTAATTATTAACAATATTTCGAGTTAAAATAGAATTGTAATGTTATTAGAATTAGAATTATATAAAATGTAATTTGTTAAATGTTGTGTGAAAATTATAATTGTTTAATTAAGAAATGACGTGGATGAAAGAGAGTGTAGGGTGGGTGGGGTAGCCTGGGCATGGGTAATGATTTTTTTTGGGTGGGTTGGGTGAGCTGACGTGACAGAGAGAAAAGCTGACGTGGCAGATAGAGAATGTATGACACTCGGAATAACAGAACACTGTTATTTGTGCTCTAAGTCACCAGATCATGCAATACATTTTGTATGTTGGGTATGCATGGATCTCTGTGCATGATGTGTTGACTTATATCATATATATATACTTCTATTTCACAATTACAGCAAACGCATATAGGTTTACATCATACATGAATATAGGTGCAACAACCAAGAACTGTAATGATTCCAAAGCCAAAATACTACCTAAGATCCAAAAGTGTGTCTAGGCGTGCATTTGAGCTCCTTTTGTTGGAATCCTTCGTAAACATCGATCTTTAACTTTTGCAAACTTTGTCAAGGTCTGGTGGTCTTCAGACTTCGATTTTATAATTTTGGTCAGAAAAATTACCACATTCAACAACAATAATATTGCAAAGGCTGGTAAAAATAGGTGATTATTGAGTTAGAGTTTGTAAGTATAACTTATCTCAAATCTATATTCGTATTAAGGTCGGCGTTCACTGGCACCCGCTCACGACGTGATGGTCCAAGGGCGGAGGTCATGTGGCGTCCACCCTTTTTTTCTATTTTAATTAGTTTTAGTTTTATATTTAATTGTAATAATTTATTATGAAGGATAAAAAAATTTGATTTCTTTTGGAAAAAATAACTTAACTTTTCAACTCTCTCGTTAACATCATTTAGATGTCGATCATGAATAAAATTAAAATAAAAAAGATGTTTTGAAAATAATAATAATAATAATTAAAATACTAATTTAAAATAATTTAAAAAAACAAAAAGACAGTTGTAATTACTTTAATAATGTTAATTACGTTGATAAATGTGATAAATTTAATTAGAAATTACATTTTCGTACTTAACTTTCTTAAAATAAGCGATATAAATACTTCTCGTAAAATATGTGATCTAATTAATTGGAATTGTGAGAAAATTAAAAATGGAAAAAAATGATGTGGAAACGAGAGATTGTTGATATGACTAGATTCACATTTACGAGTAAATTGTAGTTGAGAGATGAATAATAGAAAAATAGAAAAGAAAAATATCATCTTTATGTGACGAATAGAAAGAATACTGATTTGACTAGGTTGACATATATGAAAATGTTATAGATAAAGATGACGTAAGAAAATCAAAACGAAGAAAAATGGTTGTTAACCCTGCCTACTTAACCTTGAAACCCGAAATCTTATATCGAGGCTTACACATTGGGACCTTATATTTCCAACGACATTGTTCTCGCGGAAATCACGTAGGTCTTAAATCTAGCATACGTATATTCAAAAACTTGTGGATCTATTAACTTGATTTTTGGATCGTATAACCCTAATATACCATATAAAACACGTGTTTCGATTTCACAGCAAATTAAGTAGTTCGTGTTTAACTCAATAATATTCTTATAATTTATCCTACACAAACAATCAGTTTAACAATAGGGTGTTTCATACCTACTAGTAACACCAAGAAAACAAAATTATGAGATGCATGAGCTTATGATCGCTGTCAAGCGGAAGTTTGTCCTCAAGCTAGTAAAGAAATGAAAAGCATTTGGTTTAACAGGCAAAGTTTGCAAGGTATGAGTGGATGGAGTAGTGTTATCATTCCGTAATGCCGCTGACAAGGAGTCTTTTCTCCTGGATTATGTAAACTATTACGACGCTGATGCCATCCAAACGCAAAAGCAGATTCTCCAACTTTTTACCTACATTTTATTATTCACAAAACAAAAGCACCTATTAATTAGCCTACCTCCAACAATACACTAATGCTTACCCACTACAATCTTCGTGGTCAAGCAAAGATTTACAATGCAAATCAATTGAAGTTCGCAAACTACAATATTATTAATGCATATGTCATTTGTGTGTATATGTATGTATATATAAATAATATAATGTTCGATTTATGATATTTAACACATGTAAGATAATCTGCGGAAATAGATGTTGACAACGTCAAGCGACTTATCCTACGCTCTTAACACGAATGGAGGTGATTAAAAAGAGAGAAGGAAGAGAAGAACATGGAGAGCACTACCCGCTTCTTTTGCTTCTGTTATGATTGTCTTGTGGAGAGGCCTCACGTGAACATAACGAGAGCATTGCTGCAGTCCTACTCTACTGGGTTGGGTGGTGGTGGTGGTGGTGGGACTATTTATTATTATCATTAATATTATTATTTAATTTGTTCATGGTTTTATTGTTTAATAGCACCAATGTATTCACACATAAGGCCGATAAAACAAGTAGAATCGTTCGTGCAAATATGTGAACACGTAACATTTAGGGCACCCTTAACGGGGTGTCCCGACCATTCGTCGATTTTATTTTTAAATTTTAATTATTTAGTGGAGATTTTGTTATTAATGTATTAAATATTTGTTATTAATGTGGGGTAATAAAATTTTCAGAACCAACAATTTCAATATCCAAATTTTTTTGAGGGGGTGCTGTCTCTTGCCACCCCCGCCACCTCACCGGCGAGCGAGACCCCCGAACGACCTGTCGAGGTGGTTTAATAGTATGGTCTAATATCACGCGTGCACTTTAATCACGCTTCCACTGAGCAACACGCGCGTGCACTATTTTATTAGTTTATCTTAAATGTAACGTGACTCCGTAATATTTTTAATAATAAATTCGTGATTTAGCAGTAATTATTAACAAAATATTCCGAGTTAAAAATGGATTTGTAATGTTATTAGAATTATATAAAATGTAATTTGTTAAATGTTGTGTGAAAATTATAATTGTTTAATTAAGAAATGATGTGGGGGAAGAGAGTGTAGGGTGAGTGGGGGTAACCCGGACATGGGTAAGAAGTTTTTTTTGAGTGAGTTGAGTGAGCTGACGTGACAGAAAGAGAATACAGGACGCCCGGCGGTAGCCCGAACGCTGTTATTTGTGCTCTTAGTAGAGCTAACCTTAAGATAATGAGCTAATCAATTTGTTATATATATAATAGTTTTGTTTGTTTTTTCATGGATGACCAACAATTCTATATATAATGGTTCCTAGGATCCACATAGAGAGGTAATTCTGTAAACCAGCAATTCTAGGTGTGGTTTTATTTAATTTGTCAGGAAAAATAAAAGATGAAAGTGTAGAAGGCACGAGGTGACTCTACTTCACCCCCAACAAAGAGCAGCTGTGTTGCTGCCACTCTGATGTCTGCAGAGCACTGTAGTGCAACTCGTGCGGCTAGACAAGTTGCCTGCTGTTTGTTTCTTAATCCAAAAAATACATTTATCTTTTGCAAATGGAAGAGAATATAAAGGATCCTTAATCCTTTGGGTCATGTGGGTATCAATTCAATTATATGTCTTTACAACTTATTTTATTCCGACCTCCACCTATAGTACCTGGTAACATCTTCTTCCTAATTTCACTTGGTCTTTGCTACTTAATTTAGGTTCCGTTTGGATACTAGTGACGTCTCGATTTGAGTTTCCAGACGTGACGTCAGAAAACTTTTGGAGACTCCAATATCTGGGTATCAAAAATTCGGACATGATTTTTTTGTTCGGATGCTTTTCAACTTTTTCATGTGTCGTACTCTTGTCCAAAACCCAAATTCAATCCTACGTGTTGTTTGAGTGTTTTGATTCTTGAGTTTGGGCGATTCCACGCGCTACCATCCCTTTTATGACACTAATGAATGAAATGAACCCCCAGATATCCACCATCTTCTAAGAAAGCTGAACCATCCCTTTGCACGTGAGAGATGCAACTATGTTAATTTTGTTTTTTTATGTTTTATGTTTTGATTCTTTTAAAATTATTTGTAATGTGTTTTTTAAATATATTTTTTCCAAAATATATTTTCTAATTGTTTTTATTTTTTTAATTATTTCAAGATCAACCTTCAAATGACGTGGATGAGAGATAACGTATTGAAAATTAGGTTATTTTATTTAATAAAAAAATTTAAAAATAAAAACAATTATAAAACATATTTTAATTTATTATATTTTCAACTTAAGTAAATTTTCATATTTTACCTACGAACTAGGTAATTCTTTCCATTCAATAGGTAATCAAACAATAGAGTAATAAGAGATCATATTGGTAACTCAACAAAAAAATAAGTTCGGTTAAAAGTTAGGTTCGTTAACTTTTCAAATGGATGGATTTTATATGGTGGCGTTTGACTTTGAGACGCAAAAATTCAAACCAACTTTTGTTGTTTGGTTGTCCCAACTAACGACGTCTAGATCGCCGCATAAGCTTATTTAAGTGCTCCCAAACGGACCCTTAATTAAACATTAATTAATCTAACTTGTTACAGCTCCCCTTTTCTATCCAGTAATTGTGTGGGTGAGGTGGACAACATCAGAGTTGGAGGAATCTATGCTTTCACCGTCCTAGAGTCATTAGCTCCACATGCAGTAAGTGTTGGTCTGCATGCATTAGAACGTAACAGATTTAGAGATGCTAGCAAGAAGTTTCATGGAAAATTGCCCTATTAATTAATTAATCTTAATATTTTAGAACAACAGTGACTTTCTTAGAGAGACCCCAGGTTTTATATAGATAGAGATGAGATGAAAATAGTTTGTCAACGTGGAAATGATTTTTTTACCCTAAATTGTAGCTTGGCTTTAAACAATAGCTTCGAAATCTGCGAAATACATCATCTCATTGAAATAATTTATTCCATTTGAGCTTTTACGTCATTGGTGTATGAATTTGATTGCTAATTTTAAATCAATAATGCAAGTATACTTTTAAGTGACTATTTGATCTAACTCAATTGTATATATTCGACGCATAAATACGGTTTACAATGACTCTCATTACCACAAGAAGCAGTATATTTGTCCTCCCATCTTTTACGTGCATGTGGGTAAATGCCACCCAAACAAACAAAGCAAGCACCCTAGATGCTACAGCTACAGCTACAGCTACAGCTACTTCTATTCCATTTCCTAGGCTTCTGATAAAAGTTAAAAACCCTCACTCCTTTGTTACAATCTGCTAAAAGCCTGTTACACTTTTCCTTCTCTCTCCATCTCTCGCGGGCAATAAATAAGGGCCACCAAGCCTCCACTCATGGAGTTGATCTGAGGCTTGTGGGCTTTGGAGTACTCCATGAGACATTCACATACCTGAGTGAGTGAGTGAGTGCATGTGTGTAAAAGATGGTTGGAGCAGAAATACTATTCCAACTTGCTTCTCCACAATACATGAGCTTGGTTGTGCTGGTGGTGTTGGGGTTCATCTTGAAGCACTACCTTCCCTTGCTTCTCACCCTTGGAGTTGCCCCTAAAGGGAGCTTTGGGTGGCCTTTGGTTGGTGAGACCTTGAGGTTTCTTAGGCCTCATGGGTCTAACACTGTTGGGAGGTTTTTGGAGGATCACTTCACTAGGTACTTAGTTTGCTTTTCTTTTCAGTAGTGCTCTAGCTAGCTACTATTTGGGTAACAAAATAGTGCCATGTTCTTGTCTTCTTAATTGTTGGGATTTTTGTCTTTTGCTTTGCCATTTTGAGACCACTAATTTGATTTGGTTGATGTTTTGGGAAAATTCAAGGATTTTCAGTTAATTTTTCCTACTTTCTTTTGCGGTTCATGAACATGTCCTCTCTACCTATTTTCTCTATTGAGTCAAGTAGTTGAATACATACAAAGTGTTATATACATGTAACCTTTTTTGTGGAGAAATACTGCCTTACTGTTTTGTGATAAGTACAAAAGACAAAAAAAATCAACAAACCACAGATTTCTGGGATGAATTAATGAAGACTTTAGTTGACATGCAGGTATGGCAAAGTGTTCAAGTCCCACCTCTTCTTCTCTCCAGCAATAGTGTCTTGTGACCAAGAGCTGAACCACTTCATACTCCAAAATGAGGATAAACTCTTCCAGTGCAGCTACCCCAAGCCCATCCATGGCATTCTTGGGGAGAACTCTTTGCTTGTGGTGGTTGGTGAAGCCCACAAGAGGCTAAGGACCATGGCCCTAACCCTGGTCAACACAACCAAGTCTAGAGCTGGGTACCTCAATGACATTGAGACAATTGCTATCACCGTCATGGAGACTTGGAAACACGAGCCTCAAGTCCTCTTCTGTGAGGAGGCCAGAAAAGTACTTAACACACCTTAATTACCCACTTTCATTTTTCTACCCATGCATGTCAAAGGGGTTCGGATCGGTAGATTAACCTTGAAATAGTCAGAATCAGACAGTCTCAGTGGACATGATCTTTATTACTATAACTTACTTTAATTGAACTTCAATACAAAGGTAGTCTTAGAATAATAATAAAACATACAATTTCAATCGATAACATGCATGTCTCTTGGATTCATTTTTTCCTCGAGATTTACAACCCTTCTTTAACTAAACTTAAACGTACAACCTCCTATATTTGATCTACCAACATGGGACAACCCCTAGCCTCTCTAAGTAATATAAACTTTTGAAAATGAAAATAATCGTGGTCTCATTCTGTAAATTTCTCTATTTTCCAGTTCACATTCAGTGTGATTGTAAAGCAAGTTCTTGGGCTATCTCCAAACGAGCCACAAACTTTAACCATACTTGAGGACTTCCTAACCTTCATGAAGGGACTCATATCATTCCCAGTCTACATTCCAGGCTCACCCTACGCCAAAGCTGTCAAGGTGACCCTTAACCCCACTTGTCTCACAATTTCCTCAATATTCCATCAAGTGGCCAAAGTTTTGATGATGTTATATTCTTGGTCATGCAGGCAAGAGCAAGGATATCATCCACTGTGAGAACCATCATTGGGGAAAGAAGGAAAGGAGGAGATTCCATTAGGAAGTGTGACTTCCTTGATGTGCTCCTCTCAGTTGACGCATTGGGTGAGGAGGAAAAGGTGAGCTTTGTGTTGGATTCCTTGCTTGGTGGGTATGAAACCACCTCTCTTTTGATGGCTATGGCTGTGTTCTTTCTTGGGCAATGCCCTGATGCACTGCAACAACTCAAGGTATATTGTTTTGCTTTTTTCTCCCCTAACTTTTTCACTTTATGGCTTGTGATAAATATGTTTTTGTTTTTTGAGTGATTCTTAATTTTGTCATGATATGGATGCAGTTGGAGCATGAGAAAATCAGGAAGAGCAAGAAAAATGAGAAGTACTTGAACTGGGAAGATTATAAGAAAATGGAGTTTACTCAAAATGTAAGTAATATGTAGACCGGTAGATCTTTAATTTTAGAATAACTACAAACGAATATCAATTTCTCTTGATTTTGATACAGAGATAATATGAAGGTTTTTGTTGGTTTTTTTATATATGTATTTTAGGCTTACAAAGTTGATGTATCTATATTGAACAAGTTGAATGTAGCCGTTTGGCAACGAAGTAGGTTTTGGTTCGGAATAGAAAATTTCATGGGGAAAAAACCCGATTGGAAAAATGTCATAATATTTCTTCTACTTTGGGAATTTTGTTCAAATGTTGCTAAATTTTTTGTTTTTAGGTGATAAGTGAATCTCTCAGATGCGGGAATATAGTCAAATTTGTCCACAGGAAGGCTCTCAAGGATGTCACATTCAAAGGTAATTTCAAACTAATCTACTGAGATCCGAAACATATTAATTAATTTTTATTTTGTAACACTGAACAACCTGTAGACTGTATAGTGAGCAATTATGAGTTATATTTTTTTGGCAGATTATCATATCCCATCTGGATGGAAGGTCCTACCAGTTTTCAGTGCTTTACATCTTGATCCAAATCTATATGAAAACCCCTCTAGCTTCAATCCTTGGAGATGGGAGGTACAATTTTTTATAAATATCATGAAGTTAAATACCTTTTAGTCACATTAGTTATCCCAAGCCTAATAACTTTTGTTATTCCTTCAGGGTCAAAACCAATCAACAAACAAGAAGTTTACTCCATTTGGTGGAGGTCTAAGGTTCTGCCCAGGATCTGAACTTGCTAAAGTGGAGACTGCATTTTTCCTTCATCACCTTGTTCTCAATTACAGGTGACTTGATCCTTAAATGTGAACCCGTTTCTTAAATCTTGACTTTTTATCTTGGTTATTCCAAAGTCTCTACATTAACCATATATAGGTATAACAACTGTTGCTTAAGATTGGAACTTAGAAGTGGTTGGGCTAATTCATTTGGATGTCTGCTTTATTCTTTATATTATAACCACCTCAAGATTTTATGTGGGTATGCTTCAAACTCGAATGTGATATATGTATTTCACAACTCAACAAGTAGCATTTCCTCTAGCTAGCCACTTGTTTTTGAAAGTGATTGCTATAAAGTATTGAATGCTTGGGATCACTTTTATTAACGAAAAGCTACTACAACAACCAACATTCAAATACAACCCATCATATTACAACCACACCATGAAATGAGAAGGTTGATATAAAAAAATAACAACACCACACTAACTCCCTTTATTATATGATAATTGCAGGTGGGAATTAGAGGGTGGCGCAGACAGGCCCATGGCCTATCCCTACGTTGAGTTCCAAGGAGGCTTGTCCCTGAAATTGGATCCCATCTCTGCATAGTGCATAGTTAATATCTACACCACTTTTTCTTTCTTCCGTTTTATTATAATTTTCCTCTCAAGTGGTGGGGGTCTTCTTTAGATCTCTCTCTTCTTATTTTCAAGTGGCGGGAATGCATTTGTCCATGAGGGGCCCATATGCAAATGTATGTATTCTTTATGTTTATGTTCCCACTCTTCTCTCTTCTTGATATTAACCCTCCTTGAATACCACTTGGGAGTTGTTGGGCCATATTTGTAAATTTGAGTCTTTAGGTTGGGGACTTGAGAACATGGTTTGGGGAATTGAAAAATGTCGGGAAGAAAACTTTTTTGTACAAAAGTAAAATGATTGTGTTGTGGGACATCTTTGAGTTGTGGTTATGATCTCTTGCATGACTGGCATCATTTAACTTAATAGTCTTACAATATTTAATTCTAACTACAATGATGATCATTATGTGGTGGCAGTAACAAACAGGGGAAAATACATTATCACTCTTGAATTTGAACTAGGGCCATGGAGTTCATGGCTTCATAGAATCATAAATAATTAAATAGTCATACCTTGAGCATTGAAAAGTGAAAATACATTGAGCTTAAGGTCACTTGTTAGGAATGAAAAGGTAAAGGGTGTTTTGCAATGCTGTTTTTTGATAAGCAATAAGGTTAATTTTAATTGTTAAGATTGTGTTGTGCAGTAGTATTTACCAATCATGAATTATAACTAGGTGGGGATCAAAATTGCATTCCATCCCGACAATGGTTAGTCTTTGGAGTAGTTGGGACGTACGTTGATTATTTTTTGCAACGACAGTTGAGTAAATGGTAAAAGCAAAAAAAGGACACCTGAATTGACAATTTTAATTAAATTTTAATAAGAATCTTACCATTTCTTATTGTGTAATAGTAAAGGGAAAACACTCATGAAATATTTGAAGTGAGGGCAGATATCTTTTTAAGTAAATTTACTATTTATTAAACCCCAACATGTAAATCAAGTGGAGTCAGACTTGAAAACCGACTACAATGATTTTGTATTTGTTTTTTCGAGGTACTTGATAATTTATAAGTCCAAACTACTAATTACCACCCAAATTCAAAATACCAAAATAAATGGTGACGACACCAATCCAAAATGGACCAACCCAAGAAAATAGGTCAACTAGGCCACAACACCCGACACCAAATCACCGTTCTCATTAACCGGGTATTCGAAACCCGACCCGATTAATTCCCCCGACACCAGAAGCAAAACCCCAGTCGTGTCTTCTCCACTTTCTTCCACACAAACCCTATTCCTAATTCTCCGACCAACTCCGATCACCATAAGGATTCACTGAATCAGACGGCGTGATGTCGCACAACCCGTCTCAACTCCTCCCCTCAGGTTCGAATCGTGCTCTTAAACGTCCGAGAAAGCTATTTTTTTACGCGATCTGACGTATTTGGGTTGTTTCCGCAGAGCTGATCGACCGATGCATAGGGTCGAAGATCTGGGTGATCATGAAGGGCGACAAGGAGCTCGTCGGCACGCTTAGGGGCTTCGACGTCTACGTCAACATGGTGCTCGAGGATGTCACCGAATAGTAAGCAAAATGCTTCTTTTTCTAATGCGCTGAATTTTATCGGTTTGTTGTGTGTTCCGGTGAGGACTGGTGTGATTGGTTTGCAGGGCAAACTTAAGATGTGCGGATTTGTTTGTTGGAAATTTGAAATGTCATAGAATTAGAGTTTCACAATTTGAAAATTTGTGCCTAGGAGTGGAAGTATAGTCTGTCAGGATGACATCAGATAGGATGACGTCGCTCAACTAAAACGTAAATATACCTTTGTACCGATCACCAGGAATGAATTTGAGGTCGGGTAAAAAGACTAATGGGAGCTAAATTTCTTGGTTAAACATTGCTCCCCGTAAACCAGTGCTTGTAACATGTTCGTGGTTGAAGAGTTTAGAGTTATTGTTAGTTTAGATTAAAAAATTATCAATGAAAACCAAAATGCAAGGAAAGAATGCTGAATTTTGATAATTTTTTACAACATTTATACTTTTTATGGTTATCTCATCAATGAATTCTGTCAAAACCATAAAAAGTATAAATGTTGCGAAATCACTTTACTTGCTAGATAGAGGAAATGATGTGCTGATGTGTGTAATTAGCTTATGGTGGAGCATACGATTGGGATGTGAGGGATATTCCAACTGCCAATTGGAGCATAGGCGATAAGGATTGAATTTGAGAAAAAGAAGAAAGTGACATGATGACAACTGGGGCCTTCAGTGGAAGGAATCATTTTACTTTATACATTCATATGGTCATGGTTCAATAAAATTGCTTGGTAGTGTGAAGTGTTTGGGAATAAACCCATAGTTGCCTAAATTGAGTTTTGCAGCATGCTTCGAATACATAATGGTATTTTAATTTCATGAATGTGGACTCTAGAGATTTTTCATGACATGATTTCCATAAGTTCTACTCCAAAACAATCATTACCTATTATAGCCTTTTTTATCATTTACCTATTATAGCTCTGAAACATCACAAAATTAGCTATTTGCCTGACTTCACCTCCATGGCTATAACTAATCATCAAAATTAAAGTTGAGCATTTTATAAAAAGAAGCTGAATTGTTTTCACAAACACTTGTTCAAACCTTGTTTATACTTTATAGAGGTGACAGAAAATGTCGCTAACACTAAAGCCCTTCCATTTGATTTTCCCGTGATGTTGGATTCTTCATGGTCATGTCCACCAACGCCAGTATATTATTCTCTAGTTCCCACAAGCAACTTAGCAGGAAAAGCCGAGAAAGCACACCATGGGAACATTTAAAACCAAGAAAACAAGGAATGCAGAAAGAGTGCAGAAGTGTAAGAGTGTGTTCTCTGGTTAGTGGGCAGAAGTAGCAATCACAGGATGAAAACATGTTGGTATATGGTATCTATAGATACACTTCATTTTTTAACTTGTGGTTGGACATGCGATTGATCATATGTGAAAAGATTATAGCAACTCAATACTTGGTTGACTTTGCATGGCCTCTCTGTCAAAAATGTTAAAATATAACATTCTTATATGAGATACATTGAATAGTGTAATAGATGTTGGGTATAATTTAAAGAAAAAAATGTCGTTTGTTTGGTTTCTTTTCACATTGTTATTCACACAATGGGTAATATGCTATTTAGCACAGTGATTCAAGTGAAGAACCAATTAACTTCATATGAAAATGCTTAGAGGAATACAGCTGCACGTAGGGCAGTGCAAAACCCGGGTCGGACCGGGTGACCGGACCGGACCGGACCGATCGGTCCGGGAAATTCTGATTTCATCCGGTCCGGTCCGGGTTTCGGTCCTCCAAATTTTTAAATTTCGGTCCGGTCCGGTCCGGACCGGTCCTTTTTTTGTTTTTTATTTAAAAGAAATCGGGTTTTGACTGGACCGGACCGATTCGGTCCGGTCCGGTCTTTGGTCCTGAGGCATTCGGACCGATTCGGTCCGGTCCGGTCTTCGGTCCGGACCCTGGACAAAAATTCGGTCCGGTCCGGACCGAATGCTCAGCCCTAGCTGCACGTATAGTTAGCCTGAAAGGGGAGTTGGGGGTATATTTAACTTGTTTAATTTTGTGAAATATGAAAGTTTTAAGATGTTTTCCTTTCTATTTATAAGGAAATTTATTTGGAGATTTTATCCCGCTCAAATTCTCTAGGAAACAGATCCAGCTTGCTCCAGATACTGGAGGTTGTGTCAGGCAGTTTTGTTTAATTGTAGTAAGCTACATATTTGACACCAACTTTTGGAAACATTTCACATTGTATTAACAAAAATGGTTATACAACCTAGTTTTATGACTACAATAGGAGCCTCATACAAATTCACATGACGATGGAAAAATTGTAATTGCAAATCATGATTGAAAGAGCTTGATTATCCAATGCGGGGACCTCTCTTTGCTGCATGCATGTTCACTCGTTTTGCATGACCGTTACCAATTTTCGGATGTACGTAAACAATTTTTTCCATACTGAGCGTTTAGCTTCGTCCAGGCTTTGTAAATTTTCCCTTGGGATCTTTCTAATAGACATTGTATTTCTTGTCTGCTTGTACTTGATGGATTTTATTCAATACTCTGAGCATTTTCTCATACCTTCGGGTCTTGGATATCATTTTATCAACTAATATGATTGATTTATGTTCAGCGAAATCACTGCTGAAGGGAGGCGAATCACAAAACTTGATCAGATTTTGCTGAATGGGAACAATATTGCTATCGTAAGTATCAGTACAGCATCCTCTTAAATGCAACACTACCTAATATTCTTCCCGACATTTCTAGTTGCAATTTTAATAAGATAAATTGTTACGACCCTTTTCTTGATCCGTGAATATGGAGTTCTTGTAACGCTAGATATTTGCCATTTCAGCTAGTTCCCGGTGGTTCTCCTGATACGGAGTGAGGGTGCTGCCTTCCTATTTTTAACATGGAAGCAGGTGGAAGAAAATTTCCAGCATGTTGTGATTTTGTACTAAGAGTGCTGTTGAGTCTGACGTGGTTTGGATTGACTGTTCAATTTCTGGAAGCATCTTTACATTGCATATATGCATATGCTGATCCAATTGGAGCTAGTAATGTGTAATATTCATACACTGATACAGGCATATTTTTCATATATCTGACGGCATCCTTCTTGAACCCTATCGTGTATGATGACTATTCACATAAACATGGAAGTTGTTTTTTTCTAAAAAGTGGCAGGTACGATTAATAAAGTTAATCATGCTATGAAGTATGAACCGACAAAGGGTTTACAAAATAGGAATTTTTTCAAAATAATAATATTTTTTTTTGCCAAAATAGACTTTGTTTAAAATTATTTTTCATACTAGAATTGTTGTTACCACGTGTCAGGTTTTGTTTTTTAGTGTCCAGAGAACTCAGCACTGGTGATGTGGAGTTCCCTCAAACAGAACTCGACATCACTAGTGTCGAGTTCAGTTTGATTTTTATTGTTCAACACTTGTTATATTTCGCTCGACGTGAGTTTCCAGGAGAACAATGATTCAAAGAGAACTCGACATCCCAAGTGTCGAGTTCTATGCGAACTGCTCTCCTGACAACTCATATCATACATGAGACGGAAGGTCAGGAGAACAGTTAATGTGAACTCGGCATCACACATATCTAGTTCTGTTAATGTGAACTTGACACTTGTGATGCCGAGTTCTGTTGAAAAACGCAAGTTCATTTAATTTAGGAACTCGACAATTTCATTTCCTGTTTAAATACATTTTGACAACAAAAATAATCATTCCAATTACAAAAAATTCAACAACAAAGACAATCATTCTAATTACGAAAAAATCAACAAACACAATTATTTCCAAGTAGCAAAATATAACAAATATCACAATTTCAACACCAAAAAATTCAAGTTTAACACAATACGGAGTTTAACATTAAACCAAAAGTAGTGTAATAACAACCAAATAAGTTAAACACAACTAAAAATCTATCCTAAGTGACATTTGCATCTCTTTTTCCTTTTATGACAAACCTTTCAAGGAGAATTCGACACTGGTGATGTCGAGTTCCCTCAAACAAAACTCAGCATCACCAATGCTGAGTTCTCTAGAAATTAAAAATTAAAACACACCGCTGCCATGTGTCACTACGTGGTGTAAGCGAGTCTAGTATGTATTTTTTTTTAAACGACGTCTATTTTGACACCAAAAAAAATATTTTGAAAATTTTTCCTACAAAATACGGAAGCTGTTAATTACGTTTTGGTAATATCTGCCTGCGATTTGTTTTCATGAACTTGGTATCTTTTTGCATTATTCTTTTTTGGCATCTTAAGGCCGTACTTGTTACTTGTAATATCTCATATTGATGTTTGATTAACGTTAACAAAAAGTTGATTGTAATTTTCCATCCAATCATTTATTTCAACTGTTCTTATGCACGAGATTTAATATCTCGATCTAAACATCTGAAGGGTTACGCATGCGCAGCAATAAACTTAGGATGGGATGGTGGCATGAATTATAAAGTAACATTAGTGGAGAATCTAAAACAGCATGATGGGCCATTAAGTGCCATTGAAGTGATTCCTACAAGTTATATAAGTCTATTTATAACGGCCACTGACTCTTCTTAATTTACATTTCGTTGACATTTCTCTGATACTTAACCGTTTTGACACGATAAATAGTAGAATATACGTAAAATAATAATAAGAAAAATATATCCAGCTGATTCTAAAAGGAAGGTCCGATGGTTCACATGCATTTTCCTTTTTGCTAGTTTCACTAACTAGACATATTAGGCCCACATATCTTCCTACTTACCTTCAAAAGATATAGTGCATCATATTTGGTATGGGTGAATCCAGCCAAAAAAAAAATTGTTTTTTTTCCATTGCAAGGGATGATCTTTTCAACGTAAACAAACTCATGCGTCCATGACAGCGATAAGTCGGATAACTGACCCAGAAGAAGCAGTTTAGCAAATGGCTTTCGTCATCGTTATTTCTAATCATGACACGATAGGAAAAGTTAGGAATAGATGCAACTAGTTGATTACACAACACTATTGTTGATCTCATGCAATTTGATTATCCAAATCAATGTCAATATCCGACCTTCTTCTAGCAACTACAGAAGGTGAATTCTGCTGTCGCCATCAACACGTTCATCCGATAAGGCACATCTAAGGTCATCCACTTCTCCTAAACTTTTATCCAACTCAACGCAACATGCGCACCATTTTATCTAATTTTTTTAATTATCAAACTCCATTCTTAACCACAGGTCCCAACACAATATTTCAACACTATCTTTTCCCCATGTTATTTTTTTACATTTTTATATTCGTTTACAACAATCCACAAACTACATAATTTTTTTTGTAATTACTTAATCTAATAAAATAACAAATATTTCGATTAAAACCACAAATATATTATTGATAAATAATAATTGACAACTACGTACGACAATAATTAAAATATTAAAATAATAGTTTATTAGTGTTGTAATTTATATTCCGTATCTGAAGGATTGTAATTTCATTAAGGAGAGATTTTCAAAATAATCACAAAAAACAAAAATTGAAGAATATGCATATGGAAAACTCAATTGACAAAGTATGCACCTTAAAAACGACACCACATGCGCTTTTTTCAAACTAAAAACGACACCATAGGTGCCGTTTTTAATCTTAAGGAAAACAATATCATGGATGTTGTTTTTACCTATGGTAAGTTGAACTGATTTTGAGATGTCGTTTTTAGCTAAGACATATTGAATTAACGACGAGTCGGTCGGGAGTGACCTAAGGTAATTTATTTTTTGACTTGAGGATTTATTAGTAACTTTGTATCGAAAAATACATTAGTAACCCAAAATTACTAATAAATCAGTGATGTCATATTTAGTAAATGAAAACGATATCACATATGCATTTTTAGGCGCATAGTTTGCTAATTAAGTTTCTCATGTATATTCTTCCAAATATTATTTTTGGTGATTATTTCTAAAAAAACTTTTAATTAACTTCATTTAAATGAAGATTGACAAATTTTTTTATCAATACAAAGTAAGATTAATAAAAATTTAAAAATAATAATAAATTAAAAAAACAGATTTGAAAATAAAACAGATTTAAAAAAAACAGATTTAATTGTAATGTAATTAATATAAAAAAACCAAAAAATCAACACAATAATAATAATAAATTAAAAAATGGACGTGCCCCAGACCCACAGCTGCGGGCGGGACCCTGAGTGCACTCCCAACCATTAATCTGCCACCGTAAATGGGGTGAATCAGGGCTCGCCTGTGGGCGCGCCGAGTAAAGGGCACCCGTAGTGGGTGTCCTAACAACCCTTGACGCTATTTGATATTTATTTTTGTTGTATCATGACTGGAGATGACCACGTCTACGTGTGCGCCTCTCATCTGTTTGTTGAAAAGTTTCATTTCACGTGCAACTTAATAGCGGTCAGATGTCTTTGGGTTGGTAGGAACTGAAATTTCAACGCTTATTCGGTCTGAAACTTGGGATGCGTTAGGAATTGAGAAAGGAATTCTAGTGTTTGTTTGGATTTTATCAAATGCAATAGGGATTCCTTAGGATTTATCATTGTCATTGAAAGTGAATACATCCAGCTCTTTGATTTACTATTATTTAGTGAATACATTTCAAAGTGTATTATTTGTGTTGCTTGCGTCATTTATTTTTGAAAATTCAAAACGTTTATTTAGGATACGACTTTAAAAATCAATAGATTAGAATAAAAACTTCTTTACAGTAGAGTACTGGAGTGTGCTTTACTTGCCGATGATTTTTTTTTTATTAATTTGGAAGGAATATATGTTCCAGTAGAGAAGATGAGTCAGGAAAAGAAATTTGTTTCCTTTGGTTTACTTACTAGTTACTCCCAAGATCTTTTTCAGCGAAGAATATTACGAAGAACCATTTGTGTAATCGAATGTGAGATCATTAAATTAACAACACAATGACTTACATTATGTACGACTTAATCTAGTATCATTTTCAATCTTAGTCGAGATACCATATATTTCTAGCAAGCAGAAATGTTAAAAATGAAAAATTAGAAAAAAAATAAAAAACTCATAAATACCATTATCTTCATCTAGGTTAGAACATCTCTCCATGCGGTAAAGATTATGAGTTTTTTATTTTTTTTCTAATTTTTCATTTTTAACATTTCTGCTTGATTTAAGTTGCACGTGACCGCTATTAAGTTGCACGTGAAATGAAACTTTTCAACAAACAGATGAGAGGCGCACACGTAGACGTGGTCATCTCCAGTCATGATACAACAAAAATAAATATCAAATAGCGTCAAGGGTTGTTAGGAATTGAGAAATGTTAAAAATGAAAAATTAGAAAAAAAATAAAAAACTCATAATCTTTACCGCATGGAGAGATGTTCTAACCTAGATGAAGATAATGGTATTTGGAGCTTCGTTCCCCCCCCCCCCCCCCCCCCCCCCCCCCCAAACCTCATACGCACATCAAAAGAAAAAGTTAGCAGAAGTTTGAGAAACTTACGACATATACGATCTAAGCACACTAGTCCTAAAAACGGGGGTTAGAGCAACCTTAACTGTGCAGATGGGGGACCGACCCACGTCCCGTCCCTTAGCCTGGGGCGCACCCAAGTCAAGGTGCGACCCGGGTTGGCCCAATTTTTTTTAAAACAAATTATTAAAAATCAGTTATTATATTTGTTAAATAATATGTTATTGATACGTATATATTTTAATATAATTAGAAATAATTTCTGGGAATTAAAATAAATGTAAATAATTAATGAAAATTAGTAAAATAAATCAATTAAATTAAGTATATTGTTAGATTTTCTAGATCCAAACACACTCAACCATGGATTAGATGAAGAACAATCACCAAAAGAAGAACACACGAATTTACACAGGTTCACTCAATACTAGACCTGACAATCGTGTCGTATACTTTCGTGTCGTGTTTTTTCACGTGTACAAGGTAATTTCCCAAGACCCGAACACGACCCGAAAGTTTTTCGTGTCCGATAAACCAGACACGAACCCGACCCGAATCAGTATGGGTAAACACGAACCCGACCCGAAACAACACGAAAACACCAACAAGAATATTTAACGTTGAAGAAATTATCCTAAAATAATTTATTAGAGTAGAACAAATTCACATAACAATTCTCACTTCACAAATTTCGGAAAAAAAAAGCTTCGCTGGGATTCGAACCTGGGTCTCCAGGTGAAAGACTTGTCGTATGAACCAATGCACCATGGGAATTAACATGTTTGAATCACGAGTTACCATTACTTAGTGTATTTCGTGTATTTTTTGGGTACACGAACAGGAGACACGAACACGACACGAAATCAATTTCGTGTACCCAAAACCCGACACGAACACGACACGAAACACGAAATCCTGAAACCCAAACACGGATTTTTCGTGTCGTGTTCGTGTCGTGTTTTCGTGTTTCGTGTCAAATTGTCAGGCCTACTCAATACCCAGGTGGAACGTTGCTTGCTCACCGAGCCCCCGACCGACCGTCGGAGTGAGCATAAGACTATGAGTCAATCCCAACATATACTAATACAAAATTAATAAAAATCATAAGTATGAGGTAATTGTAACCCAAATAAAGAAAATTAAATTAACTTAAACTGATTATCAACCAAGTACATAACACAAAGTACTTGAGTTACGAATGTAATTACTAACACGAACACGTAAATACGAAGAAAATTTACTTAAATCAAGTACATAATTGTAAATTAGCTTAAACCGATTAACAACGAAGTACATAAGTAAACCAAATTTGAGACAATCAAATGAAATTAAAGATCGTTTTTCTCTACCCAATCCATCAACTTTCTGAGTGTCTGATCCTCCACTTCTATGTGGTTCGACTTACTAAACAGTGTGTTCATTAATGTTATCTTCTCTGTGGTCAACTTCAACATTTGTTTTCGCTCTGATTTTTCACCTATAACTTGTGAACAATATTCAAGTTTCGAACAGAACCCTACAACCTGGTCGTCTAGTTGATTTGGTGTTGGGCATTTTCTCTTCTTCTTTGCCTTTTTTACCCCTTCTAGGTGCCGAAAGGGTTATTGTGGGGTTTCATCTGGTGTTGTTTTGTCCGACGGAGGTGACTATGTCGAAGAGCCTTCCATGCTTTATTTCTTGCTCCTGCTTCTTGATGTTGGAGTACTATCTACTTCCTCCCGTTCAATTTATTGGTGGGTGTGCACGTGTTGCCTTTCTCGAAACTGGGTTTTACGAACGGTTCCCACTTTTGGGTGTTTGGGTAACATTTCCCATGCATGGAGGAATGAGAACTTAGAATCGACGATGGATTCGTAAATATGGTGCGCGTCACGAACGACATCTTCATGGTTGTATCCGCTCCTTTGACGTCGTAGAGTTTCATCGTAGCAACCGCTCCACTTCATTACTACTGGCGCAAACCTCCTCCAACGACCTTTTAAGGAGTCCGAGAGGCGTGAGGCTATCTTCTTGTTCAAGTGAGTGGCATGCTCGTACACGTGTGCCACTCTACCCCATAAAGCTCCGACTTTCTGTGAGGTGCCTACAATGACATCCATACTAACATGCATGTAAGTCGAGATCAATGCTTCATCATCCAAGGTGGACTAGGCCTTCACCTTGTTTGGTTGTGGTGATCGCGTTGGTGATTGAGACGGCGTGTGTCGTGTTGGTTGGGTGGAGGGGTGGTCGTCGTTTTGATTTTCATCATCAGAAGTATTATTTGGGAAGTTCGGATAGGCTTTTCCACTAAGTAGGTTGGCATACATTTCATAAGGAGGTAATGAGTTGTGATATTGCTGTGGTGGGAAATATTACGGTGGTGGATTTTGTGAAAAACTTGGATGGTTGTAAGGGTCGCACTGGTAGGGGGTGGGTGCCTCGTCCCTAACCACTGGGAAATAGTGGTTGATGGGTGCCTCGTCCACGATGTAAGTCATAGTTGTGGTTAGGGGAAGACATTTTCGAGTAAGTTGTGGTGGTTGCTTAAGTTGCGGTGGTGGCCTAAGTCGAGTTGTAGGAAATGAAGTCCGAAGTTTTAGTTTATATAACATTCTTCAGAGATAGGCATGAAACAATGAACAATGAAGATTCATCTGACAACGCATGAAACGTGTGTTGGCTTTTTGGCCTTAATTTATGTTTTGATGATTTAATCAACTTAATCTTAGTTGTGATCAATGTAGAGTGGCACACATATTGCATTGCATAGATATTGTTTTGTGCTAACTTCTACATGTGATCAAGACTTAAGGAAGAAAAGAAATCAAGTCAAGACATGTAATCAAGCTCTATTGAAGACATGTGATTTGCATTTCTTTGAGTCTTAGGAACATTGTGTAAATTGAGCATACTTGAGCTAAAACCTACTCAAACACACACTAGGTTCCCTATAGAAGTCACACACAAAATTTCATAAAATTTGGACTTCAATAGATCATCCAAACTTAGACCGGAAAACACTAAACACTTAACCTGAACCGTCTGCCTACATTTGATCGACTGAGTGATCATATATCATGTTTGTGTTTTACTGCCCAAGTTCGGTCGACCGTTCAGACCTTTTCGGTCGACCGAATAACAACATATTCCCGACTGTTTGTTTTGTCGTATATACCCAACAGTCGTATTCGTATTATTCTTAAATACCCCAAATACATTTAGTGTATCGGTCGACCGAGGACCTTGTTCGGTCGACCGAACTAAGACATCTCGACAAACCAAAACTTCCTGTTGGTTTTCGGTCGACCGTGGACCTTGTTTCGGTCGACCGAATTTAATCATGTTTGTCAACCCAGAAGAGCATGTTAGTTTTCGGTCGACCGAACCTATGTCGGTGTTTGACCGATAACTAAAGTGTGCCTAGATTATAGCATTTGGCGGTCGACCGTTCCTTAACCGTTCGACCGAATCGAGTTCAAAATTGCCATATTGTCGGCCGTTCAGCTCAATCCGGTCGGAGAGAAGCCGATAGGCCTATGGCGGAATAAATGCTCGAAAGAAGCGGAGTAGGAACCAGTTATTGGGTCGACCGAACTTACTCAGTTTTGGGTCCTGCAGATTTTCTGTTTTGTGTATCTTACACAACCTTTACCCAACTCATCCCCAACATCTATAATTGTCTTGGAGCTTATAAATTGAGTTGTAAAACACATTTTAACACAACTCTCTCACTACTATTTGTCTAATACATTAGAGAGAAACTCTCAAGCGCCAATTTGCCCAATCCTACACTCTAATCCTAAATTCCACGCATTTGGTCATAGTCAAAGCATACTCAAAGTGTGCTCAATATTTAGAGAGTATTGTCCCACTCACTTGTTGTTCAAGAAGCTAGGATTTCGGTGAAAGCCCGAAGTGTTCTCTCTCGGATTGTGAGAGGAAGAAGGTCAAGCATGCGAGAGTGTTCGCGGTGCCATTGTTAGTGAAGTGGTGAGCGGAGCTCGGTGATCCGAGCGGAGTTTGCAAGAGAGGACTAGGACACGGGTGTGGTGCCGAACCTCTGTAAAATCTCCCGTCTCCATTGTGGTTTGCATTATCTCCTTCCTTACTTGCTTGTTTGTCTTAAATTCCGATGCATATCTTTGATCGTTAAACAAGTAGGTAAGTAGGATTAAAAGTGATTAGAATTAGAGATCATCACGATTCTACAACGTGAACAGTGAAGATTCGTTTGACAACGCATGAAATGTGAATAACACATATTTGTTTTACAACCTCCAATGGTCCAGATTCGACCGACAAAGATGGACAATATGGTTTTAACCTTGCCACATATAAGAATTAATGTTACAAATAGAAGGTCCTATTCGTATTATTCTTAAATACCCCAAATACATTTAGTGTATCGGTCGACCGAGGACCTTGTTCGGTCGACCGAACTAAGACATCTCGACAAACCAAAACTTCCTGTTGGTTTTCGGTCGACCGTGGACCTTGTTTCGGTCGACCGAATTTAATCATGTTTGTCAACCCAGAAGAGCATGTTAGTTTTCGGTCGACCGAACCTATGTCGGTGTTTGACCGATAACTAAAGTGTGCCTAGATTATAGCATTTGGCGGTCGACTGTTCCTTAACCGTTCGACCGAATCGAGTTCAAAATTGCCATATTGTCGGCCGTTCAGCTCAATCCGGTCGGAGAGAAGCCGATAGGCCTATGGCGGAATAAATGCTCGAAAGAAGCGGAGTGGGAACCAGTTATTGGGTCGATCGAACTTACTCAGTTTTGGGTCCTGCAGATTTTCTGTTTTGTGTATCTTACACAACCTTTACCCAACTCATCCCCAACATCTATAATTGTCTTGAAGCTTATAAATTGAGTTGTAAAACACATTTTAACACAACTCTCTCACTACTATTTGTCTAATACATTAGAGAGAAACTCTCAAGCGCCAATTTGCCCAATCCTACACTCTAATCCTAAATTCCACGCATTTGGTCATAGTCAAAGCATACTCAAAGTGTGCTCAATATTTAGAGAGTGTTGTCCCACTCACTTGTTGTTCAAGAAGCTAGGATTTCGGTGAAAGCCCGAAGTGTTCTCTCTCGGATTGTCAGAGGAAGAAGGTCAAGATGGGCGCCATCCGCGTGCTCAATGTTAATACCTGCTCGGACCCCGCGCTTGTGCTCGGACGCCAGATCGTCGTCAACCGGAGGTTCATCTCGTACGGACTCAAGATGGGCGCCATCCGCGTGCTCAATGTTAATACCGTCACCCGCGCACTCTTTCGTGGACACACGCAGGTACGGTTGAGTCTGCCCGGATAATCTGGAGTGATTTTACTCGCTAACTTGCATTCGGTTTCTGTTGTTTTTATTTTGGATGCTTATCTGTTGGGCAAATTTGAGTTTTTGCTCGAGTTGGCGTTACTGATAAGGGTTGGAAATCTAGAGCAAATTTTGGGGTGATTGGAGAATCTTATCTCGTGAGAAGGAGAATTCGGTTGACGATGTTACCAAATAAGGGTGAAGTAGTTCAGGTTGTTTAAACTTTAGACACCAGCAGTTGACATTCTACGGTCATCTCCTCGAAATTTCTAGACATTATCCAGCCCATTCATTACTACAATTGGTAATTTGAAGTTTGGTCTGAAATGGGTACGGCGCTGGTAACTGATAAGATGGATCCTAAAATTTATAGAAGAAAGTTGAAGGACTACTTTAATTGTTTCAAGAAACATCTCGTTTAATGTTTTTTTAATCGGTATATCTCATTTAAGGTTGTTGCTCTTTCTGTTGGTTTTGTCTTTGCATGTTGTAAAATGGGACTTTATCGAATTTGGAGCTTCCTTCACCTTGCTCTATTTGTGCTTGATTTTTGGTTTTGCTTTTACAACTGCTTTAGTTCCTAATAAGTCATTTAGGAGTATGTCAAAAATATTATACTTTGGAAGAAAAAGTTTGGTGAGTGATTTCTTTGGTTTGAAATGATTTTTATTGTTTACTGTTGGATGTATTAACTGCTTTCACTGCAGAGGGTCAGTGATATGGTTTATTTTGCTGAGGATGTGGATCTTTTGGCAAGGTAGTTCTTTTGTTTTCACCTCTGTTTATTTGTCTTTATTGGATTAAATGATGAATATGCTCTTTGCACTTCTGCAGTGCAAGTACCGATGGTAGAATTTTTGTGTGGAGGATTTATGAGGACTCTAATGATTTAAACAAGCCCCAAATGACAGGAAAAGCTATTGTTGCCATTGAGATAGTAGCAGACCAGGAATCAGTGCAGCCATGCATCTGTTGGCATAGTCATAAACAAGTAATTATGTACATTTCATGTATCATTGTTTGAGTTGACAGGAGAACGGTGTCACAGTGCTTTGGTTATTATGGAGTTTATATTCGTTAGTGCAATTTCCTGATGTATAAGAATATTCTTTCTAATCATTTAATCTATGAGAATCTTCGTCATCTTTCTTGCATGTGTTTCAGGAAATACTCTTTGTTGGCATTGGCAGAGTTGTATTGAGAATTGACACAAGTCGAGCGGGAAGAGGGCAAGTCTTCTCAGATGAGCCTTTGAAATGTCATGTTGACAAGCTAATTGATGGAATTCAAGTTGTTGGTAAACATGATGATGAAGTGACGTGTTTGTCAATATCCCAATGGATGAGGACGCGCTTAGTTTCATCATCCAAGGATGGCATGGTGTGTTTCTGTTTCATTCTCATTCTTCTTTACCTTTTCAAGTAGCATAGGAATGGATCGGTAAAGTCTAACATGCTAAGAAACCAAAGTTCTTCAACAAAAAAAACATGAAAGAAAGTAGGCAGAAACACACAAGCTTCATTCTTATACTACATATCCTTGCCCAGATACAATTCTATGCCTTTCCACCCTGAAAGGAACCTTTAGTATTCTAATATCATTTGGACACCGTGTTTTTGGGACCTGTTTGTTGCATTACTCACTCCCACTATGAAGAGTGATGTAAGTTGGGTAACTAAAGGCCTTATTTATTGAAGAAATCAACATTTGATGAACCTTTTCAAATGTTGTTCAGCCTATCATTGAGGAAAAAACCTATAGCTAACTTCTAAAAAATCGTGTCTTTTGTAAAAAGAATTGCCCTTAGCGTCTTCATAAAATGTTTAAACAATTAGCTTGTTTATTGTACATAATTAACACTTATAATTTACAAGTTCTTCAATGCGCATATATCTAGAGGTCTCATCCTCATGATTTTCTCATATTCGTTACCATGTCATTATGTCAAACATGACATTCTCTTTGGTTTATGAAATGAAGTACAATCAATACTGCGGAAAAAGGTTGCATGTTGTCTTTGGATCTTATTATCTGATACATAATATATTGTTCAATGGCATCTTATATTTCTTGATTTTGTTTCTAGATCCTCATCTTAGATTCTCAAATTTTTAAGTCTACCAACTTCTTTGTTATTTATGATTTTTGGACTAATTTGACATTTAGTGATCCCCCATTGTCTTTCAAGTCTCCATTTTCCAACTCAAGAAGCAATTCAGGATTTGACGTTGATCGCCCTTGAGAAAAAGATCATAGACGAGAATGTTGTTGAAATGATCAAAATGGTGATGGCCGAGATGGGTTCGTTAATGTCACCATTGTATTGGAGGTATCCAATTAATTAGTAAAGGTCATCGTGGTCATTTTTTGCACAAAAACTAGCATTGGTGGGCACCAAGGTTGCCAGTCACATACTTGCAAAGTTCAAAACATGAAGCTCTAGTAAGATATCACGATATATTTTAAAACTAAGAAATTTAAAAGGCAACTTTGCTTTCCATATTCAACTTGATGGGACTAGGGTGTCTTCATCATCATGGTAATGGGCGTGTTGATATACGATGGTGAGCTGGTGTAAGTGTGTAACATAATGTCCAAGGTTTTAGAGAGATAACATCATGAATAGTTGTTCAAGCAGTTGATTTTTTGAGTAACGTTCTGAAAAACATGAAACTTCTGCTTGAGTTTAAAACCAGTTTATACTTAATAAGACTTGGTTGTTATTAGAAGTTGAAACTCTGATATTCTACTAGGACTGTGAGGCTCAAGTAGAATATGCTACGAGTATCCACTCATGATTCTAGTTTCCATTTGTAGGACACCGAAACAAGTCAAGGGCAAGGGCCTAAGGGGAGCGTCGAAATTAGTTTCTCATTTTAGAAAAAAAATGTAGTAATCATGTCTGATAAGATCTTTCTCTCTGTCCGTTACTGATTTATTTTGACTTTGTAGCAAAAACTTATGTAAAGCTTTTATTTTTAAATTAATCATAATTTTCTTTCCTCATTTTTTCTTAATTTCGAAATCCATAACATCCTTTTTTATTTAAAGGATCGGCGTCTTGTTAACTTATGAAATGTCGTTTACTTAAAACAGGTCAAAATATGGGATGATTGCAAGGAAATGCCACTAGCAACTCTAATACCACATGGTGGCCAGACATCAACTCAGTTGCATTCTTAACAGCTCCTCAGCAACCAGACCATGTAGTACTTATTACTGCGGTATGGATTCTGTGCTTTATGTGGCTTAGATATAAGTAAATGCTTATGCATGATGCTACTCAATGTTATTGGATAATGGGAACCATGTCATGACCGATGCCGAGGTGCTTGGGGAAATATTACCTTGATAAGTTATATCTGCCAGCATCTCGTTGCTGGAAAAACAGGGAACACCACGAAAGGACATGTTGGATAGCGAGTAACTTATTTGTTTTTGACATAGATATTTGAGAAATTTATTGGGCAGTCTATTTCAATCCTTTGTAACTAATGTTTAGTAAATTGTCTTGCCTTTATCTTTGATGTCATTATTCTAGTAAATGATAAAATTTCTCTCCATTGATTAGGAATCCACGTTTGAAATACGACTGTACGCAATTTTATAAAGTGAACAGTCAAATTTAAAATTAAATATCTCAGTTTGTTGTAGCTTATGTATTAAATTGTGTTATCAGAAACAATGGTTTTGTACTATCATGAATTTGATTCGTGGAACTCAGAAACAATTGTGTTGTCAGTCCATAGAATGATACAAGAATTCATGATTGTCAAATGCTGATGTTCATGGCCATGGTGATTTAGGCAATTCTTTCTGACCTTTACGCCCCTCCATTCAGGGTCCTGTAAATAGAGAAGTGAAGCTATGGGTAAATGCAAATCAGGAAGGTTGGCTCTCAACTCATGATTCTGAATTGTGGAAGTGCTCACAGACATTAGAGTTGAAGAGCTCTGCCGAGCCGCGAATAGAAGATGCATTTTTTAATCATATTGCAGTGTTTCCTCTTGCAAGCCTAATAGTGATTGCCAATGCTAAAAAGAATGCCAAATATGCTGTGCATGTAGACTACGGTCAAAATCCAGCATCAACTCACATGGACTACGTGGCAGAATTCGCAGTCACGATGCCCATATTAAGTCTTACTACAACTAGCGACTGCTTTACTGATAGGAAGCAGGTTGTCCAAGTTTATTGTGTCCAAACACAGGCTATTCAGCAATATGCCTTGGATTTAAGTCAGTGCCTGCCTCCACCTATCAATGACATTGGATTTTCTAAAGAAACTTCTGGTAAGGTCTTAGAGACGCGTAAATCTGATGGGTGTGCATCTCTGGAGATGTCAAAGGTCCCTCTGGAAAATGCTTCACCAAAATCTTGGTTTCCACGAAGCAGTTCTGAGAGCTCGGCATTGATATCTCCTGAATTTTCTGTTGCTGCATTGTCTAAGTTCACCGTAGAATGCAAGATTCCTTCTATATCACAAGCAAATGACGATTTCCCCACAGTGATCGAATCATCTTCAGAAGTATCCCATAGCCCAGATGTACCTGGAACTGTGGCTCCTAGAAGCCCATCAGAAGAAAAAACTCGCCAAAAAGTTAGCCAAGAAGACAGCATTCAGTCTACTTCTAGGAAAATTGAAGGTGTGGATTCAAACTTTGTTGTGATTGATTCTTTACAGCCCAGTTCAAAGAAAAAAACTGAAGCTGACCAGACTATTACATCAGAGAACATATCAGCAGTCATCACCCCAGTTGAAAAAATGATTGGCATTGGCAGGCCAAGGGCTAGTGAATTACCTAGTCCGGGTGTGGGTGTGAAAGATATTGATACAGTAAAATATGAAGTCAAAACAACCAGCGAGAAGGTGCCGAGGCATGAAAATGTTTCTGAAAGTGTCCTGACAGAGAACAAAGAGAGAACAACTTCTCTGGGGACAGGGTCCAACACTGAGATAAGGGAGTTCTGTACTCAAACAGATGTTGCAAATGTTTGTGAATCTCAGACACTTGATCGTGTGAACAGGAAAACAGTAATTCAAGTGGTACCGAAGAGTATTCCTGATATGCTGCATGAAGCTGTCTCGGTATCTGCAGGGGCAGCACCAATAGGATCGAAAGAGAAGAAAGAAAAAGGAAATCAATCTCATGAACCTGAAGCATCTTCTTCAGAAAGGGTGCTGGACTCGGAAAATGCTTCAAGAGACCAAATGAACAGCACACATGTTCACTCCCTGAAAGGTATTCTCCCACAGATAAATGCTTTGCACGAGACATTGAATCAGGTACTTGTTTAGTATCTACCTTGATATTAATTTATCTCATGATTTGCTTTCTTGTGTTTTTTATATATAAAAAAAGCACCAATAAAAGTTCTAACCCTGAGATCTGAGTAAGTAATCACTGAAAGTCATGTTTTCCTCGTTCCTCAGGTTGTGAGGATGCAAAACAAAATGCAAAAGCTTTATGCGACTGTTGTGGATCCTGTGACCAAAGAAGGTAAGAGAATGGAGACAGCACGTACCAATAGTATGGAGAAAGCAGTTAAGGCTAATATTGACTACCTATGGACCCGTTTACAAGAAGAGTGATAAAATTGAGAAGTTGAAATCCGAAAAAATGCAAGATATAATGAGCTTGACCACAAACTGCTTGGTTAAAGAGATGCCTGCCATTTTAGGGAAGGCACTGAAGAAAGAGTTATCTTCTATAGGGCCCTCTGTAGTTCGTTCAATCAGTCCTGCTGTAGAGAAAAATATATCTTCAACAGTAGGCGAATGTTTCCAGGTTGATATTTCCCTCCCTTTCCAAATATCCTTTTCTCCTCTACATTTTGGGTCTTGCATGAATCTTATTTGTTCTGGTCATGTAGAGGAGTGTTGGAGACAAGCCAGTTAATCAACTGGAAAAGTCTGTCAATGCAAAGCTAGAAGCTACAGTTGCCAAACAAATTCAGTCACAGTTCCAGACAGCTGCCAAACAATCTCTCCAGGTATTTTTTACTTGTATACCTTTGTGCACATTGAAGTGGATACATTTAGGGAGCTTTGGTTATGCTTCACTCGTGTTACTCAATTTAATTCCATCAGCAGTCTCAAACAAAATGCATGAACTAACTGATTTATTTTAGCAGATTCATGTTTTTGTTCTTCTGAAGAATTTACTAGCTCATTTTTTCTAATGAGCATCAAACAGGATCAAGTATAGCATGCATTGATTTTTTTAATATGCAGGAAGGACTAAATTCTACCTTACAATCTTCTGCCTTACCTGCCTTTGAGCAGTCATGTAAGACGTTGTTCATGCAAGTGGATACTGCATTCCAGCAAGGAATGGCTGAACATACTGTGGCGGCCCAGCAGCAGTTCCAGTCCAATGATACCACTTTGGCAGTCAATTTGAGGGTATGCATTTGAAATTTGTATCCAGATTCCATAACATTTTTGCAAGGAGTTATGAGCGACATGGAAGTAACAGATATTTGTTTCTTTTTGAAGTTTTTATATGCTGTGACTTTCTCACACCATTTAAGCCAACATTTGTTAACAATAGGAAGTATAATTTGTTGATTTTTAGTTTCATGGCATTGAAGAAACATTCAATTTCATTTGGATCTTTTAATGTTTGGTTAGTGTTTCATCACCTGTCATCGTTTGGTTGAAGCAGCAACCTGTCTTTGATATTCTAGTTCTAGAACTGAATGTTTAATCTGTCAGTACTAGGCTAAAAAATTCAGTTAGAGCACCCAACTTCTCAGATTGCTCAACACGTTCAACGCGAAGAACAAGTATGTTATATTTTCTTAGATTTTCCGCCTTAAATCATATATCGTCACGACTTTAGGCTTTTCTATATGAGGTTGACATTGATAATGCCATGTAGTTGCATGATCATCTTTATGCCATGATCTCGTAGGACATATTCCTTAGGAGATTTTTACAAATAATGCCCTACATTCACATGATCATCTTTATGTCAAGATATTTTAGAGCTTGTTCTTTTGCCATATTCCGTTAAGCAGCATTCACAGCAGCTTCTCGTTCCATTTTCTGATCATCTGACTGAACCTTTGCAGGAAGCTATAAACTCCATAGGTCTAATGACTCAAAATTTGACCGGTGAATTAGCCAAAGGTCAGCGCAAGATATTAGAACTTGCAGATTCAAGAAACCAAAAGCCCTTAAACTTAACTAACATGCAGCAAGTTGGTGACTTTTCAAGTAATTTACATAAGGTATCTTTGCTACTAATTGGTATCCTGCTTCTGATCTGTACGACAAGTTGGCAATAAGTTGAAGCAATTGGGAATTCTCCTTGATAGTATTTTTTTCTTAAAAAGGTTGAAGTCGTCGATCCAGTGCAAGAGCTTAGAAGATTGATATCTAATCGCAAGTATGAGGAAGCATTTGCAGTGGCTTTACACAGAAGTGATGTTTCACTTGTGTCATGGCTCTGTTCTCAGGTCCATCATCTCTCCTTAAGTAAAACAAACAAAATACTCAACAGAGACTTTCCTGAGATCCAATGCGGTATCTATCACTGATAGTGAGTAATATCCAGCTGAATGCTGACATGTTGGTTGTTTTGTTCCGCTAACAGGTCGATCTACGAAGTATATGCTCAGCTACGCCACTTCCATTGAGTCAAGGAGTCTTACTGGCCCTACTTCAGCAGCTTGCATGTGATTTAAACAAGGATACCCTGCGGAAGCTTGAATGGTTGACCGAAGTTGCTGCTGTGATAGAATTCTCCGACCAGACAATTGCGTTGCACGTGCGTCCCATCCTTGAGCAGGTTTACCAGATACTGGTTCACCAAAATCTCAAAGTACCACTACCCCTGTAGAAGCCACAAGCATCCGTTTGATACTTCATGTGATCAATTCGGTATTGATGAGTTGCAAGTGATGTCCTTCCAAACGTAGACCCCCCATTTTGCAATATTAGCATGGATCATGCAGCTTGTAGAGAACACATCTGAGGGAGAAACTGTTGCTGTAATTCGTAGTACTTATGTACATAGTGTTATTATTACATCCCAGGATTTAGATAATGTTAAAACTTCAAAGAGATGATTTATCACTTGAATTTGTAAATCACTACCAAAATTTTATATATAGAAGTCTTTCAATCTGCAATACTTTATTGGAATAACTTGGGACATACAGTGAACATTGGCATAAACGTAAACATATACGCATGGCAGTGTGTTTCATTGGGGGTGGAACGATTACCACGTCGGTATCAACTCATGGTCATTGATATGCGATTATGCAACATTAATAATAATAAAATCCTGTCTATTGTAAAAATAATGAAAAGGCGTGTAAAATACTTTTTCACGTAGTTTTCAGGGGCAGTTATTCTATGATTTTATTCAAAAATCATGGGAACTACTAAACGTCGCCCCAAAACTACTTAAATCGTCTCTTGAAATTACCAAATTGCCCATAACAATATATTTAATACCCATATCGTCACGTGTCTATAAATAAGGCCTATGGTCTTGTATATTCATAATTTATTAGTAAAAACACCACGAAAATGTCTGGCGAGGGTGATGCATCAGGTGAGGTAAGCCTGACGCGGGGCAAATTTTGGGCCGAGCGTCTGCATTAGACGCCTCCCCCATGGTGAGGGCGTCTGCGTAGGACGCCCTCCCCATGGCCGAGGCGTCTAACGCAGACGCCTACACAATGGGAGAGGCGTCTTATGTAGACGTCCTCCCCATGGGTAAGGCGTCTGTATTAGACGTCATTCCCTACGGCAAGGCGTCCTACGCAGACGCCTTACCGTTGGGGAAGGCGTTTAACACAGACGCCCCATCCATGGGGCAGACGTCTAATACAGACGCCTGTTTTTTTTTTTTTTTTTATTTTGATTTTTTTTTAATTTCGACTTTATTTTTTAAATTTTTTAATTTCGATTTTATTTTTTAATTTTTTTAATTTCGATTTTATTTTTGTAGGTTCCAGATTTCGGTGGTGATGGAGTGGATTACAGTGAGTTATTTCAAACTACACAAATCTTTTCAACAATCGATGAAGCATGTAAATGGGCCAAACAAGTAGCTATCGGAGCTGGGTTTTTTTTGGTCGTGTCGTCGTACAAAACAAGATCAGATAGTCGGATGGATTGTTATTTGAGATGCGACCGACGAAATCAAATGGAGTCTCGGGATATGGATACTGCACTTCGAAGAAACCCCAAAAGAAAGGGTTGCGGTTGCCGTTTCTTAATAAAAGTGGTGGAGCGACGGGATCGTGATGGATGGGTTGTGGTTTATAATAGTGCTCACGGACATCACAACCACAGACTGGCAGTTTATCCAGAGGGTCATCGTCAAATTAGTGGTCTAAGTTCTGGGGCGAAGAAGATTGTTCGTGATATGACAGAGGCGCAAGCAAAACCACGGAACATCTTGAAGGCAGTAAAAGAAAAATTCCCGGAGGACAATCCAAATCAAAGGCATATTTATAATTTCAGAGATTACATGAGGATGACAAAATCTGAAGATCGGAATCCCGTCCAGCAGTTTCTCTACCAAGCAGTGCAGTGTGAGTACTTACATTGGATTATGGCGGATCCAGAAACTGATGTCGTCACTCACGCTTTTTTGGCACATCCGACGTCAGTCCAGTTGTTGCGGACATATCCTTTCGTTATCTGCATGGATTCGACTTACAAGACGAACAAGTATAAGATGCCTTTGTTCGAAATGATTGGGGTCACACCAGCAAACATGAATTTCCTTATTGGATATGCGATTTTGATGGATGAATCTTACTCCAGTTATTTGTGGGTGATGGAGAAGTTGAGAGATCTGTTATTGGGGACTGTCAGCCCGACTGCAATAATAACAGACCGGGAGTTAGGCCTTATGCGACCAGTGAGAGAGGTTTTTCCTGACTCTGCTCATTTACTCTGCACATGACACATCAACAAAGACGTATTGAATTACGCATACCACGTATTCGGCAAGAATAAGGAGATGACAGAGACTTTGAGACGTGGAAGATGGAGGAAGATCATGCTTTCTACTTCAGAAGCCGAGTATGATAGAGCTGTGTATGCTCTGAAAGATTTGTATAGATCGTGGCCGGCTATCACGGAGTATCTGGACACCACGTGGTTGGTGCATAAAGAAAAGTTTGTGCTGAATTGGACGAACAAAGTCCTTCATTTTGGGAACACCACGAATTGTAGGGTCGAAAGTGCTCATTCGGCTCTAAAAGAGTGGATTTCTACATCGACTGCAGCTCTGGACACTCTTTTCGAGCGCGTCAACGCGGCTGCTGAAATGCAGCAGACGAATATTCGAAACTTTCTTGAAGACTCGAGACGGCGAAATTTGACTAATTTCGGACATGCTCTATATCGTCACATAAATGGTAGAGTTTCGCATCACTGTTTGCAGTTGCTGAGTCAGGAGGTGAAGAGAATGCAACAGTTAGATGATGAAGTTGAATATCGTTGTGAGTGCGCTTTTCTGACTTCTCATGGGATACCTTGCGCATGTACCATCCGTGGATGTCTTGAATCAGAAAACAGAATTTACTTAGAGCAGATTCATCCGTTCTGGAGGACACTTGTCATTGGGGAAGGAGCCGGGAACGCAGAGTTTGTGTCTCAGGCAGCTCAAGACGCCGAACATTTTCGCAGTCTGGTTGATGAGATTGCAGGAAGTGACCCTACCGTAATTCGATCTGCCTCTCGGGTTTTATTCGAGCAGCTACACCCCGAACATTCGAATTTGAAAGAGCCTGCAGTAAAAACAAAGCTACGAGGTCGACCAAGGGGAAAGTCGACACGACGGGACCCTAGTGCGTTTGAGTATGCAGAGCGAGGTAGTGGTCGATCTTCAGGTAGTGGGAGTAGAGGTCGTGGTCGTTCTTCCGGTAGTGGAAGCAAAGGTCGTGGTCGATCTTCTGGTTCTTCGTCTGTGAGGGGAGGATCAGGTATACCATCCCTATATTTATTATTATTATTATAATTTTGTTATTTATTTCAGTAAATATGTATCTTTTGTTATTATATGTAACTGTATTTTTTGTTCATATTGTAGTGACTGGGCGGGCTGACGTAGACGACTTCCCATATGGAGATAGAATTCCAGGAATCATTATGTCATTCCTACACCAGTGGAATGATGTACGTGCTGATGGAAACTGTGGATTTCGATGTGTCGCCGATGTTTTCCACGGTGGTGAAGACAATTGGCAACTCGCCCGTCGTTCGATTTCAAATGAGATAGCTGCGAACCCATCTTTTTATGAGCACGTATACTACGACGGTGTGGCGGAGGCTCGTCACCGCATTAATTGGGGCGGGGGACCTTGTGGCGAGAATCACTATATGGAGACGTGGACGGACTTGTTTCCCATTGCAAATTTTTACAAGTGTGCAGTTATGTTCTTCTCTCTCGGAAATGATGGTTCATTGTACCCATGTCTTACAGTTCTACCTTGGGAGAGTCCGCCTACCGTGACGAGACCGTGCAGAGAGTTGATTATTGCTCATTTAGGGAGTTACGCTCATTACATTCGTTTGGAATTGAATGAGGGATTCCCCGTACCTCCTATAGCGACTCTGTGGTATCAAATACGAGATGAGAGTGTTATTGGATGGGAGCTGGAGTACCAAAATAGGATAGCATATTGGCAACAATTATGTAATATGTTTTGATATGTTTGTATAATTATGTAATATGTTTTGATATGTTTGCTTTTTTTGCATTATATATAATAGTACGACAGGTTATCAAACACAAATACAAATAATAAGCGTACAACAGATAAGCAAAACACAAATACAAACAATAAGCGTACGACATGTTAGCAAACACAAACACAAATACAAATAATAAGCGTACAACAGATAAACAAATATAAATGCAAATATTAAGCGTACCACAGATAAGCAAACACAAATACTAAGCGTACAACAGATAAACAAATATAAATGCAAATACTAAGAGTACGGTACAACAGATCAGCCTACTCATCATCTGAATCATGGTCGGAGATGCCTAACTGAGTATGCCAGGAGTGTATGATCTCATCCAAATCTCCGCATGCAGCTCTGGCATCGTCTGGCAGCTCATCCCTCATCTGCAAGATTGGGTCTACAGCCCGTATCATCTTACCCATCCACTGCACATAACAATAACATTAGCGTACATTAACAAATTATACGGTACAAATAAATATAGATAAAATGAAAAAATTACCAGTTCGCCACACGTCCTATCTGGTGGTCGATCTGCTCTCCGGGAGGCACCACGGACGATGATAGGATGTGAGTAACTACCGAACCAATCAAGATAACGTGCATCACACTCGGAGGGGTCGCGACTACGTCTGAAGTCGCCAAGGAACAATCGGCATGATCTCGGAAATGTCCGCCAAGTCGATTCCGCTGTAGAAGCGGGGAACCTGACGTCGTACGTCGCTGCTGTTGCAGACCGCACCGCATGCTCTGGTGTCGGAATGTCAACCGTGATCACCTGAACATATCCTAACTGACGCAAGACCCGATCGGGCATATAAGGCTCTATGATATCCCGATAACGAATAAGACCCATCAATAAAGTCCTCGGGACATCCGCTGCTGGGTCAGGACCATAGGGTAACCACTCCACCTAAAGTTTAACACATTAATAATAATACATCTTAAAATTAAATAAATGGTGTAAAGTTTGATACCTCTGATGCAGTCATCTGATCTAGCCGTGCGCGGATGGAACGCAATCGTCCATCGCTCTTGTCATCGCTCCGGACAGCCCACATACCCGAACGTGGATGACCCTCGTCGATAATCTTCCGCTCACGATGCGGGCGGAATGCAGGAAAGTACTCGTATATCCACGCCTGCAGCAGCGTAAGACAACCTGCAATCCCAGAACAATCCGCACGGCTAGCTATCCCAAGCTGCCGGTACAGGTATGCCAACGTCGCTGACCCCCACGAGTACTCACGAACGGTCTCTGGGTCCCTAGCCTCCAGTAGATCGCGTGGTCTGATCCGGCAACCACTCTTGTCGACAAACAAGACGGCTCCGAGCATCAAGAATAGGTACGCCGTCAACTGTGTATCATCGGCCCGCGTAGGTCGTGCCCGTCTGCATAGGTCCTCAAGGGAGTCGATGCCGACACCACCACCACTCCATAAAGCTGTATCTCTCGCCAGACCATCAGGTGTGACACCAAGCAACTCTGCCACATAACACCTCAGCTCAGACGTCGACCCCTGAGCACTAACCAGACGACCATCCACAGGAATGCGCAGGATCTGGAAAACATCGTGAAGCATGATCGTCATCTCTCCGAAAGGCATGTGGAAAGTGTTGGTGTCAGGCTGCCACCGCTCCACAAACGCCGAAATCAAAGGCATGTCGAGATAAGGGAACATGCTGTACGGTAAGTGCCCCAAATGCGTGGCACTAATCTCCTCTTTGATATCAGCACTCAGTGTAGACCGCCAACCCTGTAGTGCTGTACAGGCTCTGTGCCGATTCTGGCACTTCAGAACCTTCCGATCCTCTCCGTCCCAGATCCGTCTAGCAATGTGACCCCAGAAACTAGGAATGACGCTCCCATCTAAAGGACCACCAGGCGTAATACTGCTCACGATCCAAGAATCGTCCTGTACCCTCTTCTTCTTTTGAGCGCGGGGATCAACAGTGCACGAGCTCGAATCCCCGGTCGTAAACCTCCCACCCCTACCCTTCCGCACCATCCATCCGGCGGAAGTAGAAGTTAGGGGGAGAAATCTTGTAAATGCATAGATTACATATATGTTAAGAAACAAAACATATAGAAAGGGGAGAAATACAATTGAACTCAAAATATTAAGATATAGATTTGCCATCATCAAAAAGGGGGAGATTGTTGGCTTTTTAGCCTTAATCTTTATTTAGTTTTGATGATTAAGTAATCTAATCTTAATATATATTTAATCAATCAACCTAGACAATCAAAGTAATCAAACATGAATACATGCATTGCATATATATTCGTGTACTTGCGATATTCTTAATAGGTTGATGAAGAATCAAGCTAAGGAGCTTGGGGACAAGAAGATAAAGACTCAAGACATGTAATCAAGCTTTGGACCAATATGTAATGTAGTATAATTTGAGTCCTAAGGATTAATGTAAACTTGAGCACATTAGGATTCTGTCCCGTATCCCCACGGTTAACCGCACCCTTCTCGGTAAACCGAATCTTGTAGAGTTCGGTCCACCGAACACCTTGCGGTCAACCGTGTAGAATCCTTTAGGTGTTCCCTGGAATAACCACCTCGGTATACCGAACCGCCTTCGGTAGACCGAATTAGCCTGGACCGGTTTTGGACTTTGCTCCAACGGTCGTATTTAAATCTTGACTTAAAGCCAAATTGACTTATCCATATTCGGTACACCGAACTTCATTCGGTCAACCGAATCATATTGTTTTAGGAGACCAACGGCTATTTAACTTGACCGTTATTGGTAAACCAATCTCCCACGCTTTGTCAGCGCAAAACCCGCGCAAACTTCGGACTACCGAAGTATACACGGTCAACCGAACTTAGCATAAACAGAACCCTACCAATCTTACTGTCCAGTTTGGAACGGTTCACCGAATAGGTTTCGGTAAACCGAATTATATTAGGGTTGCTAGTTAGAGAGCTACTGGAGTTGAGTGAGCGGTTCACCGAATAGAATTCGGTAAACCGAAACGACCATCTTCGGTAATCCGTTGGGTTAACGGTCTACCGAAGAGCGTGCAAATTCTGCCCGAACTTTTGTCACATCATCACATTTCATGGGTCAACTTTCTCACCCACTCCCCAACGACTCTAAGAGCTTTGAAGCCTATATAAGGACCTCATTAGAAGCACAACACAAGCACTACACTCTCCAAACATCAAGTATCCTTGTGCTATCTTTCCCAAACCTTCAAAGCTCAAATCCTATACACTCAAGCCAAAACTTCACAACTTGTATTCCTAGATCCATATCATAATCCAAGTGTGCTCAAAGTTAGAGTGTCATTAGTAAGAGTTGTGATTCCATTCTTTCATCCAAATCACAAGAGTTGTAATAGCTTCAAGGAAGCTCCCTCTCGGGTTGTGAGAGGAGACACGGGCGAGGCGAGGTTGTTCGCGAGACTCGGGTTTGTAAAGGCGTTGATCTCGGCCCGGTAACGGAGATCGGATAGTGGAAACCACAAGCGAGGCTCGAGGGACGAGCGGGGCTTGTGAGTGAGGATTAGGACCCGGGGAGGGTGCCGAACCTCGTTAAATCGGGCGTCGACTTCAACGTTGGTTTGCAAGTTCTCTATCTCTTAGAATAACCCTTGCATGATTAGTTGTTAGTTTGTAATTAGTTTTTAATTCCGCATCTTGTTTAATTACGATCACTAGAGGGTCCCTTAAGAGGAAGGGCAATTTGGTAATTTCAAGGAGGGATTTAAGTAATTTTGGGGTGATGTTTAGCAGTTCAGAAAATCATTGACATTGAGAGAGATATCACCTTCACAGTACTCCTTATCTCAATAGGTTCTACCAGTTGCTGGTCTACATCCAATCTATGTTACGTAGATGGGAAGGATTGTTCGGGACAGTAAACTCACAACTAACGAAAAAAATCAAACAACATTTCTGTTCAAAACCAAGAACAATGAAATTCCCAATGAACATCAACAAAATTCCAAACCAAGATTAGTCACAACAATGCAACAATTTCCCATCATCAACGTCATCTCAACAAAGCGAGCTTGTATTAACAAAGAACACGATATAATTACAGGTGGAGAAAAAGAAAGGAAACAAAACCAAGAGACAAATTAATCTCCCAATTAATAATCATAAAACAACTCCAATCCAGGCTCCGATCTGCTTCTCCAAAACGCCCATTCCGCTTCGCTTCTTACCAGCACTGGTCCGTCTCCCACCTTCTGGTCCTCATCTCGCCGGACCGCCGCCGGAACGGCACCGGCCGTCGGATCGACGCGTCCACCCGGGATCTGGAGTCGGGATCGGACAGGGTGGCGTAGGCGCGGTTGATCTCGACGAAGACGTCACCGCGCCCGTCGCCGGCGTCGGGGTGGAACCGCTTCGCGAGGGAACGGTACGCGCTCTTTATCTCCGCCGCCGTTGCGGTCTCCTTCAGACATAGCACCTCGTACGGGTTCCTCGCCGTCGCTGGAGCCGGAGCCGCCGTCGCGGCGGCGCACACGACCGTCGACGTCCGGCGAGATACGGACGGGAAGGAAATCGTGGGTTGGCGGAGAGAAACGGCGGGGAAAGTTAGGATTCCGGCCATGGTTTAAACTTCGATTTGGGATTTGAAAAGTTGGTTTTTTTTTGATTTGGGAGATATTTGGGGATTGGGTTGGGTTAATACTTAATATAAAGGGATTGTTGAATCCTGGGTTGTGGACTTGTGGTGTGGGTGGGGTCGTCTTCTAGAAGAACTTCTGTTTCGGGAATTTAGTGCGGAAAACTGTGGATGGTGGGCCCCTTTCGGCGGAGGATTCTGTGGTGCCGTGGGGGCTACTGCCGGATTCTATGGGTGGGCTTAGGTTCTCTCTGCTAAAAAAATATGGCACGGATACGAATCAGATGTAAGTAACGATCTCCGTCTATAATTATATAATTTAGAGAAGGGATGGTTTTAGTTATTTTGTTTTTTGAGTATAGGTCTTTTGGATTATGTTAGGGTAACTTACATACATAATTATCTTGAGTGTGTCAGATTTTTTGGATTTAAAATTGTTTGGGTAAAGTTTATCGGGAAGTTTACATAATTGTTGAGGATTACAAAATATTTATGATTTGTTGAAAGATTAGAAGGATGTTAAAAGTAGGAGATGTTAGTGCCACATTTGTTTTGTGTACTAGAGGCTGACAATAAAAGGCCGAAATTAACGCTTGAGTGTTTTCTAATCACAAAAAATATGATAATTGTTATTGATTTTTAATAGAAGACAGTGCCAAAAAATATATATGCACTTACAGTACCGTGGAAGTGCCTTTTATTGGTATTTGAACTTGCGGTTGAAGTAGGAAAGTCAATTAGAACATGGAAGAACTCGAAATTGAAAACAATGTCCACAACCATACACTGTAAGAGCATCATTAACAGCACCCAAGCAGTTCCCGGGCGCCCTGCTTTCTCTCTCAGCCACGTCAGCTTCTCTCTCTACCACGTCAGCACAAACCAACCCCCCTACAAAATTCTTAACCATTACCCAATCCACCCAGTCACGCTACAGTATTTGTTGTCACGTCATTATTTTTATTCTTCTCTCCAAAACTCTTTCAACAATCAACAAAATATATTAATAATCATTATCGTAATTATTTAACATCAACAATTCATTCGTTTTTAATTAACATTTAATTAAAAAATACGAAAATATTATTAAAATTAAGAAAACCACAAATTAATAAATCTAAAATCTAAAATTAAAAATTTAAGACCTATAGTATGCACGTGACTCAAAAAAGACGAGACGATTGGATCGAGGCTTGGACTTCTCAGGCATCGAGGAGATACAGTATGCGCGTGACTCACAAAAGACGAGACGATTGGATCGAGGCTTGGACTTCTCAGGCATCGAGGACCTACAGTATACGCGTGACTCACAAAAGACGAGACGATTGGATCGAGGCTTGGACTTCTCAGGCATCGGGGACCTACAGTATACGCGTGACTCACAAAAGACGAGACGATTGGATTGAGGCTTGGACTTCTCAAGCATCGAGGACCTACAGTATGCGCGTGACTCACAAAAAACGAAATGATTGGATCGAGGACCTACAGTACGCGCGTGACTACTTCAATATATATACCCCAACCACTTCTATTCCAATCTTACTTCTTCCACCATAATTCTCTACTCACCTCTACTCTCTACTCACAATGTCATCTTCAGAAGGCAATTGTTCACCAGATTACCGACGATCTCCACGTCGTCCACCCCCAAGCCAACACTTTTTCCCTTACCAAAATGTTCCACAACCAGGATTCCACCCGTTATACCAAAGCCAATTTACCCCACAACCAGGATTCCACCCGTCCCACCAAAACCAATTCTTACCACACCCAGGGTTCTACCCACACAATCAATATCAACCGCCAACTCAGGAAGAAGGGCAAACCCAATTCCCAATGAGTATGTATACTCGACGCCTAAGTGGCGAAAGTAGTGGAAATGCAAGCTGCTATACAACTGATGTGCATGACGAAACCGCGACCCAGGGAACACGCAAAATCGCGACGATGAGGTCGCAAAAACCGTGGTCCCCACAAGAGGATCAACGACTTGTCTCGGCTTACATGGTTGTTAGTGGCGATGTTGTGGTTGGGACAAACCATAAAATGAAGTCCTTCTGGAAACGTGTGGAGCGTATTGATGCATTGCATACATTGCATCATATGTCTTTCATTTAGATTACTTTTATATCAATAAATGCTACTAAGGTATGTGTTTAGTCGTATTTACAGAATACAGGGACCTGAATGCAAATTACCCACATTCCGAGCATAAACATGTGCAAAAGATTCATTTCTATCATAAAGACCGAATTCAAGTTTATCGGGTTTCAATTGGAAATGCATCAAAGCATAAAAGCATTCAAGGAGCTAATTACAAAAAGGTCAAGGGCTTAATTGCAAAATGCCAAGGACCTGATTGCAAAAGAAAAGGACCAAGTTATTGTGTGGAGAAAGTCAAAAGAAAAATCAAATATAAATCTCCAACAATGGAAGGAATTAATCCGGAGCTTAAGACAATGGAAAGAATCAATCCAGACGCGCAAAGGAGGATCAAATCATACCATAAACGCGTGACAAAAATCCTGATTAAATCCGACCAACGTGTGAGGCGAATCCGCCGCACAATACACATGATGTGCGGCGATTCCGCCGCCCATTGGTCGATCTGTGTGTCCCAATTTCGTCCAGTCGTGTATGGACACGTGTACTATCCACTTCTATACCTAAGTCCCTTGTAGCAACTATAAATAGACCCGAGAACGATGTAAATAGGGTCCTTGGTTGTTGTTCTTATTTTTACCTTAGTAATAAAATTCTGATTTTTTTTTTTTTTTTTCTTTTCTACTTTCTCTAGGACCCCTTCTTCTTCCTCCCTCCATGAGTTTCTAACTCTCTCCAAAGGGTGGAGGTGATGGAATTAGGGTTAGAGAATGATGAATGCATGTTATTATTTTAAGTTCATGATTAGTGTATTTTGATTACTTGAGTTTATGTTAAGTCATTTATCTTGTAATGCTTCATAACTAACATGATTTACAATAAGTTTCAGTAATTCTCTACTCTAAACCTAAATCTAAACCTCCACCCCACGAATTTTCCTCTTTGTTCTTGTTTTAATTTTAATTGTTCTTATTTCGTACTTTAGATAATTAAACCAAGAATACCAAAAACCCAACTTATTTCTTCTTCCCTTCTTCCCCTAATCGAAAATAACGAAATCTCTCCCTCCTTGTGTTCGACCCGTACTTGCCACGTCTTCATAGACGCCGTGCACTTGCGGTATAAATAATAATTCTTCATCACGCATCTACAATGACTCAAGCGAGCAAGGTGTAGTAGAGCGTAACGATGAATCATTGAAGGGGCGATGGAGGCGTACATTGCCAAATGTGAACCAATGGGTCGGTTGCTTCGACCAGGCGGTGCGGAGGAAGAGAAGCGGTTACAACGAGGACGATATCATCCATGAAGCGCACATCATCTACGAACGAACACACAACGCCAAATTTCAGTTCATGCATGTTTGGCTTTTGTTACGCAGGTACCCTAAATGGGAGTCTGTTACGCTTGGAATTCTCACCGGAAACGTCGTTGCAGAAAGTCTGGAGAGTTTTACCAGCGGGAAAAGAAAAAGCACTGACGATGATGGGAGTAACGCAACCCCGTCAGCAGATGAAATGGTGTTCGAAACATGTGCTCGTCCTGAAGGTGTTAAAAAAGCCAAAAAGAAGAAGGGGAAACAACCATTTCAGGCACAACTTGATCCTGAGATGTTAGAACTGGGAAAACAAATTGAATATAGCGCAAAAGTGAAAGAAGAAAAATATTTGCGTTACGAAGAACGGCTGGAGAGGAAACACATCGAAGCTGAGGCGAATTTCCAAAGGGAACTGAACAGCAAGAAACTTGATGTCCTCTTCGCTCTAATGAAGAAGGAAAACAAGGACGAATTCGATAAAGAAACACTTGCTGAACTCAAAGAGTGGGCTAAAGCACAAGGATATCTGTAGGTGCTTATGTTTTCAATATGTATGTGGTAGTTTATCAGTATTTCGTATTATGTATTTGTATCCGTAGGAGGATTGTCTTTCCTTTCCTTATTTCTGTTGTATTTCGTATTATGTATTTGTATTGTATTTTGTTTCCGAAATGTATGAGTATTGTACTATTATTTCTTAATTTGTTTATAATTTTTTTATTTTTAAGTAAGTCAAAAAAAATTTAAATAATTATAAAATATTTTTCTAATTATTTTATAATACCTAATTAATTAAATTCCATTTACCTATTTAATACATTATCCTAATTATATATAAATAATCTTTATTTTTAAAACAAAAATAAAAACAAAAAAAATTGGACGAATGGGGGGGCACGTGGCCCCCCGCCCGGGCACCCTCCGGGTCGCCCGGGCAAAGAGCACCCGTTAAGGGTGCTCTAAGAGCAGCAAGTGCTGAACTCATTTAGTTATGTTTTTACATGGATTTCTGAAGTTACTGATGACTTCTTAACCATCACTTTTTGAATTTGAGTTCATACTTCATACCATCCTCATTGCCTCAAAATAAAGGCAAGAAAAAAATATTTGCCCATTCCATCGGATTTCATTTTTGTGGTTTTCATATTGTCATCGAACACTTTTCAAAATTAGTCCAGATTACTGCTTGAGCAGTAAAAGGTAGACCGTGCTGAATCCTGAATATACTCCTTCTAGAAGGAGTAGACGTTGAAATTTTGCATTAAGTGGGATATCAAAAGCATTAAACTTGCAATTTCCAAAGATGACTTGGTGAACTGAACTACGAACAGACAGAAAGTTAAGAGTATTATATTAAAACAGCAGACCTAATCATTCTAACTTCTAAGGGTAGTTTTGCTAACACACATTGGGTATGCCAGCTTTGTGGGACTTCATTACATCCAAAACAGAAATTGGATAATCTTTCTAAACCCGTATTTTCTAGGACTTCATCTGTTTTAGATGTTTAGAAACCAATCTTGTTCACCGAGATAAAATATATTCAAGTCATGTATCTTTTTAATCGAGAAGTCACTCGTACAAGTACAACCATTTTTTTCATAAAAAAAACGTGCAACCACTTTCCAATGCATAATAAAAATGATAAGTAACACTATTTACTTTTAGAACTATTTTTCACCTTAAATCACATTAACTTATATAATATGTTTGTTTGGGAGATTTTTTTAAAGAAGGTTCGGGGTAAAGAAAAATCCTCATCATAAACCCACTCTTAAGAGTATTTGATCCAGCGACTTATGTTTAAGGATACTTTTAGATGGCTTGTTAGCTGTTAAGATAATTCAACCTGTCATCATAATATGTATTAACAGTTTGCTGAGTTTTCAAAAACACTATGGTCGGGTAAGCCTTTCTCTGGAGCTAAATGAATTCTAGCTGAGTGGAAGACAAGGAAGAAGTGTCGGCCTTGGATACCACTGGCAGAAAACAGGAACATGTGTCTCCTGTTTTACCGTTTGGGACCCTTGATTTGGTTGGCTTTGCCTTCCTTGCACATCAAACAAACCACGTCACGTGAAAGAGATATGCTTCTAGAAGAATAGGAACTTTACAAAGTATTTGAAAATCAATACAATCACATCAAAAGTAGATGCTTATGAAACAAATATGTACTTGTTTGTAGCTTCAAGTTTCTTTAACGATGAGCATTATGAGATATCGTGGTAGGATTTTCTATATTTTATTTTCTTCAATAAAACTCTTTTACCATGCCATATTTTTTATAATTTATACGAGGATAAGTAATAATATCAAATACGTCATATCTTCCAGAAGACTTTAAAGTGGTTAATGACATTGTGACTTATTAATTGCGCCATGATTACAGAGCTACTACGGTTGTAGTTGACTGTTACGTGATTATATGATTTTGGTTCATTTAAATAAAATATCTACCCACTGCATGTGCAACAGTGCAAGTGCAATTAACAGAGGAATCATACCAGATTCTACAAGTAGGGCTGTCAATTTTACACGAAACACGATAACACGACACGAAAACGACACGAAGTTAGCGGATATGGATTGAGAATTTGAACACGATTAATAAATGGGTTGGATACGGCAACACGATTATTAAATGGGTTGGATATGGATTTCTGCTGCAAAAACGAATAACACGATTAAGACACGATAAAACACGATAAGTAATTGGGTAATTAGCCACACGATTACGAATACGACACGATTAATACTGACAAATCTATAAGTAATATATAAGTTTATAAATTATAATAAACAAATTCTAAGAACTGAATGTCATATTTATAATTTTACCAATTATATATATGAGTGATTTGAAACTTTGAGGTTTGAACTCTGAACGAGTGGATAATTGTGTGTTAATTGTGTGTTAAATGGTGTAAACGGTAGCGGTGTTAAACGTGTACACGAAGTAACCCGTTTAATAATTGGGTATAAACGGGTTGGATATGGCAACACGATTATAAATGAGTTGGATACGGCAGAAATTTAGTAACACGATTATTAAATGGGTCGGATACGGCGCAACACCTAGAGCTTATATATAGGAGTTGACACGACACGATTAGCACACGACACGACACGATTGACAGCCCTATCTACAAGCCACAACAACAAAAAACCTCTTAATTATGAGGAATGAAATGACTAATCTACAACATCTCCTTTTCTAATTCAACTTCAATTTTATTTTTTTTCAGTTCAAGTATTAGCTAGCTTGGGAGTTTAACTACTGAAACACGCAACTATACTGAATTTTAACTTGACGTTTAACCCCTGATTTATTACCATGTCGGCATGTCCTGATTTAATATAATTTAGTCATGCATATTGACACATAAGTCGTTATGCACTTTACGCGGAATAGTTAGAGAACTTCCAAAAACCAACACATTGATATGAAAACAAGATGTAGTTAGCCGAGAAAAAAGTGTTGAATTTTGTGGGTTAAGATGGACATGAAATGGTACACAATAAACATCTGTCGTAGTCACGTCTCTAGAAGTTGGGCTCTTTCTGTGGGCATTCGGCAAAGGTGTTACATCTCTTTCTCTAAGATAATTATTCCTAATTGTTATCGGCATTTTGCTGTGTAGAGGGTCAGGTAAAACCGTAAAAGTCCTAGTCATCGTCATCATTCATAAATTCATCCCAACATTGGTATTTTTCTTGACAAAGGAAATGTTAATTCTGCTTGTTCAATTAATTTTCTTGGACTCCAGATTGTTGTTTCCCGAAAAATAAAAAATAATTATGCACAACATTCTGAAATTACTAATATCTCAAATGTTTTATGTCAATATATATTTACCGAGCTCAAAAAAGATGTATGACTTAAACATAAATTTGACTTTTCAACACATTTATCATAGAAGTAGATGATGTTTTGTAATCTTGAATTAACTTGTTACTTACAATTAACTTAAATATTAGAAGAAATAACCACCATTAGATCAACACCAAGCTATTGACCTGTATGGCTCTTATTAGCCCCATCATAGAAGTACTAAAATTTATTTATTTATTTATGATAGCCTGCTACCAAAGTACCAATTAAGCCATGCCTCCTACACGTCTGTAATCTGCTGGTGTTTGATTTTTGAAGCAAACATGGTATATGCAAGTAAGATAAGATAATGTAATCTTATTGATGTGGCAGTGACGAGTGTGATTTAGATTTATCTTTAAACTAATCGGGAGCAGTAAGCACTCTGCTGAATAGTCGATGACGAGGAATTCCTGTTGCTTATCCGATTTTTACGTGCTTATCTTTGTCAAATGTCAACTTTGAAGAAAATGACTCGGACCTTTTCAGTTCCTATCGCGAAGGCCGGAGGTCAAAGTCCAAAACAAGAAGTGTAGGCTTGTTGCTGAAGGCACGTCCCCGACAGGAAATAATTAATTAAGTCTGGTAAACAAGAAAAACAAGTTTCAAATCCTGTCATTATATCAACATAAATGCAAGAGAATAATATCTCAAAGACTCAGAGGTGGTGGGGAACTTGAATTTTTCAAAAGAATTAAGCATATTCTATGATGTCTGGACTCGTCACGTCTTCTACTATTCAATTTACATTTGCAACGGGAGTCTAGAGGCAAGAATTTGTAGTTTGGTTATATCTACGGCTCGACCTCCCATTTATGATATTGTTAAACACGGCATTTTAAGGAGAAAAAAAGTCCAAGAGAGAGAAGTTTGAAAACGAGAACAAGAAGAAAAATATTATTGTAAAAAAATATATGAAATAAGAGAAGTTTTCTCCATATGTATTATCTGTTGTTTTCCTTGTTTGGCTCATCGATGGTATAGATGGAGTGATGGACCCCAAAGGTCATAAACCCCATAGTGGGTTGTCAAACATCGTCCGTGAATTACTTAAATCGTTTGCGTCAATTATTCTTTTGTCATTCTCTCATTTCTACTTATTTCATCTCTTCATTCCACTCTCCCACCACCATTCTCTCTTCATTTTCCTCAAAACATCAAATTTCAACCACACAAAAAATATATCTCGGAGAATGAAAGACGTCTACGGCCGCACCGTTAGATTCGATTACGGTAAAACTTCTACCTCTAAAAAAAATTAAAAATTAAAAATTCGAAGACGCTTTTTAAAATTAATTGGTAATTAGTTATTAATAATTAGTAATCATTCCTTTATCATAAAACGACATCCGAAACCCTTCATTTTTGTGTTCTTCCGTACTGCGGTATCCATATTCCGGGTTTCCATTTTTTTCTACTATCACATCTCATATAACAATTTGTCTGACCATCTTGTTGTAGTTTATAAGAGGATACCACCAAAAAAAGTTAGCTCCGATAACAACTTGTTTCGCCCATTTTATTGCGTCATCGCATGCTAGAAATATTTCATGACTTACAAAAAACTCACTGTAATCCACATCGTCGCCACCGAAAACTTGCAACGAAACCTAAAATAATTTAAAATAACACACCGTATAATAAAACCCCGTCTGCAACCCCCCAGCAGCGTTTGAGAAAAACACTTGCCCCAAGGGGGCCCGTCCTATTCAGACGCTCCAGTTGATATATTTTATTAGACTTAACGTGCCGGATATAGACGGTTCGTCAAATATTTCCTTGGTGTTAGAGTGAGGGTAACTAAGAGATAAGAATTATTTCAAGAGACGAGACAGAATGAGAATTAAATGGAAAGTGAAAGACAAATTGGTAATTGATGCGTGCGATTTAAGTAATTCGCGGGTGACGTTTAGTAACCCCCAAAAGTATGAACACAGGGACAGCGTGTCAGTGTTTGTGTAAATTAATTGTTTCCTCTTGAGTTTTTTAACCGCTCCACGTAAAACATAGTTATCGGACTTTGGGCTGAAACGAATAATTGTTTGCTATTTTTTCTTTTGCTAGTCTACAAAGGTTTAGTTATTGGACTTGGGCTGAACAAATTGTGGCTGGAAATTACGGTCGATTGCAACCACAATCCATTTATCCAACATAGGTTAAAATGGGCCCAAACCATGGGCTACCCTTGAAGCCCAATAATCGTAGGTCCAGTTTTTATATTGAAGTAGAACATAATTATAAGCGATTCGAAATCGTTTTACCAAGTTTGTCCCACTTATAGCTAAAAAGGTATTTAACTAATTTTAGACCGTAGTGTACGGTGCTAATGGGAAATTTACGTCAAAAAAATTAATTGGCTTTGCTTGAGTAAGAATGACGTCAACAGTGAAAATTCAAACATATATATATATATGGTCAAGCTCTAGTAAGCCCAAGACTCATCTGATTTAATTTAAGCTCGTTACAATTTCACTATTGGATCTTATTAATAGTTAATCTCACCATTCATTAGCATAACCATTTTTTTCTTGATATACCTTACAATTTGAAATTAGTGGTGAATATTGTGGGGAATTAATTCAGAAAAATTAAGTCTTAAGCTCACTAGAAAATTACTGTATATATATATTACATATATATATATATACATACACATATATATATGTATATATATACATACAGATGTATAATAAATATGAAAGAAACTGAAAACAATTTATTTAAATATTTGGTTCCTAACTCGATTCACTGTATATTTTTATTTATAAAAAAACAGACGAAAGGTTTTTTCGTAACCTGTCGTCGGGACTAGAGATCAAACCTGTACGAAAAAAATAGTACGGGAGACTAGCGAATAAGCCTGTAATATAAATTCTTTAAGGAAACAGTAAAATAAATAGTTGGACTCCAACCTCTAAGGGCATCCCTTAACGCTGCAAATGTTCAGTCGTGACAAGGTCATCATTGGATCGTGACCAAGTCATATATGACCTTTGTTTTTAACGCTCCAAATGTTCGGTCATATGTGACTGGGTCGATGACCCAGGCGTTGAAACGCCCGGGTCGTCGACCCGGTCGTTAAATAAAAAAATATTTTTTTATTTTTTTTAGTTTTGTTTGAGTTTTGATTTATATTTTTAATTTTTTGTTTGATTTTTTTAAATTTTTTTAAAATTTTACCAAGATGAACCCCGAAATGATGTGGAGGAGAGAGATAGGTTGTTGTGGGTTGTGTTGGGTTGTGGTTAAGAGATGAATAGTGTAGGAAAGAGAAGAAGGTGAGTTGAGGAAAGAGAAAGCTGATGTGGAAGAGAGAGAAAGCTGATTTTGAAGAGAGAGAGAACTGATGACCGGGCCGTCCAGGTCATGGTTAGTGATGACCTAATACTTCCATGCCTGCACCACCATCACGTGAATGGAAAAACAAGCTGTACAAATCTAAGGACGTCACGGTAGCATACAGGGGGTGAGCATTCAGACCGGACCGGACTGAATTTTTGTTCGAAGTCCGGACCGAAGACCGGACCAGACCGAATGCCTAAAGACCGAAGACCGGACCGGACCGAATCGGTCCGGTCCGGTCTGGTCAAAAACCAATTTTTTTAAATAAAAAACAAAAAAAGAATGGTCCGGAATGAACCGGACCGAAACAAAACTTTTTGGACCGAACCCGGACCGACCGGTCCGGTCCGGTCCAAAAACCCAGACCGGTCCGGGTTTTGCTCAGCCCTAGTAGTCTACTTTGACATTTTTCATGTTCATATTTCTTAAATATCACTTTAAAATCAAAGACACGTATGTGTATAAATTATTATTTAATTTTTCATCATTATTTCTTCTGCTGCCCATTAAATCTATGTATATCACCGCAAAAACTTATATCTTTCTCCAAACAAATATTATATTTTAAGGAAAGTAATTGTGTAAATCATGTATGAGGTTGTTTAGGGTGTTAGAGATTAGGGATTAGATTTTAGGTTTTAGATATATCTCGGTTAAGACTAATCCAGATATTTCTCATTCAGATGTTGACATGTTCTTACCTTCTGGATCAGATTTCCCATGGGTTGGGATGACTTTTATAACCTTATAAATTATATGGATAAATTCCAACCTTTTTGGTTTGGTTTCTCTCACAAAAGGTATCATGAGTATGTCTTTGTCTGGACATACATAAAATGTATCAAATAGTTGGACAATACACAATTATCTTGTATGATCACTTATCCAAAGATATATCAAATGTGTTATTCTTTTGTTAATTCATTAACTTGTTAACTCCAAAAAATATTCAGATCTATCTATTGTATTTGATCAGATATACCTATATAAATATCCAAATATACAAATTTATGACAAAACACCCAAAAATCTATGAAACCTCAAAATATTTAATCCGAATATGTACAACATCATAAATAAATAAACTCATCAGACACAACATGTGGTTATACAAAGATAAACCTTAAAAACATCAGATAAAATGTTATCACACAAAACAGTCAACATACCAAAGTTCATAATACTAAACAATTTTTTGAAACAAATCTAGATATCTACATACTCACTCACACACATCAGGACATCAATGTATCAGATATCTAAATATCTAAATATATTGTTATTCCTGCTCTCACTCAACGTCTATCCAACAAAAAACCAATACATTTTTATCCCGGACATGTCTCACACCATTCAAGAACAAAGTAGAACGCCGAAGAAGAGAAGAGTTGGAGGAGATCGGAGGAGGACAAAGCCAGAAGACGAAACCGAGGAGGATAATGCTCTCGAAGGACGAAGTTGGAGGAGGAGAAGGCCGAAGGACGAATCTGGAGAAGTGAAGATACCGAAAAGGGAAGCCGAAAGAGGAGAATGTTGGAGGAGGAGGAAAATGAGAGGACGCTGGAGGAGGACAAAAATGAGAATGGGGGAGGAGGAGGTGGGATGAGGGATTTGACATGAGTCATCACACGTCTTAGCAACTATGGAACAATTACCTCTCAGTAACTTCCACACTGGTGCTCTTCGTATTTAAATGTTATTTGAGTGAGTATTTTACAAAAATGACTATGTGCACTATTAAGACATGTTTGCAAAATGAACCAAATTTTGAGCATGTTTATCGTTACTCGTGCTTACAATTTACAAAGTAGTAACGCTGGTGTTGAAAAGTTGAATTTATTTTTAGTTCTTTCTCATCAAAACGTATGCTGAATGGTAATATTAAAACTGAACTGCTAAACATCGCCCCAAAATTACTTAAATCGCCTCTTGAAATTACCAAATTGCCCTTCCTCCTATTTTTGCTTATATATCTCACAATTTCACTCTTTTTTCAAAACTTTCTCTTCCTATACCTACTACACAAGATTACGAATGTCTAGGAGGCCAGGGAAGCAGCCAGCAGTTCCCCCGGTGTACCCGTATGAGGTAACATTACGTTATTTATTTTTAAAAAAAAAAAAAAAAAAAAAAGTCGTCGGCGTCCGAGGGAGACGCCCCCCGCATGGGGCGGGCGTCCGAGGAAGCCGCTCCCCCTATGTTTTCCAGATCCTGCGCATTCCTGTGGATGGTCGTCTGGTTAGTGCTCAGGGGTCGACGTCTGAGCTGAGGTGTTATGTGGCAGAGTTGCTTGGTGTCACACCTGATGGTCTGGCCAGAGATACAGCTTTATGGAGTGGTGGTGGTGTCGGCATCGACTCCCTTGAGGACCTATGCAGACGGGCACGACCTCCGCGGGCCGATGATACACAGTTGACGGCGTACCTATTCTTGATGCTCGGAGCCGTCTTGTTTGTCGACAAGAGTGGTTGTCGGATCAGACCACGCGATCTACTGGAGGCTAGGGACCCGGAGACCGTTCGTGAGTACTCGTGGGGGTCAGCGACGTTGGCATACCTGTACCGGCAGCTTGGGATAGCTAGCCGTGCGGATTGTTCTGGGATTGCAGGTTGTCTTACGCTGCTGCAGGCGTGGATATACGAGTACTTTCCTGCATTCCGCCCGCATCGTGAGCGGAAGATTATCGACGAGGGTCATCCACGTTCGGGTATGTGGGCTGTCCGGAGCGAGGACAAGAGCGATGGACGATTGCGTTCCATCCGCGCACGGCTTGATCAGATGACTGCATCAGAGGTATCAAACTTTACACCATTTATTTAATTTTAAGATGTATTATTATTAATGTGTTAAACTTTAGGTGGAGTGGTTACCCTATGGTCCTGACCCAGCAGCGGATGTCCCGAGGACTTTATTGATGGGTCTTATTCGTTATCGGGATATCATAGAGCCTTATATGCCCGATCGGGTCTTGCGTCAGTTAGGATATGTTCAGGTGATCCCGGTTGACATTCCGACACCAAAGCATGCGGTGCGGTCTGCGACAGCAGCGACGTACGACGTCAGGTTCCCCGCTTCTACAGCGGAATCGACTTGGCGGACATTTCCGAGATCATGCCGATTGTTCCTTGGCGACTTCAGACGTAGTCGCGACCCCTCCGAGTGTGATGCAGGTTATCTTGATTGGTTCGGTAGTTACTCACATCCTATCATCGTCCGTGGTGCCTCCCGGAGAGCAGATCGACCACCAGATAGGACGTGTGGCGATCTGGTAATTTTTTCATTTTATCTATATTTATTTGTACCGTATAATTTGTTAATGTACGCTAATGTTATTGTTATGTGCAGTGGATGGGTAAGATGATACGGGCTGTAGACCCAATCTTGCAGATGAGGGATGAGCTGCCAGACGATGCCAGAGCTGCATGCGGAGATTTGGATGAGATCATACACTCGTGGCATACTCAGTTAGGCATCTCCGACCATGATTCGGATGATGAGTAGGCTGATCTGTTGTACCGTACTCTTACTATTTGCATTTATATTTGTTTATCTGTTGTACGCTTAGTATTTGTGTTTGTTTATCTGTGGTACGCTTACTATTTGCATTTATATTTGTTTATCTGTTGTACGCTTATTATTTGTATTTGTGTTTGTGTTTGCTAACATGTCGTACGCTTATTGTTTGTATTTGTGTTTTGCTTATCTATTGTACGCTTATTATTTTGTATTTGTGTTTGATAACCTGTCGTACTATTATATATAATGCAAATAAAGCAAACATATCAAAACATATTACATAATAAAGCAACACTATATAATGTACAAACATATCAAAACATATTACATAATTATACAAACATATCAAAACATATTACATAATTATACAAACATATCAAAACATATTACATAATTGTTGCCAATATGCTATCCTATTTTGGTACTCCAGCTCCCATCCAATAACACTCTCATCTCGTATTTGATACCACAGAGTCGCTATAGGAGGTACGGGGAATCCCTCATTCAATTCCAAACGAATGTAATGAGCGTAACTCCCTAAATGAGCAATAATCAACTCTCTACACGGTCTCGTCACGGTAGGCGGACTCTCCCAAGGTAGAACTGTAAGACATGGGTGCAATGAACCATCATTTCCGAGAGAGAAGAACATAATTGCACACTTGTAAAAATTTGCAATGGGAAACAAGTCCGTCCACGTCTCCATATAGTGATTCTCGCCACAAGGTCCCCCGCCCCAATTAATCCGGTGACGAGCCTCCGCCACACCGTCGTAGTATACGTGCTCATAAAAAGATGGGTTCGCAGCTATCTCATTTGAAATCGAACGACGGGCGAGTTGCCAATTGTCTTCACCACCGTGGAAAACATCGGCGACACATCGAAATCCACAGTTTCCATCAGCACGTACATCATTCCACTGGTGTAGGAATGGCATAATGATTCCTGGAATTCTATCTCCATTTGGGAAGTCGTCTACGTCAGCCCGCCCAGTCACTACAATATGAACAAAAAATACAGTTACATATAATAACAAAAGATACATATTTACTTAAATAAATAACAAAATTATAATAATAATAAATATAGGGATGGTATACCTGATCCTCCCCTCACAGACGAAGAACCAGAAGATCGACCACGACCTTTGCTTCCACTACCGGAAGAACGACCACGACCTTTACTCCCACTACCTGAAGATCGACCACTACCTCGCTCTACATACTCAAACGCACTAGGGTCCCGTCGTGTCGACTTTCCCCTTGGTCGACCTCGTAGCTTTGTTTTTACTGCAGGCTCTTTCAAATTCGAATGTTCGGGGTGTAGCTGCTCGAATAAAACCCGAGAGGCAGATCGAATTACGGTAGGGTCACTTCCTGCAATCTCATCAACCAGACTGCGAAAATGTTCGGCGTCTTGAGCTGCCTGAGACACAAACTCTGCGTTCCCGGCTCCTTCCCCAATGACAAGTGTCCTCCAGAACGGATGAATCTGCTCTAAGTAAATTCCGTTTTCTGATTCAAGACATCCACGGATGGTACATGCGCAAGGTATCCCATGAGAAGTCAGAAAAGCGCACTCGTAACGATATTCAACTTCATCATCTAACTGTTGCATTCTCTTCACCTCCTGACTCAGCAACTGCAAACAGTGATGTGAAACTCTACCATTTATGTGACGATATAGAGCATGTCCGAAATTAGTCAAATTTCGCCGTCTCGAGTCTTCAAGAAAGTTTCGAATATTCGTCAGCTGCATTTCAGTAGCCGCGTTGACGCGCTCGAAAAGAGTGTCCAGAGCTGCAGTCGATGTAGAAATCCACTCTTTTAGAGCCGAATGAGCACTTTCGACCCTACAATTCGTGGTGTTCCCAAAATGAAGGACTTTGTTCGTCCAATTCAGCACAAACTTTTCTTTATGCACCAACCACGTGGTGTCCAGATACTACGTGATAGCCGGCCACGATCTATACAAATCTTTCAGAGCATACACAGCTCTATCATACTCGGCTTCTGAAGTAGAAAGCATGATCTTCCTCCATCTTCCACGCCTCAAAGTCTCTGCCATCTCCTTAATCTTGCCGAATACGTGGTATGCGTAATTCAATACGTCTTTGTTGATGTGCCATGTGCAGAGTAAATGAGCAGAGTCAGGAAAAACCTCTCTCACTGGTCGCATAAGGCCTAACTCCCGGTCTGTTATTATTGCAGTCGGGCTGACAGTCCCCAATAACAGATCTCTCAACTTCTCCATCACCCACAAATAACTGGAGTAAGATTCATCCATCAAAATCGCATATCCAATAAGGAAATTCATGTTTGCTGGTGTGACCCCAATCATTTCGAGCAAAGGCATCTTATACTTGTTCGTCTTGTAAGTCGAATCCATGCAGATAGCGAAAGGATATGTCCGCAACAACTGGACTGACGTCGGATGTGCCAAAAAAGCGTGAGTTACGACATCAGTTTCTGGATCCGCCATAATCCAATGTAAGTACTCACACTGCACTGCTTGGTAGAGAAACTGCTGGACGGGATTCCGATCTTCAGATTTTGTCCTCCTCATGTAATCTCTGAAATTATAAATATGCCTTTGATTTGGATTGTCCTCCGGGAATTTTTCTTTTACTGCCTTCAAGATGTTCCGTGGTTTTGCTTGCGCCTCTGTCATATCACGAACAATCTTCTTCGCCCCAGAACTTAGACCACTAATTTGACGATGACCCTCTGGATAAACTGCCAGTCTGTGGTTGTGATGTCCGTGAGCACTATTATATGCCACAACTCATCCATCACGATCTCGTCGCTCCACCACTTTTATTAAGAAACGGCAACCGCAACCCTTTCTTTTGGTGTTTCTTCGAAGTGCAGTATCCATATCCCGAGACTCCATTTGATTTCGCCGGTCGCATCTCAAATAACAATCCATCCGACTATCTGATCTTGTTTTGTACGACGACACGACCAAAAAAAACCCAGCTCCGATAGCTACTTGTTTGACCCATTTACATGCTTCATCGATTGTTTCAAAGATTTGTGTAGTTTGAAATAACTCACTGTAATCCACTCCATCACCACCGAAATCTGGAACCTACAAAAATAAAATCGAAATTAAAAAAATAAAAAAATAAAATCGAAAATAAAAAATTTAAAAAATAAAGTCGAAATTAAAAAAACAAAATCAAAATCAAAAAAAAAAAAACAGGCGTCTGTATTAGACGCCTGCCCCATGGCTGGGGCGTCTGTGTTAAACGCCTTCCCCAACGGTAAGGCGTCTGCGTAGGACGCCTTGCCGTAGGGAAGGGCGTCTAATACAGACGCCTTACCCATGGGGAGGACGTCTACATAAGACGCCTCTCCCATTGTGTAGGCGTCTGCGTTAGACGCCTCGGCCATGGGGAGGGCGTCCTACGCAGACGCCCTCACCATGGGGGAGGCGTCTAATGCAGACGCTCGGCCCAAAAATTTCGCCGCGCCAGACTTACCTCACCCGATGCATCACCCTCGCCAGACATTTTCGTGGTGTTTTTACTGATAAATTATGAATATACAAGACCATAGGCCTTATTTATAGACACGGGACGATTTGGGTATTAAATATATTGTTAAGGGCAATTTGGTAATTTCAAGGGGCGATTTAAGTAGTTTTGGGGCGACGTTTAGTAGTTCCCTATTAAAACCAAAGGACTCGACCCCAGCATTTGTAAATTAGATATTATATTCAAAATTTTATACAAAATAGTGAAATACACATCTTTGTGCGTTTCATGTGATTTGTACTCTACCTGTTCAATTTGTCCCAGTCCCACCACTCTTGCCATCATATACAGTTATATTACGCTATTTTTAATATAAGATGCACAATATATCTTGTCTTCTTTTTCTGTACTTAATACTTATGGATGAAGGAAACAAATTAGTATAATGAAGTCGGCACTCATTCTTCCCTGAGACTTAGAAAAGAAAAAAATAATCACGAAGCTTCAAATGAGGCGCATACGACGCACAAAAGTAGTCACCACAAATATAATAACTTTTTTTGCTTAATGTGGTCAAATATTAGGATTTAGGAAAGCAATGTGAATTCATGTGATGACATCCCATGCTTGGTGACTACTGGTGAGCCTTATTCACCAACATATTTTATTTCTAACAACTACTTGAAATTGTTGCATTAAAAATCCTTCTTAACATTATTAATTTACATCCCTTGAGTTATTTGATTTATATGTGTATCCGTGTACGCATGCTCTTTTATTATCTTACTTGTTATTAAGATTGGATACCAAAAAAAGCAATAATGTGTATATGAAAATTATACTACCACACATAATCTGTCTTTACATGGATATTTAAGCAAAACTACACATTATCTTCTTCCCTCAGCACCCCCACCACCAACTTCTGCTTCCTTCAACCAAAGTAAGGTAAGGTTGCTCATACGTATTTCACGCTTCGCAACCCCTCATCTTCTCCTTTTCCGCACCACAATAACTATGACATACAAATTAAATTTTTAAAAAAAGTTATTGTAATCTAAATTAATTACATATATACACTTCATTGGGTGCAAGGTCACACTCTACAAGAGTGCATGATGAGATCACACATGATGCCCAAGACCAATAGCTTGATTACAAACTATTGACCTCCTAAGATAATAATGTGCACAAAAATTAAAGTAAGGCTGTTACCTAAAGTTAAAAGAAAAGTTAACACATCTTTGCTTCAAATATAACGCAACTTCTAACATACACGTAGCGTATACATCACCATGAAATTAAGCTGCAATGCCTGATCGTCTTTGTAATTGTAAAACATATGCAAAGTTGGTACAAATATTTACTTACGTATTCGTATAGTTTAGGTATATAGTTCATGAGAATTTTGACCTTCGAGTTTAATTTTTTCCAAAAACTTTTACGCGCTACTTTCTTTTAGCGTGCTGTTGATTGTTCAAATATCAGAAATAATTGCAAAATACGTTCTCTTTGGCAATATACAATTTAAGAGTGTTAATTAATGAATCCACTATATTTTCTTAATTTAGTTTTGTTTGTGAGACTTCAATGTTTTCTTTCTCCCATCCATTAAAAATTATGGCAATTCGTTTCATACATGCAGGGGAACATTAAGGGAACTACTATTCGTCGCCGGAAAACTATTTAAATCGTCCCAAAAATGACCTTTTTGCCCTTAACAAATCGATTAATACCGATTTCATCCCGTGTCTTTAAATAAGGTGTTTGATTCAGTTTTACTCACATTCCTAGTACCAACACCGCGAAAATGTCTGGCGAGGGAGGTTGTGGCGAGGATCATTATATGGAGGTTTGGTCCGACTTGTTTCCTATTGCGAATTTTTACAAGTGTGCGGTCATGTATTTCGCAGTGGGAACGGATGGTTCGTTGTTCCCGTGTCTTACTGTTCTACCCTGGGAGTGTCCCTCTACCATGACGAGGCCTGTCAGAAAGTTGGTCATTGCTCATTTAGGGAGTTACGCTCATTTTATTCGTTTGGAATTACTTGATGATTTCCCAGTACCTCCTATAGCGACCTTATGGTATCAAATGCGGGATGAGAGTGTTGTTGGATGGGAGGATTAGTACCAAAGTAGGATGGAGTATTGGAACCGATTACGTTGATTGTAATTTGTAATGTTTTGTAATGTATAATATATCGTGTATTTCTACTTATATCGTGTTGTTTTTTTACCGTATTTTAAATTTAAATATTATTTTCATATCTGACCACAATCAACACGACTAGATATGCCCAGCTGGCGATACAGATATGGCAACGTCGCCGACCCCCATGAGTAATCAGCAATGGTATCTGGGTCCCTCGCCTCCAATAAGTCGCGTGGTCTCAGTCTGGAACTGCTCTTGTCGACAAACAATACGCAACCTAGCAGTAAGAAGAAATAAGCAGTCATCTGCGTATCCTCAGTCCGTGGTAGTCGCCCCCATCTGCAACACTCGTCCACATCGTCGATACTAACACCACCGCCACTCCAAATTGAGCTATCCCGCCCAAGACCCAGAAGGGAATGTGTTCTAAAAGTTTTACTTTTAAATGTCAATTATTATGAATTGAATGAGAAATCATTTTGTTCATTGTTTATGTTATTCGTCTTTTAGAAGTGTTAAGGAAGAGGCTCTTGGTCCTTAACCGTAGAACTCTAAAAGATATTAGTTTACATAAAACAAAAGATATTCGCAATCATGGTAATTAACATGGAACATTAATTACCGAGTTAAGATTGTCGTGTTGGTCATAGATCATTGTAGCTCTACAAGTGAGTGACAACACGGGTATGCAAAAGAGGAAAATATTACTTTTGTATACTGAATAGACCTAATAAGTAAAATATTATAGAAATGTGTTTCTGTGTCATTAATATTTTACTGTGTCTTTGGTCCTTTGATATGAGACTTATATCTAATCACTTAAGGAATACTTAATTAGATCAGTGTCTTGAACTATCGATCAGTGTAGTGTAAAGGCATTGGTTGGTTAAGTACAACTTTGTTGGAGAAGATAGTTAGTCAAAAGATTATCATTGCCCCTCAAGAGAAAATATCATTTGGTATAAATGAGCTTTTAGGAGGAAGATAGACATGGATAGTAACTTGACAACCTACAAAGCAATGCTTGTAGCAAAAGTTATACTCAAATTCAAGAAATTGACTTTGATGAAATTTTTGAGAAGTTGCCATATTAAAATCTATTCGGATTATGCTCACTATTACCGCATTTCACAATTGTGGGATATGGAAGATGGATATCAAAATGGCGTTCCTTAAACAGGAACTGGGAGGAGGATGTGTACATGGTACAACCTCAAGGTTTTGATGATCCAAATAGTAGCGAGAAGAAATGCAAGTTTCGAGAATCCATTTATGGATTGAAGCAAACATCGAGGAGTTGGAACAAATGCTTTGACAAAGAGGTGAAGAAAATTCACTTCATTCAAAGTAAAGGAGTACCTTGTATATACAAGGAGATTAGTGGGAGCCATGTAGTACTTCTGATCTTATATGTCGATGACATATTGCTCATGAGCAATCATATACCTTTGCATTAGCAAACGAGAAATTTCGTTGAAATCAGTGTATTCAATGAAAAGAAAAGGATGAGGCTCAACACATCTTGAGAATCAAGATACATTGAGATACATCCCGTAGACTCATTGGCTTCAGTCAACGTGCATACATTGACAAGGTCTTTGGAAATGTTCAGGGTGAACAATTCCGATATGGACAATATGCCAATAAGTATGAGTATAGGTGTGCAACTCAAGAAGTCTCAATGTGCTCAATCACACAAAGACTTGGAGTACATGAAGGTATCCCTTATGCTTCGGCAAAAGGAAGGACCATGTACACGATGACTTGCACAAGACTCAATATCTCGTATGCTCTAAACGTGACAAGAGGTCTCCAATACAACGCAAGTCCTAATTATAGGATTGCGGTCAAGAATATTCTGAAGTACCTTAACCGGACTAAAGATAAGGTTGTTGTTTATGGAAGACAAAGGAGAAAATAGCCGAGGGCTGTTTTGATGCAATTCTTATAGGAATTCTAGACAATAAGAGGTTGGAGTGATGATGCGTCATCATTATCAAAGGTGGAGGTATGAGCTAGTGTAGTTAGGAGTAATATCACTACAGCTAACTCAACCACCAACGAAAGACAAAATAAATGAATAGGTGGACACAACAGTGACACAACTGATCCATTCAACAAACCTTCATACCAAGCTAAGAGATGAAATATATTTCGAGTCCATGGATCCAAGGATCCATGTGGATTGGCTTGATAGGTGATTTAGGAAGGTTACCCTAGTTATTAATGTTTTATACATTGAGAATGTATGTGAAAGAAAACTTTGATAACAAGTGGGAGATTGAAGGGAATGTGTTCTAAAAGTTTTACTTTTAAATGTCAATTATTATGAATTGAATGAGAAATCATTTTGTTCATTGTTTATGTTATTCGTCTTTTAGAAGTGTTAAGGAAGAGGCTCTTGGTCCTTAACCGTAGAACTCTAAAAGATATTAGTTTACATAAAACAAAAGATATTCGCAATCATGGTAATTAACATGGAACATTAATTACCGAGTTAAGATTGTCGTGTTGGTCATAGATCATTGTAGCTCTACAAGTGAGTGACAACACGGGTATGGAAAAGAGGAAAATATTACTTTTGTATACTGAATAGACCTAATAAGTAAAATATTATAGAAATGTGTTTCTGTGTCATTAATATTTTACTGTGTCTTTGGTCCTTTGATATGAGACTTATATCTAATCACTTAAGGAATACTTAATTAGATCAGTGTCTTGAACTATCGATCAGTGTAGTGTAAAGACATTGGTTGGTTAAGTACAACTTTTGTTGGAGAAGATAGTTAGTCAAAAGATTATCATTGCCCCTCTTAATTGAGTGATGATATTAGTGGGCCCCTTGATAAAGCAAAGTTATAATGTGCACAATGTGATTTGAGTTAAGTCACATATTTATAACTAGCTTAAAGAGATCAAGAAATGAATACTAATACAAAGATGACACAATACTACTTTGTGTGTATTCTTAATATCATGAGGCAAGGGACGGACACAAGTGGTGCACTCCATCACTAAATGGATCGGGTTTTGGTTCGAGTGGAATTAAGACATCTAACTAATTGGGAGCTATAATGTGTAGCTAGATACCGCTTATAGCTTGTGATATTAAGCTCTTAATATCACTGCCAACTTAGTCTAGATCCTCCCATAGGTCACACCGCAAGAAACCGGGAAACAAGAAGCTTGATTTTTGGTTCATATGATGTGTCAGGTTTCTTATAGAAAATAAGACACATGTGGTGAACAAGTAAAATCAATCATGTTATATATAACATAATTAGAATCATGATAAATTCATATGAGATGCATATATTATGGGGTGCAATAATTTATTGTTGCATAGGATAATATATTGCATAAGTTGTGAATTTGCTAAAACCCCCTCAAGTTCAAATTTTGTTGGAAATAAATCCAAAATTTGAAAAAGGCAAAATCGGGTAAAAGTTCGGTAATCCGTTGAGGTTCGGTCGACCGAAGGATCTGTGGATCGGTCAACCGAACATGGAACGGATAGTCATATTTGATTGACCAAACTTGACCAAAGTGCCTGGAACTTTGGTACGGTGTACCGAACCAAAATCGGTCGACCGAATAATGTTAAGTTCCAATATTTTCGGTTAACCGAATGACACTCGGTCTTAGACGAGAATTAGTCCGATCGGTTAAGGAGAATTTTTCTCCTTAAGAATCGGTCATCCGTCTAGTACTCGGTCAACCATTCGTGACATATTCGGTTAACCGAATGGGTCTCGGTCAACCGAACAGCGATTGATTTTCTGCCTTTGATTATTAAGAGATTAATTTGATTGATGGTTGGATTAGCTCCAAATTTGGTCAAACGTTTTGTGGGTGCATGTAATACATTAAGGAATTAATTTATGAGAGAAAATATAAAGAAAAACGTGGCTAAAGAATAGCCATGATTAAGAGTAAGATTGGAACCTATAAATAGGTCCTTATTCTCCCTAATTGGGTTACACAATTCAATAATTATTTTCTCTCTTAATTCACCACAAAAACCCATGAAATTTCTCTTAGTTTTCTAAGTCTTTGGAAGGAGAAATCTCAGAGGCTAAGGAAGGGGTTTGTAGCTAGATTCTAAGCTTGTTTGAAGATCGATTGGCTAGCTCCTTTCTCTCCAACCTTGTTTAGGGTTTCGGTGAACACTCGGAGGCATCCGGCGCAACGAGAAGCGAAGATTGACTTCCTCAACGTCTCTGAAACGTCAAGAAGTTTTTGAGAACTTCTAGGTATGAATTTCAGAGTCCCTTTGTGTTTGTTTTAATAAGTTTTTGAAACTAGTTGTTAAAACAAATCGATGCATGCATAAATAAATCGAAGAAAATTGTAATAGATCCTTATTATACATGAACATTCGAAAAATATATATGTATAATTAAACATGAAATCCTACAGACCCTCCAGGCTGACACCCAGCAACTCAGATACATATAACTTCAGCTCAGATGTCGGCGCCTGCGCACTGACCATGGGACCCTCAACAGGAATGTGAAGAATCTGAAAGACGTCATGCAACATGATCGTCATCTCTCCGAACGGCAAGTGGAAAGTGTTGGTGTCAGGCTGCCACCGCTCCACGAATGCCGAAATTAACGGCATGTCGATGCAGGAAAACATGCTGTACGGCAAGTGACCCAATCCACTGTCAACCACGGTCGCCGTCATATCCTCAGTCATCACTGAGCGCCATGCCTGCAATGTCGTACAGGCTCTGTGCCGATTATGGCACTTCAAAACCTTCCGTTCCTCGCCATCCCAGATGCGTCTGGCAACGTGGCCTCCGAAACTCGGAATGACGCTGCCATCTACAGGACCACCGGGAATAATATCCGTGACGATCCAAGACTCGTCATCACCCCTCTTCTTCTTCTGAGCTTGGGCGTCTGCAGTGCACGAACTCGAATCACCGGTCACAAACCGGCCATCTCGATCCTTCCTAATGACCCACTCAGATGAAGGACCACCGTGTCGCCCCCGTCCTCGCCCGGCCTGATGTACCTCCTCCCGTGGCCCCAAGTCGTATCGGCCCCCATCGTCACTGTCGTCGTGACTCCTCAGCTCATCTGAATCATCCTCGTCGTCGAAAGACTCTCCAGGTGTCTGAAGACCACGTAACAGATCTCTCTCTCTCCTAACTGAAGCAGAAATATCACGTCTACGTGGATGACGAGGACCTGACTCGTCTGCTATACTACGTACCGCGCGTAAGGGAATTGATTTCCCTTTTCCTCCACGGTAACCCGCTAACTATTAATTCAATTTTAAAAATACAAATTTATTAATGAATTTACTAAAATAATTAAACTAATTAAACTAATTATTAACTGAATAATCTATTAATTTAGCAATTATCACAATTAATCAATAATCCTTTACTAAAATCGTACACAACTAATTACTAACATAATAATCAATTTATTTAGCGATTTATTTATTAATTATCACAATTTATAATCAATAAACGATTTACTAAACTAATTTAACTCATTATTAACATAATATTCAATTTATTTAAATTTTATCACAATTTATAATCAAATTTAAAAAAAAAACCGGGCGTCTGCGGGAGACGCCTACCCTACGTGGTAGGCGTTTGCCGGAGACGCCTACCGTAGGTGTGAGACGTCTCCCGCAGACGTCTGGTCATTGGGTCGGGCGGTCGCGGGAGGGGGAGGCGGTTCCTGCGACCGCCCGATCGTTGGGTCGGGCGTCTCCCACGACCGCCCGACTCAAAAATATATATTTTTAAATTAATTGAAATAAACAAGGTAATTTACCAGATGTGAGTAGTCAGGGGTCTCCGCTGGTTCTTTTCCTGGCCTCCGAGACATTTTATGTGGGAATAGAAGAGTGATATGAAGAGAAAGTTGTGTTAAAAGAGTGAAATAAGGAGTTATATTAGTAGAAATGGTAGAAGGGCAAAATGGTAATCTTACGGGCGATTTAATAGTTTTACGACGACGAATAGCAGTTCAGAACATTAACCGTACAACTACTTAACTATGTGACAAAAACTAGGGGTAACACAATTTGTAAATTTCTCAACTTATAATAACTTTTTCGTTGAAATTTGCGAACATCAATTTTTAATTGCTGTAGGTGCTTTCGTTAGAATATAATTAGTGTTGTAAAATAACGATCAAACAAAATGATAAGAAGTTGAGGGAGAATGAAGGAGTTGTATTTCATCTATTTTTGTATGTTCTCAATACATACTACAACCTCATATATATACACATAGAGGTGTGTAAGTTACATAGTCTACATTAAATAATGATGTAAATATAATGCACATTACAACACATTTTAATAGAGGCGTTATAATAGATTGGTTGGAAGATGAACCATCTTGGAAGGTGAATCATCTACTATACACAATTTTCATAATACTCCCCCTTGGATGATCACCTTTTGGTATACGTCTTTCGATCTGCCTCGTTAAAAACCTTGCCAAGTAAAACCCTGTGGGACAAAAACTTGGTAAAGGAAAAAAGAGTGCAGAGCGTATAATTCTCCCCCTCATTTCAACATATATTTATACACTATGTTGGAAAATAGTGTTATGTTCATGTCTCGTTAAAAACCTTGCTATAAAAACCCAGTGGGAAAATAACTAAGGGAAAAAGAGTGCATGACATATGTTAACACAATTGCGCAAACTGTCTCGTTAAAAACCTCGTCAAGTAAAACATTGTGGGACAAAAACTTGAAAAAGGAAAAAAGAGTACAACTATAGACCTTCTAGGTATTATCCTTCAGGGATAATTGTTCTTTAGGGATGATAATTAGAAATCTACTCCCCCTGATACGTAGTTCACCAACTTGTATAAACATTGCAACGCCTCCACAATAACACAAAATAATTTGTGATTTTTTATTGTTGTGGATTAGACATATAGGAATCATCACTTAACAAAATAGTTATCTCATGAATATAGTAAGTAAATATTGATAATTCCATGTGAACTTTCTTTGTATAATATATCTTTATATAATTGAATCATTGTAATAATTCTCTTCTTGAGAATGTCTGAACTGCATATCGGAAAATAGTTAACTGTTCTCTAGTTATTTATTTCAAAATTTATCATTCGAATATTTCACGGGTACGTGTTTAATCTCTTTAGGAGTTCCTTTTAATATCAATATTGGAGATGATATGCATATTCTCTTTGTTTTTTCATATGATGATTGTAATGCATCTCTTCGTTATAATTTTCCTTGAGCAATTTTAGTCCTTCAGGGACTCTTATTTATATCAATACCCAATGACTTATACAAATTTACAGTCACAACATATCTCATATGTTTATATATATTTATGTCATACTGATCAAGTAACATAACATAATATTATACATTTCGAGAAAATAAGTAACATCGTAATGTTGGGTCCTGCGAAAAACTCTTGTGTCACTACTCGCTTTATAATGTACCACCATGTTGTAATGTGATTTCTATTCACATTCTTTAGAAATTAGGACTACAGGTCCAATAAGCGAGTCTAGTTCTATATTATTCACCTCCTTTTGTTCATTTCAAATACGAATGCTTCTGGCATTCTTATAAGAGTAGTTATAGACGGACGCGCGCGTCACGGACGCGCCTTACGTGGATCTGTACAGCTCAGATATTTTTCTTTGAGTCAGCGTCCAGTCAGCGAAATTTCTCTTCGCGCGTTTTGGTCTTTTTAAAAAACGCCGGTTCTTTAAGTTGAACGATTCATTTCCCAATACACAGATAAGACAGTGTGCAGACCCTAGGACATCGTGCAGTCTCATTATTCGTGCAGAGCCCACACTTATCATAATAAAATATTTGTTTTTAAGTTTTACGTTGGATCAACTTAATTTGTCTAGCTTACTTTATATGTGTGTGCAGTTTACATTATGTGTTTGTCCTGTTTACGTTATGTGTCTGTCCGGAATAAGTGTATATTGTTGTACGGAATAAGTGTATTTGCAGTCCGGAATAAGTGTATTTGTTGTCCGGAATAAGTGTATTTGTTGTCCGGTTTAAGAATAAAGTGTGTCCAGAAACGGAACATAAAGTTTGTCCGGAATAAGTTGATTTGTTGTCCGGAATAAGTGTATTTGCTGTCCGGAATAAGTGTATTTGCAGTCCGGAATAAGTGTATTTGCAGTCCGGAATAAGAAGAAAATGTGACCAGAAACGGAACAGAAAGTTTGTCCGGAATAAGTGTATTTGTTGTCCGGAATAAGTGTATTTGTTGTCCGGTTTAAGAATAAAGTGTGTCCAGAAACGGAACATAAAGTTTGTCCGGAATAAGTGTATTTGCAGTCCGGAATAAGTGTATTTGTTGTCCGGTTTAAGAATAAAGTGTGTCCAGAAACGGAACATAAAGTTTGTCCGGAATAAGTGGACTTGTTGTCCAGAATAAGTGTATTTGCTGTCCGGAATAAGTGTATTTGCAGTCCGGAATAAGTGTATTTGCAGTCCGGAATAATATATGGCTTCATTATTGTCGGAATAAACGAATCAATATATGGAATGCAATAATATGCCCTGCCACCCCCGCACAAACTCAACAAATCTCCCACTGTATATTTTACCCCACAAGAATTACGTTTAGGAAAAAAATAGCATCTCAGATTTCCATTACAAACACAAACACACACAAATTACAAAAATAATATATATTTTCCCAGTAAATCGGAAAGAAGATGTAAGACTTAAACATGACTGTCTCATTCACGCTGCTTACATTGTCAAGAACCTTCGGAGTCGGCATCAGACGCTTCTTCGACGTAATATCTTACTCGAAATGGTGATTTATTACGGAGAGATGTACAACATAAACCGAACAGACGTAAGTCTTCACCACGGAGCGTTGACAAGAACATCGGGAAGTCTTCGCACCGTCCCATTCACGCTGCTTACGTTGTGAAGAATCCTGGGAGTCGGCATCAGACGCTTCTTCGAAATGGTGATTTATTCTGGAGAGAAAGAATGAAGAAGAAAGAAAGAGTGTCATCATATTTGTATTTGGGTGGAGAGAGAGAACGTGCTGAGTTGAAACGCATTTAATGTGATTTGAGTGGACATCAGGAAGAAAAAACAAAAAAAACATTCATGCTTTGGCCACGTAAGGGCTGACATGGATGTCCACGTAGAACGCGTCCGTGACGCGCTGCGTTCAACAAACATTTCCCTTCTTATAATACTATAGATTCTGGATCCAGATTTTCTATTGAATTAGCATGCTCTAAGAAAGCGAATTTGTCGTCGACGATAACCTTTTAATGCTTCTCTCGTATCAGCATACTTGATTGCAACTTTTATAATAATCAAATTCTCGTTGTTTCCCAAAATGTTAGGATCTGACCGTTATGTATTCCCGGAATTGTTACATTTGCTAGCAGCTGCTTTTATTTTACCGGGTTTATATTATTCACGAATAACCTCTTCAGGAGGTGTAATGAGTGACTAAGTTTTATTTTCAATTCCACAAATAATATATGTTATAACCCACGCTTTTGGCGTTGGTTGAGCTCAAATATTTTTTTATCATGTGAAATCTTCACTTTATATTATATTATGCGCTTTATATCTAGTAATACAAGACATAGTCACTCTTTTGTGATCAATAAAAATGTATGACATTTACTTGCTAGATATTGCAAGTTAATGATTTTATGAACTTCAGGTTCAATAATACTTGTACGTATATTCTCTAATGAACTTCATGTTCAATATAGTACATTTTCTTGGCATTCTTTAAGCTTCTGGCTTTCTCCCCCTAATGCCAAAAAATATGTCTCTCTATATATAAAATTGTTGGACTAGACAATAAAATACATCGCCCATCAAGGGCTTCAAGTATTTTAATATTATCAGGAATATGAATCATACTGAAATGTCCAATTTAATTTGAGACCACTAAATTTTGGAGGTGGTAAACTATTAATCGCAGATGGGAAACATTTCATTCAATATTGTACAAGTAAAATATGGGAACATTCATAACATGATGTACATAACAAAAAATATGAATAATATCAACATGTATGCATATTAATGTATCAGGTATAAATTTTAAGATCTCATAATGATCCATATTCAGAGATATTTTATAAATCAATGCTTAATTTGTAACGTGTGCTTCGGGCACATGATCCAAAATATGATGACACATATTGTGATTTTGCAATAACTTATTATTATGACTTTCAATCACAAGTTATCTCATCTTACTGAAAGATAGAGCTCGTAGATACCTACTTAGTTGAAGAACCTTCTCATTCTTCAGTGAATGATCATATGAAATTTCAGAAACATTTGTCATCATATATGTCCTCGTTGACCCAATCGGTCATACCATATGTTATTAGAATAAATATTCATTTGATTCACCAGTGCAAGTCTTTTGACCAAGTCGCTACGTGTGCAATGACACATTGTTCAAAAGTCAGATAATTTTCTTGATAGCATTTTTCCTGCCTGACATGATTGCAGGAATATAAAAATATTCTTCTTTACTTCAATTGTAGTCTCAACACATGTTATTCTTGTCATTTGAAACTTAAAATAAGTTTCTTGAGACAATATATAAAATGCATCATTTAAAGCCAAGATAATTCAACATGTAATAGTAGATATGACTCTTCTGTAGCTTTCTACTAAATTTGTACGACCTTGTACAATAGTGGCTTCAACTTTTCTCATTATCAAATTAGAGAATACTTATCTCTTAATATTGTGTGCATGACAACACTATACATGATGCATAATTCATCTTTCCTGATCTTAAATCAAATAGGAGACCGAAGAGTATCTATACTCTTCATTTCAAACCGAATAAAATATTTATTGTAGATAAATTATTTATGCAACTATTACAAAATAAATGATAAGGTTCTTCCAATGACAAATATAAAATAAGAACCATGCATTCAATCACATGAATGTCAATTAATTTCAACGTAACTTGGTATAAGTCTTTTAGATAGAAATTATGCATACCAACATATCACCGTTGCATGTGTACTTTGCCATTTTAAGACAATAATGCAAATATTATCTTTGTTATTGATCCTTAAAAAAACATATTATAATGATATGCATAAATAGTCATCACAAACATATAAAAAAATGTTGAATATCGATATGTTAGCAACATATACATGTGTATTATTAATATCGAAAAAGAATATCATCGTAAGTGAATAACAATCACAAGTATGAAAATATATTGGACTAGCGAGAACACTGACCAATATAAAATATATAGTTTCAATATAAATGACAAATAAAGCAAAGCTTAAACAAGATATTTGTATCATTGTATATAATACTCATTTGTCATATTGGTATTCCAGCATATAATCATGTATATCTACTAGATAAAGTATATGTTACTTATCAAAGAAAACACACATAACTACAAATAAACCCATTTTGATCGTGGAATTTATATACCATAATGACATTAATTATTTTGTCATTTATCTCATCCACATTGACATCCATGATCATAGTCACAAAATGATTATAATAGACTTTTGTAAGATTTTTGATGCTCTCATACATTCACTTCAGGGAATGGAGCAAGTCAATTACTTGTGATTTTTTGGACTCCGTACTACTACTAGAGTATCAGATCATTAATTTGTGACATGGATATAAGATTTTCTTATCTCAACTCTCTATGGTCTTCTGGACACGCATAGAGCTAGATTTAGGAAATGAGTTTGATAGGTTTATGAGACTTTGACATTTGCACACCCTTTTGATGCTCATAAGAATCCTTCAGGGATTGCTATACATTTTGATAGTTTTCTTCACATGAATATACAATCTTGATATCATTATATATTTGTACCTCATGAAGATTACCGTTTTTGTCATCGGGACTGAAGTGCTTCTTTTTCAATGATAACATGACATGATAAATAATTATTTTCATAATATGAAACCCAAATTTTATTGCAATATACCACATTATATCATGTATATATAATTGCATAAATAAATCACATGTGCTGGAAAGAATAACCATAATATTTCCAGATGTGATGCAACAAAATAACATTGAAATTTTATGTGGCATAATATGATAACTTAACGGGATGCATCAAATATTAGATTTGCAAAAATGCATCAAATATGATTGAAACTAGTGTTTCATCACAAGAATAATATGATATAATATCCAAGCATTTTTTCTTTTCTTTTCAGTGCACAAGTTAAAAGCAATAATAACATGTAGACTTTTATAAGAAAAAATATACCCTTTGCATGTTTTCATTATTCCAAAAAGATATCTAACTATGTCAAACAATATATATATTTTCATTTGTATTCTCCAGAGCATAAAATTGGATTTTAACATCCAAAAATGCGACAAGTAATTTTTTTGTTCATTTATCAAAAGATGTATATTTAACATTCTTTAACAATCAAGATGATCAATATCATATAAAACATTACACAAAATAAAATAGATAATAAGAAATGTTTATAGTTTCTAGCAAAACAACATGCATTTGATATGACATATGCACAAAAAAGTTATGTCATTATCATTGGAATGTTAAGTCATCTAGTGATATTCCAAATATATGATCAACTTTTGCAAAACAAAATGCTTATAAACATCGATTAATATATATTTATCAAATCACGTACTCATATGCATATATAAATGTTATGTGCATGATTATCATACTAAAATAAAAGTTAATAGTCCGCTATCTAAGAATATATATACAAAACATAATATTTCAAAACAAGATTTTGCAATAAAAATTTGTAAACATACAACATCATATTTAAGAATATAATATGAGTATAATTTCTAGACATATAACATCACATTTAAGAATATAATATGAGCATATTCAACAAGTAAATATATTAATAATATTATAAATTATAAAAGACTACCTGGAGATGAATACAACCTTATGTTGTAAACTAACTTAATCAAACAACAAACAATTAGTGTTTGAGTTGATCACATCAAGCGAAGTCGTGCTGATAACGTGTTGTAAAATAACGATCAAACAAAATGACAAGAAGTTGAGGGAGAATGAAGGAGTTGTATTTCATCTTTTTTTGTATGTTCTCAATACATACTACAACCTCATATATATACACATAGATGTGTATAAGTTACATAGTCTACATTAAATAATGATGTAAATATAATGCACATTACAACACATTTTAATAGAGAAGTTATAATAGATTGGTTGGAAGATGAACCATCTTGGAAGGTGAAACATCTTGGAAGGTGGATCAAAAAAATCCGCTGTACACAATTTTCATAACAATTAGAAAATTTCGCAAATTAAAAAAAAGAGTTTGGAAACATATTTCCCACGCTAACATAGACCGACCAATAGTGTTGAGTTATACACTTATACTACTTCAAATACAATACCTTATCCTAATTTAATTTTATTTATATCACTTACAATGTTTTTTCTTTTCTTTTCTCCAATTCTCCCGTTCACCATTAAAAAAGTCCAAAACCAAAACACAAACTTTCCAACTCACTCCTATCACTCTAGAACCAACTAACCCCAACACAAACACATTCACATCTTCCTAAACTTTTTTAGCACATCATTAAAACTAATTAAACTTGCCGACGCAAGGGGACATGGGGACGTGTCACCCTTAGGCTTAGCTTAGCAAAGCCTCTGGTTTAAACACCATTACATTACCTACCCCACACACACACACAGAAGAGATTCGTTGGCGAGAGAAAAAGAAAAGAAACAAAAGGAAAAGAAGAGGAGAAGAGAGAGAAAAGAGACGTTTTCCGGCGAATGTGAGGTTTCCGGTCGCCGAATCAACCGGTTTCCGGCAAAGATTTGAGCTTTCCGGGGTGTCGAATATGGTGCCGAGAAAGGTGGTTTTGGGTCTCCTCGCCGTTACCGTTCTCGCCCCTCTCGTTCTCTACACCGATAGGCTCGGAGCCTACGTCGACATTTCAACGCGTGAGGGTTTGGGGTTTTGGTTGTAAGGATTTGAGTTTTGGCGAAAACCCACAAATTTCTGATGTTCCGTTTTGGGTTTTGTGCAGCGGAGGCGGAGTTCGGCGAGGATGGGGCGGGCCTGGTGGGTTTTTTGGGTGGGTTTTATGGGGTTTGGGTTTTTGGATTTGTGTTTTTTTTTTTTTTTTTTAGGGTTCTTTTTGGTGTTGCAGAAGTTTGGAAATGAAGGTGCGAAGCTGAACGCCGTTTCTCAGGTTGGAATCCTCGAAAAGTTGGGGTTTTGGTATTGGAAGATTAGTTTTTCTTTTTTTGACTTTTAGTTTGTTGGTTTGTGTGTTTTTTAGGAGTTTGATGCCATTAAAGAACCAAATGATGTGCTTTATGCTCATCTTTCCAAGGAGGGTTCTGCAGAGATTCAAGGTTATCCTCTCCTCTTATTGTGGGTTTTCATTTTTTCTTCTTCTTATAATGATGAAAAAATAATTTTTTTGGGGTGTCTTTGGAGATGTTAAAATGTGCTGTTTGTTTGGTTTGTTTGATTAGGTGTTGCGTCTTTGCTTTCACAATCGTCGGCTGGAGCTTCTGGAGAACACAAAAGCCGGGTCCTTTCGGCCGCGGATGAGTCTCGTGCTTTCGCTGATGAGGATGGCATGATCCAGCAAGTTGTAGAGAAATCTGGATCTGGAACTGAGAATGCTGATTTGCATGGGCACGGTAATGGCGAAGATCCCGTGGAAAAGGAATCCACAATTCCTCAGGTTAAAGACACCACCGGTTCCAAAGGACAGGTTGGCCTTACTTGCTTGTTGCTCTTTGTATTTGACCTGCCTTAATAGACATTTTTTCTCTAGAATTGGGCAAAATTTGCAACCATTTTTTGTTGATACTATTCGTTGGGGATCATTACTTTATCAAACTTGAAATTTTCTTTACTGGTAGCATGTGAAAGGTTTTACTGAATGTTAGTTAGATTGCTGACTTTTGTTCCACAATGGATTTATGTACATTTTCACACCTTCAATCGCAGTGATTGTTCTCAAATTTTATTAGATTTTGATTATTATTGGGTTCTCCATCTCAATTTGCGTCATTATTTTGTCTGATGAAATTCAATGTGTCGAAAATATAAACAGGTGATACCCGTCGAAGTTCGCCCACACCAACCTTCAAAACCTAATGGTGAGACAAACAATGTAGAAAAGCCCATGCCTGATGCGAGAGTTCGTCAGCTTAGGGATCAGTTGATCAGGGCGAAAGTGTATCTTGGTCTTGGTTCAACTCGAAACAATCCTCACTTCATGCGCGAGCTCCGTTTGAGAATCAAGGAGGTCCAACGAGCTGTGGGTGATGCATCCAAGGATTCAGAACTTCCCAGGGGGTATGCTGCTAAGTTATCTAATCATGATTCTTATGTTGATAAGATGCATTATTGTGATCCATATTGGTTTGACACTTTCGTTCTGCTTCATGTTACTTAATTGTGACTTTCAGCATCAATGAGAGATTCAGAGCAATGGAGCAAACACTTGCCAAGGGCAAGCAAATTCAAGACGATTGCTCAGTTGCTATAAAGAAGCTTCGTGCTATCCTCCACTCGGCAGAAGAGCAATTGAGAGTTCACAAAAAACAAACACTATTCCTAACACAACTTGCGGCCAAAACACTCCCCAAAGGTCTCCACTGTCTTCCTTTGCGGCTTTCCACAGAGTATTACTCTCTAAATGAAAGCCAGAGGGAGTTCTCCAATCAAGAAAAACTGGAAGATCCAGAACTCTATCATTATGCACTTTTCTCCGACAACATATTGGCCACAGCCACAGTTGTAAACTCGACCATTTTTCATGCAAAGGTAGTATAAGCTTAACCACTCTTCTTGCTATTATTTTTCTATGTTGAAGGGTAAAGTAGGCTGACAATGTATGTGGTTTCTCATCGAAGGATCCTGCCAACCATGTATTCCACATTGTGACCGATAGGCTAAACTATGCAGCAATGCGAATGTGGTTCCTAGCAAACCCACCTGGGAAGGCTACCGTCGAGGTTCAGAATGTGGAAGCCTACACATGGTTGAATTCGAGCTATAGTCCAGTTCTTAAGCAAATGGAATCTGCTTCCATGATAGATTTTTACTTCAAGACTCACCGTGCAAGCTCTGATACAAATTTGAAATATCGGAATCCGAAGTACCTTTCCATCCTTAACCATCTCCGATTCTACCTTCCTGAGATGTTCTCAAAGCTCAATAAAGTGGTATTCCTAGACGACGATATCGTAGTACAGAAGGATCTGACCGGGCTGTGGAAGCTTAACCTTAAAGGAAAGGTCAATGGTGCAGTTGAAACTTGTGGAGAGAACTTTCATCGGTTTGACCGATATTTGAACTTCTCAAATCCTCTCATCTCGAAGAATTTTGACCCTCGTGCTTGCGGGTGGGCATATGGAATGAATGTGTTTGATTTAGCAGAATGGAGAAAACAGAATATCACAGAGGTCTATCATTCCTGGCAGAAACTGGTAATTTACGCCACCTTATTTGTTTGAGATTTTTTTTAGTTTGCATGTGCGTAGATACTATGCCTGCAGCTCCATTATTATGCATGCATGTGTTATAGAAACTTGTGATTGCATACGTTAATTGTATTGTATATTCTTACGGGCATTTGAACTCTGGTTTCAGTTGACATTTTCTATTTTATTTTCTATTTTGTAAGCAAAATATTGTTCCTGTTATTGCAGAATCATGACCACCTTCTGTGGAAATTGGGTACTCTGCCTCCTGGCCTGATAACATTTTGGAACCGTACTTTCTCCCTGGACCGGTCTTGGCACGTGCTTGGCCTTGGCTACAACCCGAACATCAACCAAAGGGACATTGAACGGGCTGCTGTCATACACTATAACGGCAACATGAAGCCATGGCTGGAGATCGGCATTCCTAAGTATCGGAACTTTTGGGCTAAGTTTGTAGACTACAACCTTCCTTACCTACGAGACTGCAACATCAACCCATAGGGAGTGAGGTTCACACCGTAACTTTTTTTTGCCCGACAAACACCTTGAGGTTTCACGACGCTTGCCATCTTTGTCCCGTTAGATTCGGATTCATAACGACATTTGTAGTTACATTCTTTTGTGCTCTAAAAGTTGTAGTACTCGGACCACGAAGTACAGATATGATGTAAATGATTCAGAAAGTAGTTTTTTTTCCTTCTAATGGTGAGGTTCATTTTTGTTCTCTCTTGAGTGTTAATGCCTATTATTATGTGCCTCTTCTTTTTGAAATAAAGCCAGGAAACTTTGTTCCAGTGTTGTGATGTTGCTGGCTTGCCTTGCAAGTGTTTGTAGATCAGACCCAGTAGATAGAACCCCCAGGCCACATTAATTTGTGGTTGTTGGTGTTTGATATTTCATGTGATTATAGCCAGCTGGGTCTGCTTCCCAGCTGTAACTTGAAAGCTTAAGCTTTGCTACCTAACTTCCACAACTTCTTCCAACTGGACCTGCTCACTACGATTCCTTCTCCAGTTTTTGCTCACAAGAAATTAAATTCCTTTTCCAGATTTTGCTCACAAGAAAATAGATGGGGCTCACATGGTTGAACATTATCGAATCAGATGAACAATGTTTGTTTCTGCAGCACATGGTATTCAGGTGGAGGCGCAGTGATTGAACAATATTATAATATAGTAGCTTATAAAATATGTAGTATACACTGTATACTAGTAAACTAATTTGACAGCTGAAATTAACGGATTAATTAATCGGTAAATTACAATTCTGTGAAGTATGAGATAAGTAACCTTAATCCGTTTGAGGATAGGTTTGGTTAAGGAGTAAATAATAATGTTACAACAATTGAACTAAAAAGGGTCAAGTGGGATAATTAAGTGGTAGTTTACGAGCAGATAATATGCCATAAATCAAATAAGTTTGACTTGTGAAAGTAACAATTAACCAAAGATTTTCTCTCTTTATCATCTCTACGACCTATCTCTCTTGGATGTCGCGACCAGAAGTGGTAACAAATTGAGAGGATAAATTGATTCTAACCTTATGGTTTGCAAAGTCATAAGAGGAGGCCGTGTTACATGGTTTGCAGTTGACCACCAACTTTAAATAATCATTGTGAAGGAGTAAACTTGCATGCTTTTATTTGACAATAATCTGCATCAATGTGTTGTCAACAGAAGCAGTTCCAATTCCAAATTAGCACGAATGGTTGTAATTATGGTTGTGAACTTTTGAGGAATTCCAGCTGTGGGATTTATTGTGGATTTGATTACAGCTGAAGCATTGGAGTTGTGTGAAGCGCGGAAAGGCCTTTTGGGCCACTAACATGGTGCTGTCGGTGGTGGGCGTCGGTGATACATTGCTTGCGGGCATGTGCTTCTAGTCTAGTTGTATGATTCGTTCCAAACTTTTGTCTTCATTTGTCTTAGGATCTCGGTAATCTACTCTTGCAACTGTAAACTTTAGTTTAACGACAAATTAGTGAGATCCAAAAATGTTATCTGAAAATTATAGGAATAATTTTTGGTGTGATTGTTTTATAGGCAGATTTAAAATAACTTGAAACTTGAGTTCTAATTAGAATTTTGTGGCTTAAGAGTTTACAATGTGAATTAATTGTTCTACTTCAACAGTCTATAAAACCAAGAAAAATCATTTTTTGTAAATTAGAATTTACTCCGTTTCATGCAAATCAATCACTTTCAATACTACTTATTGAGGGAAGATGGAATACATGTTAATCGAAACTTCACACGTGATCAATCAAATTTTTTAATCAAGTGTAAGAAGTTATTTTGTATAAATGTAAGGATTTCCTTTACACAAGAACTATGAATTCAGGATATAAAATCAAGAATAATCTAAACAAAATATGTTATTCCAAGTCTTTCCAGACAGGCAGAATGCCTTGAGCAGCCAGTCTCTTGACAACCCAGAACACAACATGTTTGGAGGTGATCTTCTTTTCATCAATGAGGAAAGGTTCCACAGTGCTGACACCTGAGCCATAAGAAGAAAGAGAGAACCCCTTTGGACCTGTAAACAGGATTTGGAATGTTGGTCGTGATAATTAAGAAATAATTGCTTGGTTGTGAATTAAGGAACAAAGAAAGAATGTTACCTGTGAGTACTCCATCAGGAAAGAAAGCCCAGAATTTGTATGGTACATCTCTCTTCAGGAATGAGCCCTCCAACTGATGACAAAAAGCAATATTATTAGAATCGAGGTCAATTGTGTTTAGTATGATGGCTTTTTAGCAGCCATAATTAGATCAACGAGTTTTTGAGAGAAAATGAAGCTCAGGTCAGGTTGATGGGTTTTTTCAAGATTATTTTATTGGTAGAATGATACACATTTATGCTCCTATCCTGTTTTTATTTTATTTTTAAAGTAAGATAGTTTAACGAAATTAAATTAAGACCCGGCTATGAACCACAGCCAACCCTTTCAAAACGTACATGCCGAATAAGTTTCCCTTGATAAATAAGGGTATAAGGGGCGTATCAGCCCAAATACATCAAAAACAAATGGACCCAACAATAATTCAGAAACCTTTTTTGTAGTAGCAATAAAAGTTTCCAACAACAAAGCAACCAAAGAGATTGTTCCTCTAGACCAAGAGGCCAATGTTGGACCTGTAAAATCGAGCATTGCCACAAAGAACAATATTTGAATTTATAAGACAAAAGCATGATCAGATAGATACCATCTGAACATTTTGACGTATGTTGAAGGTAAAAGGTGTAGATTAGTTGGGTAGATATAAACAAATTGATTGGTTCTTGCCAGTAACATTTAGTAGCAATCAACTCATACCAACATTGAACAAAACTTAAAACCAAACACATTGCTAACGGCAGTCTTTGGGGTTTTTTTTCCATTTCAGTTTTAGCTCTTTAGTTAAAAGTAAGATCAGGTTTTGCTGAAGTAGATACATGATTTTTTATATATCTAACAAATGATTTATTTGATAACAATATGCTTTAACAATTAATTAACCGTGCAAAGATAAAGTTGGTCTGGCTATTAGAATTGACCACTTAATTATATAGTTTAGGCCTCGAGCTTATGCTTAAAGTCCGGACATGTTTGGTAAACTATCCTACAGTCTTTATAAATATCTAGACCCCATTTATCCAATCCATGTGCATTTATGTACTAACATGAATACATGATACATCTTTTGAAATGTCAACTCTTAGCATAGAAAAATCTTTTACTGCCAATCTGCATCTTACTTTATCAAAATTGTTGCACTGTTAGAAGTTAGGATTTGTGATTAGACCTTACTCATTAGTGTCTGTTTGATCAGTTATCATATTGTCTCATTTCAAAAATTGATTATCTGTTATTTTTCTTATTTCTTATTCTGTACCTTTTATCATTTGAATTGTCTCTTCTGTGGATAAGAGACGTAATCCTTATTTCTGTTTCATTATGATTGGTTGTTATGGTTATGGTTATGGTGGTGGCTAAATAGGTGCAACATAATGATCTAAACTGGAAGGTGCAAATGGGAATTCTAGTACTAACCCTGTTCTCTCCGAAGGACAGTTCGATTTTGGAGATATCTTCTTGGGCCTCAAGTGTTTCTCTCAATGAAGGGATCACTTCCTCCACCATCAATTCCGGCAAAGCCTTGGCCGGAGCCTTGGCTGCTGGTTTGGGTTTTGCAGGAGCTGCCGCTGCTGCCTTCTCAGTAGCTAAAAAAAAAAATGTTTGAAACCATCATGTCTGAATTCTGAACCTTCCAACAATAACTAATTATGAGGAAAAACAATCAAGATAAAACAAAGATATATGTCTACCAGTAGTTGTTGTTGGTTGTTGTGTAGCAGAGCAAATGATATTAGAGTAAGATAGAGTCGATTTCTCCTGTACCCGTGGGGTGGAAAGGCGGGGAAGGTGAATGGTTCTGTTGGCTGGAATTTTGTACAGGGTGTTGATGGAAGTAGAGGTCATGGTGGCCACACAGTGGGAGCAGTGGAACTTCATTGGATATAAATGTTTGCCACAGTTGAGATGAGTTCAGTTTGAGGAGCTCTGAATTGAGTTGAATTTTGTTTTGTCATGGTTTTGATCTATGTTAGTGGTGGAAATTAAGTGGAGAATCTGGTTTGGTGAATCCTATCCTCATGTATTGAATGGTCTACACTCCATACTATAAAGGGAGGAGGAAAACAATCATATTTGGTTAGGGCAAGAAAGGTTGAAAATTTTATACTCTTATACAATATCATTATCACAAACTCAAAACTTTTGGGAAGACATTACGATGTTGATCAAATTTAAATGTGCCAAACACTGTAAGAGTAGTAGTGCCACTACCTTCCATTAAAGTCAACTTGCTAAACTGCATGCACCAACCAAGAGAAGTCAACAACTCTTGTGCAATATCATAAACACCAACTAAGAAAACGTAAAGAAATAGAGAAAGTAGCATGTTCCAGTTCCAAATCCACATGCCAAGTACCATAATTAAACTTTCAACAAACCAAATGGCAGTTCAAATCCTATATAAGGACTTGAACAAAGTCCAAATTGATCAAAGATGGCGAGGTCTTTGTATTTAGGTGGTCAATCCCATGCTTATGGGATTGTGTTTGTGTTCTTTGTGGTCTTAAGCTCTCTGGCCGTGGTCATCTTTGCATGCGGTGGCCACTCCGGACCCAGGAGTCAACAGAGATCGAGATACTGATAGCACCAACTGTTAAAACCACCTCTTAATCGGGCGGACCCGTGGATCCGATTATTCTGCCGATCCAATGGTCCAAGATGAATGACTTAAGAAGACCGGAAGGGTGCGACTTAATCAAGAATCAGATCGAACAAACCAAATTCAAAGCAACAGATCCACTGTTGGTTAGTTGTGATCGTTAACCATTGTTCATCCATCTTCCTCGTCGACAGCTGTAAATTGGGGGAATTCGATTCTGTTTCAATTTAGCTCAATTTTTGTAACAAACTCGAAGATTCAGTTGTAACGACCTTTCCTGAGATACCTACTAGTATAAATAAGAAGTAACGACCTCAATTGGGTCGTGATTTGCTTTTGTGTTCAAAATCTAGGGTTTGTTCAATTCGGAGCCTTCGAGTGCTCGAAACTCGATTCCTCTTCCCTTCTCTTTCATGCTTTGATTCCGGACCGCGTCTTCCTGGAAATGGCGTATAATACGCGAAGAAGAGCTCGGGTGAACCACTTGGTGGCCGACGGGGATACTGGGGGTATCAATTTGGTATCAGAGCCACCGTCGGCACCGGAGGATGGCGAGGAGGACCAGTATGACATGTTCCGGAGATTGTTGAAGGAGGAAATTGTGAAGGTACACCATCAGATTGACCGTGTGGAGGCGGGCCGGAGATCCAAGTCTCCGCTGCCAAAGACCATTAGAGAGGCCTTGAGTTGGCTAGACTGTTTGAAAGGGAGGCACAGTTGGTGACCAGAAGAGGTAAAATTCCACCACCACCGCTGCCTACATGTGTTTTGAAATTACTTAGATTGCCGTTGGCACCCCCACCTTCGGATCCAGTAGTATGGATTTAAACCATATTTAACTGCTTTTGCATTGTACGTAAGCCAAATCATTATTTGTACTACTATCATTTAGCAATGAAATACCATATTTGATAGTTGACTCTTGAGATTTTGATTCTTGTTGACATATATTCATAGAGCGATGGTCTTTCAGGTGACTTGCAAAACATGAATGTTTGAAAGATTACATTAAAACGTTTCAAACTTCCAGGTTCATTTTGTTCTTATTTCATGGTGCGATCAGTTATGTTACAACTCACCCAATCAAATAGATTTCCTTAAAAAAGTGGTTATTTGCGCCACTTCACGTGGCACCAAGATGGTGTGGCAATACTGGCCTCCATGTTGGTCAAAGGTTCGGCCGTTCGGTTCGTGTTGGAGGTGGTGGTCGTGGTGTTTGTGTGTTGTCTAGGCATTCTAGAATACCTACTTTTTACTTATAGCTATATTCCTTGCTTTCAAAGAAGTTGATATTTACATTAATATCCATGCATTTATAATTATATCAACCATTCGAAGTTTTGCTATTTGATATTAAAATTTCAAAAACATTGATTATCCAATATACCGATCTATGCTATCTATTCAAAAACATTTACAAATGTTTTATCTTAGTAAATATGTTGGAATAATGGTGTAACTGGCTGAGTCCAAGTGAACATTTTATGACCAGGCTCGACTTTGATGAGGTTCTTCAGTGAGGCGTCAATCTAAATTTAGTCTCAGCTTGAGTCAAAGCAGTAAGTAGATCAGCTAGCTACGTCAGTTGGCCGAGTAGGTCTGTTTGGTTTTCTTCAAAAAAAAATTCATGTAAAATCATTATTATTATACTAACAAAGCAAATGAAACAAATAAACTCCAAAGAAGACATACATAAGGACGAGGAGAGAGAAATATTAGTTGCCAAATACTTTTGGAATTCAAACCTACAACTTTTGATGAGACGTGTACAAACTGAATTAGCTTTGTCCGAGTTTATTGAGCTTGATTAATAAAACTAATTATTTAACCTGCCGTGTTATAGAAAAAGGAGACATAAATGTCTAAAAATTTCTGCCTCCCGCGCTTTTTTTGGGCAAACCCCAGCCGCCCAATGAACCCACGAAGCTTGGCCTCTAAGCAATTATACATTTCACAAGTGAATCGGTGACTTGTGGTGCTCAACATTTAATAAAAAATACACCTATCAAGGAACAAAGCTTTCCAACATCCGCGATTGATTTCCACGTCTATAAATTAACACCAAGAAACTAGTATTTCGTGAAGGCTAGAATACGAGAGCATCATGGTGTTCACTCGAGCCACCTTGAATACCGGAGACTTGGGTGTTCTTTGTGGTCGTGATTTGGTTGTGGATCGTGTCGGTGATCATGTTTGGATTTGGGAGGAACGGTGACAAGAGGAGAAGTGGACTCTTTGATTTGGACGAGGAGTCCTCGTACCTCTCTTAGACTGTCTTCAGCTATTCGCTAGCTTTCAAATCATATCGGAATAGGCTTTTATCCTCTTGATGTGTTTGATTTAACTTTGAATTATGTTTGTGTGAATTTTAATTTACGTTTCACCATTGCTTGTTAGGCCATTGTAGATTGTTTGAATTTCGTTGCCTTATTGCGTCCTGTGGCATACAGGATAAAGACAATATTTGAAGCATCAAAGAATTAAAAGGTATATATCCTCATTAAAAATTTATATGTCCCCACGCCTTGGCTATTTTTCAAACCCCTTCCTATACCTACCATTTCTTCTTATCGATTGAGATCTCAATCCAGCACAACCTGACTCAGGTTTCGTTGGTAGACTGATTGGGCTTTGAGTGATTATGCAACTAAATGACACGTTTATTTAATCACATGTACAATTAGTTACATACCTTTAACAGTCGGTTGAACCTCGTCAAGACCCATTGCGTTTGACCTTCTGAACCGAAGTCAAAATGTGGTATCTCAAGATCATCTGCTTCAATAAAGGTTGCTGATCATTACTGACTTTATTATTGCAATCAAATCAAAGTTGAAGCCATTGAAATATCAAATCACTGGCAGATACGAAGCCAACCACAATCGGCCGATTAAAAGACAATAAAATCAAATTTAAATTTCAATCAATTATAACAACAATATCATTTGCTTCAATACAAGATAATTCCTAGAGTACTTTCAAGAACTTTGATCTCTTGGTTAATAACGAAGTGCTAAACCTATAAATGATTTGTATAACTCAAAAATGAGTTTCAAAATTGACTACAGGGTGCTAACTAGTTACAATTATAGTAATAATATGTACAGTTGAGAACTTAATCGAAGAAATGCTTAATTTCGAATCTCATTGCTCATGTTAGACCCGCTAATTCCGACTGCCAAAGGTACTCTTTCGGGAAACCAACTTTTTGTGTATAGTAACTTGCTGAATTAAAACAAGTGGTTACCTAATCAGTTTTTGGCGGTTCATTGTCGAGCCATGGGGTCTGATTTTTTATTAAAATATAAAGAAACTAACCATTAATTTTTTTCCCACCAGGCGCTTAAATTTGGGTAATTTGTAACTACACCCTAGATGTTAGCCTTTGGAAAGCTGGAAAAAAATTTGTCTCAAACATCACTCGAAACACTAGACGTTGAAAGCTAGTATTCCAAATAGATCCTAGCCACAACACAAATGGTACGTTACGGATCAATTACAGTTACGAAGCTCTATTTAAAATTTAAGCTTGATCAAATATCGAGTCAATAGTTCAATGCATAGTAGGTTAGGTTCTCCTTTGTGCACCATAGACACATACAACAAAGTTGAAACCAGACGTAAGTCTAAAGCAGAACAGAGACATAAAACTAAAAGGTGGACTACCATGTTGAACAAAAGAAGCAAATCAACCATAACAAATAACAAAAGTGGTTAAGAATATAGTCAAAACAATGGGGTTAGAAGGGAGGGATGAACGTCAGTTTTAATTTCAAGTGATTAACATGGAATATGTCATAGCCTACATGTCAAATCTCTTTATCTCACCTCTTTCGAACTTCCAGCAACAATGGGTCAACAAGAGTCGTGTTGTGGGTCAACTAGGGGTTCTAAGCGAGATTTTGGTTTGTGACTTGTTTTGTTTGAGATTGTGAGCCTTAGATGGGGTCCGTGGGGGATCTAACCACTTTCTCTATATAGACTTGTACAATATAATATTTTAAGTTAGTAACATCATGAGATACAATAATATTTAAACAGAACCTAGTTCCTTATTCCAATGTTCGATTCACGAGCAACGAAGTCCGTAAGATTGAGTGGAGTTTATATATGAATAAAAAATTCAAGTATTCCTCCTCAGTGGTTGGAAAAGAACATTTCAGTTATTCTTATATCATTAGTTCCACTGAAAGTTCAACCATACAACTGAACCAAGAGTGCATGATGATGCAAGGTAAAATATAAACTGAAAATTATAACCAAGGATATTATTCCTACGTTTGTAATTGAAGGATTGCTGCCTGCATTATAAAACGATAAAATGGAGAAAGTAAACTAGAACAAAATTATACCTATTTTAACTTAATATGCTTTTTGACAGGGAAACCAAGGACAAACAAATCCATGACAATTTGGAAAAGCATCAGGTTTCATTAATAATCAGATGCTGGCAAGAACACAAAAGGCATGATATTCTCCGTAATCACGACCACAATTTAGTTTCAAGGGTAGAGTTTTATGTAAGCCAAGGCTTATGAAGTAAACCGACACAAAATCATAAATTCTAGTCTACTATGCAGGAGCCATGCAGAGACAAGTATGAAACCTTTTTTTTTCAACCAGTCAAGTGAGTTTTCTAATATTCCATATTTCTTCCATTTAATAAGAAATTTGCCTTTTGGAACCTTTGAATAGAATACAATTCCTGAATACCTCCCAGAGTTCCATCAATATAATTTTACCATCCCCATATATGACAAAATTATAATTTGGATTGATGCATCTGTGTTCCTAGGTGACAGAAATAAACATTAAGAAATGGAGATGCATTGGCATGCTTTTATTCTTAGAATAATTATTGAAGCTTGGGCAAGTTAGGTTGCTTGAGAATGAAATATGGAAGTGTTTAAAAATGATATAAAAGTACGCCTTACATGTCTTCAAGAGACTTGTTTCTCTGTTTCAATTTTCTGGGCTTCAATCTGAGGAAAAAATACGAGAAAAAATTGAGAACAACATTGTGTCAAGCTCTATCTTACAAATTTGCTTGCTTTGACACCCCATCTGTCTACCCGACAAGTAACAACCATAATCTTAAGGTAATAACTAGGGGCAAGACTTGTATTGCACCACCATTTTTACTTAAATGACCGCAACTAGATAACTCAATGGCACATTATAAACCGACATCCTTTATTAGTAGATCATTAACTCGGTAAAAATATTATGTAAAATAACCAAAACTAAATGAAGATCATAATGACAAGGTTGGTTATTTTTGAGTTGATTGCAGATGATAGGGTAGCTTACTCTATTGATAGGGGAAAGATTACCTATGCTATACAGCAACATCTTTACGGAGCTCTTCAACATGGCTGAATAATAATCGAGACTACCATGCGACAAGCCTATGACATAACCACTTGATGCAGATTTCTTGAAGCAAGTTATGTCAGCACTGAGGCTTCAAGTATCAAATGAAGAAGGGAGATCTTTTCAACTTCATTTGAATGGGGTACTCAATCTTCAAAAACATCAACATTTTGTTGAAAATTACATATGCGAGAACACATGTTGATTGTGTGAATAATAATTAAGTAATAAACCTGGGCCATGAATCTTATTAACACTCATTCTTGTAAAGTACTGGTGTAATAAAATTCAAGTCTTCGAAAAGAATTATGAAATCATAATATATTTGCTTTGGAATGGTAAAATTATTGCTTTCTACATAAGCTTCTATGACGGAATGATTTTGCGGACCCCTACGTAGATACAATCCAAACATAGCCTGCCTTGGAAAATTAGCTTACACAACAACAAAATAATTGAAGTACAACTTTGTTGAGAGTGGTCATCAAGATAGAAACCCACAAGACTCTAGAACATAAATTGATCCGAAAACTTAAATTAGATATACATATCCTTAGAGGATGGCCCATGGAGCACCGACTCAAGTCCATTGATTTAAATTTTGAGGACTCGACGTCATCTCTTCATAGGTTGAGAGATATATAACGTTGGCATTTTGATGGTTAACGTGTAAGATATTAGATTGAAAACCCGGATAACGATTAACGCGGACACCACTCAACCGACTAAAGTCCTTTTTGAAAAAAAATGAAGGACTCGGCGTCATATCTCCAAAGGTTGAGAGAGATATGACGTGTGGATATAGATGGTCTAACGTGGAAAATATTACACTCACCATCCGGATAGCGATTTTCGGAAACAACACTCGACCGGCTCAAGTCCATTATTTAAAATTGAAGGACTCGGCGTCACATAACCATAGGTCGAGAGAGATATAACGTTGGAATTTATATGCTGAACAAGTAATATATTAAATTGAATACTCGATTAACCATTAACGCGGACACCACTCAACGGACTAAAGTCCTTTTTGAAAACAATTGAAGGACACGACGTCATATCTCCAAAGGTCTAGAGAGATATGACGTGTGGATATAGATGGTCTAACGTGTACATTATTACACTGAGCATCCGAACAACGATTTTCAAAAACAACACTCGACCGACTCAAGTCCATTTATTTAAAATTGGAGGACTTGACGTCATATCTCCATAGGTCGAGAGAGATATATCGTTGGAATTTAGATTGCCAACGAGTAATATATTAAATTGACGACTCGAGAAACGATTAACGCGGACACCACTCAACCGACAAATGTTCGTTGTGATAATAATTGAAGGACTCGACGTCATATCTCCATAGGTCGAGAGAGATATGACGTCTGGATACAGATGGTCTAACGTGGAAAATATTACACTGACCATCTGGATAGCGATTTTCGGCAACAACACTCGACCGACTCAAGTCCATTAATTTAAAATTGGAGTACTCGACGTCATATTGTCATAGGTCGAGAGGGATATAACGTTGGAATTTAGATGGTCAACGAGTAAGATATTAAATTAAATACTCGAATAACGATTAACGAGGACACCACTCAACTTACTAAAGTCCTTTTTGAAAAAAAATTGAAGGACTCAACGTCATATCTCCAAAGGTCTAGAGAGATACGACGTGTGGAAATAGATGGTCTAACGTATAAAGTATTACACTGACCATCCGAATAACGATTTTCGGCAACAACACTCCACCGACTCAAGTCCATTTATTTAAAATTGGAGGACTCGACGTCATATCTCCATAGGTCGAGAGAGATATAACGTTGGAATTTAGATGGTCAACGAGTAAGATATTAAATTGAACACTCGAATAACGATTAACGTGGACACCACTCAACCGACAAATGTACTTTTTGAAAAAAATTGAAGGACTCGACGTCATATCTACAAAGGTCGAGAGAGATACGACGTCTGGATACAGATGTTCTAACGTGGAAAATATTACACTGAACACTCGGACAACGATTTTCGGCAACAACACTCGACCGACTCAAGTCCATTGATTTACAATTGTAGGACTCGACGTCATATCCTCATAGATCGAGAGAGATATAACGTTGGAATTTAGATGGTCAACGAGTAAGATATTAAATTGAAGACTCGAATAACGATTAACGCGGACACCACTGAACGGACTAAAGTCCGTTTATTTAAAATTGGAGGACTCGACGTCATATCTCCATAGGTCGAGAGAGATATAACGTTGGAATTTAGATGGTCAACGAGTAAGATATTAAATTGAAGACTCGAATAACGATTAACGTGGACAACACTCAACCGACTAAAGTCATTTTTGAAAAAAATTGAAGGACTCGACGTCATATCTACAAAGGTCGAGAGAGATACGACGTCTGGATACAGATGTTCTAACGTGGAAAATATTACACTGAACACTCGGACAACGATTTTCGGCAACAACACTCGACCGACTCAAGTCCATTGATTTAAAATTTTAGGACTCGACGTCATATCCTCATAGATCGAGAGAGATATAACGTTCGAATTTTTATGGTCAACGAGTAATATATTAAATTGAAGACTCGAATACCGATTAACGCGGACACCACTCAACCGACTCTCGTCCATTGTTAAAAAAAATTGAAGGACTCGACGTCATATCTCCAAAGGTCTAGAGAGATATGACGTATGGATATAGATGGTCTAACGTGTAAATTATTACACTGACCATCCGAATAACGATTTTCGGCAACAACCCTCGACCGATTAAAGTCCATTGATTTAAAATTGAAGGACTCGACTTCGTATTCTCATAGGTCGAGAGAGATACAAAGTTGGAATTTAGATGGTCAACGAGTAAGATATTGAATTTAAGACTCGAATAACGATTAAACGCGGACACCACTCAACCGACTAAAGTCCATTTTGATGAAAATTGAAGGACTCGACGTCATATCTCCAAAGGTCGAGAGAGATATGACGTGTGGATATAGATGGTCTAACGTGAAAAATATTACACTGACCATCCGGATAGTGATTTTCAGAAACAACACTCCACCGACTCAAGTCCATATTTTTAAAATTGAAGGACTCGGCGTCATATAACCAAAGGTCGAGAGAGATATAACGTTGGAATTTATATGGTCAACGAGTAATATATTAAATTGAATACTCGATTAACGATTAACGCGGACACCACTCGACGGACTAAAGTCCTTTTGAAAAAAATTGAAGGACCCGACGTCATATCTCCAAAGGTCTAGAGAGATATGACTTGTGGTTATAGATGGTCTAACGTGTAAATTATTACATTGACCATCCGAATAACGATTTTCGGCAACAACATTCGACCGACCAAGTCCATTTATTTAAAATTGGAGGACTCGACGTCATATGCCCATAGGTCGAGAGAGATATAACGTTGGAATTTAGATGGTCAACGAGTAAGATATTAAATTCCAAGACTCGAATAATGATTAACGCGGACACCACTCAACCGACTAGTCCTTTTTGAAAAAAATTGAAGGGCTCGACGTCATATCACCAAAGGTCGAGAGAGATATGACGTGTGGATATAGATTGTCTAATGTGGAAAATATTACACTGACCAATCGGGCAACGATTTTCGGCAACAACACTCGACCGATTGAAGTCCATTGATTTAAAATTGAAGGACTCGACTTCATATTCTCATAGCTCGAGAGAGATATAACGTTGGAATTTAGATGGTCAACGAGTAAGATATTAAATTGAAGACTCGAATATCGATTAACGCGGACACCACACAACGGACTAAAGTCCTTTTTGAAAAAAATTGAAGGACTCAACGTCATATCTCCAAAGGTCGAGAGAGATAAGACGTGTGGATATAGAAAGTCTAACGCGTAAATTATTACACTGACCAACCGAATAACGATTTTCGGCAACAACATTCGACCAACCCAAGTCCATTTATTTAAAATTGGAGGAGTCGACGTCATATCCCCATAGGTCGAGAGAGATATAACGTTAGAATTTAAATGGTCAACGAGTAAGATATTGAATTGAAGACTCGAATATCGATTAACGCGGACACCACACAACGGACTAAAGTCCTTTTTGAAAAAAATTGAAGGACTCAACGTCATATCTCCAAAGGTCGAGAGAGATAAGACGTGTGGATATAGAAAGTCTAACGCGTAAATTATTACACTGACCAACCGAATAACGATTTTCGGCAACAACATTCGACCAACCCAAGTCCATTTATTTAAAATTGGAGGAGTCGACGTCATATCCCCATAGGTCGAGAGAGATATAACGTTAGAATTTAAATGGTCAACGAGTAAGATATTGAATTGAAGACTCGAATAACGATTAACGCGGACACCACTCAACCGACTAATGTCCTTTTTGAAAAAAATTGAAGGACACGACGTCATATCTCCAAAGGTCTAGAGAGATACGACGTGTGGATATAGATGGTCTAACGTATAAATTATTACACTGACCATCCGAATAACGATTTTCGGAAACAACACTCCACCGACTCAAGTCCATTTATTTAAAATTGGAGGACACGACATCATATCTCCATAGGTCGAGAGAGATATAACGTCTGAATTTAGATGGTCAACGAGTAAGATATTGAATTGAAGACTCGAATAACGATTAACGCGGACACCACTCAACCGACTAATGTCCTTTTTGAAAAAAATTGAAGGACACTACGTCATATCTCCAAAGGTCTAGAGAGATACGACGTGTGGATATAAATGGTCTAACGTATAAATTATTACACTGACCATCCGAATAACGATTTTCGGAAACAACACTCCACCGACTCAAGTCCATTTATTTAAAATTGGAGGACTCGACGTCATATCTCCATAGATCGAGAGAGATATAACGTTGGAATTTAGATGGTCAACGAGTAAGATATTAAATTGAACACTCGAATAACGATTAACATGGACACCACTCAACCGACTAATGTCCTTTTTGAAAAAAATTGAAGGACTCGACGTCATATCTACAAAGGTCGAGAGAGACATGACGTCTGGATACAGATGTTCTAACGTGGAAAATATTACACTGAACACTCGGACAACGATTTTCGGCAACAACACTCGACCGACTCAAGTCCATTGATTTAAAATTGTAGGACTCGACGTCATATCCTCATATAGATCGAGAGAGATATAACGTTCGAATTTATATGGTCAACGAGTAATATATTAAATTGAAGACTCGAATACCGATTAACGCGGACACCACTCAACCGACTCTCGTCCATTGTTAAAAAAAATTGAAGGACTCGACGTCATATCTCCAAAGGTCTAGAGAGATATGACGTGTGGATATAGATGGTCTAACGTGTAAATTATTACACTGACCATCCGAATAACGATTTTCGGCAACAACCCTCGACCGATTAAAGTCCATTGATTTAAAATTGAAGGACTCGACTTCCTATTCTCATAGTGATTTTCAGAAACAACACTCCACCAACTCAAGTCCATATTTTTAAAATTGAAGGACTCGGCGTCATATAACCAAAGGTCGAGAGAGATATAACGTTGGAATTTATATGGTCAACGAGTAATATATTAAATTGAATACTCGATTAACGATTAACGCGGACACCACTCGACGGACTAAAGTCCTTTTGAAAAAAATTGTTATAGATGGTCCCGACGTCATATCTCCAAAGGTCTAGAGAGATTTGACGTGTCGTTATAGATGGTCTAACGTGTAAATTATTGCACTGACCATCCGAATAACGATTTTCGGCAACAACATTCGACCGACCCAACTCCATTTCTTTAAAATTGGAGGACTCGGCGTAATATCCCCATAGGTCGAGAGAGATATAACGTTACAATTTAAATGGTCAACGAGTAAGATATTGAATTGAAGACTCGAATAACGATTAACGCGGACACCACTCAACTGACTAAAGTCCTTTTTTAAAAAAATTGAAGGATTCAACGTCATATCACAAAAGGTCGAGAGAGATATGACGTGTGGATATAGATTGTCTAACGTGGAAAATATTACACTGACCACTCGGACAACGATTTTCGGCAACACTCGACCGATTAAAGTCCATTGATTTAAAATTGAAGGACTCGATTTCACATTCTCATCGGTTGAGAGAGATATAACGCTGGAATTTAGAAGGTGAACGAATAATATATTAAATTGAAGACTAGAATATCGATTAACGCGGACACCACTCAACCGACTAACGTCCTTTGTGATAAAAATTGAAGGACTCGACGTCATATCTCCAAAAGTCTATAGAGATATGACGTGTGGATATAGATGGTCTAACGTGGAAAATATTACACTGACCATCGGGATAGCGATTTTCGGAAACAACACTCGCCCGACGCAAGTCCATTTATTTAGAATTGGAGAACTCGACGTCATATCCCCATAGGTCGAGAGAGATACAACGTTGGAATTTAGATGGTCAACGAGTAAGATATTGAATTTAAGACTCGAATAACGATTAACACGGACACCACTCAACCGACTAAAGTCCTTTTTGATGAAAATTGAAGGACTCGACGTCATATCTCCAAAGGTCGAGAGAGATATGACGTGTGGATATAGATTGTCTAACGTGAAAAATATTACACTGACCATCCGGATAGCGATTTTCAGAAACAACACACCACCGACTCAAGTCCATTATTTAAAATTGAAGGACTCAACGTCATATAACCATAGGTCGAGAGAGATATAACGTTGGAATTTATATGGTCAACGAGTAATATATTAAATTGAATACTCGATTAACGATTAAGGCGGACACCACTCGACGGACTAAAGTCCTTTTGAAAAAAATTGAAGGACTCGACGTCATATCTCCAAAGGTCTAGAGAGATTTGACGTGTGGTTATAGATGGTCTAACGTGTAAATTATTGCACTGACCATCCGAATAACGATTTTCGGCAACAACATTCGACCGACCCAAGTCCATTTCTTTAAAATTGGAGGACTCGACGTAATATCTCCATAGGTCGAGAGAGATATAACGTTACAATTTAAATGGTCAACGAGTAAGATATTGAATTCAAGACTCGAATAACGATTAACGCGGACCACTCAAACGACTAACGTCCTTTGTGATAAAAATTGAAGGACTCGACGTCATATCTCCAAAAGTCTAGAGAGATATGACGTGTGGATATAGATGGTCTAACGTGGAAAATATTACACTGACCTTCGGAATAACGATTTTCGGAAACAACACTCGACCGACCCATGTCCATTTATTTAAAATTGGAGGACTCAACGTCATACCCCCATAGGTCGAGAGAGATACAACGTTGGAATTTAGATCGTCAACGAGTAAGATATTGAATTGAAGACTCGAATAACGATTAACGCGGACACCACTCAACCGACTAACGTCGTTTGTGATGAAAATTGAAGCACTCCATGTCATATCTCCAAAGGTCGAGAGAGATATGACGTGTGGATATAGATGGACTAACGTGGAAAATATTACACTGACCATCCGGATAGCGATTTTCGGAAACAACACACCACCGACTCGTCCATTATTTAAAATTGAAGGACTTGGCGTCATATAACCATAGGTCGAGAGAGATATAACGTTGGAATTTATATGGTCAACGAGTAATATATTAAATTGAATACTCGATTAACGAATAACGCGGACACCACTCGACGGACTAAAGTCCTTTTGAAAAAAATTGAAGGACTCGACGTCATATCTCCAAAGGTCTAGAGAGATTTGACGTGTCGTTATAGATGGTCTAACGTGTAAATTATTGCACTGACCATCCGAATAACGATTTTCGGCAACAACATTCGACCGACCCAACTCCATTTCTTTAAAATTGGAGGACTCGACGTAATATCCCCATAGGTCGAGAGAGATATAACGTTACAATTTAAATGGTCAACGAGTAAGATATTGAATTGAAGACTCGAATAACGATTAACGCGGACACCACTCAACTGACTAAAGTCCTTTTTTTTTAAAAATTGAAGGATTCAACGTCATATCACAAAAGGTCGAGAGAGATATGACGTGTGGATATAGATTGTCTAACGTGGAAAATATTACACTGACCACTCAGACAACGATTTTCGGCAACACTCGACCGATTAAAGTCCATTGATTTAAAATTGAAGGACTCGATTTCACATTCTCATCGGTTGAGAGAGATATAACGCTGGAATTTAGAAGGTGAACGAATAATATATTAAATTGAAGACTAGAATATCGATTAACGCGGACACCACTCAACCGACTAATGTCCTTTGTGATAAAAATTGAAGGACTCGACGTCATATCTCCAAAAGTCTATAGAGATATGACGTGTGGATATAGATGGTCTAACGTGGAAAATATTACACTGACCATCGGGATAGCGATTTTCGGAAACAACACTCGCCCGACGCAAGTCCATTTATTTAGAATTGGAGAACTCGACGTCATATCCCCATAGGTCGAGAGAGATACAACGTTGGAATTTAGATGGTCAACGAGTAAGATATTGAATTTAAGACTCGAATAACGATTAACACGGACACCACTCAACCGACTAAAGTCCTTTTTGATGAAAATTGAAGGACTCGACGTCATATCTCCAAAGGTCGAGAGAGATATGACGTGTGGATATAGATGGTCTAACGTGAAAAATATTACACTGACCATCCGGATAGCGATTTTCAGAAACAACACACCACCGACTCAAGTCCATTATTTAAAATTGAAGGACTCAACGTCATATAACCATAGGTCGAGAGAGATATAACGTTGGAATTTATATGGTCAACGAGTAATATATTAAATTGAATACTCGATTAACGATTAAGGCGGACACCACTCGACGGACTAAAGTCCTTTTGAAAAAAATTGAAGGACTCGACGTCATATCTCCAAAGGTCTAGAGAGATTTGACGTGTGGTTATAGATGGTCTAACGTGTAAATTATTGCACTGACCATCCGAATAACGATTTTCGGCAACAACATTCGACCGACCCAAGTCCATTTCTTTAAAATTGGAGGACTCGACGTAATATCTCCATAGGTCGAGAGAGATATAACGTTACAATTTAAATGGTCAACGAGTAAGATATTGAATTGAAGACTCGAATAACGATTAACGCGGACACCACTCAAACGACTAAAGTCCTTTTGAAAAAAATTGAAGGACTCGACGTCATATCTCCAAAGGTCTAGAGAGATATGTCGTGTGGATATAGATGGTCTAACGTGTAAATTATTACACTGACCATCGGAATAACGATTTTCGGCAACAACATTCGACCGACCCATGTCCATTTATTTAAAATTGGAGGACTCGACGTCATACCCCCATAGGTCAAGAGAGATATAATGTTGGAATTTAGATCGTCAACGAGTAAGATATTGAATTGAAGACTCGAATAATGATTAACGCGGACACCACTCAACCGACTAACGTCGTTTGTGATGAAAATTGAAGGACTTTATGTCATATCACCAAAATGTAAGATATTGAAACAACACACCACCGACTCGTCCATTATATAAAATTGAAGGACTCGGCGTCATATAACCATAGGTCGAGAGAGATATAACGTTGGAATTTATATGGTCAACGAGTAATATATTAAATTGAATACTCGATTAACGATTAACGCGGACACCACTCAACCGACTAAAGTCCTTTTTGAAAAAAATTGAAGGACTCGACGTCATGTCACCAAAGGTCGAGAGAGATATGACGTGTAGATATAGATGGTCTAACGTGGAAAATATTACACTGACCACTCGGCCAACGATTTTCGGCAACAACACTCGACCGATTGAAGTCCATTGATTTAAAATTGAAGGACTCGACTTCATATTCTCATAGGTTGAAAAAGATATAACGTTGGAATTTAGATGGTCAACGAGTAAGGTATTAAATTGAAGACTCGAATATCGATAAACGCGGACACCACTCAACGGACTAAAGTCCTTTTTGAAAAAAATTGAAGGACTCGACGTCATATCTCAAAAGGTCGAGAGAGATATGACGTGTGGATATAGAAGGTCTAACGCGTAAATTATTACACTGACCATCCGAATAACGATTTTCGACAACAACATTCGACCGACCCAAGTCCATTTTTTTAAAATTGGAGGAGTCGACGTCATATCCCCATAGGTCGAGAGAGATAACTTTGGAATTTTGATGGTCAACGAGTAAGATATTAAATTGAATACTCGAATAACGATTAACGCGGACACCACTCAACCGACTAAAATCCTTTTGAAACAAATTGAAGGACTGGACGTCATATCTCCAAAGGTCGAGAGAGATATGACGTGTGGATATAGATTGTTTAACGTGGAAAATATTACACTGACCACTCGGACAGCGATTTTCGGCAACAACACTCGACCGACTCAAGTCCATTGATTTAAAATTGAAGGACTTTACTTCATATTCTCATAGGTCGAGAGAGATATAACGTTGCAATTTAGATGGTCAACGAGTAAGATATTAAATTGAAGACTCAAATATCGATTAACGCGGACACCACTCAACCGACTAACGTCCTTTGTGATAAAAATTGAAGGACTCGACGTCATATCTCTAAAGGTCTAGAGAGATATGACGTGTGGATATAGATGGTCTAACGTGAAAATTATTACACTGACCACTCGGACAACGATTTTCGGCAACAACACTTGACCGACTCAAGTCCATTGATTTAAAATTGAAGGACTCGATGTCATATTCTCATTGGTCGAGAGAGATATAACGTTGGAATTTAGATGGTCTACGAGTAAGATATTAAATTGAAGACTCCAATATCGATTAACACGGACACCACTCAACGGACTAACGTCCTTTGTGATAAAAATTGAAGGACTCGACGTCATATCTCCAAAGGTCTAGAGAGATATGACGTGTGGATATAGATGGTCTAACATGTAATTTATTACACTGACCATCCGGATAGCGATTTTCGACAACAACACTCGACCGATTAAAGTCCATTGATTTAAAATTGAAGGACTCGACTTCATATTCTCATCGGTCGAGAGATATAACGTTGGAATTTATATGGTAACGAGTAATATATTAAATTGAAAACTTGAATAACGATTAACGCGGACACCACTCAACCTACTAAAGTCCTTTTTCAAAAAAATTGAAGGACTCGACGTCACATCTCCAAAGGTCGAGAGAGATATGGCGTATGGATATAGATGGGCTAACATGTAAATTATTACACTGACTATCCAGATAGCGATTTTCGGCAACACTGGACCGACTCAAGTCCATTGATTTAAAATTGAAGGATTCGACGTCATATCCTCATAGGTCGAGAGAGATATAACGTTGGCATTTAGATGGTCAACGAGTAATATATTAAATTGAAGACTCGATTTACGATTAACGCGGACACTACTCAACCGACTAATGTCCTTTGTGATAAAAATTGAAGGACTCGACGTCATATCTCCAAAGGTCGAGAGAGATATGACGTGTGGATATAAATGGTCTAACGTGGAAAATATTACACTGACCACTCGGATAGCGACTTTCGGCAACAATTCTGGACCGACTCAAGACCATTGATTTAAAATTGGAGGACTCGACGTTATATCTCCATAGGCCGAGAGTGATATGACGTGTAGATATAGATGGTCTAATTGTAAGATATTAAATTAAAGACTCGGATAACGATTAACGCGAACATCACTTGACCGACTAAAGTCCTTCAATTTGAAAATTAGAAGACTCGAAGTCATAGCCTCATAGGTTAAGAAAGATATAACGTTGCTATTTAAATGGTATAATGTATAAGATATTATACTGACCACTCGAATAGCGATTTTCAGTAACATTACCCGATCGACTCAAGACTTGAGTTTAAAATGGAAGGACTCGACGTCATATCACCATAGATCAAGATAGATGTGACAATGGTCTAACGTATAAGTTATTACGCTAACCACTTGGATAGTGTTAAAATTTGAGGACTTCAATGTCCTATCTCTGTAGATGGAGAGAGATAGGACATTTGAATTGCATGTCGGTTGACAAAACCGATGCTGATTTAGGAAACGACTGGAATGGTACCTACAATGGACAAGTCCATGAGTTAACCATTGAGGACTTGATGTCCTATCTTTATGGGTCGAGAAGATAAAGACATTGGTTTGTAAGATCACGGGTGGTGTGTTTTTATATGTTTTTTTTTGTTTGTGTTTGTGCGTCTATATGAATTTTTAAATTGTGTTGTCTAAGTATAATAGTAACAGGGTCGGAGGAGACAAGTCACAAGTCATTACCATATAGAACTTTTGATGGATTATTTCATACCATCAAGGTCAAAGAGGTATGGTGTTTATGAATAAGTTGCATAATTAGAAGGAGATTGATTATTGAGACAACGAGAATGACAAATACAAAAATTCATAAAAAAAATAAACTGCATTAAATAATTCAAGAAAAGACTAGCAAATATAAATCAATATATAAAATCTGAAAAGACAGAAGAAAAAAAGTCTGAAGTGGTGAAATCTGTGCATATACAAGCATCACATAACAATAATTTAATTAATGCATACAGGTGCATAGGTAAATTCTATATTTCATGATATATAAGTGATGTACAACCATGCAAATTCGTTTATATTAACCATGTTTTGTACTTCATAATGTTATTATGCTCCTAATGATTAGCAAACCTTTTCATTTTGAAATTTATATATGTTGTTAAAATAGAAGTGGACCACACATGAGAAACCAACAAACTTTTAAATAATTACATGAGCATGAAACTGACAATGCCACAGGCTAAGGATGAAAGGGAAAAAGGTTTAATTTACCGATAGGAGCACAATAACCAAGTTGAGAAACACCAGCATCCTTCTTCTTTGAACCTTTGTGTCTCTGCACAAAAAACACCAGCATTGTGAATCTTTGGTGGACCACTACGTACAGTAGATTGAGCAGTTGTTAATCTTGCTCGAGATAGTAAAAAAATCAAAAAATACGTACACAAGTAGTAAAAACAGAGAATTTATACTCTAAAGACAGGAAATAGTTGAGCAAAAGTAGTGGATAAAGACCAAAAAAAACCACAGAAACAAATACGGAGGATTTGAAACAGAAAGAGGTAGTGGACGAACGTGATCTTAGAAATAGTTCACAGAGGATTTGAAAATCAGATATTAGAAATTAAAAAAAAAAACTGGAAATCTTCAGAATGGTGTTGGGATTAAGATTTGGATGAAAAACTTCGGAACCATTGGAAACAAAATGTGCAAAACCCAAACCCAATCTAAGTCCGAACACAAAATGCGCAAAATCGAAACCAAGTGCCCGAAACCTTTGAAGGAAGCAATGTACTCATTGAAGAGAAATTTCCACCTAGAGAGGTCTTGAAACCAAGATTGTTGAAGGCAAAAAACAAAATTCAGGTCAAGATCTTTAAGTGTGGTAGTCCCATCGATCTCACCTTCAGGCTTATCTGTTGTTCTTCCATAAGATGAACCCTTCGAATCAAATCTCCTATGGATTCAATACTCGGAACAAAACAAATTGCCCATCACGAAAAACCGTACCTGATTATAGGCACAAACAAAGATTGAGTGGCAAATCGATAGTGTCTTGTTAAGGGGAAAAAAATAAACATTTAGGTATATGTACCTTTTCTCCACCAACTGGCTTCACACAATGAACACCAAAACATTTGGTGACAAGTGAATTCTGGTGCTGTGAAACATGATCATAGTAACTGGGTAGCATACTGATTAATACCTGCAGATTGTTCAGGTAGTAAGTAGTGCCTCATTTCCTATTCAATAGCATATTCTCGACAATTAGAGACGTTGATTTGCAAATGAACTTCCTAGTTTGTATTAATTCCAAAAACACGAATATCTGACCTTGGCTTCAGATTTGCGGAGGGTTTGGATCATGAATTTGTCATCTTGGGTGAGGTAGAAAAAAAACTTCCACTCTCTCCTGAAGAAGAGAGCTCCCATAGTGCCTCATTTGCACAAATCGCTAGCATGTAGTCAGCTGGATCCACAGCAAAAGGCTTTCCGCATATGCCTGTTGAGTATTGACCAATATAAAAGATAATTACTATAAAACCCACTGTAGGAAAAGAAATCAAATTCATGAATCCGTCTATACTGAATAAAGAAATTTCTGAAATTCCAATAACACTATTTGATCTGTTACCTATTGGAAGAAGAAAAAAAGAGGCCATGGGGAGTAATAACTTAATCCCTATTTGTTTAGGTAGTTTGCAAGTTCGAAGCAAATTAAGGGAGCGATAAAAGAAAATGAACATGTAAAAAAGCCTCATTCAAGACTGTATCAGAAAAACCTCAATTGAAGTGCATATGCATGTAGGGCTTGATCGAAGTATGACAGAGCCAGTATTTCTCACAAGGAAGCATGGCAATACCTAAACACCGAAACTTGCGGATTGGTGTCGAGGAGTAACCATCGGAAGCAAAACGCGAAAAATCAAAATGGGTTTCTTCAACCCCGAAACCCCCACCAAAGATTTCGCAGAAAACACAAATCGTAACCATAAAAGTAACAGATCCAGTCATCCAGAAATCACGAACCTCGTTGGAAGCACCGAAAAGGGGTGGGGCGGAGAGGGGTCGGCGGGGATTAGGGTTTTGGAGATGATCGGAGAGGGGGAGGGGTTGAGGATTAGGGTTTGGCGGAGGGGATTAGGGTTCGGATCAGAAGAAGTGGAGTGACTTGGAGGGAAGACTGGAGAATCGGTGGGAAATCTAGGGTTTTATAGCCCCTCGCGTATCGTATCGTACCGTTGCACTTTCCTTTTCGTTTTTTAAGGATTTTTTTCTACTGAATTTAGAAATCAGGTTACGTCGTTAACAAGAAACCAAGAAAATCAGAAACGTGTTTTTTTTTTTTTTGAGAAAAGTTAAATGGCATTAATTAAAAGAAGAATTTGGGACAACAAGCCTCCAAAATTAGATTACAATCACAATAAATAAATTTTGAATTGTAATCTCAGTCCACTCGCAGCTAAGCCGCCTAAGTGTCTGTTGGACACTCACAGAAACGTGTTTTAACATCAACAACAACAAAAATCTACCTTATGGCATCTCTTAATAGTTAATAATATGTGACCTTATTAATAGGGAAGGATAAGCTGCATTTCTTCTTCTTCTTCTTTTTGAAAGTTGATAAGGTGCATTTCAATTGTAGATTCTAATGCACTTCAAAACTTCCACGATTAGTACTCATTATTTAGATGAAACATCAATGCATGCACCAGGTTATTATTCGTTTCAAAGGAAAAGTTTAAAAAAATCACGTGATATTATTTGCACGTAAAGTATAATTAACCAACATGTACATGATTTGAAACCACCTTACAAAATTTAAAGAGACTAAGCACCCTAATAAAGTTAAAACAAAAAAAGATAAATAAAACTGTAACAACTAACGACATGCAGGCTAGGAAACTACCTGGAACACTGAATAAGAACCCCACATTGTGCGTCGACCACCGGAGCAAATGGGCCACGTGTACGGCAGAGAATGGGCCGTGGAGCGACAACGATGGGCTTCGAATCAAGGCCCACCAACCAACCAATATTACTCCGACTCTCGTCAGTCCGTCCACCCGATTTCCCCCAATTCCCCAAACCCTAACCTTCCAATCACAGGTCCCGTGATTCCGCCCTTCGTCTCTTCCCTTCCACTCCTCGTTTCCATCGATCTTTCCTCACCTCTTTCATTTCTGATTCGCAGGTTTCGCGTCCAAAGATCGTGCCTTTACCCCCCCTTTCGGAGGTGGAATTTGGTCGATCGTCCGTAAAGGTACTTTCTTTTTGGTCGTTTTGCTTTTAATTCTTGTATTTCCATTAAAATTTGCACTTTTCTCCTGTTATCGTCTTGTTTTTTTTCTGTTTGTTGCGTAAAGCTGCGATTTTTTGTCGATTTCCTGACTTGTGTCTGTTCGAATTATCTGGTTTAGCCTTTAATTCTCGTAAAAAATGATCTTCCCCCCCAAAATTGCACTTTCACGCTTCCCAAATGGTTGAATTTTGCCTGTGAATCTGGTATTCTCCTGTGATCGTATTGGTTCTTCTGTTTATCGCATAAAGTTGTGGTCTTTGTTTAATTTGCTTACTTGGGTCTGTCCCAGTTACCAGGTTTGAGCCTCAATGGAGCCGAAAGACCAACCACCCCACACGGTGATGGGTGTGGCGGCACCTGTCCCTTACGGCAACGCTGCAGCCCCCTACCAAGCCTACCAGCAGATCTACCAGCAACAGCAGCAGCAGCAGCAACAGCAGCTCCAGATGTTCTGGGCCGACCAGTACCGTGAGATCGAACAGACCACTGACTTCAAGAACCACAGCCTCCCGCTTGCGCGGATTAAGAAGATCATGAAAGCCGACGAGGATGTGCGTATGATCGCAGCTGAAGCACCGGTGGTCTTTGCACGTGCCTGTGAGATGTTCATTCTCGAGCTTACACACCGGTCATGGGCCCATGCGGAGGAGAACAAGCGGAGGACACTGCAGAAGAATGACATTGCTGCTGCCATTACTCGTACTGATGTGTTCGATTTCCTCGTGGATATTGTTCCCCGAGACGATGCCAGGGATGAGGTCATCCCAAGAGCCCTCGGCGGTGGGCCTACTGATCCACTTTATTACTATGTTCAGCAGTAGCTTGTGCTCTTGGGTACTTGGTATGTGATTTCTTGGTGTTTAGTTGGTAGTGTGCCTCACTGTTCAAGTTGTGGAATCGGCTGCCTTGAATTGTTGCTTTCGTGTTGTAGGAGTATGTTGGTTTTTGGTCTTGTGGATAATGTTTATGCTTGTTTATCATATCTATATGTATGTTCGTTTAGGAAACATTCCAACTATAATATTAATGATCACGCTCCTGCATCTTCAGAATATATAATTTCCCTGAATCAATTTGTTGACGAGGTGTTTCCTTCGTCTCGCGTCTTGTAAATCTTCATCAGTCTTGTAATTTTCTTAGATTGAACTTGTTTGATTTGTGGTTTGTAAGAAATAAAATCGCTTAATTTGATTGAAGATCGGTAGCATGTATCACACGAATCTTTTTTATTTGTTTGGTAACCTATTTTTTTATAAATGCATGGTCAGTAGAAGTTGGGCTTCTGATGTTTGTGAGGATATTAATTCATATGCTTTTTTTCTTCGGTTTTTCGGTGTTCACTCTTGCCTGCTAGCATTTGCTTCGTCACTGTACGCCCGTGCGAAAGGGCCTTTGGCGTTTTATATGCAATCTGATTTTCAATATGAGCAGGGTACTGTGACCTTTGGGGGGTTTTGATTTATGGTGAATGTTCTAAATCGATTTTACCTTGTGGATTTAAATGGAAAAGACAAACAGTTAATACAGCTAACGGTTTTTGAAACGTGAAGGGAATTACGGACAGATGTTGCATAATGCATATTGCCTGCCCTTGAAACACTGCATCTTTGTGTATACATTTAAATTTTGCACAAAACATCAACTTCTGTGCTAAGATGTGTTGAATTATGATAAGTTGCTTGGTTGACTTGGGCCAAGCTAGAAGTTACGATGTGTTTTCGGAATACCCCAAATCGTGTACATTTTTTGAACTTGGGTTGGGGTAGTTTCTCACCTCCTGATTTCTTAACTTGCCAAAACCCAGATTCAGTTATTTTAGGCAGGAAAAACTATTCGATGTTGTGAAACCATTTGATGTATGAACTTGCAGCAAGCAGACACTAGCCACTAGGAAATGACTCTGACGGTCCGACCACTTAAGAAATGATTCTAAAGATATGATTTCAGACTAAAATCTGCTGCAATTGAACATCTCATATGGTCTTGTGGATTATATTTAAACCATCCTGCAACTGATTGTAGCCAACCGTAACAACGTTATCCAGCCATTATATCCCTTCTGTAATCATCTACCGTTGTGGATGGTGGTCACTGGTCTGTCATGAAAATGCTAACCACATATGCATCTAAGTTCTTTTTCACGAAGATTATCCTAGTCTCTGAAAGTACACTAATAAACTGAGCCGCCACCACACTAATATCCTGGTCTATCCATGGTTCTGAAAATGCTTTAGAAACAAATTTTTAATCCCTTGCGGATATTTCCTCAAGATATGCATCCAAAGGGAACCGTAGGATTTATGCCTGGACCAATAAATTCTGTAAGTGATTATTTTGCATGGGAATCAAGACAGTGAAAAAAAATTCTGAGCTTGCTTGAGAGAGCAGAAATACAATGGCTGAGTTCACATATATTTACTTGTGGAGAATAGATAAACTACTTACGTAATCATAAACAGACGCCTACAGATACTACATAGGTATTTTTTAATTAAAACTTGGCTGATGATGATGCCTGTGATCCCAGCTTCAGCAACAAGATAGATGACAAAACTGACAGCAAGTGAGAAATCAAGGAAGCTGAAAACCACCACGCTTACTGTACCTGCATGTACAAATTGTTTCATAAGCTCTAGTGTGATGTACTGATGCGTGTGAAGTTTAGCAAAGCAAATAAGGGTTCTGACACTAGCTGATGAGCATAACTAATCATCCACCACATCTGTTTGACGTAGTTTTTTTGTTAATTCATAAAGCAAGTAGACAATTTTGTTTCTAAATGAAATCAAGCAACTACAAATTCTAGCCTTCCACACTGTTTTTGACATGTCCCAAGTATACTTTGTAAAATGTCTTTGGGAGGATCCATGTAATTCCTCCCAAGAGAAGCAAACACGAGAATAATTAATTCTCAGAAAATAGAAGAGTTCCACGATTCCACCTGTGAAAATGGTCTTACCAACGTAACTGGACACATATCCTAGCTGCAGTAAGCCCTAGATGAAATTGTGAAGATAATCTTGATATTAACGTTAATAAAGCCAAAATACAACCTAAATACTTGGTTAGGAATCTAAAATTCTAACATGGTAAAAAGATCAAGAGATGGTTTTACCCAGGGTCCAAGAGTATTGTTGGTCAGTCTTTAGATTGTTGCTGAATCTGCTGAAGCAGTGCTGCAGCCAACTGCAAGGTTGCCTGAAGACGCTTCTGGGGATCACCATCTGCCTCTTCACGGCCACTAGCTGGAACTTGACTCCTGTGCTGTTCAATATTACCTGCCTGGTTCACCGGAGGAGCATTGGATGGATACTGGTGTAATGGATGCACCCGGTTGAATTGAGAAGCTGGCGGATTGGGAGGTGCAAGAGTATATGTTCGGGCACCAGCTTTCTCTAGCGACAGAGGCTGTTGATCATTTTCGTTGGATGAAAAAACAGGGCCCTTCCCTAATCTCTTTTGCTGTTCAACAAGTGCTGCCAGCTTTGCTAGCTGTTCAGGATGGAGAGAAGGAAGAGGTGCAGGGGGAGGAGGTTCTGGTTTACTTTCCTGTTGGTGGAATTGGCTGGCTACAGGAAGCAAATTACCGGGACTTCCTGGGCTGTACTGGTTGGAGCCCATTCCTTGAACGGTACCTGGTTTTGGCAAAGGATATTCTTGCTCCAAGGGATTGTCTAAAGAATGGTGGGCATCACTCATAGCTGAAGACAAATTACCAGTATGAACATTTGACGTGTGTATATCTTTTGGAGCCCAATTGGAATGCAAACTGGAATTTTGATACTGAAACTGGTCATATCGATTTTCGCTAACAGAACTAGGTAACTTTTCCAAAGGACGACGTGTTGAAGGAGGAACTCCAGGACGTTTACTTTGCAATGGAAAAGAAGAAGATATAATATGTTCAGATGATGAGTTGAAAACACCTTGACCCGAAGGTGGTCTATAGTCAGGTAAAGCATGCCTTATTTGTGAGTTATCTTCTTTGAGGTCTCTTGTGTTGGTCAACTTATTCGCATAAGCCTGCCCCACATTTGGGTCTGCGGACACCGTTGGTTGATGAAGGGTGCCCAAGTTAGAAGCCTGCTGAAATTTCAGTATAACACCAGAGATGCTCATTTTTCCGGGTACTTTAAGGACCTGCTCAGAAAAATCCGAGGGTGGAACAAGAAACAAAGTGGTTTTTTCACCTAGTTTGGCTACAGCTGCTCGCTGTTTCTCTCCCAGATAATGCATGAATTCGTTGTAGAGGACAATATCAGCATCTGTTTGTGGAACAAAGAAAACAACCCAAGAGCTAGATGCTTGATAAAAATGTTTTGAAAGCATATCAAGACCTGTTCTTGCACTACAATCTAAGAATTCAGGCCTGCAATACCAATATGAATATAGGATTAATACAGCAACAAACTTAAATATCAGTAGAAGTAAAAGAAATAATGATGGTAGTAAAAAAAATGTTTTCCGTCAATCATATCAAATTCACACTCATATAGTTAGCACGGACATTAGCATACTACATTATGGAGGAAATGAAACATAAATAACTCTAGCATAGCATGTTAATAAAGTGACATTACGAATCCTTTTTTATCAGCAGTGAAAACATGAACCCTGCCAATGGACAGTAGAGTAGTGGAAATTTGGTCTAAATTTTCTAGACTCACAGTTTGTTGCAGCGAAAATATGAATGCTGCTTATGGACAATAAAGCAAAGATCTCAGGGAAATTTGGTCTAAGTTTTTCCGGACTTACAGCTACTAAGCAATTCATTTCTGGACGAATACAGAGTTACAGACTACCAGCTATTAAAATGAAAGAAATAACTATTTCTGACTTACAGCATTATGTCCATAACTTTTCCCACAGGAAAGCAGCGAGCGCGGCACACAGCAGTCCCACCCTTGGCTATAGTCCCTTCCCATTTCCATTCTTCCTTAAGAGGTTTATGAGATTCGGGGCTGAAGACTTCCTGCTTGTTAACATTTTTATTGACTCCACCATGACCTGCATCAAAATCATCAGATCTTCTCCACAAATCCTCATTTCCAGGTGGTGATGATCTTTTCAAATGGTCAGTGAATCCTCTGTGTTCAGTAGCCAAGGGATCAAATCTTCTGTTGCTTATGTGATGTTCGGGGAGACCAGGCAAGAACTTTGGAGGACCAGAGCGTTCTCTCTCTCTATCAGAATATGGATACTCAGGAAGCTCTTTATCAGGATAACCATCTATTCTTCTTTTTTTTGCCAAAGGAAATGCATCACCTTCCACGTCCCAATTATCTTCGTAGTATGGACCTCTTCTGGACCTGTCACTGGGGACGTCCTGCCTAAATCGATCTAACTGAGGGCTATTTCTGTAATTATCATATAAATCTTCTGATATCCTTGGTTCAGACCCTAAACCTTGAAACCTTGTGTTTCCATAGGCATTGGGAATAGGAGCAATATCAACCCCTGAGAATTTTTTCCTACCAAAACCACTAATATCAGCATCTCTGGGCATCTTTTCTGTGTCCGAGAAGAACCTAGAGGATACCATATCAAACTCACCATATGAATCCTCGAAGTCCCTATCAAATTGGAAATTAGGTTTGAAATTTGGATGATCTGAAGAATTACCCAGATCCCTTTCTTGTTCAAATGGAGCATGTTCTCTTCTAGCAAAACAAATACTAACTCGTGGGTTATTGAAAAGTTTCCCTTGAAGGGCCTCTTTAGCTCTGCAAGCAGCCACTACACTTCTGTACTGCACAAAAGCATAAGTTCGGCCTGGAAATGCTGTAATTTTCTCAATCTCACCAAATGGAGAAAAGGCTCTTCTAAGCACGAGCTCGTCGACATGCAAGAAGGCTGGAAATCCAATCCACAATACCTCACTCGGTTCAGCACTCCTGCTTCCCTTGGTATTATCAGGACTATATAATCTTGAATCCCTTTGAAAAAAAGGTTCTCCTGCATCAGCAAGTTTTTCGTCTCTAATCTGTGCATAATCCCCATCAAGTGGTGAAGATGATTTATCCTGAGATTCAAATGCTATTCAAGTGAATCAAAGATTAATATGCTGACGATCAGAACATAATGCTTAGGCTGTCTACATTACAGTAAAAAAAATTAGCACAGAGCAATCAATACAAACAAAATCATGAAAAGTGAGACCAAGAGAGCAGTACAACACATTGCAGCAGCACAGCACTTGATGACTGCAGTAAAACAGCATAACAGGGGGGGAAATTGTGCGAGAACAAAATTAAGAACCACAACAACAAATTACTCAACTAAAAGTTAATCAGATGTGAAAAATTAGCAGCAGGAAATGCAGGAAATGACATTCCAATACAAATATTATGACAACTTGACATTTAGATGACAATTAGAAATACATAGGAAAAAAATGGTAAACGAAGTTAGTCACAAGGTAATCTCATATGCTAACTGTACACGACAAAAAGCAAAGCTGCGGCACGAGCACTCCAATACAAGCAAACGTCATTAGTTGCAGACAAGATGGCCTAAGACCAGTTGGTATATTTACAGGAGTTTAACTCATGCCATCCATGATGAAAGCATACAACAGAGCTATCTTACCATGTCCGGTATGTATATTTATTCTATACAAGTATCAGTGACTTGTGAATGTGCATGTGATGCTGAAATATTGCATTTCCTTTGCTAACAAAAAGGATACAATGTATACCAAACTTGTGTGTTGTGCAATGTGCACCTGGTAATAAGGTACACTTCATTTTTTGTATTCTGAGATGGCGAATGACGTTGCCAGGTTTTTTCCTTAGGATAACATGTAAAGAACACTGATGTGGTCAATAGGTCAAGTACTCAACCTTCATATTGGCTTATTATTTTAAACTGACAGACCATATTAAGACATCAATATATGAATTAAGACTTAATTACAGATTTGTTGTGTCAAGGAATTCATTAGATGCACTGATGCACAAACCTTCCAAAGTAACCTCTGAAATTGAACCCCAAAAAAGAACTGTTCAGGTGCCTAGTGATGATTTATGGTCCAATTACCATCGATATATAAAGGCAACCTGAAATTGTATTTTTTGAGTTTTAAATTTCAGTACAGTTATTAATCTGTGTTTCAGTTTTCAGAAGATACTGATTCAAAGCACTTGCATTAGGAATTCTTCTATAAAAAAAATTCATTTTCATGCATCACCGGGGCATGGTTAGGGGCTTTGTGCTTCAAATTTAATTCAGAAGCTTTAAGTGCAGCGCAAATTCTGCAAGAGATATTTAACTACATTCTGCAGTTCATATTTGCAGATCTGATTGCCATCTTCCATTACTTTCAAAAAAATGAAATTACTTCTTACTAACACCTGCCTTCATTGAACATTTAACAAGCAGCTAGATTTCCATGAAACGACAAATTGTAGCTAGTGTTAGGGTTCCCATGTAGGCACCTGAATAGGCCTCTGACAAACTTTAGACTATTGATGAATAATGTAGATAAAGTTCTAAACTTCTAATGCTTTGAGACATTGGTGATACCGTGATAGTATGAAAAGACAGAGGGCTTCATGCATTGGTGGTTCCTAAGTCTGTCTAATCCTTTTCTGTAGACACTAGCCACTAGCCACCTTAACAGAGGTGGGGGGCTTCAATGATGAAAAAAATAACTTAAGAGAGGTTGCCACTAGCCACCTTAAGACAAGCATTACTTAGACCGCAAACATTACAAGGCTAATTTTTGCTCATCAATTGAATGAGACATACATAATTTGGGTAGTTACTTGCATACTCACAATATAAGGGTTTCTTAGACTGTATACATTTTAAGCAGAGGTTGACAAGGCTACTTGTGTTAATCAGTTATAATGAGAACATATAGATATTCACATTTCGACAGTAGAAGACTAAAAAGTTTCAAAAATCAGATTTGTGTCATTATGTCAGATTTGTACCTCAGATCTGAATATGGCATGTGAAAATATCTAAATTTATAACCTACGATTTCAGTAAACTACTCAGTACAGTGAACTCACTGGCATGATGTCATGGTACTGCAGTCTTTATTGTTAGAAAAATATAAAAGTGTATGATTGTTCATGAGTATTTAATTTCGAAAAACAAAAAGATCAGGTGTATTTGCACATCAATGCTATGGGAACATTCTGAAAGGCATATATCAGCTCTGGAAACCTTTTTCATTTTTTTGCCAATCACTGATGTTTAACACATTAATAGCCTCATGGGCAGGAGCAAGGAAATGGATGGACTACAGATAACATTGCTCTTGCAATCTGTGATTAGATGGATAAAATCATGCCTACCCTCCTCAAGCCATCAGTCACTCAAAAAGAAATGTACAACCGCTGCTCTTACAACAATCACTTCAGGTAAAGTACAAATACTTACTACTTAGTATATCTCCACTACAACATGTTGGCCTGTGTTTACAAGCCATAGATGTCTCATTTACAACCATATTACAACTCAGAAGACACAAGGGAATGAGGGATATAAAACACAGATATTGAGCATGTTAAATAGTAACTTCATAGTTATTTATGTTGGCTTAGTAAGTGCTCTTTGCAATGCGTTTGTCTTCCAAGGAACAAATTTTGGCTTTTTAATTTTAAGTTATGCCATTTTCATAGCATTGCTGGCCACAACCAAATTTTAAAAATTCAAAATTTCCTCATGGTCGTGAAGAAATAGAAGCTGAGTTGCATCCCATATTTTCGTTCTATGTATTCACTGCAAAAGATGTCTGCCTTGTGCTCTGAACATGTACGTAACAGTCCAACATTAATGTAGCATGTTCTACCTATTGATGTACCCAATATCTAACTGATGGTTATATATTTATGATCTAGCAACAGGCCTACCAATATGTTCCTTTAGAACGTGTTTATGATTTGAATCCCTCTTACAACCTAGGCACAACAATTTTGGAGGTCTGATTTCTCCAGTACATATATTTTTAAGTTGGAAAAGAAGTCAAAGATGTTATAGTTGAGCAAGATTATACGGATCTGTTAACTTGTGCACCACAGATTGGTTGTGTACTCAGTCTGGGCATCACCTGAACTTAGCAACAAGTTATTCTTGGACAATCAGCGAGAAAGCATTACAGATATATGGGCATTCCAGCTAATGAATGGTATTAATTTGTTAAGAAGATTAATATTAGCTTTGCACTCATGATGTCGTGTGACTCTTGGGAAAGTTGGCATTCATACTTAAAGTCTTTGATGGGCAGGGAATATCTTCTCATTTTTTATTTTTCTTTCCATCTCATTTTACATCTAGCATCTTCATACGAATCCAAGAGGAATATTGTACACGTTTCTTATTTTGCAAATTCATATTAAGTACACAACAATACAAGGCAAAACCAAAAGCTTATAGAATTAGCACAACACCTAAAACTAACTCCGTAATAAATTTATGACTTAATATATAATGGAGCAAGATTATTAAGTTTGGCAATGTGTTAGAGTGGGAGAAGTTCTTCTGTGGATGATAAACTCTTCAAGTCAACACACAACATGCTTATGCTGCTGGCAAATCTGTATCATGCCACTTCAAATAGGAAAAACTTAATACTGGAATAACAAAGTGAGGAGCTGCCATTAAGTTTGAATATAAATGATAAAAATGAGATGCCCTGCAGTGAAAAAATAATCACCCATCTACCTTACTAAGTTTCAAAGTTGGCATTTTTATTATATTTTTCTTTTTTATAGGCAAGATGAATTTTTATTATAAATGGAGAGAAGATACTATAATAATACATTAAAATATGGAATCCCATACGAACGCCATTGAGACACATTGAATCCTAAAAGAGATGATGAGGATACACTCATTTTATAGAAAATATTTTACTTCCGATTTGCAGGCATGCGGATAATTGCTTGTGGTCAAAGTATTAGTGAGTAATTATGAGGAGAAGTGAAGTTTGCATTTGAAAGGAACATGCTTGATGCTTACGAGTTCTGTTATTGCAATCACCAACACATTTCGTAGACAATGACACGGTTAAATGTAATGATAGTCTGAAACTGTTGCATCCATGCATAAAAAAATACAATCTTTGAGGGCCATGTTTCAATTTGAGTAGTTGTTAGGAAGAGAGAGAGATATTCTCGTGGATTCGTTCATAGGTTTAGTTAGAAGCTAATCATGTTTATGGTTAGCTTGGATGTGCATTTCTGATTCTTGCAGCGGTGGAGAATAATGACATGGTAATTATGCTTTTTTCGATTCACCGTTGAAAGTTGATTAGTATTAGACTAGAAGTAGCTAACTACATTATTGTGATGCTGATGATAATGTTGCATATTTTGGTGATTTATTAAAATTTGCCCACTTAACATTCCAGTAACGCAATGGATATACAGAAGTACCTCAAACGCCAAGGCATCATAAGAATACGAGAATACGTAAAAATCAACAAAACTAACCCCCTTTTGGAACTCGATCCTAAGAGGCATTCCAGCAACAACGAACCCCTGGAGCGCTCTGATCGCAAGAACAGCATCTTCCTCTTTCTTATAGTTCACAAACGCATAGCTTCGGCCCGGGACAAAAATAATGCTCTCAAGGTCACCGAACCGGTAGAAATGCTCAGACAGAGCGCTCTCCGTCATATGAGGTGACAAGTTCCCGACCCACAAATGCCGCGACGGGCCAATATCGCCCCTTCCGTATGCGGAATGCTTCTCCTCCAATCTAGGAGAGTATTCCCGACGAGACCTTCCTCTTCCTCTCACTCCTCTTCCCCCTCCACCTCCTCTACCCATCTGCAACACCAAAAACACAAAAATCCAACTACTCAACCAACATCATCGTACACCACCAAAAATCCAACCATTTCACATTTAGATCGGATTTTAACTCGAAAAACGATAATCTTCACGGAGGGAAAGAGAGAAAGGGGAAAGTAGGGTTAGAGAAGGAGGAGAATAACCATTTTGGACGAGGTTTGGATTCGCCGCGGCGGAATGCCGGGAGTGGAAATTAGGGTTTGGGTTCGACTTCGCCTCGACCACGAGTCGTGAAACGGCGGAAGCCGACCAGGAACGATTAAACGGATGCCTTTTTTTTCCGTCACCCTCTTTCATAGACGAAACAGGGCATCAAATTTTGTTTGTTTGCATTCGCACGCCTGATTTTTTGCGATTATGTGATTACTCGTTAAAGATTGATATTTTGGTATTTTATTACAGTGTTTTGAGATGGTAAATTTATTATTGGAAAAAATTTCAAAATAATATTTTTTTTTTTAAAAATTCTCAAAATAAACCTCAAACAAAAGTATTTCTCAAACTAGACCCGCTGCCACCACGTGGTGACACGTGGCGGCGGCGGGTTTTGTTTTTTTGTGCATAGATAAATCGGCATCACCAATGCCGAGTTCTCCCAGAGAGAACTCGGCACTGGTGATGCCGAGTTCTCTTTGGAAGAACTCGGCACTGGTGATGCCGAGTTCGATTTGATTTTTTATTGCCCAACACTTCAAATTCCAGTCGAATTGAGTTGCCAGGAGAATAGTGATTCAGATAGAACTCGGCATTGGGGATGCCGAGTTCTATTTGGTCCTGTTCTCCTGGCACTCAAATCTTGTGTGAAAATGGGTGACGGCCAGGTGGCCCAGGTCTACAATAGAACTCGGCATTCTAGATGCCGAGTTTCATAGGCAGAAGTCCAATTCAATAGGCTTAAGTAGGCAAATTTGCGGTCCTAAAAAATACATTACATTCATTCGTCTTACAATTATCGTCTTACAATTAATCAACTCTTAAAAATGATTTAAGTCGTACATTCATTCAAGTCATAACAAAATACATTACAAATACATTACAAGTCTTACAATTAATCAACTCTTACATTCATTCGTCTCACTAAATAGTTACATACAAAATATTTTGCTATATAGGTTCCTTGCATCGCTTTCGGTTATGCCCTATACCGCCGCATCTCCCACACCTTACCTTTCTTCCAGAGTGTTCGTCCATCTCGTTTCGGATTCGCGTTGATTTAGGCCGACCGGGAGGTCTTTTGGTTTGGGGAGGCTTCATTGTGATGGTGCCTCGATCTGGCCAATACCTCACATCAGGAATTGGGATAAATATCGGTTTGTACGCCTCCTTGTACATTTGAACCTCATAATACGGGGACACCAAATGTGAAGTGTTGACATTTGCATGTCTGCCACTGCAAACTGCTAGTACATGTGAACATGGGACGTGCATTGCAATTATGTATCCACAAGTGCAAGTAATAACTCCTTCTTCAAATTTCACGAGGTATTTTTTCTGGTCATTGGCTTCAACCTGGTACATCAGCTGGTGGTACCGAATTACTGTATGTGTTCTGGCCAGATTGCTGTTTGTCATCACCACGGTGTGGACTGTCGGTACATATGTTTCATTCCACGACTCGGCGACGTCCCTTCTTTTAACAAAGAATTTGTTCAAGCGGAGAAAGGTCATCAAAATCATGGTTGTAATTGGCATACCGCGTGCCCCTCGTAAGACATTGTTGAAGCTTTCTGACATGTTAGTTGTCATACATCCGAAACGTCGACCCCCGTCGTGACAACAAGTCCATCTTTCCAAAGGACCTTGATGTTGAATCCACTCGTATATCGGCTTATGTTCCTCTGCAATAGCCTTCATTAACTCTTCAAATTTCATAAATGAATGAGTTTTACCCGCTTCATAAAACTTGATTTGTCCCAATCTTTCCTTGCAATTTCGATGTTTAGCAAGATTTGCTTTCATGTGTCGAAGACAGAATCGATGTACATGGCCCTCCGAAGGTGGAAATGCGGCTCGCACACAAGCATTTATTCCCGAAAATCTGTCGGTGATAATACACAAATCGGGTCGCCTTGTAACTCTACTTGCCAGCAAATGAAGGAACCACGTCCACGACTCTGTATTCTCGCTCTCTACAACAGCAAATGTCAAAGGAAAAATTCCGTTGTTTGCATCTGTGCCCACAGCAATTAGCAATAAACCTCTATATTTGCTATAGATGTGCGTTTCATCCACACTGACAACGGGTCTACAATAATGAAACCCACTAATTGAAGGCCCGAATGCCCAAAATACACGCTTAAACATCTCCTCGTCTGAATTTATCTGGACAGACTCTATTTCGACAACAGATCCTTCATTGTTCTGACAGAGAACTGTGACGAACCTTCGCAAATCTTTAAAATTGTCTTCTTCGGCACCATATATTCAGTTCAACGCTTTTTGCCTAGCATGTCATGCTTTAGCATAACCGATTTCAAGTGAGTATTTGGTCTTCACCCTTTCCATTATTTCAGCAGGAGTAATTGTGAACTTAGTTCTAACAGATGGCATTATCAAGTCGCATACAAAATTAGCACTGCATTGTTTGTTGTCGTTTAACAATATCGGATTGGAACAAGTGTGCTCGGCGTCGTATGTTTTAACTTGAAAATATCTGCAGCCTTTTGGAACAGACGCATGTAGACGCCATTTGCAGTTATCTTCATCACGACGAATACAACTACGAATGGAATATGAAGTTCAACATTTTAACATACATCCAAAAGTATCATATAAAAACAACCAAATAAGTTCACAATTAATTCTCTATCCTAAGTGACCTCTCAATCTCTTCTTCCTTTTAGGACGTGCTTGAGCACGTCCTCTCCCCCTGCCGCGTCCCCCTCCTCGTGCTGCATTCTCAGTATCCTGAGTCAGACCGCCAACGTCTTCTTGAGAGTGTGAATCATCTTCAACGACGCGATCCTGACTCAAATGTAATGCTGGTTCTTCAGCACCAAAACACATAAGCAAGCCTTCATTTTTTCTTTCAATTTTCCAACCATCGAAGAACCTGTCTTGTGATCTTTGATCACCTCGTGAATTTGATGGAGTTCTTCGTGGAACTCATAAACTCCGTGCACCTACAGATAATTAAAATTTAATGAAACACTAAACAATTTTTAAAAGTGGTAATTGTTTAAATAAATGTTTAAATCTTACCATCTCTCGCTCTCTACCCGCTCGAGGTCTGTATAAGGTATTATTCGGAGCCAATGGGTGATGAACTATCCAACGCACGGTGATGCTTCAGTACCATTCCATATACAGATGTGTGCTCTCTTCAGGAGTGACACCTAGGAGTGGTCGCTCAAACTGTAGATGATCTCTTCTGTGCGACCAATGCTGAATGAATTGGTGATTTTCCGCCAACCAATTCACATCCGACCTTCCCTGAGCCGATTTCACTACATGTCTCTCCATCGGCTCTGGAATGTGCTGCTGTAGACCGAACTGTCTCATCACTCGGTCTGGACAATGCATAACCACCTCACCAAAATTTATAAGCCAAGTACGGCTCGTCCAGATCTCTGAACCTTCCGTACATAATGGTGGTAACTGACTAAGATCCAAATTTACATAAGGCTCCCAGATCACTTGATCGAATTCCTGCACGTCCAGCTCATTCCGATAAAAATCAAGTGTCGTCGTCTTCGCACTACCCTTGAATGTTCTTGGTCATCTCCAACGGGATCCTAATGGTGCCCTCTCGTCCTCCGGGTATACTAATGGTCTGTTCTTCAAAGGTCTCCCAATGTGTAAATGTTCCCAGCACCACAACTGCAGGAACGTAAGAAAACCACACAAATATTTCGTCGGAATCAGTGAGGCTTCGTCTAACATGTGATATAAGTGGGCCAGAGCCGCACTACCCCAACTGTACTCCGATGCGACTGCCAAATCTCCAAGCAAAGACAGATACTTCAAGTGAACCATCGTCCCACTCTTATCTGCCAAAATACTACATCCCAGCTGGAACAGAATGAAGGCTCTGGTGTGTCGTGTAACCGTCTCCTCGTCAGCATCAAAAGGCAACTGCTGAAACCGAGCTTGCAACCAAGCCAGAGTTACGGAACCCTTACGACCCAAGTCATCGGGGACCTGACCCAATAAATCCATGCAGACCTCTGACCAAATGTACTCCTGAGACTCACACACCGGCAAACCATCTACGCGCAAGCCGGTAATCATCGAGATGTCACGCAAGGTGCACGTCATCTCACCATGTCGCAGGTGAAATGAATGAGTCTCCGGTCTCCAACGCTCGACCATCGCCCCCAGCAAGGTATGATCCAACTGAACTCGGCCCAACCGAGTGACTGTGTCAAACCCTGCCATATCTAGCAGAAACAGCATCCTCTCATCAGTGATCTGTCATTCGTTGAGCTTCGATCCATGCTCAACGCATTTTACACCATCAACATCCTTCTGCATAAATTTAGAGAAATGTAAGAATATTGAAACTCACGTGCAAATATTTAACTTGAAAACGTAAAATACTTACAAAATCTTTGAACAAGTCAGACTTGTGGTTGGCCTGCAAAACCAACATTGATCTGTCTACCGGACCCTGTGAAGCGTAGCTACCTCTAACTGAACCAGTACTAGAACCACCAAACTCCATCTGTACCGGCTGTAAACGTCGAACAATCTCTCCAATAAAATCAACTACAATAAACAACGTTAAGAATCATGTCAGAATGTTTTTAAAAATTTTGACAGAACCTCTCCTATATTTTTCAAATTGGTAAATTTAAACCTGCACGGTAAAATAAACTAACAATACTACAAACTTCAATTCTAACATACATTCAAACTCACATACAGTTAAACTCAAATAAATCACTTTTAAGTTAACATTCATTCAAATTAACATACATTCAAACCTAAATAACAACAAAAAATCTAATTTTAATCACAATAATCATACTTCAATTCAACTATTTTTAAGATGACTACCGTAGACCTATAATCAACAATACTAACTTCAATAATCAACTATCAAACAAGAAATAAAACGTTTTGCCTAAAAACCCAAAATTGAATTCGAGTTTTCACCAAAACGGGTTCCTAAACCAACAAAAACACTACAATCATACATAAAACAACAATGTATATCATCCTAATAAATAAAAAAGGCAATAAAACGGTGGAAATCGAAAAAAAATCGAAACCCTAACTTGAAAAACTCGGAAACTCGGCGGATGGGGGAGATGGGGGCGTCGGGCTGCTTACATAGCCCGACGGAACTCGGCGTTTGTAACGCCGAGTTCACTTTTTTTTAAGTGAACTCGGCGTTACAAACGCCGAGTTCTACCTTTAGAACTCGGCATCCTAGATGCCGAGTTTTATTTCAGTAACTGTTTTCCTGGGCGTCAATCGTCTCATGCACGATCTGAGCGCCAGGAGAACAGTTTTCAAATAGAACTCGGCACTCTAACGGCCGAGTTCTATTTGAATCACCTCAGAAAACGTCAAATGTTGGGCAATAAAAAATCAAATCGAACTCGGCATCACCAGTGCCGAGTTCTTCCAAAGAGAACTTGGTATCACCCGTGCCGAGTTCTCTCTGGGAGAACTCGGTATCACCAGTGCCGAGTTCTCTATGGGAGAACTCGGCATTGGTGATGCCGATTTATCTATGCACAAAAAAACAAAATCCGCCGTCGTCACGTGTCACCACGTGGTGGCAGCGGGTCTAGTTTGAGAAATACTTTTGTTTGAGGTTTATTTTGAGAATTTTTTTTCAAAAAATTTCCATTTTGAAAAATTTTCCTTTATTATTTGGTCGTTTTATGTGATTGTTTATGGTAATAGTAAGATTTTAATAGATTTTATATGGAAGTGCAGTTACAATGATATTCTTCATTTTCTACATCCAAAGATATTCAAACTTCTCTATACTTGCCAAGTGAAAGAAGACAACAAAAAGAATACTTTTAATTTCTTTTGTTGTGTACGTACAAATTGTTTTTACTTCAACATTCTTATAAATTGAATCAACCCAAAAGAAAGAGAAAACCAAAGAAAAACACATACAAGCATTTAACTTATTCCTTTCTGAGATCACTAGCTCCTAGCTAGAGTGTTATTCTCAAGTAGTAATTAGAGCTATATATTAATGGAGCATGAGATCATTTGCCAAATCCCACAACCCACACTCACTTCCAAAGTCTTGACCACCCTCTTCTCCATCATCCTCAACCTTGTCCATAATTTGACCACCACCCACTTGCTCCCCCATCACATCATTAATGGTGCAAGTGCTTCCAGTGCATAAGCTTTGACTCCAAGTTGAGGCCTCTCCATACCCGAAGACAGGGTCAGTTTGGTAATTGGTGCACATTGCCATGAGCCCCTCAGAGGGATCCCCTTGCGTAGTCCAATGCCTACTTGGTAGCTGCTCCTGCATGGCTCGGGATAGCCCGAGCTTTATTTTTTGGATGGCATCTTGTTTGTTGTCGTCGAGTTCGTTTGTGGTGGTTGATGGACCTGCAGGCATGATGAAATCGGCTCGCTTCTTGGTTAGGAGGTGGAGCATTTCGTCTTTGAAGCATCCGAGGGCCGCCTCCGCCAAGTGGGCCACTTGGGGTGGAGCCAAGGTAGTGGCGATCTCGGCCATGAGATGAGAGAAGGGCTTGTGGGTCACCGGATCGATGCCTACACCTGACAACTTCTTCTTTAGCTTTGTGTTCCAATGATTCTTCACGTCGTTATCGGTTCGACCAGGCAATTGGGCGGCAATTAACGACCATCTACTCGTACAAAATTAATTAAAGGGTTATATATATATATATATATATATATATATATATATATATCATGGGGTCATTTGCTTGGGTAGACCTCAAAAGGTGCACAATTGGTTAAATACTCCTGAGTTTTTACTATTCACTTGGGTACACCTCGTTGCACTGCATATTGCTTGCATGCCCTCGGACCGTTTGTGGGGCCCATTCCGTTAAATTTTCTGTTGGTTTATTTACAAAACACACCCTCTAAATTTCAAATATCCTTAATATTAAATATAAAAACACAAAACAAATATTTTCTTTACAAACACACCCCTTTTTCTTATTCTCTCTCTTTTATTCTCTCTCTACTCTCTCTCTCTCCACTCTCTCTTGTTTTCTCTCTCCTCCATCTCGCTACTCTCTCTTTTATTCTCTCTCTCTACTCTCTCTCCCCTCTCTTTCTCTCTCTACTCTCCACTCTCTCTCTTGTTTTCTCTTTTCTCTCTCTCGCTACTCTCTCTATTGTTCTCTCTCTCTCCTCTCTCTTTACTCTCTCTCCTCTCTCTACTCTCTCTCTCTCTCTCTCTTCGGTTCTCTCTTCTCATCTCTCATTCTCTTCGGTTCTCTCTTCTCATTCTCTCATTCTCTCTCTCTCTCGCTACTCTCTCTATTGTTCTCTCTCTCTCCTCTCTCTCTACTCTCTCTCCTCTCTCTACTCTCTACTCTCCCTCTCTCTCTCTCTTCGGTTCTCTCTTCTCATTCTCTCTCCTCTCTCTCTCTCTCTTCGGTTCTCTCTCCTCTCTCTCTCTCTACTCTCTCTCCTCTCTCTACTCTCTCTCTCTACTCTCTCTCCTGTCCTCTCTCTCTTCCAAACTTAGATGTAGCGTACCTGATACCATGCCCAGGACCACATGTTATTTTGGTAATATTGATATTTGAAGATCCCCTTCCAACAGCAATGCAGTCATCTCCTGCACCAATTTAAAAAACAAATATTGGTTTAGTTTATATAAATTCATAAGTGACTATTTATATAACCATGGGTTTAATTATCACCTGATGCAATCGTGGAATTGGTAATGAAAACGTTCTGGCTCTCCTGGACGTGCATACCGTCTGTGTTGGGACTGTCTTCCGGAGAAGAGAGAACATGAGAGAGAGGAGAGAGAATAGGAGAGAGAGAGAATGAGAAGAGAGAACCGAAGAGAGAGAGAGAGAGTAGAGAGAGGAGAGAGAGTAGAGAGAGGAGAGAGAGTAGAGAGAGGAGAGAGAACCGAAGAGAGAGAGAGAGTAGAGAGAGGAGAGAGAGTAGAGAGAGAGGAGAGAGAACCGAAGAGAGAGAGAGAGAGAGAGTAGAGAGAGGAGAGAGAGTAGAGAGAGAGGAGAGAGAGAGGAGAGAGAGAGGAGAGAGAGAACAATAGAGAGAGTAGCGAGAGAGAGAGAATGAGAGAATGAGAAGAGAGGAGAGAGAAAACAAGAGAGAGTGGAGAGAGAGAGAGTAGAGAGAGAATAAAAGAGAGAGAATAAGAAGAAGGGGTGTGTTTGTAAAGAAAATATTTGTTTTGTGTTTTTATATTTAATATTAAGGATATTTGAAATTTAGAGGGTGTGTTTTGTAAATAAACCAACAGAAAATTTAACGGAATGTGCCCCACAAACGGTCCGAGGGCATGCAAGCAATATGCAGTGCAACGAGGTGTACCCAAGTGAATAGTAAAAACTCAGGGGTATTTAACCAATTGTGCACCTTTTGAGGTCTACCCAAGCAAATGACCCTATATCATGTTAGTGAAATCAAATAACAGTGTCTTGAATATATGTATATACCAATTGGTTTTGTGACTATATATACATATATACCTATTTCCAACGATGGAGTGAACCTTGATGATGGTTTGCTCTTCATGCTCGGTAAAATCACCACGTTTAAGATCAGGTCGAAGGTAGTTGGTCCACCGAAGTCGACAACTCTTTCCACACCTTTGCAACCCTACAAATAACAATTACAATTAACATACGTAAAAACACAACACAATTTAACCACATCAGCAATCATGCATGCAAAACCATTAGACTAGCTAATTAATACAAGTAACTCGACAATTACTTACCAGCATTCTTAGGGATGAGACGCCAATTTCGGGTGCCATGTTGAGCAATGTAAGAAGACAGCTTATTGTCCTCCTCAGGCGTCCACTGGCCTCTCTTAACATTATCCTTCTCACAACAAGGAATCCGACCCATCACTCTATATAACAACCTCAACTTCTTGATTTGGTTACACTTGTGGCACAAAATCTAAAGTGATAGTAGCTTGCAATGCATGAAATTAAGTGTTGGAGATGCTGGTATATATGTGTTGTGGGGTGTAAAGAAGAAGAAGAAGAAGAAGAAGAAGAAGAAGAAGAAGAAGAAGAGGAAGAGGAGGAGGAAGATGGCAAGGTGAGCTCACGTGTGGGTACGTATGAGCATTGAAGGGGCATGATTTGAATAAAGAATTCAACGCCCGTTAGGCGCGTGAGGCTCGGCAGGTTGCTCACCCACAACACACCCGGTCAACTCTTGTGCTCTAAAATCCATGTATCATATTATATTTAAGCTCAATACTGTGTGATTTTTGTGATATCTAAACATTAATATAGTTTTGGTTGAAAATTTTGTTTGGTGGGTCAATGTACTCTTATTGTCAAAAGTTAAAGAGACCTTGAGATGGCCACAACTGAAGATCAAGTTATTGAGAATTTGAGATAATTGATGTCCTATGCATGTGTGCAGTTGATGTCGCTGTAAATTATTCTCATAAATTGTTGAAGTTGCTTGAGTAATTAACTTTGGATTGTGAAGTTTTGAAAGAGGAGAAGAAAAATCTAATATATGGATAATTACCGAGCAAGTAAATTTCTGCTATGGCCCAAACGGTTGGCCATATATATAACCTGTCCAGGGATTTCAGTGGTTGCGACAACCCACTGATAGAGAGAGAGACTGAGAGATTTTAACTGTATTAGCCGATATTGAAAGGATGGTATTGGTATTAATAATAAGAATAATGAAAAATATAGGAGCAACGTGACATGTATTTGCTTCTCTTGTTAGTTGTTATTGTCTTAATCAATACTAGCTAGTATACTTGCATCTACAAAGCCTGCAATAACCAGCAATAATGTATTCACAACTATATATAGGAAGATAACATGTTTAATCATGAAAAGAAGGAATTGAGTTACAGCATTACAAACTTATTTTGTAGTTATATATTATAAACACTCTTTCATGACAGCAAAGCATTATCTTTCATGTTCTGTGGTTATGATTTATATCTACAGGACAGGTTACTTGTGTGCATGTGTGAAGGTAAACATGCATGTTCTTTGCTTGAATTGCATTTTGTAATGAACTTTCTTTGCAAGAGTCCAATATTAGACTTTTTTCTTTGGAGAAAAATGGTTTTGCAACTAAAAAAGTAACACTTAAAAGCTACATGTTGAGCTTGAGTGCCGAGCTTAGATTGAGTTGTGACTTCAGCGGATGCATGTGAAAATTGAAGCCAATTCTCGCACAAGAAGTTGCAGTTCCATTCCTTAGCATGACTGTTGTTTCGAGCATTTTTGCCGAACTTGTTTTTCAGAATAACTATTTGAATATCATGGATTTTGCACAATCATAGGTAACCTGAGACCCTAAGTGTTGTATTTTGCAAATTGACACAAATCAAACAATAAGTTTTTTTGTGGGATGGGAAGACCCACTTTTCCACACCTATACACAAAACAAATAATCAAATATATAAAGAATTCATCCAGACATCATACTTTAATATCCTTGTAATGTCTCCCATCGTACTGAAATTTCCAATCAAGTAGGTTTTACATCTCTTCAAATTCCCAATCTTCGGAAGGAACTTGTCACAGATGGCCTCAAAACTTCCTATAAAAAATTATGAAGCTGAGCAGATTTGAAACACTGCACAAATATGTCCTTTTTTCACAGGTCTCAGCTCAGTTTCTCATCTGCAAGCCCAACAATGGATCCAACCAATGTAAACATGCACAAGCCTAAGAGACAGAGCCCAAATGTCTGAAGCAAGATCCATTTTTTCGACCAGGCGACGATCTTTTTCTGTACTATATACATCTGTACAGGGAAATATACCACCATAAACATGAAGCTAACGCTACCTTGGATACCCAATACGATGTTGAAATAAGGGACCACCAATGCAATGCTTGTCGTCAACGCCACATATGTGGTTCTCAAACATAAGGTGAAAAGGTTCAATCTGTAAGGCTTCATGAATGGGATGTGGATGGAATAGAAGTTGTTCACAAACCCGTTGTCTGGAAATTTCTCTGCGAACCAGTGGTCTACTGATGCAAATACTGGCTGACTATAGACCTGCAAAATGTTGGAAATTTTTAAGAATAAATTCTGACAAACAGTCAGTAGATGTGATTCTGCTTCTGGATTTTATAGAAAAATACCTGATATCCTCCTACCAAGTGAATAAAAATGCAAACATTGGCAAAGTCGAGGACCCAATGTGAGCCGTAGGATTCAAACCCAGACAAGAGGTATCCTGGTGTCTTGTCCCCAAAAGCCGCATACCCGAAACAACCGCAACACATGTAGAAAAATGTAGTAATAGCAACCGATGCTGCTGAAGCCTTCTTCATGGTCTGGTTCTCTGCTGGTGGTGACTTCAAAGTGTCCTTCAATCATTAAACCATGAACAACTTTAAGATTCGAAAGTATAAATGTTACTCTGTTCGCAACATAAGAGGCGTTATGGTTTGATGTATAAAATATTTAATTTGGTTCATTCACCATATCTATAAAATTCAAAATGTTGATTGAAAGTAATTAAGAAAGAGAATTTCGTCCACGATAGATGTGGAACTATTTTTTTCTAACACCTTCATGCAAGTTGGGCTAAAATTATCCCCACGTGTCTGAAAGTAGCAAACATGGGTTATAGTGGATTCTTACTGGTGGATACACCAGGATCCAATTGCATAATTACTTTTGCAGGTCCACCCTTCACCCCTTTCTTTAGAACCCAAGAACATGAATTGAGGTAAGGGACATGGCTTTCTTATAAAGTGGTCTACAATTTGTAGGCAAGACTAATGTAGTATTATCTATACCAAGATGAAATAGTGTCACTAAATACGAGGAGCATCACTGGGTGGAGAAATGTGAAGCATGCATTACCTGTATCTCAAGTAGAACAACAAGGAATGGATAGGCAAATGCAACGTCTCCAAGTGCTTGAGAAACTCTCCATGTCTTCTGGGATGCTGTAGCTGCCGGAACTCCATAAATAGTACCCTTTATTTCTCCATTCACTGGAATTTAAATTATAAGGCATAGATTAAACGACGAATAGGATGATGGGAAGAGGATCATAAATTGTATAATCTATGAAGAAATGGGACCTATTGCTTTAGAAAGACCATAAGCAAATCCGATGGACGAATAAATGAATGACATAATAGCAGCAAGCATAGAGAGCCATGCCATGTTGTGAAAATCTGGTATTAAGGAGCAAACTATCTGGATGGCTCCAAATATCAACACATATATGCCAATGTCAGAAAAGCAATCAGCATCATGTCCTTTTCTAACATAGCAGTTTGACTCCTGAATTGCACTGCAGTTTGATTATAAACAAGGAGAAACCAACCAGTAAGAGGGTGGATTCTTGAATAACAAACTTATATGATACTAATCTGAAAGGTGAAAATTAATTTATTTTCTTGGAACTGACGTGAAGAACTCATATCTTGCTTGATAAGCAATTCTAACATAGTGAGATTTCTGATATGAGGGGGTTAGTACTATACACATAACTTGGTACCAGAGCAACTAAAAACATTCCTCTATGTGTTTTCAGTTACAGCTACACCAAGTCCAAAGTTGCTGTGAAACTTACAGCTTTCAAATAAAGATAAGATCTGAATGTCTCTCTTTCTTTTCCCTGAAAGGTCTCATCCTACAATTTTCCCTCGGGAAGTTACGGCTACCGTCAAATAAATTACCTCATGCTTTTGGCAGATGTAACTGTGTATGCAATCCCAACTCCAAGTAAACATAATTCTCGAACAAATCCACATAACCATGCACTCTTCTCCCCTGCAAGGACACCAAGCCACATCAAAAATAGAATTCTCACACAGAGCCATGACCATCGTTACCACTAAATAGGAATTAAATATTGATTGCAAAAGTTAATACCCAAGTTGAGCTTGACAGCTTCGATGTAAGTCCGGTTCCTAATCTGGCCATCAACTGGGTCGGGAGATCGATAGCAATCGGCAAGGAAGGTGGACTGGCAATATGTGATAAAGGCGAATCCAAGCATGGCCAGAGGACCAGCAATCCATCCGAGCTGAGCCACACTCCATGAAAGTGATAGAACTCCAGATCCTATTACTGCTGTTATTATGTGGGCAGTGGCAGTCCAGACATTTCCTACGAAAACCACAAAGTTTAAGGCCCCTTTAGGTGATTTGCAACTTTTTATTTCAAAATTTCATATTTTAAGTTTACATGTAATTGTTTGAAACATAATTTACGTGCACTAGTGTTTTGCTAAGATCATAGGAGCCCTAAGAAACGAGGGAAGAAGAAAAAACACAATATATTTGACTAGGAAAAAAAACCTTTGTCAGGATGTATTTTAATGAAAAACAAGTATCTACAACGTAGTATTTGGGGGTGATCCAAACACCATTTGTGGGTTTAAAACTTTGTTTCCAAAAAATACATATGTGTTTTTAGAAACCTTTTTTTTGGGCTATCCGAACATGCCCTGACGAGTGGGCAATCTTACGCTTCATTTTAGTTCCTTTAAAGGTTTCATTTCAGATAAAACACCATGTACCTTCTATAAATTAATAAACCTTTGAACTTTATTTGGGTTGACAATTTGAATTATTGGAGCCATCAAGGAATTTAACTGAATGGTGCAGTTCAGAAGCAAGTAATCCATGAAGATAAGCAAATAAGATTTTCTACAACTTGCGAATTGGGATGAAATATGACAAACACCTTGTGGAATAACCGAAACGCAAATTAGTTCGACTTTTGAAAACCCAAATTCCTATGTCATCATGTTGCATGTCCATCATCATTCCAGAACAACAAGAAGCCTACAAAATCTCAACTTCAAGTGCTCAAATTTCAGACAACTTATGGTATATAATAGCATTTACAAAACAATTAAAAACAACCCTAAATTACGCATGAACAGAAGTACCAAAAGCAGATCGAAACTAAGACACGTTTCATACTGGTCAATACCTGTCCTGAGAATTTGATTCTCGCGATGAGATGGATTTGGGGTTTCCCCAAGCAATTGATTCTTTTCATCCTCAGAGTCTCCCATTCCTGCACTCAACGAACAGAACGGAAGAGGAAAAAAAACATTATTATTGTCGAAGTCTTTTATAGGGTCTATCCTCAACAAATAAAGAAATCAAGGGAATTTTGCATTTGCGCCTTCCATTTTGATCTTTTTTACTGAATTGCTAAACATCGCCCCAAAATTACTTAAATCGCCCCTTGAAATTACCATTTTGTCATTCTCTCATTTCTACTGCTATAACGCGACATTTTACCCTCCTATCACACATTTCTCTTCATCTTTCTCTTATAATCATAAAAATAATGTTTTGGAGGTCAATAATGAGCCAACGGATGCCCCAGTGTACTCGAATCTGGTAAAATATCTAACATTTTTAATAAAAAAATAATAAAAATTTACGGACGCCCGAAGGAGTCGTCCCCACGTAGGAGGGGCGTCTGGGTAAGACGCCTCCCCCATAGGGGAGGCGTTTTACGCAGACGCCCCGCCCATGGGACAGGCGTCTGTGTAAGACGCCTCATCCATTGGGGAGACGTCTTACCCAGACGCCCCCTCCTACGTGGGGGCGGCTCCTTCGGACGCCCGTAATTTTTTATTATTTTTTTAAAAAGATAATTGATTATAAATTTAGATAATTGTTAAATTAATTAATTAATAAGTTAATAATTCCTATATTCGGATGACCAACAATTTCAAAATCCAAAAAATTTCCAGGGGGCGCTGCCCCCTTGCCACCCCCGCCATCTCACCGGCGAGGTGGAATGCCGCTCGCTCACCGGGGAGCGAGACCCCCGAACGACCTGTCGAGGTGGTATTTGTAAGTCATGATGTTTTACCGCCGGAGGATTTTGGATCTTAAAAAATGTTGGATCTGGAATTTTTTTGAATCTTCATCACTTGCAAAAAACATATTGTAATCCGACCGGTTACCACCGAAAACTTGCAAAGAAACGTCAAATAATTTGAGATAACACACCGTATAATTTTAATTTGACAAAAAAAACTAAAAAAAAAGGGACGTGACGTCTGGCTAAGACGCCTGTACCATGGTTGAGACGTCTTAACCAGACGCCTAGACAATGGTACAGACGTCTGGCCTAGACAATTGCATTCTCCAATCTTCCCGATCCCCTCCAGTTCTCTCCGTGATTTCAAGATTTCGGTTAATATTATTTTCTATTTATTTATTTTAAGTTGCTTCCTTAAGGTCGGGGATGTTAAAGAATTCCCGACCAATGCGGAACCGATCCGCTTGTGGCCCCACCCACCAAACTGTCCCGCATCCGCTTGGGGCTATCCAAACATGCCTTGACTTGTGGGCAATTTTATTCTTCATTTTATTGTCTTTTGTGTTGTTGGGAAAACTAATGTAATATACTTCCTAAAAATAAACATTTGAACTTTATTTTCGTTGTAAATTTGAATTATTGGAGACATCAAGGAATTAAAGTGAAGGGTGTAATTCAGAGCAAGTAATCTTTGAAGATAAGCAAATAAAATTTTATACAACTTGCAAATTTGGATGAAACATGACAGATTTGGGAATCGATTATTAGTCTTGACTATTTAAAGACAATGGATCTCATAATTGAGCTAACTTCAGTCGGTAAGTTGTTCAATTCTAGACAACAAGTTACTTGTGGTATATAACAACATTTGCAAAACAAGTTCTGTTTAAAAGAAACTCAAATAACACATGAACATAAGTAGCAAAAATAGAGCAAAATCAGGACATTTTTCGTATTTGTCAATACTTGTCCTGAGGATTGCACTCTCGCGATGAAATAGATTTGGGGTTTCCCCAAGCAATTGATACTTTGCATTTAGGGTTGTAAATGGGTTGGGTAAAAATCGTTTAACCGTCCTAACCGAACCGACAGGTAGGATCACGGGTTGTAAAAATCATAATCGTTTAATAAATGAGCGGATAAGGGTTGTGAAATTCATAACCATTTAATAAATGGACGGATAATGTTACATGATTTAACCCGTCCGTTTAACTGTTTAACCGCGAAACATAATGAATATATATAATATTTTGTTATATATACTATATACATATAATTGTTTGTATTGTGTGGATGTTTGATGTTGTTTTATATGAATTTGTTGATGTTTAGATTATGAATTTTGGGAGGTTTTGATTGTAAAATTATGGATGTTATGATGTTTTTAACAAGTTTGACAAGTTTTTATCCATTTAACCATTTACCCAATTCTTATATCAATTTTAGTATCCATTAAGTTTTAACCATTTAACCGCCCAAAATCGTTTAATTAAATTAAACGGGTAGGTTCATGGGTAGAGGTAAAAATAAACGGGTTTCAAACCGAACCGCGAACCGTTTAATTAGACGGATAGGATCATGGGCAAGCCATATAACCGTCCACGAATCGCCTAATTACAACCCTATTTGCATTGCATCCTGACAAACAATCACTCCTGCAGTCAACAAACAAAATGGAATAAAACAAAAAACATTGAAGGGAAGAATTTTTTTTTTTTTTTTGGATGGAAAGGGAAGAATAGTCCATTATCCGAGCCTTTTAATAGGGTCTGTCCTCCTCAAGCAAAAGTCAAGGGGATTTTGCATTTGCGGCTCAAGTTTTGGTTTTATAGTGTACTTTAGTTCGGGTCCTGTTATAGACTTGTAGTTGAGAAAAATGTGAAACAATATCATATGATTTCACGGGCAAAAACTTTTGTTTATGAGTATGGTTTGCAAAGGAGTCTCGTTCAAAAAATCAAACACGAAGGATGAGATTAAAACAAAATAAATTTGACGTGGGAGACAATCATTAGATATCAATTCATCAAAATGGGACAAAAACGTAGGAGAGAATAATAGTGTAATGGATTATAATATCTTATTATTTTGCAATCAGGTACAAAATATAACACCTCCTATATATAGATGGTGGTTTCAAAGTTATAATGTTTTAGTAAATTCCCTCTAACAAAAATGTTCACATGGGTGTGTGTACACGTATACAACATGTCTTTGGTCTTTTACAAGAGTTGTTTGAAACGATAGGTGCGTTTTCTCATATATATCCGCACAATATATGTAGTTCTTGGTCATTGTCAATTTCTCATAATAGTAGTTATATGCATATCTATAAAAGACTAAATTATTAATTATATCGTAAACCTACTTAAATTGTCCGTACAAATTACCATTTTGCCATTCTACTTATATAACTCTTCATTTCACTCTTCTAACATCACTTTCTCTTCATATTACTCTTTTATTCACCACATACAATGTCAAGGAGGTCAAGAAAAGAACCAGCGGACGCCCCGGATTACTCAAATCTGGTAATTTCCCTTGTTTATTTTAATTAATTTTTTAAATAAAAAAATTTAGGTGGGGTGTCCGCGGGAGACGCCCCAACATAGGGCAAGGCGTCTGAGGGAGTCGCCTCCCACGTAGGGGAGGCGGCTCCGGCAGATGCCTCCCCCAACGTTGGGGCGTCTCCCGCTGACGCACCAATTTTTTTTAATTTATTTAAATTGATTATAAATTGTGATAAATTTAAAATAAATTGAATATTTTAATAATGAATTAAATTAGTTTAGTAAATCCTTTATTGATTATAAATTGTGATAATTACTAAATAAATCGATTGTTAAGTTAATAATTAGTTTAATTATTTTAGTAAGAAATTATTGATTAAAAGTTGTGATAATAGCTAAATAAATTGATTATTATGTTAATAATTGTTGTGTATGATTTTAGTAAAGGATTATTGATTAATTGTGATAATTGCTAAATAAATCAATTATTAAGTTAATAATTAGTTTAATTATTTTAGTAAATCCATTAATAAAATTTTATTTTTAAAATTGAATTAATAGTCATCGGGTTAACGTGGAGGAAAAGGGAAATCAATTCCCTTACGCGCGGTACGTAGTGTACCAGATGAGTCAGGTCCTCGTCATCCACATAAACGGGGTATTTCTGCTTCAGTTAGGAGAGAGAGAGAGAGAGATCTTTTACGTCGTTGTCAGACACCTGGGGATGCATATTATTTGCAGTGGTTTGGTAGGTGCTTACATCCACTTATCGTACGCGGTATCATTCCGACACCGGAGAGACCACTGGATAGGACATGTGCCGATGCGGTAAGTTTATCTAATTTTATTTGTAATTGTAATGTATATTTTGTTATTATTATTAATGTACGCTGATTTTTATGTTGCATACAGTGGATGAGTAGGGCGATACAGTGTACGCAGTCGTTCTTGCGACAGAGAGACAGAATGCCGACTGAGGATACGAGACTTGCATGTGCAGATTTAGATCGCCTCATCGAGGATTGGAACAACCAGTTGGGCATTTCGGACCATGATTCAGATGCTGAGTTGTAGTTCACTTGCTCTTACTATCGTTTTATTATATGTTACACTATTACTACATTTGTTGGTATTTGCTTATGCTTATCTGTGTACTCTTATTATTTATTTCTTACGAACATATCTTCTACTTATTTCTTTGACTATCGTATTTTTAATATTTATTTCTCATGAACATATTTTCTACTTATTTCTTTAGATATCAAATAATACTTAAATTTAAATCTGGTAAAAAAAACACAATATATTATACATTACAAATGCATTACAAATTACAATCAAAATGTACTACATAACCGGTTCCAATACGTCATCTTACTTTCGTACTGATCCTCCCATCCAACAACACTCTCATCTCGCATTTGATACCACAAGGTCGTTATAGGAGGTACTTGGAAATCATCAATTAATTTCAAACGAATAAAATGTTTGTAACTCCCTAAATGAGCAATGATCAACTCTCTGATAGACATCGTCATGGCAGACAGACTCTTCCAAGGTAGCACAGTAAGACACAGGAACAACGAACCATCTGTTCCCATTGAGAAATACATAACCACACTTGTAAAAATTATCAATAGGAAACAAGTCGGCCCAAACCTCCATATAATGATCCTCGTCACAAACTCCTCTGCCTCAATCAATTCGTTGACGAGCATGTACCATATAGCCAAAATAGACACTCTCATAAATAGGATGTGCACCTATCTCATTAGAAATCGCACAACAGACGTACGACCAGTTGTCTTGACCACCATGGAAGACATCGGCAACACATCGAAATCCACAGTTGCCATCAGCACGTACGTCATTCCACCTCTCCAGAAATGGTAAAATGATTCCTGACAGTCTATCAACATATGGGAAGTTGTCCACGTCAATCCGTCCGGACACTGTAAGATAGATAAATAACAATTCATTAAAACAAGATAATTAGGAGATAATATATTCAACCTCATCTAGATTACTGATGTATATTAAATAATAACAAAGATATCGTCATACCAGATTCTGTGCCCGTGTTCACAGACGATCGAGACGAATTGGAAGACCCATGCTCCCACTACTGCCAGACCGACCACGACCTCGTTCAGCATACTCGAATGCACTCGGGTCCCGATGTGTCGACTTTCCCCTAGGTCGACATCGTACCTTAATATTTTCTGCGGGTTCTTCATAGTTCGACTGATCGGGGTGTAACTGTTCGTATAAAATACGAGAGACACTACGAATTACTGCAGGGTCGCTCTCCAAAATCTCAACAACGAGCTTCCAAAAATGCTCGACGTCTTGTGCTGACTGATCCACAAACTCTGACATCTGGACTCCTTCTCCAATGACAAATGTTTTCCAGAATGGATGAATATGCTCTAAATAAATTCCATCACCTGACGCAAAACACTCGTACATGGTACATGCACAAGGAATCCCATGTGATGTCAGAAAAGCACACCCGCAACGATATTCAACTTCATCACTTAAGTCATGCATTCTCTTCAACTCCTGAGTCAATAACGACAAGCAGCGATTCGAAACTCGGACATTTATGTGCTGAAACAAAGGACCTATGTAGTTTGCCAAAATTCGACGTCTCGAATCTTCAAGAAAGTTCTGAATATTCGTCGGCTGCATTTCAATAACCGAGTTCACGCGGTCGAAAAGAGTGTCGAGAGCGGCAGTTGATGTAGTGATCCACCCTTTCAGAACCGAATGTGCACTTTCCACCCTGCAGTTCGTAGTGTTGCCGAAATAAAGAACTGTATTCGTCCAATTCAACGCAAACTTTTCCTTATGCATCAACCATGTGTCTTCCACATACTCCGTGAGCACTGGGCACGACTTGTAAGAATCTTTCAGATTACAGTCTGTTCTATCATAATCTGTATGTGAATCAGAAAGCACGACTCTCCTCCATTTTCCACGCCTAAAACTCTCTGCAAGCTGCTTGTCCTTGCCGAATACGTGTTATGCGTAGTTGTACACGTCTTTGTTGATATGTCAGGTGCATAGTAAATGAGCAGACTCAGGAAAAACCTCTGCCACTGGTCGCATCAGACACATCTCCCGGTCTGTTATTATTGCAGTCGGGCTAACAATATTCAATAACAGATCTCGCAACCTCTCTAACACCCACCGGTAACTAGACTCGATCTCATCCTTCAAAATCGCATATCCGACAAGGAAATTCATGTTTGTTGGAGTAACCCCAACCATCTCAAACAAAGACATCTTGTACTTGTTCGTCTTATACGTCGAATCCATGCAGATTACGAATGAGTATGTACGCAACAACTGAACTAAAGTCGGATGTGCCAAAAATGTGAGAGTGAGGACATTAGTTTCTTCATCTGCCACAATCCAATGCAAATAGTTATGCTGCACAGCTTGACTGAGAAACAGCTGCGCGAGATTCCTGTCTTCAGATTTCGTCCTCCTCATGTACTCTCTGAAGTTATAAATGTGTCTTTGATTGAGATTATCGTCCGGGAATTTCTCTTTTACCGCCAACAAAATGTTACGTGGTCTTGTTTGTGCCTCTGTCATATCACGAACAATTTGCTTGACCCCAACACTAAGTCTGTTGACTTGTCGGTGACCCTCTGAATAAACTGCAAGTACGTGGTTGTGCTGCCCATAGGTGCTACTAGAAACAACGACTCATCCATCATGATCCCGTCGCTCCACAACTTTTACCAAAAAACGACAACCGCAACATTTTCTTTTGTATTCTTTCGCAGTGCAATACTCGTATCACGAGAACTCATTTCACGTCTGTGATCACATCTCAGGTAATAATTCATCTGATTATGATGATATAACCAAAAAAAATTCGGCTCCTATTGCAACTTGTTTCGCCCATTTACAAACTTTCTCGATTGTTGTAAATATTTCTTTACTATCAAAAAACTCACTGTAATCTATTCCATCACCACCGAAATCTTGCAACGGAACCTGAAAAAAATTAATTTAACAGAATTTTTTTTTAAAAACCGAGCGTCTACCCAAAACGATTTGTTTGCTCTTAGTCTTATATCACATAACATACATCATAGTTTCCTTCATTGTTAGTTGAGAGATTAAGCTTAGAGATAGATCTAGATTGATTTGGAGGACATATTGCCTTCATATACTTGTAATCTCGGTTGTTTCTCTTGTTGGAGAAGCGGAAGAAGGAAAGGAAACCCGCAGGAGACCCCTCAATGACGTAGGTACGTTGCCGAACCTTGTAAATCGCGTGTGTCGTGATTGTTTTAGGTGTGCATTTGTGTTTGCTTGTTTATTTTCATCTTATTAGTGTTCTTTTTGCAATTGAGTTTGGGAGAGAGTCCGAAGTTAATTCCGCAATCAATATTTGGTATTACGTGGTGCGTTTAATCCGTGTTTCGTATAAGTGCATTGTTAGATCCCCTCCTAACATGGGCTGCATAGAACAAGACACGGTGCAATTGGATCATTTGGGTCTTCTTGTTTGCAAGACTCTGGATGTGTTTGGGTCATTACAATTTGCATCTCGAATTTTGAGAAAAGAATTTTAGGCCTTCCATGCACTTTTGTTTCCGCACAAGAAAGGAGATTGGTCTTGTCCATGAAGTTTTTTAATTTAATGCTGCATCTTGGAATTGTAATAAGAATTCCAAATGTGTAATCATATATAACACTTAACAATCATCCAAATTTTTGAGTGAAATTATACTAAGAAATCCAATTGTCTAACCATAATATTAACACTGTATACTTGTATTTTTTTGACGATCCAAAATTTATCAATGCCCACCTCCACTTGGGACAAATGGGTTGCTATTTCTAATTGGGTGGAAAAAATCTGTATAATTGTATAACTGGAAGCCGAAAGAAAAAAATTGTATACTTGTAGTACAGAATGGTTAACCTGATTGTGTGTTGCGGCTGTTGCCTATATAATTCTTCTAAAAAGATAGTAAAGATATATATATATATATATATATATATATCTTTTTTCTGTCCATTTGGATGAGCCTATCCATCCCCTATGTTTTTAGACTAGAAGAGTCAGACAATAAGATTCCTCGTACATTTGCAGCATCAATCACAAGCTAATAAAAGAGACATGACCACTACTGGATTCCAACTCCATGAGACCATCACTAATCATGATCTGAACGACCCGGTCATCAATTCTCTTTCTCTTCAAAATCAGTTTTCTCTCTCTTCCACATCAGCTTTCTCTTTCCTCAACCCACTTTCTTCTCTTTCCTATACTATTCACATCTTAACCACACCCCAACACAACCTACATCTCTCCTCCACATCATTTCGGGGTCTATCTTGGTAAAATTTTAAAAAAAAATTAAAAAATTTCTAAAAAATCAAAACAATTATAAAACGAATTTTCAAAAAAAAAATTATAAAAAACTCAAACAAAAAAATTAAAAAAATCAAATCAAAAATCAAAACAAAATAAAATAAAAAAAATAAAATTCAACCCGGACGTGGCGTGGCGTGGCGCGTCCGGGTTGGATGACCCGGACAACCCGGGCGAAGATAACATCCCTTATTCTGCTATTAAAAATTTGTGTAACCGGTCGAAGATGACCGACCTCTCTCACTCACGACCGAAAAAATCCCGCGACAAGGGATGCTTGAGAGATTCCTTACACTCCTTCTCTTACCGCATTCTTTATCCATATTATATTGCATTTAGCTCATTTCTCTCTCTCTTGGATTAAGAACATTAAAGATCTACTGAAACTTTTATGTGGATGCGGAAGTAAGCCGTCAAGGTGAGCACAACCTTTGGGTTCATTGCTGATGTCACGTGTGCATGGTTTTGTGGATCTTGAGTTCACTGGAAGTGTCTCATCTACTTACTGTTCAAAAATGTGATTAATGTTTTATTATATATAGGTTTATTAATTAATGTGATTAATTAATAATGTGATTAATTAATGTGATTCAAAAATTAATTATAGGTTTATTTACTGTGTCTTAATATTAGTTTCACACTTAAACTTTAAAAAGTAATAATTATTACTTTGGAATTTCATTACGTAATACTCTGCACCTGAATTTTAAAAATTTATTATTTAAATAAACATTCGTATTATTTTTTGTAATTTTTTACGTCGTATTTCTAATACACTAATAAACCTAATTTTATGTGAAAGATCGAATCAGATGTTAAATATGGTTGAAATTAGAGTCGAATTGGTATTGAATCCGACCTAAATTGTAACAAGAACTGATATCCGATTTGATCTGAATTTTAACGTAAAGTTAAAATTAAATGTATATTATTAATACAACGTTAAAAAATTACAATTTTTTTTATTTATGAATATGTGTTTAAATAATAAATTTTTAAAATACAGTGGACACAGTTTTATAAATTTTTAAAATACAGTTTAAAGATAAATGTTAACTTTTAAATTTTAGAAGCGTACAATGATATTAAAGTCAGATGAACAAACTGTTATTAAACCAAAATTATATCCTAATATTTAGTTACTGACGGATATCATTTGTGATGGTTAAGCATGGGACGCATGTAGTTGTGGAAAACGAAAGATCGATGTGTGATGAAGGAGAAGGGGGGAAAACTGTCGAGATCTTTGAAGGATGGGGTCCATTGGGAAAGAGCAAGTTTCTATTACTCTTTTTTTGATTTGGAAGTTGAATTTCAACCTTAAGAATTAAGATTCTGCAAAACCTGTCAAACATTTTTTTTTGTCCAAACACCAAAAAACCCGATCCTCTCTTTGGAATCTGTTTATCTTATTAAGGTGTATAGAGCTTAATAACTGCCCTAGATTGATTACTTGACTTTTTTGTGTGTTGATTGTTTGTTGATCCCCATCAAGTGCCATAATATAAGATTTTATTTATGGGTGGAGTTCAAGATGGCAATATGAAAGCATCAACAATTGAACATGACAACGTGGTTTCCAGTCTATTATTTGAAGATTATCTCAAGCATCAATCTTGGTGTTTATTTATCGTACTTATCAACCATGAGTAAACATGGAATTCCCCCATTGGTTAACAAAAAAAACCATTTGATTGTTCATAATCTTTTTATAGTGGATGCATATTTAGACCCGGACTCAATTGAAATTCTATGGGTTCAAAAGAGTTTCCCGTTTGATGGTTGCTGAGGAAATGAAATAACTTTATGAGGCGATTTCCTCTTGTTTCCTTTGCGTTTGTTTCTCCCAATTGCAAATTACTTAATTAATAAGATAACTTCACTTTCCAACTCGTCAGTTAACCTTTTCGATTCAATCTTATTTTGTTTATTTTTAAGAAAGCTAAATTTTAAAATGCTCACCTATATTTAATTTAGCTTGAAAGCGGATAAAGGAATCTTAATAGGATTATGCTCTCTAGCAGTTTCGAAATATTAAATATCTCAGAAGACTATATGAGTTTGATAATTTTTGTCTTGGGGAAAATAAGGATTGGCTTTTTATAAAGTCAACTAACAATATTGGTATACTAAACTATGTTTTGGAACATCACCACAATAATCAAGTTGAAATTTGTTAAAATCTATCGTGCTAAAAAGAAAATGGGATGGCTTAGTTAGAATATTTTTTGTAAATAGAACTGAAAAGAACAACAAATTTTTACTCACTTACCTCCAATTCATTTAGTAAGGGGCATAAACTCTTCCATATATACTGAAAGTAAATAAGTCAAAACAAAGGCCTTTGAAAGTTCCAATGCATACAAAGTTGCATAATAAAACAAATCTAAAATAAGAAAATGGGTAAAGAAAGGAAACGTAGAGAAATTTGCGAAAATGGAAACAAAATAGTAAAAAACTCTACATGTGTATGTCGTGGCGCGCATTGAGAACATGCTTAGTTTTATGTCGAATTTCAAATCATAACCCTAAGTCATCAATACTTAAAACCCATGTTGTGTATTCCAATTACTACTTATGAGAGTAAGTACTAATATGATTTTCACTTTCATATCAACTCATGGTTAACGGGATACAATTCAGTTTGATAATTAAAATGAACAACTAACACTTAATAATAAATAAATAATAATTATGAATATAAATAAATAAATATGTTAAAATCTATCGAACTAGTACCTGCCAAAAAAAAACCTATCCTAGGTTTTCTTTATTTAAATCGTTAATATAGTAAAGTTACTTTTCTTTATTTCATAGTCTGAAAAACCTGAAAACCAGACAACTACAGTAGGTACTTCACGGTCATAGCTAGGGGTGCACATGGGTCGGGTTGGGTCGGGTTTGGGCCTCAACCCGACCCAACTCGGAATTTTCGGGTTGGGAAAAAACCCAACCCAACCCGAACCCGAACCAGTTTAGGTTCAACCCAACCCGACCCGAAATTTTCAGGTTGGGTCGGGTTGGATCGGGTTGAACCCGAATTCGGAAATTTTCTCCCAAACTTGGTCGGGTTCGGTCGACCGGTGCTTAAACGGTCGACCAGTGGCTTGAATACCCGAAATTTTCGGGTTGGAAACGGTCGACCGAGTGATGTTCGGTCGACCAGTTTATTTGGGAAAAAATAAAAAAAATAAAAATCGGGTTCGGGTTGGGTTGGGTCAACCCGACCCCCTCAACCCGAACCCGACCCGAAAATTCGGGTTTTTGATTTTCCCAACCCGACCCAACCCGAACCCCTCCCCAACCCGACCCGACCAGTCGGGTTCAGGTTGGGTTTCGGGTTGAACCCAACCCATGTGCACCCCTAGTCATAGCCTTTCATTTCTCCATCAGGTTTCCATATTATTTTACTTTACCATTAATAGTAAAAATTCTAAAATCTCGGGAAGTTTTAACCCTTAGAGAGTTAGAGCACCCTTGACGGATGCTCTAACATCCGGCGTCTGATTTGTCCTCCCTTTATGGGAGGGTGGGAAAAAATTCTCCTGTTTGAGGGAAAAATGGGCGGGAGTTCCTGCCCAAGCGGGGCAATCTGGGGGGGGGGGGGGGGGGGGGGGGGGGGGGGGGGCACGTGGTCCTTCGGATTCGTTTAATTTTTTAAAATATTTTAAAAACTGAACTGTTGTTCATCGCAGGAAAACTACTTAAATCACACATACAGATTACTATTTTGTCATTCTATCATTTCTACTTATATAACTCTTCATTTTACTCTCCTAACATCACTCTCTCTTCATATTACTCTTATATTCACCAGAAAGAATGTCTCGAATGCCGAAAAAAGAACAAGCGGACACCCCAGATTACTCAAATCTGGTAAATTGTCTTGTTTATTTTATTTTTTTTGGGTTGGGCGCCCGCCGGAGCCGCCTCCCCCTTGGCCAGACGCCCGAGTCGGAAAAAAAATCCACCTCCATTACCTCGCCGGATCCAAGTGCTTCGCCAGACATTTTCGTGGTGTTGGTACTAAGAATGTGAGTAAAACCAAGTCAAAAACTTTGTTTAAAGACACGAGACAAAAATGAGTATTAATTGATTTGTTAAGGGCGAAAAAGTAATTGTTTGGGCGATTTAAGTAATTTTTCGGCGACGAATAGTAACCCCATTTCAAAATGTTAAAAACTATTTTAAATAAATTTTTCAAATTTTTATATGGAAATATGTTTTTTATTTGTTTATATTTTTGTAAAAAAATAATTTTTTTTAACGTTTTACCAAGAATTGATCCCAAAATGACGTGTAAGAAAGAAAATGTAGGGTATTTGGGTTATTTTCTATGCGTGGTTAAGGAAAATTTGGGAAGTTTGATTTTTTGTGACTGAAAAAGAAAACACGACGTCCGAGAAATACTCAGGTGATGTTCTTAAATCACAAATCAAGAATCTATAGTCAACAAGGCAAGAAAAAAAACAACCCTACCCCGACAATTAAAGAAAGAGGTTAATTATAATTAGTGGGCTCTAACGACGGGACCTAGAGAGCAGCGACCGCTAACGTCCACGGAATATTTGGGTCGGACGGAAAGGTAGATGCCGTCACGGGCAGGTCACGTCTACCCGCACGCGTGTGGGCCCGCTGCCCGCGGGCAGCAATTCCTCCGGAACAGAACTAGACGAGAGATTTGTTGTCACCAACATGTTCTTTCTCTGCAACCTTTTTTTGTTTTCTTCTCGTTGATTTTTGAAAGGAATCCGCAAAAGCCTTAAGACAGGTGTTGATTCGCGAGTGCGCGGGTTTGGGGTTCGAATTCGCGACGAGGGTAAGTGGAAAAACTCCTTTTGGCTTAAAAACGCCTAAGTTTCGATCTTTGCCCGACCCATCTGTGGAGAACCGGGTTTGTTCCGGTTTGACGTTTCAGGTCTCTCCTTTTTGGTCTCTTCCAATCGTGGCTGCTTTTGCGGAGCCTCCAGTTGGAGTTTTTCGCAAATTTTTTGATATTTCTGTTGCTTCTTTTATTGGGGGGTTTTGACCATTTTGACTATTGATTTTTGTGTGTTTGAGAAGAGTGTGGTTTCGTGATTGAGTTGAAAAGGGTAGTTTTATCCCTGAAATCTAGAGTTGTAGTGGAGAAGTAGCTCAACAAGTTGTTGCTGTTTTTTCCAAATGGATTCTATTTTGGACCGGATATGTTTGTTCCGTAGTTAAATGTTTTGATGTTATTTCGGGCAAAGTTTTATTGTGTTTTAAATGGGCTTCCGGGGATGGTATGGTGAGTCATTATCTCAGCATTAACTCCTGCAAATGGCAAACACTTTGTTTTGCTTTACCTGTCTATTTATGTGTTATATATCTTCTTCGGTTTCCAAGCTTGAATTGTGATAGTTGTTGCTCAACTTTATTTTGGACTTTGTTTTTGTCTTTCTTTGTCATCATGGGTTTCTAAAATCTCACGTTTGCAACTTTTCCACTTGGGTGTTGCTGTTTGAATTGCTAATTATTTCAAGTCCTCATTCAGTGAAGTCTGTCAAATTAGTGTGTTTTAGTACAGGCAGAGTTGTATACTAGTTTTATTTTGTTGACTTATGGATCTTATTGTGTAATGCTTTTCTACTTCTTTAGACTTGGGAGTTCGAAATGCCGCGGCCCATATAATTTTAAACCAAGTTAAGGATTTACCTCTGTTGCATAGTTCTTACCTTCTGTGTGAGTTTGAAGGAACTAGGAAGTAGTATAGAGTCAACGTGAAAGGTACATCTAATGTGCAATTCTTATTTCTGTGCTAGAAGAAGTTTCAAATTGTTTTGAGTTCTAGTTTTTACCTCATAGAAGCTGCACTCGTCCATTAGAATCATTTACTTTTCTGGATTCATGAAAGTGAGGGTTTTCAATTGCTTAGAATGCAAGTGTAACGTCTGATGTTTTCTTTTCTTTAGAATGAAATTTGCTGCCTAGCCTCCTTTCTTTTGCAAAATAACTACACATGCTGCACTCTGCTTCTGATAGTCATGTTTCAAATATGTTGTCTTTATTCTGCATTTGTTTCATCATTTATGCTAGTTGTTGTGAAGCATGTTCTCTTGCATTCAAACTCCACCTACGATACCTATCATTTCTTGATATTTTTAATTAATATCTAAATGATGTGGATCTTTCTTTTCCGTCTCCGATGAATGATCAATGTTTCAACCAACATCCATAATCATTAGCAATCCGCAAGCTCAGAACCAGCATACAGAAATGAACGCGAACCCAACGGTTTCCTATAATGGAGGAAACAACATTAATAATCCCTTGTCCTCAAGACAGCGATTGAGGTGGACCCACGATCTTCATGAACGTTTCGTGGATGCAGTAGCACAACTTGGTGGACCAGACAGTGGGTGCTTTCTTTTTCTCTTTCAATTGTATTTCTGAAAATTAATTTATGTGATAATTGAAATATTTTTAAGCAGTCATGCGAGATTGCTTGTCATGTGTGACTCTGACATTAGTCTCTTGAAGATATTAGAGTGAATTGGATAGATATTTAAGTCCTTCCAAGATCAACTTCAGAAAGATTTAGTATGACGATGTGTAGTCCATACAAATTCACCTGGGAATTCAGTCAACCTCGTTTAGTTATACAAGCTGATAGTTTTTTGACACACTAATTGATATGCAAATGTTACTGGAAGTGTTTGACCTTAATGCGAATATAAACTGTTGAATAAAATGTAGTTACATTCTTCTAATGACCTTTTTATTGATTTCAGTGGTGTGGTACCTTTAACTTTGTATTCTCTGCAGGAGCTACTCCAAAAGGGGTTCTAAGAGTCATGGGTGTGCAGGGATTGACCATATACCATGTCAAAAGTCATTTACAGGTAATAATAGTTTTTTCTAGTGCATTCACGGTCCATTTTTTTGCCTAAACTAACTTCTAATGTCTGCAGAAATATCGGCTTGCAAAGTACCTCCCAGGGTCTTCGGCTGATGGTAGACCACATTCACTTCCACATACAACAGTTTTATCTCTCTAATATCAGAACAGCACTTTACTTGCTCCTGCATTTTCTGTAGATTACTAGTAGATCCAACTTCCATTAGTAATTGTTCGGTGTTATTGCATGTTCAGGTGCAGAAGTTGAACAAAAGGATAGAGTTGACTTGTTATCTAGTTTGGATAATTCTTCGTAAGTACACATTTCACTGACTGAGCTAATTTATTACATTATGAATGTGTTTTTCTGTCTAAATCATCAAGAAATTGAGGTAAGCATATAATGTAAAAGATATTCGACAAGGGCCTTGATTTTGTCCTTGCTTTCAGTCAGATTGTGTTTATTATGATCACTTAAGAAGGAAATTTAAATTGTCACATGTGGTGCTTTAAAAACAATCAGTAGCTTCCTCGGATTCTTGGACCTTAAAAGTCATGAAAAAAATGTAATTTTCTCCCCTTCAATTCTGGTGCCCCTGTCTGGAACAATAGCATGTTTGTAATTCTGTGACAACTTGCTAAACTTTCTAAGTTAAATATTTCTGTAAGCAGTAGTGATTAATGTGGCCTTACCCTTTTTTGTTTAAGGGGTACACAAATAACTGAAGCACTAAAATTGCAAATGGAGGTGCAGAAGCGGTTGCACGAGCAACTCGAGGTTTGTTGTTTTTCCCCACATAAAGTGCACCATCCTTTTGCTACAAAATCAAGCAATGGTTATAAATATTAGTTGGGATATGAGTTTCTAATATGTTAGTGTTGTTGCAGTGTTACTCACCATTCAGCTTAGCTTAAGCTTGATATTTTGTTATAGTCCAACGTATGTCATGGTGCAAGAGATTTAAACAAACCAATCTAACCCAAGTCTCAGATGGTCTTTGCGAGTGTGCACAAAGGTGTCCCATGTCCCCGCAAATCAAGTTACCTTCAGATCATTTTTTCCATAGGTTCAAAGACAGCTGCAGCTTCGGATAGAAGCACAAGGTAAGTACCTCAAAAAAATAATTGAGGAACAGCAAAGACTTGGTGGAGTGCTCACCAAAACCCCAACCGACCAGTGCAAGAATTCTGAAGAAAAAGACCCTTCGACCTCTGCTCCAACATCGGGATCACCCTTACAAGATAGAGCCCCCAGTGCTTCTGGAGGACATGACAGTCTGTTGAAGAGCCTCCCACACGACCCCTTCTTCTATTCTCGTCACGAGCCACTAACACCAGACACGACCTGCCGACCTGGCTCACGGCCAGCAAGTCCAGAGAATGGGAGGGCAATTAAGAGACAGCGAAGCTCCGTGGGAGCTGGGGCCACGAAGCCAGAGCTTGTCCTTGCAAACCACATTCTTGAGTCTAGCTCAGGTTCAGATTTCCAACATCCTTCTTCCACTTTTCGGGAAGGCACAAGCCATTTCGACTCCTCAGGCACTTCAACAGGCGAGGACAACCGGTTTGGGAAAGCTTTGGATGTTGGTTTATAGACTTTTACTTGATGTTTCAATTCCATAAGATGTGCTGTTGTGTAAGAGAGGTAATGAAAATCTTAGTTTGTTTTAATGTAGTCACAACCGCATCATTGTTCTTGGACATGCTTTTCAAGGTTACCTGTTCTTGCCTTTTGTTCTTGTCCCAAAGGCTTCTGAAATATAATTATGCGAGCATGATATGCATAGTGATGACATTATGTATTATATTTATGTTGAGAAATACAGACTTTGCTGGAGCTTTCGGCTGGTCTGCACGACAAATTTGCACATCATAGTGACACAGCTAGGTACAACAACCTTGGTTTACCCAAAGATGGATGTAGTCACATCTTGTGGTTTAACTCAAATATGTAACTGGAAAATGTTTTATGAACGCAGCGCGTCACGGACGCGCTCTACGTGGACATTCATGTCAGCCCTTACATGGCCAAAGTATGAATGTTTTTTTGTTTTTTCTTCCTGATGTCCATTCAAATCACATTAAATGCGTTTCAACTCAGCACGTTCTCTCTCTCCACCTAAATACAAATATGATGATACTCTTTCTTTCTTCTTCATTCTCTCTCCAGAATAAATCACCATTTCTAGCAAGATATTATGTCGAAGAAGCGTCTGATGCCGACTCCCAGGATTCTTCACAACATAAGCAGCGTGAATGGGACGGTGCGAAGACTTCCCGATGTTCTTGTCAGCGTTAGCATCGTGAATGTGACGATCCGGTGGTGAAGACTTCGCACCACAACATCTTTGCTGCATTGTTGGAGTGCCCATGACAGAAAAAGAAGGAAGAAGAAAGAAAGAGTGTCATCGACCGTCTCATTCACGCTGCTTACGTTGTGAAGAACCCTGGGAGTCGGCATCAGACGCTTCTTCGAAATAATATCTTGCTCGAAATGGTGATTTATTCCGGAGAGAGGTACAACGCTCCGTGGTGAAGACTTACTTCTGTTCGGTTTATGTCGTATATCTCTCCGTAATAAATCATCATTTCGAGTAAGATATTACGTCGAAGAAGCGTCTGATGTCGACTCCCAAGGTTCTTCACAACGTAAGCAGCGTGAATGAGACAATCATGTTTAAGTCTTACATTTTCTTTCCGATTTACTGGGAAAATATATATTATCTTTGTAATTTGTGTGTGTTTGTATTGTTTGTTTGTGTGTGATTTACTGGGAGAAGATATATTATTTTTGTAATTTTTGTGTGTTTGTGTTTGTGTTTGTGCTTGTATTGTTTGTTTGTCTTTGTGCTCTCATTGTATCTTATTGTGTAATAGTTATCATCAATAATATGTATCATCAATATCTCATTGTGTTATCATTGTATCTACATAAACAGTACAAACTTTTTACATAAACTGGACAAACATTCTACATAAACAAGACAAACTTTTCTACATAAACAGGACAAACTTTCTACATAAACATGACAAAACATGACAATCTTTTCTACATAAACAGGACAAAACATGACAAACTTTCTACATAAACAGGACAAACTTTCTACATAAACATGACAAAATAAGACAAACTTTCTACATAAACAGGACAAACTTTCTACATAAACAGGACAAAACATGACAAGCTTTCTACATAAACATGACAAAACAGGACAAACTTTCTACATAAACAGGACAAAGTTTCTTCTTAAACCGGACAAAACAGGACAAACTTTCTACATAAACAGGACAAAACATGACAAACTTTCTACATAAACATGAAAAAACAGGATAAGCTTTCTACATAAACAGGACAAAACAGGACAAACTTTCTACATAAACAGGACAAACTTTCTTCCTAAATCGGACAAGAACTACACTTATTCCGGACAGCAAATACACTTATTCCGGACAAATTTTCTGTTCCGTTTCTGAACACACTTTCTTCTTATTCTGGACAACTACACTTATTCAGGACTGCAAATACACTTATTCCGGACAACAAATACACTTATTCCGATTCCGGACAGCAAATACACTTATTCCGGACAGCAAATACACTTATTCCGGATAAACTTTATGTTCCGTTTCTGGACACACTTTATTCTTAAACCGGACAACAAATACACTTATTCCGGACTACAAATACACTTATTCCGGACAGGAAATACACTTATTCCTGACAAACTTTATGTTCCGTTTCTGGACACACTTTATTCTTAAACCGGACAACAAATACACTTATTCCGGACAACAAATACACTTATTCCAGACTGCAAATACACTTATTCCGGACAGACACATAACGTAAACAGGACAAACACATAATGTAAACTGCACACACACATAAAGTAAGCTAGACAAATTAAGTTGATCCAACGTAAAACTTAAAAACAAATATTTTATTATGATAAGTGTGGGCTCTACACGAATAATGAGACTGCACGATATCCTAGGGTCTGCACACTGTCTTACCTGTGTATTGGAAAATGAATCGTTCAACTTAAAGAACCGGCGTTTTTTAAAAAGACCAAAACGCGCGAACAGAAATTTCGCTGACTGGACGCTGACTCAAAGAAAATATCTGAGCTGTACAGATCCACGTAAGACGCGTCCGTGACGCCCGCGTCTGTCTATCACGACCCACAGGTAAAATATGCCAACTTGACTTCTATCTAATTACCATCAAACAGTGCTTTTTAGGACTTGAGCAATCCCTAAACAAATCAACATGGATCGATCAATCTAGTGGAAAAATCAATCGGTAGTAGCTCAAACCCGATTTGATCTTCAGGGTTCAAACTAGAATCAAGTCTGCACGAGACCAAACTGTATTGCCTTCCGGAGTTACAAACCTGTTCCCCAAATACAAAGGCATAGTAATCTTAAACCATCTCTCAAGAAGCCAGGACAGTCAGAATCATAACATATCTACAGATGTACCTTTCAACAAGCAACCTTAAAATCTGAAACAGTAAGACATGCCACAATACTTCAAATATTGCTCCAAACAAACGTAATATTCAAATTTTGAGCAACTTGAGTGGATGTCCTTTGAGTAGCGAAAAAAGGAGGGATGCTTTGGCTACTCATGTTCTTCATCTTTAAGATCGTCATCAATACCTATCCAACGCGTGAAGGCAAAAACAAACTCCTTGAAGGTAACCATTCCATCTTTATCCCAATCCATCTCCGCTGTGGAATGTAACAGAAGTTAAGCAACCATATGAATTTATGTAGTCCAGCGTAAACAAATAATCAGAACTCGAGAAAAAAAATTCACGACCAATGCTTCTCAGATCTCAGCATAGAAAACTAGTGAAACAGCTTATAGCTGCTATGAGAATAATACAAACATACCAAATCTTCTCATGGCCAAATTCCCAGAGGAGTGTTGCCTTGTACTGGTATCTTCCATAGTTTCAATCATTTCGCTCTTGCTGACATAACCATCCTTATTCTTGTCCAAGAAAACAAATGCATCAATCAGAAGCTCAAATGCAGCTTCTAGGTTTGGCAATCCCATCCTTGATTTCTAGGTAGATGGTCAAGAGAAATGTGGATTCTCATGGTATCACGTAAAATTGAAAATTACCAAAGTAACACACATCCAAGCAAGTTTACTTAGAGCATGTTAAATTAGCAAATTACATAAAACTAATGAGATGTATGCCTATAATATCTGAAAAATCCCCACAGGGGAAAGGTATCTCAAGCATGAAAAGAAACCAGAAAAAATTAATGCACAAAAAATTACATAAAAAACAAGCTAGGAGATGGGTAGACAGTTGTTATGAGTTAAAATCAAGCTAATTATAATGAAAGAGGAAATATCTTATCAAGAAAGAAGAAAGCAAAGAACTGAATGCTAGTTGTAGGATACACCTTCAAGGGCAGTCCTGCCCTGCAGAAGATAAACCAAGCACAGAAGGACAACAAATTCATTGAATTCGATCCCCATAGAACCACTGATATCACAAAACTTGAAGAGGTCAGTTATCTCCTCATCAGTAAAGGACATGCCCATGTCGTGCAAGCAATTCTTCAGCTCTTTTAGATCTATAGTTCCATTGTTATCCTCATCTGTGTGTAATTATTCAAGTAAAGAGAAGTTTACGACTGCAGAGATAACAAGGTAGCAAAAAAATGGAATAATTTAAAGCGTCACCTACAAAAAAGCAGATGGTCTATCACATGCATGCATAAACATATTGAAAACATCACTTCAAAGTTCACCATAGAATACACAACAAACATTAGAGAGCCTTCCCAGGGTTTTTTAACCTTCCAAAACCAAAGGATTCAGTGACAGAAAGCTTGGGGTAATGTTTTCCGGAAAAATAGACATGGTTGAGTAGTGCATCCACCATCTAGTCATGAGGGTCAACATTTGAGTCTAGGAGTCCAGAAGACCTCATGTTATGTATCGTAGTATACATAAGAAGAAAAAATGTTGGAAATTTGAGAAAACTGTGTTTTTGACGTAGAATGCAAAACAAACTATGTCGAAGGAGTATATTGCACCTTCAAAAAGCTTTGGCATTTCTGGAATCAAGGCAGAAATGATTTTAGATAGAAACTAGTGCAAAGCCAGTGTTCTCATGTTTAATTAAGAAAAATTAACAACAAAAAAACCCCAATCTCGAGACTTAATTAACACAACCTTGAGCGAGATGCCAAACATATACACGGATAGAAGTAACCAATCAACTTTAGAAGTAAAGCCAAAAAATAACAATTTTTCGGGCAAGTGCCCAAAAATAACATTAGAAAGTCAGATATTGAACTCACCAAACTGCACAAAAATGGTCTTGCAATTTCTCAAACTTTCATCAAGCTTCGGGAATTTCAAGATGATAGTGTTTAATGATCTCATGGTGCTCCCTTTAAGTGCCCTTTGCTGCATAGCGTCAACGATTTCAGCCTCGAGTTCTGAGCGTGCAACACATTGCTTCAGTGGGCGCCTCTTTCTCAGAGCCATACCCATAAGTATTTGGTAGGAAATATTCCTACGCTAGCCCTGTACAATTAACAAAATTAATGAGTAATGATTTACAAATTTAATTGATAATAAATAAACTTACTCCAAATGCTTATGAAAGACGAAACCAGACAGATTTAAACCAATGTTAGGAGGTGAGAAGAGTACATATGAAGTGGTAAAAAATTACACAAGCAATAATTGGAAAATAAAGGTTAAGGGACGACAATCAGGACATTTGACTCTTAAAAGAAAATGATGATTTGTACATTTCAGCAATATGTGTAAGGTCTTTAATTTTTTATCCAACAATGCAAAAAAGGACAGTTGTAGCTCATTGGACTTCATCTACATGCACTTTATTTTTCGTGTATTCTGAAAATCTTAAGACGGTAGATTCAAGATAATCTAAGAAAAGAAGAAGCAAACTACAAAACAACTCCAAGATCTTCCACTTTACCATGTAGTAGGACACTCCTGCAAGAAATTGTCACCCCAAAGTAAGGATAATGATTCAAATTAGCATTAGACAGGCAGGAGAGGGACATGAAAAAGAGGTGAACGCACATAAAAAAACACTACCACATCCACTAGATCCTGATCTGATTAAGTACATGTACAGTTGGAACAGCAATTTTCCAACCCACAAAATTTCCTATCCAACTTGGAGGAATAAATTAATATGTCCATCAGATTCCTTACTTCACACCATCAAACTCCACCACTCTTTCACATCACCAAAGACCCAAATTAAATTGGTTCCTTTAGATTCCTTACTTGCATCAACTTCAATTCCTACCCACAAAATCAAATCCCAAAACCTAGTTTGACCAAACATTGATGGACACGCCCAAATCCAAAACCACAAAGTCCGGTAGACATGAAAACAACAAAAATCCAACAGCATATTGTTTTGAATTAGAAAAGAACAAAACTTGGCAACTCATACCTGTGTTCTGGGTCTTATGAAGGAGATTGAAGACCAAAGGTGGCGCCTTTTGGGGTTCACTGTGATCGGAACGACGTAAGAAAGTGGAATCCTAAGAGCATAAACTGCAAGGAAGTGAAATGGAATGTCAACTGAGGACTGGAATGAGGGAAAATAATGGCTCTTTAAAGGCTCTGGAATTTTGATAGTGTTGTAATAATAGAGCACAAATCTTTTTTAAAAAAAAAACAGAAACTAATGACCGTTAATTGTGGGCTTCAGGGTTGTGATCAATAATTAGTTAGTTTGTCAAAGAAACAATTAAATACGATTTTACTTTGTAAAAATAATACAGGTTGTGGTACGAAAAATCAAAACGCAATATTTTAAAACTTCTGTTGCAGAAAATAGGTTCGTTATAATGGGCATGTGTCGTGTAGCAATCAATGTAGCATGCGTGGGAGCGTTAACGGAAAAGCATATTTGCATAAAAATCCAAATGTAAATGTAACGATCTGAAAATTCTAATTATTAGTATTCAGCATCTTGTACTACTTATGAAAATATTAGAAATTTACTGTGACCTTAGAAATGCAGTTTAAACCTCCATACAAAAGTAATAAACACAACAGATTATACGTTACTGGATAAGAACTAAACTCTTTTCATAAGAAAGGAATGTACTTAGAGTATATTCCACAAATAATGGAAAGGGATGAACCGATAGTATATTAAACGTGGGCAAGTGATTTCTATAGTCGTATGACGTATCTTCCTAATCCCACATTTTTTTTAAAATTTCCTTTTGTGTTTTCTTCTGCTCTATATCTAAGTGTCTACTTCTTAAGCTTATTTTATTCAAGGAAGTCTTGACCAATTATCATATCAATTTTCGACACCAAGAACTATTTTTCCCCATAAATATTCGTGTAAACTTCACACAAGATGTGTATCTCTTTTGTAAACTTCATTTTAAATATTCGTGTAAACTTCACACAAGATGTGTATCTCTTTTGTTAACTTCATTTACAAAATGAAAATGAAGTTACAAAATGAACGAGGCAACCAAAAGTTTATTTCTCCCACATTGGTTGTCTACATTTTCTAGAATTGTCAACTTATAATGTTACATACTATAACTTTTATATATGTATATCTTATTTCACGTAAAGAAAGATAACGCCGACAACTTTTTAATATTCATAATTCATATATACCTATATAATTAGATTGGAAAATTTAGAAGATTAAATTAGGCAACTTGATTTGACTTAAAGTAAACTTAAAGAAGATTCTACAAAATTCATGTGAAAAACAAAAAAGAGCGTAGAAGTTCTAATATAACTTGAGCCTGAAGATGGGACTAAACTCAAAAGAAAACGTGAACTCTTCTGTGGTCCAAAACAATCCACGTACGCCGTGAAAAAAATCATGTGCTGGATGGAGAGTAAATTATCTCCCGCCACCCTTCCCAAATTATAAACCTTCCATTATCACGATAAAATAAAAAAACAAACAAACAAACAAACAAACAAAGAGAAAGGAAAAAAATAAGAAGAGAAAACCCTAATCGCCCCAGACCGATCGATCGATCGATCGGTTCGTTCCGTCTCTCTCCCCTTTTTCCCTGGAATTGGTGGGAGTTTGGGGCTCGATCGGTTGCGATCGCCGATTGGGATTCGATTTTGTGTTCTTCGCTTGCATGTGGATTTTTCGCTTGTTTTTTTTTTTGGGGGGGTGGGGGTTTCGTTGTAGGACTCGTGGTTTTGCCATGCATGTGGGATTGATTATAGTATATTTGGATATATTTTTTCCTATTTAAGAAACGGTTGTGGATGCGTGGTTTTATTGATCTTTTTTTCTTTGGTTTTTAGGACCTTTTTAGTGTTCAGAAGCCTTTAGGTGTGATTATTTTGGTGTATAATCAGGAATCTTAAGTTTGTGAAGATATGAGCTTTCAGATGATCAATACCATTGAATATGTTTTATCACGACAAATTTGGGGGTGATTACGTGATGTTTTTCGTGTCCATTATATTGGGGATCGATTTGTTGTCGATATTCACGTATGCTTTTGGTGTTCGTGTTTTTTTATCAATCTGTTCTCTGTGAGAATTTCTCCTTATGTTGCGTGTTCTGATTTCTGTTCTTTTGACATTGTTATCTATTTCTCCATATTTTGTCTCTTCTTTGGGGTTTTGCCTCTATCGTTCTGTTTTCTTGTTGTGTTGCTTTATTTTAATCTTATCATCTGCTTTATTTTAATCTGATCATCCTCTTTGCCGCAATTCTTGATGGATTTTCAGATACATTCTGGGCAAACTTTAGATGGCGTCGAAACGGATTTTGAAGGAGTTGAAGGATTTACAAAAGGATCCACCAACATCTTGCAGTGCTGGTTTGTCTTTTCTACTTGTTTCCTTTGAATGCTCTGCTTTATTTCTTTTGGATCTTCAGATGTGATTCACATTGCTCTAGTCATTTAGTGTATCTTATGAGGGAAACTTATACAAGATGGCTACAAAATAGGACTGATTTCCTAAAATTTTAGCATACATTTAAAATACATTGCATAAGTTATCAGGATAAATGTAATCCCTCTATGGACTTCGTCGTGTTGGCACACAATATTCGTGTCAGACAATCTTGTACTTGTGTTGGGAAAGTCTTGTATATGGTGTTGATCATAATGTGAAGAGGGCTCACTATGTTTGGATCAATCATAGACAAATAACACAGCATGTTGATGTTTGATGCTATGGATCATCTTTATCCATTCTCATGTAAAAATCAATTGAATAACCTACATGAGTTGTTAAATGTGCCATCTCGGTACGAATATTTGACCAAAATATACAATCATGTAATTTCTGCGTCAAATCGTGGATTATTTTATTTCTTTTCGTTCCTTTTTCATAAATCATCTCAACTTAGCTAATTAACCACAATATTTCTGTTTCGCTGTTCTAATCACATTATTTTGAGTCCTGTCCGGAATTGACTACGTATTATTACCTACACGTTAACTATTGTCAAAAATGCCTTTTGGTGAAGGCTTAGCATTTCCTCCTTATAGTTTATGCTATTAGGCAGTGCACCACTGTACAGAAGAATGAAAACCAAAAGTAGTTTGTGTTCTTAATTCTTAATTCTAATGAGGGTGTCTTCTTGTAGGTCCTGTTGGTGAAGATATGTTTCATTGGCAGGCTACCATAATGGGCCCTGGTGATAGTCCATATGCAGGTGGAATTTTTATGATCAGCATTCATTTCCCACCAGACTACCCGTTCAAGCCTCCCAAGGTAATTAATCATTTACCAGCTTGCATGAGCATGGATGAACAGACTATGATTTGCAGAACGTAGTGGTCTTGGATTATGAATTTAGTTAGCTAAACTATAATCGCATTGTAAGCTCTTTCAACATTGTTTTAGTGATTAGGCTGTTTGCTTGCAACTGTTCTGTTGGTTTCTTTCGTACCTGCTCAGTGCCTTGAATTATATGTCTACCTTCTCAACACTCTCATATGTCACTCTCAGGAGGTGGTTATGTTCACAGCTACGATCGAGTCATTTAAATTCCGGTTGTTGAATATTTATTTTTGGTACAAAGGCTAAATTTTTGTTTTAACTGCAGGAACATTTTGTTTATGGGTGTTCCCTCTTGTGGTAGCTGGGCTTCTTTTTTTTGGGTTCAGGGTCTGGTTCCTCACCAGGCATCTGCGTCCTTTTCCTTTTTTATTTTTTCTTTCCTCTTGTATCCCATTTTTGCTATCTATTAATGATAATAATAAAAATTGTTTTTTTGTCGGTTTTTAATAGCATGCCCCTAGTGATTCTTACTGACCACGTATTTGAGCTGTCACGTCTAACATCTCGGCTTCATCGTGTAGATAGTTATAGTGCAGATATTCTTTTAATAGCATGCCCCTAGTGATTCTTACTGACCACGTATTTGAGCTGTCACGTCTAACATCTCGGCTTCATCGTGTAGATAGTTATAGTGCAGATATTCTTTTATCTGAGCATTCTATGGTTGCCTTTTTTAATATAATATCCAGAAATTGTAATGTATATTATGCCCTTTTTTACTTCACTTTCCGGAGTAAAATCGTCCTATAAACAGTTTTAACTTTTAAGTGAATCACGTCATTCATCATTATTAGTCATTATTACTCAAATGTTTACCTTGAAATGTTTTCTTTAAAAATCATTTTTTCTAACGTGTAGGTTTCTTTCCTTACCAAAGTTTATCATCCCAACGTCAACAGCAATGGCAGCATATGTCTTGACATACTTAAGGAACAATGGAGCCCTGCATTGACAGTCTCTAAGGTGACAATTTATTTCTTTAAGAACATTTGCCAAAGACCGTTGTCACTTTTTGTTTGTGATTTATATGTACACATTTCTTATTTAAAGATAAATGACCTTTGTGCAAGCTATCTTTGATCCTAACCTATTATTACACTAATAATTGCTTCGATTTGAATTTCTTCCTACCATTCAACAAAAAAAATCTTACTGAAACCTCTTGTTATTCTTCTTATTTGCTTATGGAGAATTAACTTTGCCTCTGAAGTCTATTTTTCTAATTCTTAGTTAGTTAGTTAGTTAGTTTATTGCTGTTGTCAGGTTATTTTGTATTGTGTCTTCATTCTAACAGCTGAAAATGGGTGCCTAACAAAGTCACCATAATAGTAGATAATGATTTATCAATCTTTCCTTAAAGATGTAAACCAGAGTGGAACAATGTGTAGGTAGTAGGAACAATCTTGCTTTTGGTTTGTTGGATCATTTACCCTAGAACATGGTTGTACAATGATTCTTCAAGTTCTGAGGTGAGTATGGCATCCGAGCATGATGGATTTTCTGCAGTATAGTAAGCAAATGCATATGACTATACATCATGATTCGTATGGCTATCAATCTGAACATCAGATTGTACTGTGGTGCTTGATTAGAACAAATCAAATGTCCTCTTGCCTGCACATTATCCATGCTTTGCTTTCAAGCAGCACTAAAAGTTCTGCTAAAATTCTTCATTCCCGAATCTGATCTGTTGATTGCCATGAAAATAAACGTTGGATTGTGTGCTTTTGGGAGATGAGGGTTTTCTCATGTATGTTCTTTTCAAATTTGCAGGTGTTGTTATCGATTTGCTCCTTGCTGACAGACCCCAATCCAGACGATCCTTTGGTACCCGAAATCGCGAACATGTACAAGACTGACAGGGCCAAGTATGAAGCAACAGCAAGGTCCTGGACGCAGAAGTATGCCATGGGTTAAAGGCTCGTGCTTCAGCTTCAGTATTGTAGTAAATAAGAGTAGGAAGTTTCACATCTAAATGGACGTCTCAACTCTTTGCACTCGTTCTGTTTCGTTGTGTTGGTGGACTGATCTTTGAGATCCACATGTACTTTGTGAAGCGCGTTTTGATGTTGCACATCTTCATGCTTCTCCTTTTAACAAAATTTGTGCTTGGATATTTTTGCCCTGTGTTACTGGTGGCTTCATGGAATGTTCCCGTATATCAGCATACTGAATAGCAAAGCGTGTCATCGTCAATGCTTCATCTAAAAATCGATGCGTCTTTTCCTCCGGCTGTTGATGCTTCAGAATGTATTGGTCACGGATAATATTGTGGTAATAATTGGGGGTTAACGTTATTGTTTCTTTTTATCTGTAGATAAAAATTGAAAAATTCTAGGATGAGCGGATGATACTCCATATTCTAGTTCTAGGATCAATGCTCCCTACTTCCAAAACGCTTTGAGAATGATTAACATTTCCACCTATTGTAATAAACGTCCTGATGAAGCTCGACTATACGTCGTCCAGATAATCTCGAAGTCATTATTTTGTAACTGTTAATATGGTTCCCTTCGAGCTTCTTTCGTATGCCCTTTAAACCTACAACTGCAAACTCTGCCTTAGTTCTTGTTCACGCTTCCCTGCATTCGCCATGGATGACCATATTTATTTACTTAAAGCTATGCTATGGTCTCTTGGATCTCCAGTGAGGTATTGTTTCCAGAGTTCCGATACCACTTTGCTGTGATCTTTTCCTACTTCTATTCGCTTCAAACCAGCGGACTTCTCTTAACGAACTCTTAACAATGTACGGACATGATTAACAGAAACCAGTACAATAATTTGACATATTAACATTCACGATAGTAAAATATTCAAACACAACCCTGGCGATATAGCAGCTTGTTCTAGTTACAAAATTTTACCATTCTTTCCAAGTCCCAAATTAGATATTTCGTATGGTCAGCACAATTCTAGGAGAATAGATGACATGATTTGCCACACTTCTACAGAATCTACTTCAATGGCAAGAGGATGCCCAATTCGGGGAGAGGTGGTAAATGGTAATGTCATCTTCAATATCCATTCTTTTCAACCTCGATGAATACCTTAAGTTCAGCAATTCATACCATGGGATCAGGTTTAACAACGCAGTGAAGCTTCCAACCTCCGAGCCCAGCTGAGGTAAATGCCTGTCAGGAAAAAAGAAGAAATAAGAAGGGCAATTGAATATTCAAGTATTGAAGAGTCTGAAGTCTAACATAAGCTCAAAGAGAAGTCAATACGAACAGGAAGAAGTGGCAAATGTGGAAACCTTATTCGAAGAGAGATACGGTATTTGCAAGGCTCCTAACCTAATCTCTAGTATCCTCCTAGTATTTATGAAAAAGGGATTCAGATGTGCCAGCACACTCAACAAATTTCAGTCGGCCTTAACTGTTATGACAGTATCCATGATTCTGTGAAATTGAGATGCAATTCGTCTAACCTCTACCAACTGTTTCATAAAAATTATATAAGAAGTTTTACATCTTAAAAACGCAATACAAGCTAACTTCAGTCCTTTTGGTCCAAAGCAATGTAAATTGTTCCAAAACATGGAACGATGACACATCTATGAGGAAAAGCTAATATTTTCTTACCTTAATAAAATGGTGAGGGGTGGTAATTTGATTCTGGAATTATATGTTGAAAGAAATTCAATGGTGAGATCAGTTCTATCTTCTAAATATAAATAAATCTTGAGACTACCACTCCCTATGTGCTATTATTGCTATTTCATACATTCAATATCCTTAATTGCTTAGAACACCATTTGGATACATAATCCTATGGACACCAATATCTACAAGGTATATATTTATATTAAGAAAATTGTGTTAGAAAATGCAAACTTAGGAAAAGTGACAGATTAACATAAAAACTTTAAAAAAATCCCAAGTACAACATCAAATGCTAACCTCTTCCCATGACCCTCCGCTAGCTTCAAGCAATGCCGCATTACACGTGTCCAGCTCAATAGAAGCACCAGAGAACATTGATGCTGCTTCTTCCCATCCTTTATTATGTCCCATACACCTGCAAAATTTGTAGCATTTACTAGAATGTAGAATGCTAAATGCTTTGGGCTGATGAATAAAGTATAAAAAGTAATCCCATTACAAGTCAATATCAGCATAATGAATAATGGTATTGGCATTAACAAGAAAAAAAACTCATACATTACAGTGAGGATCTCATCTCTTGTATACTGGCAGATAGCCTTCTGAAGGTGCTCAGCCGTCTGACCATCCATAGCAGCTACAGAGTAGAAACTCGGCACAAAACGAACCTCTACTTTTGAGAATCCCTGCGCGTGTCCCCGCATTATCTGAAGTGTTTCTTTAGTTCGAGTGGCATCACTGCACAACATCAAGTATCCAACTATACAAGTTTCAAGCAGGGGTAAAAGAACTCCAGACACTGACAATGGAAAATGTAAGCACTCCAACAACAAATGGCATGGAGATTAGAAGTTTCAGTATTATAAATCAAACCTGGACAGAATAAGCTCAGGGATCCAACTCATCTCTTGAAGCTTATGAGAAATAACAATGGAGTCGTTCCTCCCAGCCTTGCTTATAGGCCGATCATGGTCTGTGAAAAGCCAAAGTGAATCAAACTCAACAATCAACAACAAAGCCAATATTCCCAAACTAGTTGGGGTAGGCTATCAATCAAACTCAACGTATCTACAAAAATATTTCTTCAAAACAAGAAAAAAGTACACACAAATAAATTAAATTTCCATTTTCAGGATGGCTACCTTAGATACCAAGAATGTTTGCTATTCTTTCGGAAAACAGATAGGTTAAAGCAGGGTTAAAAAAAACCAAGCATCTTATATCAAACATAAAGAGTATATTTCAGATTTCCAACATCAATACTAACATTCGAAACCCGTGGGCGCTTCCAGAAGGATTGGGATAGTGTTTATGTCGAACATAGAACTAAATATTTTAAAAAATAATACAACAAAAATAGCAGTTGGAAGAGGAAAAGAAACACATCGAAAATAAATGTGACATTAAACTCCACTTCCAAAAGCAAACCGGAAAAAAACAGGATTTTTACGTCCAAAGAAACCTTTATATTTTCAATTATTTGACCACAATTCCGACATAACCCAATCGAACCCATTTCTCAATTCCCCATTCCGGGCCAGAAAAAAACAGAAGAGAAGGAAAATGGAGAAGTGAGCAAGTACCTCTGAGGGAGCGGTCTTCGGAGGAGCTGTCGGCGTGGCGGAGGAGTATGAGGCGGCGGCGGCGGAAGGACGCGTCGGAGACGGCGGCGAGGTCGGGGTCGACGACGACCGACACGGCGCAGCGATTGGGGCGTGTTTTGCGGTTGTGGAGAAGAAAGCAAGAAGAATTGGAAATGGATTGGTATTGGTATTGGATGATCGGAGCTAATCCTATCATACTTAACCAAATCCCTCCTTCCTCTCCCTACTGATTTTATTCTCTACTCTTCTATCAGACTTACCAGTTGTGTTTGTGTTTGTGTTTTATTTTATTTATTTATTTATGTATATGTTAACATTAATTTTATTGAATCTATATCTATGTGTGTTTGAAAAAATATATATAATACCTTTGAGATGTTATGTATGTGAGTCTGATTAAAGCATGGTTGCAATGCAAAGGAGGCGATTTAAATATATCTCGGTTTTTAGGGTTTGTCAATATAAAAGCATTTGTATTTTCTATCTCCTGTACTTGTAATCGTTTGCGAAATAATGGATTAGAGTTTGAGTCACCTAAAAAATCATCGTCTCCGGCGCACAATCGTTGATTTTATCCAACCTTTCTCTCAACTTTTCTTGAACGCGAGTGAGTACATGATCAAGATTCTTCATTCTCATTTCACCTATCATGTCGCTATATTTCGTAATAACCACAAGCCAATTCTCAAATTAACTTATCTGATGATGCTAAGTAGTTCCAAACATTGAAGTGTCACCATTCCCAAGACATAATTAAATGATGTCTGGGCCACAAACTCACTTGGCCCAGTAGTTCGGCTCGCCATTGTTTCGTTTAATTTCTGGGCCACAAACTCCGACCCATGGGCTTTGGCCCATATGTTCTGGGCCATGGGCTCGAAGTCGTGCTTTTACCACCTCAAAGTCTCAAAAGTATTAATTAAGGTTCTTGCAACATAAACAGTTAAATACAAATATACAATGCATCTAGTTTCCTTTGTTTATTCGTAGTGACCCGTGTTTAAGAATTAAGGGGGAAGGTAATATATTAAGAATATATGTTAAGGAAAAATAATTACGGTGTGACGACAATGATTCCCCTACTTAACCCTACCCACCGCACACCCGTGGGCATGAAAAGAACAACATGGACGTACGTACGCATGGATACATTCTTTCACGAGAAGATGATTATTGTGTTTCTTTAAATGCTATGATGATTGTTAACTTTGAGGAGTTCCAATATTGTTGTCGTGGAGGAATCTTCTCTTCATTCATCCTTTGTTAGTTTATTTAATGATGTTTGTTTCTAAGATGATAGTTCGTTTGCATGCACGTTGGTTCTTGAACTGATCGATTGCGATTTGCGAAGCACAAGAACAAAAGGTAGTTCATGTTTGAGGTTTAGAGTTTCAAGACGCTAAAGTCTATCACTAGTCTACATTTATGGGGGCGAAAATTAGTGCACCCCATGGCATGATCAACTTGTTTTTCCTCGTTAGAAGTTCCGAGTGTTGATGGTTTTGCAAGTGCATCAATTGAGATTGAAGTGGTGAATATAATGTGTATAATATTCAGCCATCAATTTGACAGCTGGTTTATCTAATAAAGCTCATTTGTATGTTTATTATGTATGACACAAGCACAAGTGGGTTCTTCACCTCTGTACAACATCTCGAGCCTTGTAACGACCAAGTTGTGAGTTAGCCTTGAAAATGTTGGCGGTCAGTCACCAAGTTATCATACCCTACCTGTAGACTCTATAGGTTTGAATAATATTTTAGCAGTGCTAAGAGACAAAGGGCTTTGGAAATTAACGAGGGGGATGTTCTTTCTTGTGATGGCCGGTTTTATAGTGATTTGCGAACATTGACCTAATTCTATACAATATTGATTATTTGCGAAACACATGAAATGGCAATTTGGTGGTGTTGATTACTTGGTAGAAGTGTGTAGTGGTTGGTCAACATATAGCAGCCTGAACTTGTCGTCTTGTTGTCTCTTCGCTTCTTTTCCTTCTGAAGTGTGGGTTTAGGTTTTACTTTTTTATGAATATTACATCTCAAAGAAGGCAAATTGATTCACTTAATCACAAGAAATTGTCATTGTATAGTTCAATTTTATATCCATAACAAAAGTTCTTAACCAAATTCAATTATGTTCGTATATACGTGTGGTCTTACAATCGGTAATGCGTTTTGAATAAATCAGTACAACGAATCTAAATCCGCTCTAAGACTCGTCCCATAACCTACCCAATTATAAAACTTTTTTTGAGCAAATACTTACCTTGCAATTCATATTAATTCCTTTTAAAAACCCTCAAATTTTATGCGAATTTTGAAATTGGGTTTTCTACAATTATATTTCGGCCTGCCTTGTAGTTAGTTGGGGGATTCAAGTTCGAGTTATCTATAAAGCTCCTTGAACCCATTCCATTTACACTCCTATCTGTCTTTCTAAACAAGAGTAGATTCCAAAGATATTAATTGCACCAGTTTGGAAAATCTAATTAGAACTTTCAATAGCTTGGAATGTCTTAAGTTAGAAAACTCGCACGTATACCGCTTGGTATCCTAAGATATTAGAAGTAGTGTCTTAGAGCGGGTAAGCAAATGTTATCTGCCATGCAAGAGATATAATATCTACCCCCAACAATCTTTTCCCCAGTTAGCCTTCAAGACAAAAACCATTAAAACATTTTTGGAGCAAAATACTTACCTTGCAAATCTTTTCCCCAGTTTCGACCTGGTCATCGGGGTCGTCCCGTGTTACTATGCTCTCACCGAGGGGCGACGACGCGATCACGATGATTGGGTTGTCGACCCGGTCGTCCAAGTCGTCAATGATTGGTAAGTTTTTTTAAGTAATTTTTTTTGTTTTGATTTTTTTAAAATTAATTTGAATCTTTTTTTAATTTTTTTTGTAAAATATGTTTTCTAATTGTTATTTTTTTAGAATTTTTAAATTTTTTCTAAAATTGATCCTGAAATGATGTGAATGAGAGAGATGAGTTGTATACTTGTTGTGGTTAAGAGGTGAATAATATAATAAAGAGAATAAAGTAGGTTGAGAAGAAAGAAAACTGATGTGGATGAGAAGGAAACTTACGTAGAACAGAAGAAAAAAACTGATGACTAAGTCGGAGATGTCATGTTACTAACGGTGGTCTTGTGTGTTGTCCCTTAACACTCCAAATCTTAGAGAGAGAAAAAGAAACAAGTGACATCGCTAGGCAAATTGCAAAGTATGATTGCTTTTGACATTCTAAGTCCACCTTCTAGTTTCTATCATGGAAATGGGCAAGCATGATGAACCCCACCACTCCACCGTGTGCTTGCCACAGTTGATCGAATTGCATTTTCACCACTCACCATAAAGTTCTGTCATGCATCACCTCCAAAGATCCATAAATGATGGGTGGTAATTTGAATTGGGGCAACATGCCCATGTGGTTTCTACTTACGACCCATATTTGGCTTTGCCTGGGATAGAAAATATATGCTCACTTCTTTTGTGATGGCTAGTAAGACACTAGACAAAAGTCGACGAGTGAAAAAAATGATTGGTTGGGCCAATAACCACAACTAAAGCTTCGAAAGACCATTTAATATTGAAGTCTAATTTTTTTTTGTTAGTGGTAGATTAATGTCAATTATCAAGTGGATCGTGGATATGTATCTTACTGAGTATATATGAGTTGTTATGAAAGTAAAGATGTCGACCTTGGGTCCACACTCACCTAACATTAAATCGGAACAACATGTCCATAAATGATGTCGATAGTATTATGGTCACTTCCTTCGTGACAGTAGGAGATTGAACTAAGGTGAAAAAAGTATTGGTTAGTTAACGACCACATATGCACTAATTACATGTATGGATTTACTATTTTAGCTACAGAATTTTCATGCAGGATGTCTAACTTATTATTATTATTTTGATGAGCGTAGAACTTGTCGGACCACCGTCCTTTGGACGATGGCCAGATTACAAGCCGCGGAGTGGTCCACACCGTTTTCACCGGAACGCTTGACTTACAGAATGAGGTTTCGAACCTACGTCAATGAACGCACTTGCTCCTAACCATTCCACTGTGTTCCGGGAAAATTGAGTCTTCAAATAAAATTGAGGTACTCTGTGTCATATTTTATCATCTATCATGTTCTTTAGTTGTCCTTGATTTATGCATTCCCATATTAAATTATGGACTCGTTTGTTTACGATTTATGATTCAATTGATTATCGTTTTTAATAACAATAAAGACCCCTGTAAAATGACATGTATCATGTATTCACCCAAAAAGTTATAATCATTTATATAGAAAAGAGTCGTGACACACGTCACTATCAATGTCACTATTTGAGTTTTTCTCTTTTATTATTTAAAAATACAGTTAATTTTCTATAAAATAAGAGATGATTGATTTTTCCACTGGCAAATACTTTAAATGGAAAGAATAGAACACACATTAGTCTTATGTGAGACCTCAGTCCTGCGATGGGACTCACTAATCCAGCGCTTGACCGCATCGGTCCCGCGTGGGACACATACAATCCCACACGAGACAAATTTGTCCAACGGGACACACATTTATGCATCTTAGAATGTTAATGGTCACATGCATTGAGAAACTTAACGAATGTTTAGATTATCACGCAATCAAATTTTGAAACAAATTAAATCATTGATAATAAAAAAATTCACGTACATACAGCTCGAAAAAATCATGTGACTCCACATAAGGAGCATTTATAAAGAGTGTGTTAAAATGAGTTAATAAATCATTTTTCTATAGTTAATAATATAAGATAAGAAATGAAAAAGGGTTTACCTTCACACCTGCTATGGCCATTTTTTTTACTTATATAATTAGACTTTTTTCCTGGTCTCCTAAGTTAGACATTTTTTGCATGGTAATATCTCGTTTGACGTCTTATCTAATCCAAAATATTAGGTCATTATTGTCACTTAATTCTTTGTGCTTGCAGCGCGCATGCTTGGTCTTGCCTATTATTTAGTTTCCATTTATTTACTTGATTTTATATCGTATAATTCAACTTGCTCGTTTTCACGCTTTCATAGTTAATCTTTACTAATCATGAAGATGTAATTAATTATTTAATTACTTTACGTCATGACAACTCCAAATAGTTGAAAATAAGATTAACCGGCGATTAAATCGGAGAGGAATCGGAATCTCTTGGAGACAACGTGGAGTACAAAGAGGAGAACAGGCCACGTGGAGTGTTTGGAGCTTATATATTTTCTATATCCTGTAGTTATATTTGCGTCGGTCTTTCAGTTCAATCTAATGGTGCCAAAATACAGCAATTTGATATTATATTGTCCTAATTATTTTGTAAAAATGTTTTTTGTTCAAGGTTGTTGAATGATCCGTGTAATATACGGAGACAGTTGAGTAGAAGCACGCTAAATTAAGTAAGAAAATTATCAAAATTTACTTTGTTAATTCAGATGCCATATCAAAGATATTTTATGTTAACAAGATCTGTCTTATCTTCGTTCAACACCAACTCGTTTGGAAGTCAAACCTCGGTATTGAAAGCCTAACACATGCTGACAAATTAAAATGGAAGTCAAACTTGATATTGTCAGAGCCTAACTATAATGTAGCGTCCTCATAATATCATGTAGTGATTTATGTTTGTAAATATGTTTTGAAGTGCATCTATTGTTGTATAGGGATCCTGCGAATATATAAATACTTTGTCGTGAAATTTGGTTGCCTTGATGAAACCACTGATTGGATCATTTCACAGAGAGGTCACCACTCACCAATTAAATGCGTTAGATCATCGTTAATCATGATCTGGACGACTTAATCATCAACTTTCTCTTTCTTCCAAATATGTTATACTCTTTCATATCAACTTTTTCTCTTCTTAACTCACTTTTTTCTCTTTTTACATTATTCACCTCTTAACCACAACGCATCTCTCTCATCCACGTCATTTCAGAATCAATCTTGAAAAAATCAAAACAATTATAAAACGTATTTTCAAAAAAAAATTAAAACTAATTTTCAAAAAATGAAACGAAAAATAAAACGCTTTAAAAACGTGCTAACTTGACGACCCGGGATTCCACGACCGGGTCATCACCCCGTCAAGGGGGCGACGACCCCCGTTAAGGATCCCTGATAATTTGGTAAAATTTGCGTGGCTAGATGATTGCATATCCGTTTTGTGTACGTTGAGGTCACCACATTCACACACATTAACAACGTTTTTATTACAATTGAATGAACCAATTAATATATTAGCATAATTATTTTTGTTTATGGTCATGGGGAAAAATTGAGGTACATTTGCTTAATAAGAACATTTTAAAATTCCTAGTAAATTCCAATATATGCACAAACATCAAAACTTTATTTCCACGGTAAAATGTATAAACAAGAGAATTCTGTCCAAGAAAACCAAATATTGCACGATTTTCCATTGTTTTCTGTTGACTACTGGAATCCAATTTATGGTACTTACTTGTGCATAAAGAAGTTCTAATTTTTAAATCAAAGACATGCTAAAGTTGTAACCAATCATTTAGCCCATAACTACTTTTCCTCAGAAATTCAGGTTTAAAACCCCTTGAATATAATTAATTACTTGGTTCACATTCCTAACGTCCATAAAATAAAGGAAAATTTTACAAAATAATTTTTTTAATTTTTTTTTTGTCAAAATAGACCTTAATAAAAAGTATTTGTCAAACTAGACTCGCTGCCACCTCATGGTGACACGTGACGACGATAGTTTGGTTTTTAGTGCATATAGAACTCGACATCACCAGTGTCGAGTTCTCTCTTTTTTTATTGTCCAACACTTGCCATATTCTACTCGACGTGAGTTGCCAGGAGAATAGTGTTTCAAATAGAACTCGGCACTGGAGATGTCGAGTTCTATTTGAACTGTTCTCATGACACTCAGATCTTGCATGAGACGGTTGGACAACCAGAAGAATAGCGATTCAAATAGAACTCAGCACTGGGGACGCCGAGTTCTATTGGTGTGAACTCGGCACTTGTGATGCTGAGTTCACATCAAGAGAACTCGACATCCTCAATGTCGAGTTCTCATGAAGAGTTCATTAGTTTAAGAACTCGACAAATTTTTTTTCCTGTTTAACAACAAACACATTTTCATTTCCTCTTTGACAAAAAAGACAATCATTTCAATTACCAAAACACAATTCAACCACAAAACACAAACAACTACGATAAAACCAAAACAACAAACGTTTTAAACAACCACAATAACGAGTTTAACATTTTAACATAAAACCAAAACTAGTGTAATAACAACCAAATAAGTCTAACACAACTAAATATTTATCCTAAGTGACCTCTCAATCTCTTCTTCCTTTTAGGACATGCTTGATCACGTCCTCTCCCCCTGCCTTGTTCCCCTCCTCGTACTGCATTCTCAGTATCGTGAGTCAAACCGACAACGTCTTCTTGAGTGTGTGGATCTTCTTCTTCAACGACACGATCCTGACTCAAATGTAATGTGGGTTCTTCAGCACCAAAACACATGAATCAAACCTTCATTGTTTTCTTCAATTTTCCAACCATCGAAGAGCCTGTTTTGTGATCTTTGATCACCTCGTGAATTTGATGGAGTTCTTCGTGGAACTCATAAACTCCGTGCACCTACAGATAATTAACAGCTCATTAAACACTAAACACAATTTTAAAACGTGGTAATTGTTTAAATAAATGTTTAAATCTTACCATCTCTTGCTCTCTACCCGTTCGAGGTCTGTATAAGGTATTTGTCGGAGCCAAGGTGTGATGAACTATCCAACGTACGGTGATGCTCCAGTAAAATTCTATATACAATCGTGTACTCTCTTCAGGAGTGAGACCTAGGAGTGGTCGCTTAAACTGTAGATGATCTCTTCTATGCGACCAATGCTGAATAAATTGGTGATTTTCGCCAACCAATTAACATCTGACCTCCCCTGAGCCGATTTCACTACATGTCTCTCCATCGGCTCTGGAATGTGCTGCTGTAAACCGAACTGTCTCATCACTCGGTCTGGACAATGCATAACCACCTCACAAAAAATTTTAAGTCAAGTACGGCTTGTCCAGATCTCTGAACCTTCCGTACATAGTGGTGGTAACTGACTAAGATCCAAATGTGCATAAGGGTCCCAGATCACTTGATCAAATTCATGCACGTCCAGCTCATTTCGATAAAAATCAAGTGTCGTCGTCTTCGCACTACCCTTGAATGTTATTGGTCGTCTCCAACGGGCACCTAATGGTGCCCTCTCGTCCTCCGGGTATAATAATGGTCTGATCTTCAAAGGTCTCCCAATGTGTAGATGTTCCCAGCACCACAACTGCAGGAACGTAAGAAAGCCACACAGATGTTTGGTCGAAATCAGTGAAGTTTCGTCTAACATGTGATATAAGTGGGCCAGAGCCATACTACCCCAACTGTACTCTGATGCGACGGCCACTCTTATTTGCCAAAATACTGCATCTTAGTTGTAACAGAATAAATGCTCTAGTGTGTCGTGTAACTGTCTCCTTGTCAGCATCAAAAGGCAACTGCTGAAACTGAGTTTGCAACCAACCCAAAGTTACGGACCTCTTACGACTGAAGTCATCAGAGACCTGACCCAATAAATTCATGCAGATCTCTGACCAAACGTACTCTGAGACTCACACACCGACAAACCATCTACGCGCAAGCCGGTAATTATAGAGATGTCACGCAAGGTGCACGTGATCTCACCATGTCGCATGTGAAATGAATGAGTCTCCGGTCTCCAACGCTCGACCATCGCCCCCAGTAAGGTATAGTCCAACTAGACTCGACCCAACCGAGTGAATGTGTCAAACCCTGCTATATCTAGCAGAAACAATATCCTCTTATTAGTGATATGTCATTTGTTGAGCTTCGATCCATGCTCAACGCATTTTACACCATCAACCTCCTTCTGCATAAATTTAGAGAAATGTCAGAATATTGAAACATACGTGTAAATATTTAACTTGAAGACGTAAAATGCTTACAAAATCTTTGAACAAGTCAGACTTGTGGTTGATCTGCAAAATCAATATTGATCTGTCTACCGGACCCTGTGATTACAAGTTCTATTTGAATCACTGTTCTCCTGTCAACTCACGTCGAGTGAAATATGACTAGTGTTGGGCAAAAAAACAAAGAGAACTTGGTACTAGTGATGTCGAGTTCTATATGCACTAAAAATCAAACATGCCGCCGCCACGTGTCATAATGTGATGAAAACTAGTCTAGTTTGGCAAATAATTCTAATTGAGGTATATTTTGACAAAAAAAAATTAAAATTAGTTTATTTTGAAAAGAAATTCTAAAATAAATAGTTTATTGTGAGCCTCAGAATCTTATAGGTCCGAGGAACTGTAGGTGATATATAAATGTCAGTCAATAAGCCATGTTGCAGCAGACATGGCGTCAAAAGAGCGCGAGATTTGACGCCAAATCACGGAGACACTACTGTTCAGTTCACTCCAATACCTAACAAACAAACCAAAACCAAAAGAAATAGAGATCTGCTTCTCTTGTCCACATCTTCTGTTCTGTACACTGCACCATTTCCATTATATTTTATTTAATTCGTGTTTGGTGTTTAGTTGCTGCGTCCTGTCTTTAATTTCGATACTTTTGTCTTTTATTGTTCTGTTCTACTTCTACTACAAGGATGGGGTTCTTGAATTTCTATCTTTTTTTATTGTTGTGTTAACTTACAACTCACAAGTCCAATAGGTTGTTGCCTGTTCTAGAGGTTCGGTTCGATTTCGTTGACTTCTAAATATTGACTTGTGAGTTTATGGTTTTGCGATTGTCTTTTAAAAAAAAATCATGGAGTCACGATGTTTGACGAGAAACGTACGTGATTACTTCCAATATCAATATCAAAATATTTTGACATTGAAAGTGGATTTTTCTTCTTCTTTGTAGCAATGCAGACTGCAGTGATATGATTTTCTAATTGGAAAAACATGTGTTGAACATGTACGTAGAAATTTCGAGACTTACTTAACTAATTAATCTTAAATAAGTTCTAAGAGAAGGAATCTTGTTTACAATGACTTTTGTTTTGGTCTTCTGGCCTCAAAGATGTATCTTGTTCTGGTCACATTTTAACACATTTCTACTGAGATTGACACAGGCAGCTTTGGCAGCAATTCTCACTTTCTCAGCAGATTGCAGGCTTATTTGCCAACAGTCACGCATCAGTTCTCTCTTTTTCTTGTTCCAAAACAAACCCATGTAGCACTATGGATTGGAAATATGTGCCTTGTGTAGTTGTGTTCCTTTATTATTCCATTTTTGAAACAAGCAAGTGGGGGAATTGGAATTTGGAAACCACAAGGCACAAGAACATGGTTCTTTGGGACCCCATTTTTATTGGTGACTTCAGCTTCTGTTTTGGTTCTCCTCCTGAAATTAATGGTTCTCTGAAAATGCAACTTTTATTGGAATTTTGCTGATTCCTTTGAAGGAATAAATCACATGGCAAACCAACAAACTAAGGTGTGGGTAACCGCATCATACTGATTATGGATCAAATTCGAATCCCACCCCAACTAAGTACTTAACTAGTATCTATCTGCACGTATATATCAAATTATTATTTTGGAATCTCTAATAATTTTGCTCCTGATTCACAATCTAAATGATTCCTCTACTAACGTTGAAAGATTCATATCATAACAAACTAACCAACAAACTAAGGTGTAATTGAGAATTAAAAACAATTAACCAGATATACGTATAAATGGATTGTTGGTTGTTTTGACAGCTATATATCTAGTTTCTTGAGGAATGACACTGTATATTTGAAGGAGAGAGCCAAAAGAAGTTTGGGCAAAAGTGACACTAGAATAAAATAAGAGAATTATATACTTGGATCAAGTGAAAGTGATCTTAGCTTAGCTGCAAAGTTCCCTTCCAACAGAAGATTATAGATTTATAGACACCCAATAGTTCCCAAAGTAATTTTATTTGTTAATTTCCCCTACTTTAATACTAAATCACATGCATACCCACCCATCCTCTTAGGATCCCATGCAAAACGGAACTACTATTAAAAAACAATGGTGACAATGTTGAGGTGCTTACATTTAAGAAAGGTAACATTCCAACCTTAACTTATTGTTGGGGTCGGTGCAATGATACTCCTCATTTAATGAGGCAATACTTTTCAAGTGATGTGCCCTTCTTATATTTTTGCTAGAAAACAAAGTACCATAAATTGCTACACCTACAAGGCTACAAGATGTCAACATAAAAGGTGTTACCCATCCCAATTGCAATTTCACTTCAATATCAACGGGTAGACAAATAGTATACAAGATGTTACTTAAGAGTGCCAACAGGAATCAACCATGGTCCCTCATAGGCTTAGACTCTCCTTGGTCTATACCATTTGTGCATAAATTGTAAAGAAGTCTATAGTTAACTTTTCCAATACTTAGGGTACGGAATATAACGATTCCCATTGTGCATCATAATTCATCCAAACACTTCTTGGGTACTTGAGTGAGTGTGGGATATAAGCTCGTTCATCGTCTTCTTATGCAATTTTGGTTAATGGAATATTAGTATTCATGTTTGTAATACTCCTAATAGTACAAATTAACCCAACCACTAATAATAAATAATAAATACAACAATTTTCTTGGTTTATCATAAGTTATCTCTAGTCTGTTATTGAAATAAGAATGAGCTTCCATAACTTATTTGATGCCCAGAATTCCCCATCATCCATGCCTCCACTTGGGATAGGTGGGTTGGGTTTTGATTCCAAACGCTGGGGGTTCAACAATATGTTTACTGAGTCATAATTAACTACGTCACTTGGGTTCAAATCTATGTTCATAATTTTATAATTCTATCAACTTATACATACATATTAAGGGGTGGTGTCAAGATTTCAAGTGAAAGACACAATTTGAATGACCTTTTGAAAAGAATTTAAGTTGTTCAAAAATCTAATATAAGTACACTTAATTAGGTAAAATCTAAACTCTAAGCCGAAAATCCATTGGTGATAACGACATGATGTCCTTCCCTGCGCGAGTACCGTCCGTGTACATATTAACTTCCAAAAAAACTTATATGTACATATTACCTCCTCCAAAAAGTCACACATGTGATACGTGAATATATGTGGCAACATCCTAATTTGAGATTCGAAGAGGGTTTTTTGTTCCCTTTCTCATAACAGTAACGGAACAGAAAATTCATGACCTCATCATTCATGGGATTTATCGAGAAAAAAACAGAAAATTCACGGAGCATAAATAAATGCACCAATTATTATACCATCACCACTACCTTCCCAATAACGACATTATCCTGCCATTATAATGGACAGGAACAGGACACGTGACTTCAAACAGAAGCTGACGTACTCCATGCCGTCCACGTGGCTTGAAACGTAGGACACTACTTTAACGAACTGATACCGCATTAAACTTTGTTCTTGCGTTTTTAAGTTTTAACGTCTTCTTTTAAAGCTAATCGCATTTAATGAATTAATAGTGCTTGCACCGTACGATAGGATCGTACCTTGACAATTAACGGCCCAGATCTTCCGAGAGTGTTGGCGGTAAGTGTACCGTACGTACTTAATGGAGCGCAAAGTGCAATTGTTCATCGTTTTGCACATTAGTACGTTGACAAATATATATTTGTTTCCTTCTTGAATTATAAAAAAATGGTCCAAACATCCTTTTAAGGAAAGTATGTAGTTTGACATAATGATATTGACTTATATACACGTGTACATAACCATACTTTGAGTTAAAATCTGTATTTTTTTAACATGTAAAAGCTATGCACTTTTGTTTAATTTGTCCGTCTAACATGTACGTACGTATGTATATCTTGAAAAAGGAGAATCGAACCGAAATTAGAATGAGATTTCATCTTAAATGCGTTTTTCAACTCGGCTTTGCTTCTGGTTGTGCATTGAACGAATGATCATATCAAGTGAAGAGCGTAAGATCCAAATATTAGTGGATTTCAATTGAAATGAACTCCGGGATTTCGTGAATCCCAATGCATCCGAAGTAAAAGCAAAGTATAGTCATCCAAGATATATTCTATTAAATTAATATTAAGGAATCATATGAACGTGATTTTTTCTCGTAGTAACATGAACGTGATTACTTTATCAATAAAGGACACGACCAAAGACACCACGAAGGAGTCAAAGTAATAATGCGTGACAATATGACATGATGTATCCAGCTCGAAATAATTAAATAACGTAAAAAGGATTTGTAGATGAAGCAGGTGTATCATTCACATTGCAACTGCGTCTGATCATATTATCAGTTTAGACTTTAGACTTATTTTCCTCTCCGGCTATAAAAGTTAACTACTAATGCTTCGAACATGCTTTTAATGACTAGTTCTACAATTTAGCTAAGCCCGCTAATATAATAAATTATTTTTTCCTCATGTGGTTTAGCATTAATTTTCTTTCTACAACACTTTCTGATTTGCATATGCTGAAATGAAAATATTATTATATAACTTTCTCCGTAATTTGATTTAACACGTGATAATGTTAATGCAAACAAACATTTCGTCCCTTCAAATGCATTTAAGTGTTTTAAAATAGAGTGTAATTGATTTGAATGAAAATTTTATGAATTAAAGTACGAAAATGGATTCAGACGTAACATTTGGCTCATCAGTTAATTTAGAGGAAAATTATACTTAGGTGCGGTAGTAAAAAAAACATAAATGAAAAAGAGAAATAGTCTTTTAGAATGTCTTTTTTAACTTTTAAGTGATTAATAGGTAAGAAAACTTAAAAAGAACTGTTGGAACTTGAGTTCCAATGGATTTTTCGTGACTTAAAAATTATGCGTAGAATGATTTTTCTTAACCTAAAATGAAAGAAAAAACATGTAAATGAAGTTCTATAATTTCCTCGACTTCCTTTCTACCAATAACAATATGATTCGAGTTATACTACCTGCACTTTGAAACTAAAAGAATGTCGATTTCCTGTAATTTTTTTGTTTGTAAAAAGTTACATTTTTTTGGAAATTATTATTCATCGTCCTCTTAAATCGTTCGTTTCAATTACCATTTTGTCATCCACAATTCATTTAATACCCATTATGACCTGTAAAAATAAAAAATAAATCGGGGCGTCTGGCTAGGACGCCCCTATTTTTATAAATCTTGAATTTATATGGTATGTTATTTCAGGTTTCATTGCAAGATTTGAGTGATGATGTGGTAGAAGAGAAAACACAAACGCAAATAAATGGGTAAACGAATTAATATTCGGAATACAATAATATGACGTCGAAACAAAAAACGTCCCCCGCAGGGGCTGCCACCTCCGCATTCTTACTCTGATTTTGTTTTTCATGGTTATTTTTTGTTATAGTATGAAAAGATGAGAGTCTATTGAGAATTACAATTTTAGAGTCAACATTCTATGCTACTATCACTTTCTTTCATACCAATCACACTATTTCAACTCAAAATCAATCGGTGATGAGTGAAGACACCCTCCAACTTATAACTCAGGAGAAAGTTCTCATTTTAATTAATGTGTGACTATTCTCTAACACTTCATCGCACACGTGACTGTAATTTATTTTTATCCGTGTCTACGCATTGATAACAACAATGGTGAATGTGCCAAGCTGGCCCTTGGGTCTTACAGTCTTTGATACCATATTAAAATGTGAGTATCCAACTCAAAATCAATTGACGATGAGTGAAGGGATCCTCCAACTTATAACCTAAGAGAAAGTCTACATTTTAATCGATGTTGGATTATTCTTGTAATTGATTTGAAAGACATGTATTAGTTCTAGAAATTCTAGTTTTAGTTTTTTAGATGTTTACTTTGAAGAGTGAATTGCTACGTAAGAAAGTAGTCTTGAGCTAGAGGTAGAAAATTTCAACTAATTTTGTACTTGATTTCCGGGTTTCCATTACATTTCCATGGTTTAAGTAAAAGAAGTCATTTTCGTGAACAGAAATTCAAGTTAAAAGGATACGTTCCGAAATTTCGAAAAAAGTAAGCACATAAAAATTAGTTTTGCCAGTTCAATTTTGAGACTAACTCGTTGCAAAACAAATCTTAGACATACAGGTCGATTAATTTCTTGTGGGCTCAATAGATCACTTTGTGCCATTTCTATCCTTTTCTGGTTATTACTTAATATATATATATATATATACACATATATATGGTGGATCTAGGAATTTTTTTATACGTTAAAAAGTCTTTACTGATCGGTACCTCCAAAAACACAAATCCTAAGAGATAAATATACAAACTAAACGAAGAGGAGCGGACAAAAGCACATAAATCAGATGCAGGTTTGTTTGGTACCAATTTATGAGCAAATAAAGGTACACAACATAAGGGTGCACGTTTTAGGCACTAACGGGCAACCGATACGACAATATCGGTGTAGTACAGGTACAACATACATTTTCACCGGACATCCAAAATAAGATTCTTAAGTGGAGCACCGACGCAAATCACCCACCGGTTAAAGCGTGTTAATTAAAATGGTTTTGAGTGCATATATTCTCTCTCTTTTGCCTCTGTGACTATTAATTGTATTACTTCATTGTTTCTATGCTTTCCCTACTCATGACTAAAGTATACAACAGAAACCAATAAAACATAGACAAAAAAAAAAGAAACACTTCAAGTACATCCATTAAATAATATCTGAATCTCATGTTTTATGATTAGATCTTGACAACAGGTTTACAACTCAAACTTTCAGCATCTTTCTTACCATTTTCCTTAAGCTATCTTTTTCATTATTCCATAAGATATGCCTTTCTATACATGCCGAGAAACAGTCGAAATTTAAAAAAATGCTACATTATCAAGAATTTTCGGGCATGACCCCCTCATTGTCCTTAAGTAGCTCCTTCCTCTCCACACTCGGCTAAAAAATAAGGACAACATGGTCCTAAATTGGGAATTTCCGAATGGCAAAATAACAACGAGGACAACATGGTCCTAAATTAATAATGTTTCAATATTATTTTCGTGGAAATTGAGAGTGAGATTTCCTAATAAAAAGAAAAAAATGGCGGAGTAACCTTGAAGAATGGTAGTAGTTGGGTGCGCATTTACCACATTTAACAAGGGTCGAGACGCAAAAGTAAATAAAAAAGACGAAAAGAACACGCGAGGTGACCACGGTTGCTCACTCGAAAACCGAACCAAACGAAAAACTACTCCTCGAGGAGGAGGTAAAAGAGTATAAAAAACCCAAAAGCAAAAAAACCGGAGGATAGAAAAAGCAAAGTGTACTTCTGTTCCTCTGCAGCTCTTCCTCCTCCTCTGCCTGCCATCCTCCTCTGCTCCCAAAGAATCTTTCCGAACATAACAAATCAAGAAAAAACCCAAACAAATCTCCAATCCCAATTCCCACCCAAATCCACATCCCTCAGGTCAGAATCCCCCCATTCTCGACTTCCCCATCAATGCCGGCTTTCATTGCTCCCGCCTTTTTGGGGTTTTTTGTTGTATTTTTCAGTTTTTTGTGATTTTCCCCGTTTTTGGGGGGATTTGGTTGGAAAATGTTTGATCCTTTTGTGTTCGTCGATCTACTGGAGACCGTGAGAGCTGGTTTTGTTAATTTTTTTAATTTGTTGTGGAAGCAAAGGGTGGTGGGGGTTTGGTACGGATTTGGAGTATTTGTCGGCAGAGACGTCGTTTTCGGAGATTGGAAGTTGAAAGCTCGTTTCGATCTAACTTCGGTTTGGTGGTGCGTCCTCTGCAGGTGTGGTTTTGGAGCTCGAGATCTGGAAGTTTCTCTCCTCCCGCGGTCGAAATGTCCGGTAAATTTATCTTAATTATGTTTCTTTTCGGGGGGGTTTTCTTCTTCTTCTTCTTGCTTCTAACGTTTTTCTTCTGAAATTTTAAGTTATATTGTATTGTTTATGGTTGTACCGTCAATTTTGATTTTTGATTGTTGTGATGTGAAAATTGATTTTTTTTTTCTTTTTCTAGATGCCAGAAAATATACCGTCAAATTTGATTTTGATGGTTGTGGAAAAAAAAGAGAGAAGAGTTTGTGTTTTTGTGCAACTCAGGATCTTCTCTTCCTTTTTTCTTCCTTCCACTCATTTTGGTCGAACTGTTCATACTAGAATAATTTGCATAAATGGATATTTTTGGGTTTTGGGTCTGAATAAAGGTCTTAATTTTTGTGATTTATGTATGATATAAAATGCATGATTTGTTGAGCTCTTGGTTGGTTGAAGGTGGTGAAGGCATTGTGCCGCAAGACGAGAGGAGGGAAAGAAAATCTGATGTTGAGAACTCTGAGGATGAGAGAAGGAGAACCAAGATTGGGTACGGGTCCCTGAAGAAGAAAGCAATGAATGCTTCCTCCAAGTTCACCCATTCTCTTAAGAAGCGGGGTAAGAAGAAAATAGACTACCGGACCCCTGCGGTGTCGATAGAGGACATCCGCGATGCTGAGGAAGAGAGAGCTGTTCACGCGTTCCGGCAAGAGCTGATAGTAAGAGAACTACTACCAGAGAGACATGATGATTATCATACAATGCTAAGGTAGAACAACATTCATTTTAAGTACGTGAGGTTCTTATTGGTTCTCAAAATTCTTATCTTTATCAAATCATGTGTACCTGGTATGTGGCATCACAACCATTTGTTTTTAATGAAAAGTAGCAGGAGACTTATCCTATTTTGCAGTCTAACATGCTGTAGCAAGGAAATTTCTGTATTATTATCAATAAGACCTCATTTTAGTGTATTTTTACTTCAAACAACCCATATTGTGTTTTCCTTTTTGCATACATCTCCACGTTTTCTCAATAAGACCTGTAATACAATTTTTACCACTTATTTATGTGCATTCTGCAGATTCTTGAAGGCTAGAAAATTTGACATGGAGAAGACGATGCAGATGTGGGTGGAGATGCTTCGCTGGAGGAAAGAATATTCAACCGACACCATACTAGAGGTGAAGACAATTTTTCTTTCATTAAAATTTTGGTCGCAATTAGAAGAACTTCCGATAAGTCCAGTGAATATTTTGACTGTCATCTTTCGGACTACCAAATTAAGAAAAAATTGTTATCCCAAGTTTTAGCTGCTAAACTGCGGTTTTAGCTGCTAAACTGCTGGTTCGAGTTAGAAGTTGAATGAACATTCAGCATATCTCTAAATTTGGTGCTCCTTTTTTAGCCCTTTATACATCTCATGTTTGACTATTTCAGTTACTAAATACTATTTACTGCTGATTAGTCCTTTATCCAAAAAAGTGCAGTTGACACGATCAATTTTGTCACCTCAAAACACTAAATTGCTTGTTTTTTATTTACGTCAAGGACTTTGAATTTGAAGAGTTGGAAGATGTCTTGCAATTTTATCCCCAAGGGTATCATGGAGTTGACAAAGATGGCAGACCCGTATATATTGAAAGGCTCGGAAAAGTTGAGCCAAATAAGCTCATGCAGATAACTTCCTTGGATCGCTACCTAAAATATCATGTACAAGAATTTGAAAGGGCTTTGAACGAAAAGTTCCCTGCGTGTACTGTTGCTGCTAAAAGACACATTGGCTCAACAACAACAATATTAGACGTGCATGGAGTGGTAAGTCCTAGTCCTTTTTCCTGAACCTGTGCATTTGATGTAAATGAAAGAGCAAGAAATGTTTTTCTTTGTTGCCAAATTCTTAGCTGTTACTTTTATTGTCAGGATTTGTGCACCAACTCACCTGTGTACTTGAAATTTAGGGACTTAAAAACTTCGGGAAGGCAGCTCGTGATCTTTTGCTCAGCATGCAGAAAATAGATGGTGATTACTATCCAGAGGTATGAACCAACCTTGAAAGTACATATCTTTTTCTATAATTACCGTAGGGAGACTCAATTAGCACTGATTTGGTGCAGACACTACATCAGATGTTTATTGTTAATGCTGGCCATGGATTCAAACTGCTGTGGAACACAGTAAAGGGTTTCCTTGACCCAAAAACGGTCTCCAAGATACATGTAAGGGGGGGATAGGAGTTTATTTTTTCTTCTAATTTCTCTGACGTAGTTAATCTCCAATTAATTTCTGCATTGGGCAGGTACTGGGCAGTAAATTCCACAGCAGACTACTTGAATCTATTGATGCAAGGTTGGTCTTTATAAAAGCATCCTTCATTCGATCAGGAGCTGTTTGTTTCCTCATTCGGTTAAGTTTTGAGGTAGCTGTTCGTAGCTTGGTAACACTAATGATGTCCTTTCTTCAGTCAACTTCCGGAATTCTTGGGTGGCTCATGTACATGCTATGCTGAGGGAGGATGTCTTAAATCCAATAAAGGACCATGGAATGATCCAGAGATAATGAAGGTATGCTATCGAAGTAGACATCTACCATGACACTTGTGCATGCGTATATTCCGTGTGGAAACTCACTCACCTACCCATCCTTATGTATTTGTGAATTGCGACCAATGTCCGTTTTTATGCATCAATATACGAAATATGAATCATGTTATGTATGAATATAACTAACTTTGTATTTGAAATTTTTTATTGCTTAGAAAAGTATGTGTTTTCCTTATATTTTGCACTCAAACTGACTTTTTTTCTCGTGTAGCTTGTACATAATGCCGAAACTACTTTTGTGAGGGAAGTTACAGAAGTATCTGATGATGAGTATAAGACTGCTTCATGCCTCAGACGTCGCTCATTAAAGGTAATGCATCTAATTTGACAAAAATATACCTTTTAAAGAGTGAAAACTGATTAATTCCACCATCTTCTGGCAGAGAAATAGTGATACATCAGCAGCAGAATCAGGCTCTGATGTTGATGATCTTTGTTCTCCTTTAATGTCAAGAACTTCAGGGTATTCTCGATTAGCCCCTGTTCATGAAGAAGTGAGCTCTAGTTTCTATACTTAAGTGGTTGATTTCGTTCAGTCAAACACCTAAAATTTACTTTCAAATATATGTCATTATTGCTTGAGTTATAGAATGAGAAATCCTGGTGACTTGTTTCTGTGCTGTCTTTGTGCTATCGAGGTTTTCTTATTTCAGATTCCATTACGATGATAGCAAGTCAGTAAAACTGTACATATTTTCTTGGAGGAACCCTTCACATGTATAGTTAATTATTTCTATCTCTTCAATTTATACAGGCAAGAACAGATCCAAGTTCATATTACAGCTGCGATGACCATTTCGTTGTCATTGATAAGGCTATAGATTGTGGACAAGAAACAAGATCTGCCGAGAAGTTTTCAGTAGTTCATGGAGAACATGGCCATCCTTATATAGAGGTCACATTCAATTCTGAAGGTATGCTGGAAACTTTATCAACATTGTAAGAAGACTTTATATTTAATTGGTGAACTTCATCTACCTTTGCTTGGAGAATCGTGAAGGGTTGCTTCTTTAATTTTTCTCATAGTGGAAATTTTACAGATTTTTTGCTTTATTCTTCTATTTTTACATGGAAATTATTTTCTCAACAAGGCATTGATTTGTACCTGCATGTTTCCTTATGGCATTTTAGGTGTTACATCTGGTGATGGTGGACATAATAACAAAGCTGCACAGGAGGAAAGAACTCTCCAAAGGCTTGCAAGAGCTGTGCTAGCATTTGTCATAAAATTTCTTTCCTTTGTTCGTATACTGTCTTGCAGATCTGAGAGAAGGCTGACCAACATCCATCCGTCAAATGCACTGACACGACCTTCTGGTGGAAGCCAGTCTGCAGAACCTCCCAAAGAAGACCGAGTAACTCCTTGTCTTGAGCGTCTTCAAAGGCTTGAAAAGTTGTTTCATGAACTTCAAAACAAGCCTGCTGAGATTCCATCAGACAAGGACAAAATGCTTCTCGAATCCTGGGGAAGGATAAAGTCTGTCGAAGCTGACCTTGAAAAGACTAAGAGAGTAATTTGCTTTCTACCTGCAATTCTAAATCATCCTTGTTTATTCATTAGCTTGTGAACCTAGCATCTGAATTCTAGTGGAGCACTACATTCAGACTCCACATATTTGAATTGGCACAGACTCCACATATTTGAATTGGCATTCAGATGTTTTTAGTCCTACTACGATCCTTCTGGTTTTTGAGGTCTATGACTAATGTAGTGCATTTTATTCTATTTTCAAGGTGTTGCAGGCCACAATGATGAAGCAATTGCAGATTGCTGAATCATTAGAATCTGTACAAGAAGCACAAGTTCGGGTAATTCTTACAACTGCTTCTCTTATTCTCCATTGTCAAATTTATCACGCGAGTCTATATTAAATGGATCCTTTTCTGAGGTCAAAACATCTGATTGAACTTTGAAAATTCAAGTACGAATGGCTGGCCAGTTGCCTAACTTGAATTTAGAAATAAATAAATTTGGATCACTTATCTACCCCCGATGCAAGGCTTGTTGGAGAATGTGATAAATGATGCTTTCTTACTAAGAGGAAAGCAGAGGTAACCAACCCTGCATCCTTTGCAATTTGATTGACATACTTACCTTTTATCTGCAGAGGCGGGTTTTTTGCTGAGTTGCTCTGAGAACCAACACAATTGAGATTCCACGGTGTAAGGTTGATACAACACATTGACAGGTTTAGTCGTACAATGTTGACAACATTCATTTTTTGACGCTTGGGTTGACACAAGGATACACTGAGATCAGCATAAAGGCAGGCAAGCTGAGAAGAGGAAAGTAATTAGGTCGCTGTAAAATATCAGTTCAAAATCTGATCAATTTCGTGCGACGAGAGGCGATGAGCTAATCCTATGTTGAACTTGGATGGCTGATGAGCATCGCTATGGGGGTAACTTAGAAACTTTTTTTTATTATCCAAGGTAAAGAAAGCATAATCTTAGTTCGAGCATGTACTGTTGATGTTGTCTTTTACATGCCTGGCGATGTTAAATTTTATCTAACAAAACCTTTGGCAGTGAAACTGCAAATATATGTTTGTTATCTGTATAGCCTTGTATTGGCAGTGTAAATATTATTCCTCAATGATGGTCTCATCTTGCACTTTGATAGTTTGCCGTTTAAAATGCTAGTTTATGTCTAAATTCGTTTATTGCTCGGTTCAATTCGTGTTCTCATCTGTTCATTCATACATTGTTGCCAACTAGATTCATTGTTGCCCAACGGTTATCATGGATTAATAGTGTTGCGAAAATCATCATGAATAGGAAAATAAATCAAATCCACACCACGTTGCTTAGTTCTGACATATGGATGTCTCCGGGATACAGTGTAAATTTTTTTTTGGTAAAAAATGATATACTGTAACTGAATTACCGAAATGCAAAAAAGGTTTTTACATTCCAATGACACCTACAATTTTCGTTGGCTAATAAATTGTTGGTGTTTCGATTCGGGTATTCGAAGGGCAGTTGGTTGTTAATGCGCATACCGTTTTTAATTTTAACAATCTTGCTCGACTTCTTTATAACTAGGCCTGGCAATTTCTGACACGACACGATAACACGACACGAACACGACACGATATGGTAACACGATTTTTACACGACACCACACGAAATTTTTTGTGTGGTTGAAATGCTTTATTATGATGATTTATGAAAATATAAACATAAAATAATTAGTACACGATTTGACACGAACACGACACGATTACACGGTATTTTAGTTTTTTACACGAAACTGACACGAATAACATCTATTTGTTAGGTAATCAATTATTTTTTACTTGATAATGGTCAATTAATATGTTAATTATATAGAAAAATATTAATATAACATGTCACTTAACTATTTTCAATCTAAACATGATTGAATTTCTTCAAATTGTGCTTAACACGATAACACGAAATCCTGACACGATTACGAAACTGTCTGACACGAAAGTACACGAACACGACACGATTGCCAGGTCTATTTATAACATACACGCTAAAATTAAAAGACACATACTAATCTAATTTTGGGAAGTTTGCAATGAAAGATTAGGAGCGCTTCTTGAGCTGTTCCATTTGACAAAATAATTGTTTGTGCGCATAGACCCAAAAACACCCTTCTACCGTTTATAAAAATTCGGCCTTTTTAATCCAATCGTACAATAATTCTCTGGAAACCATAGGAAATAACTTGACAGAAAAACAATTGCTGCCGAAATTCCTTGTTTTCAGGCCGATGAAAATATGAACGAAAGCGGTTTCAATGCCAATAATGATTTTTTTAAAAAGATATACATCATTTTCCACACCGAAATCCATATCCCAACGAGGTGTGATCTTGAGACAATAGAAGTATGGGGAAACATGGTTATGGTGTTGTGCTCGTGTCAAACTTATTACACAAATCCAAACCCGATCTGTTTATTATATGGATTGAAAAAGAAAAATTAAACCCGACTCATCTAAAATCGTGTCAACCCAACTTGACCCATCTAACCTATTTATTAAATGGGTTGTGTTCGTGTACGATTTTATTCTTACACATGCACACATATATTTATATATCTGTTATTTATGACAAAATTCAAAAACAATTGCAAATTGATATGGAAGAAATTATGAAAATTACCATAAATAACTATGCAATTGGTTGTTGAGTGCTAACTAAAATATTTCGACGTAAAAAAAAGATAAGTACAAAGATTCTTATTAATTTTGTGTGTATATATATATATATATATATATATATATATATATATATATATATATATATATATATATACAGGAATTCTCAAGTTAGTCCAGGGCTTAATTTTTCTAAAGTGAGCCTCCACAATATCCACCACTCATTTCAAAATGTAAGGTAGATTAAGAAAAAAACGGTTATGCTAATGAATGGTGGGATTAACTGTAAATAAGATCTAACAGTGAGATTGTAGGGTGCTTAAATTAAATTTGATGAGCCCTGAGCTCAATAGAGCTTGACCATATATATATATATATATATATATACAAAGATTCTCTAGTGAGCTCAAGACTTAATTTAGAAAAATTAAGCCCTCACAATATCCACCACTCATTTCAAATTGTAAGGTAGATTAAGAAAAAAACGGTTATGCTAATGAATGGTGAGACTAAATGTAAATAAGATCTAATGGTGAGATTGTATGATGTTTAAACTAAATTTGACGAACATTGGGCTCACTAGAGCTTGACTATATATATATACATATATATACATACATATATATATATACATACATACATATACACACACATATGTATTATGTAAATATCTATAAGCGGGTTGAACACAAGTTACACGTGTTAAATCCAAACCCAACTCATTTAATTACCATGTTAATCATGTCAATCCGATTATGACCCAAACTAATTTATCATAAACCTAAACCCGTATTTTCCTTGTCAGGCTCACGTTAAGTTATCGCGTCACTCCCAAATAAAAGTACATTGTTATATCAGACCGAGGTATGGTAGCATATGTTCAAATGGATGAAAATTAGGAGAGAGAAAAACTCGGCGTTGTTGCCAATTGTTGTATCCCCTGTATCCAGTACCCGATGAACCTAAAAATATATCTAGGAATAAGTCTTCAATTTAAGATTCAAAATTCTATTTTTCCTACTCTTTATTTCTTTAAACGTATATTTGCACATTGAACCTTCTTTTTAACTTCTATATTCTTCATTTTCTTGAGATTTTGTGATCTAGAGAGCACAACTCTGGTCGTTTAGTGACCCCAGAACTTAGAAAGTGGGATTTTATTGTTTTAACAGAAAACACTTAATTAGTTTGTTGGGTTTGATGGTTGATTTTGATTAGATGTTTTGTTTAAATTACTTTGTAAGAAAAAATGGTAACCCCATATAATTGGCTATAAATATTTCTTAAACTGTGACGATGTGACTGTGACCGTGGGGGCCGAGGGGTCGTGAATTATTTTAGGGTAAATTGATGTTGTGCACCTCGTTCGGGTTGAAATTGGGCTCGTATACCTGTATTTTCGTTTATTAGTCTCATGCACCTCACCACTCTATTCTCTTATTGTTGTGCACCTGAGTCGTTACTTGGACCCACACCACCAAACATCGTTGCCCACTCCCGTTCGGTCAAATTTGTAACGTCGGGTGAAAGAACAATAATTTCGTGAGATTAACTTGTACATTTATTGGTGGATCCGAATTCATTTTTAAAAATCTTGACTCATGCAATGCAAAACTATGCTTTCAAAAAATAATCGAACAATAAAAAACTAAATAATGATTAATTCTTTTTCAAGCAAACATATATATAGTCTATCTAATTATTGGTAATCGTGATTGTGTGAAAGCTAATGTAACGTTGATTTGGATATTATATGCATGGGTTTCTAGGATATTCTTTCTGCGAAACAATGTAATGGCAATCTATCACATTAGAACAAAATAGCATTCTATGTGCATAGCTGTAGACATGCTATAAACACAAGCCAATATCATAACAATGTCGACATGATGAGATCCAACTATAAATACACACGGCACGGCGACTGGGATGGTATATCATCCTTTGTCATTCCAAACATCTTTTCTAAGATATCTCAATTTTTTTAGTTTAAATGGCATCTAAAATAGTGTTGTTGTTGCTGCTTGTTTCCTTGGTTATTTTATCAATTGTTTCGCCGGATGTTTTGGCTGCTGCAGTTGAGGAAAACCAACAAGTAGTTGGTAAGATGAATATTAATTAACTTTGTTTATTTGCATATAATGCGGTCTGCACTTGCTTTTTTTTGTGGGGGCGTGGAAAAGAGGGGGAATGATAAAGAGACAAATTTCATTTTCAGAAAAAAAGAAAAGAAAAAAAGTTTCATTCTATTTCACCAAAAACCAAGTATTTTTTCTAATATAAATAGGCTTTAGAAATACAATTTTTTCCAAATCTAATTTGCTAAAAAACAAGCACATTCTAAATGGTTTTTTCCCCTTCCTTTCATGTGTTGGTGAAAGTGGTGTAGACTCTAGTTCATACGGTAAATTGATGGTGATCAGGTAGAGAAAATGCATCAATTTGTACAACCCTAAAGATAGTATGTTAGGTATCTCTCAAAGCCAGCAAGCTGGTCCTATTGTTATCTATGAATCTATCTCATCCCAACACATTTTCTAGCTCTAAGTAACATCAATTTGTTAAGCACAAGGATCATATTGAGGACCAGTTTATCTATTATGTTTTTTTTCACAGACATCTTTACAATAACAAAGAACAATTAAGAAGTAGTTGATCATTAAGATGCATATTACTAACTTTTGTTAACTTGCATACATTAATGTTGATTTTTTAGTTAGTTAGTTGATCCATTTTCATACAAAATCTAAACACTTGGGTGATGGACGATGACCCAACGTTTCTTTTAAAGGTTTTCGTACTTTTTGTGTTTAACAATGTTAGACTATTATTTCCAACAATTAAAGTGATGCATAATTCATTCATTGCCTTTGACAAAGTGGTTCTGTCGTTGTAGACTCCGGTATGGGAAGCGAAAGTGAAGGTGACAAAGATAATGATAAAGAGGATCCAGATAATACTCCTGATTCCTTCGGTGTACGCAAGAAATATTTTGGGATTGAGGTTTACAGTTGCACAAAGTGGTGCAAGTATAAGAATGTCTACTGTTGCAGTTGGAAGATGAATAATCAAGGATCGCATTCAAATTGTAACAAATTGTGTTGCAAACCCTAAGCAGTGAACATGGTTCAGAAGTTGTGTTGTGCGATACGCATACTGTTAAAAACAAACTTACCGTTGTGGTTGCCTCATCCAAGGTGACGATTCAGGAGATCAGACGAATGGAGTATTCAAGACAATAAATGCAACAACGGCTCCAAATCCTCTTGTATAAATTCAACAATCAAACTCATGTAATAGATACAACAAAATCAAATAACATTCTTCTTCTTCTTCTTCTTCCAAATCCATACTCGCATCATTTTTAGCATGGTATCAGAGCGTATGATCCATACGTAGTCTCAGTTTTCCCCAAAATCATCATCGACCTCACCTCATTCAAGGGGGTTGAAGGTCGAACACCCCTCATCCAAACCCAAGAAGAAGAAAAACCAAAACAGACATGTCGGACGGCAATAGGAATCCACCGGAGATGGCGAATCCCCATCGCCTCGTCACGACGGCCCTAAACGGGGCCAACTACTTATCCTGGGCGCGCGCGGTCACGCTCTCCCTCAGTGGCAGGGGGAAGCTTGGCCACGTCACTGGGAAAACTCCAAAACCAGAAGAAAATGCATCGGAGAAACTTCAAGATGAATGGCAAACCTCGGATCATCAAGTGATGTCATGGCTTATCGCATCCATGCAAAATCACATCGCCGAGATCTTCATATACAAAGAAAGCGCAAAGGAGCTGTGGGACTCAGTCCGAGACCACTACGGCAAAGCCGAAAACTTCGCACATATCTTCAAGATAAAACAGGAGATAGCGCAAACTCAACAACACGGGACTTCAGTCACTGAGTACCTCGGTACTCTCAGAAGAAAATGGGACGAGCTAAGGATATACGAACCCCCAACCTCTGACCCAGAAATCATTCAGAAAAGACAAGAGCAAAATCAGATCTACCAGTTTCTGGTAGGGCTAGATCCGAGCTACGAAACCATACGGTCTCAAATACTTATGGCTTCAGATCTTCCAACACTCGCAAACATCACAAGTCTTGTTCAGCGCGAGGAAACAAGAAGAAATACAATGAACAACCACAAAAATCAGAACACCGACAACCAAGCCTTCATCGCCGGTCGGAACCAAGCTCAGGGAACGAAAAAGAGGTTCGGAATCAAAAGCAACGAACACTGTGAAAACTGCAAGAAACCAGGACACAACAAAAACTCGTGCTGGTTTCTATTCCCGCACCTCAGACCACAAAAAAACACAAAAGCAAATCTGGTGGAAGGCAACTTCAGCAACAACAACGGCCTGCTCGGAGGAGGCGGCGGCGCCAACCTGGTCGGAGGAGGCACCGACAACACCTTCCTGAGCGGCAGCCGACCAAAGGAAAACGAAAAGTCGCAAAACCCTACCGGTTATGCGGATAATGGAGCGTTTTATATCGATCGCCGATCCGGATCCTCCAACCCGACTCCGCGGATCCGATCCGACAACACGTCCACCGGGTCAGACGCTATCGGGTATGGGTCGGGTTACCCGGATCCATCAAACCCTGTCCACTTAAGAAATCTGGTGGGACAACTCAACGAGTTTTTTGCAACAAAACCCTTCTGCAACAGGTAATTGCACAGGTATCAACAACTTTCTGGATTTTACTGCTTTCTCTGGAATGGTAACCAAATTTCGTAGTAAATCCTGGATTATCGATACCGGAGCCACCGATCATATGACCGGAGATCCAACACTACTTAGTAGTATAAAACAAAATTTAAATTTAGTAAATAATTCTGTAACAGTTGCAAATGGAAGTAAAATACAAATTAAAGGAATAGGAAAAACAAACCTAATTAACAACACATGTGATAATATTTTATATGTTCCTAAACTCGATGCTAATTTGATATCGGTCGCCAAACTCACCAGCAACCTCAATTGCAATGTTATTTTTTCCCCTAATGATGTTATTTTTCAGGATCGTATCTCAGGGAGGACGATTGGTAAAGGCATTCTCATGAATGGTCTATATGTTCTGGAAACCAGCGAGAAAGCAAACCATACCCAAACCATAAACGAACAAAATCTCTGGCACAAAAGAATGGGTCACCCGTCATCAAGTGTGTTGAAATATTTGTTTCCGTCTTTTAAAAATGAATTATTATGCGATATTTGTCGTTTTGCAAAACAAACGCGATTACCTTTTCAAAACTCTAGCACAAAAACTTATATGCCTTTTGAATTAATACACTCTGATATTTGGGGACCTGCCCCCGTTGAATCATATAATGGTTTTCGATATTTTATTAGTTTCATTGACGATTTTTCTCGTGTCACTTGGATTTACCTATTAAAAAACAAATCCGACACTTACTCAGTTTTTTGTGAATTTCTTCGTTTTGTTGAAAATATGTTTGATGCAAAGATTCGTATCTTTCGATCTGATAATGGCTCTGAATATATGAGTAATTTATTTCAAAAACTTTTAAAAGAAAAGGGTATTTTTCATCAAACCTCGTGTATAAACACACCTCAACAAAATGGGATTTCAGAACGGAAAAATCGACATCTGTTAAACGTCACTCGTTCCCTTCTTTTTCAAAATAATGTCCCCAAGTTGTTTTGGTCTGATGCAGTCCTCACTGCTACTTACATTATCAATCGACTTCCCAGCCCTATAATTGAAAATAAAAAACCATTAGAAATCTTGTATAATAAAGAAATTAACATAGATCATTTTAGAATCTTTGGTTGCACATGTTTTGTTCACAAGAAACGTGAAGATAAACTTGATCACACCTCGATCAAATGTATCTTTTTAGGATATTCTTTTCGAAAAAAAGGGTACAAGTGCTACGATCCAGAAACGAAAAAAACATACACCTCTAGAGATGTCTCTTTCTTCGAAACTGAACCCTTCTTCAAAACCTCCACAACTGAAGACGCTTCCGCTATACCAGTACCTATAAACACACCTTCAGCAATTCTAGGAGGAGAAGACGAAGAACGAGGAGGAGAAGACGAAGGAGAAAACGAAGAAGGAAGAAGAGGAGGAGGAGAAGACGAAGACCAAAGGGAAACAGAGGCCCCCAGAAGATCTTCTCGTCCGACTCGTCCTCCACATAGGTTTAACGATTATTTCCTCTCACACACCACTTATCCTATTCAAAACCACTTATCCTACCATCACATCTCACAAAAACATCAAGCCTTCCTAGGGACACTAGACACAAATAAAGAACCAACCACCTATCATGATGCCACAAGTAACCCAAATTGGGTCAAAGCCATGAAAGAAGAAATACAGGCCCTAGAAAATAACCAAACCTGGACCCTTGTCCCACTCCAACCTGGCATTAAACCTGTAGGATCCAGATGGATTTACAAAATCAAGTATCATAGTAATGGGAAAATAGAAAGATATAAGGCCAGACTTGTTGCCAAAGGGTACACCCAGACCTATGGCCTCGACTATCTCGAAACATTTGCTCCCGTTGCCAAAATGAATACTGTCCGGGTCCTTCTATCTGTCGCTGTTAATCATGGATGGAATCTATTCCAAATGGATGTCAAAAATGCATTCTTACAGGGAAACCTCGAAGAAGAAGTCTATATGATTCCACCGCCTGGGTACACCACTCATCCCAACCAGGTATGCAAGCTTCATAAGTCAATATATGGACTAAAACAATCGCCTCGTGCCTGGTATGCCAAACTCAGTCACTCTCTTCTTAGGTATGGTTTTATTAAAAGCTCTGCTGATGCCTCCATGTTTACAAAACATGATCATAAAAACACTACCATTATTCTCATTTATGTCGATGATATTATAATAACCGGTAATAATAATCAACAAATAAGTTTAGTCAAGGACTACCTAAAATCTAAATTTGATATAAAAGACTTAGGAATTATGAAATATTTCTTAGGTATAGAAATTGCTCATTCCAAGAAAGGGTTATTCCTTTCACAACGTAAATACACCCTAGACCTCCTTAAGGAAACCGGGAAAATAGGATCAAAACCTACCACCACACCAATAGAAACTAATAGGAAGATAGGACCCACAGATGGCACGCCATTAACCAATATTGGACAATTCCAAAGATTGGTAGGAAAACTAATCTACCTCACAGTTACTCGACCAGATATCACCTACGCTGTAAGTCTTATAAGTCAATTTATGCATGCTCCCCACACACATCACTTAGACTTGGTTAACAGAATCTTATGTTACCTAAAAGGCACACCCGGGCAAGGACTTTGGATGAAACCTAACAAGTCTAATTCAATTGTTGGTTATTCTGATGCAGATTGGGCTGGAAGTCACGATCGGAAATCTACCACTGGCTTCTGCACATTTGTTGGAGGAAACCTTGTTACCTGGCGATCTAAGAAGCAAAATGTCGTTGCTCGCTCCAGTGCAGAAGCAGAATATCGTGGAATGGCATCCACTACCAGCGAATTAATCTGGCTCAGTCAGCTTCTCAAAGACATGAATATCACAACCCAAGGCCCGATGAAAATGTTTTGTGACAATAACGCAGCTCGTCACATCGCAACAAACCCTGTCTTTCATGAAAGAACTAAACATATCGAAGTTGATTGCCACTTCATCCGAGAAAAGATTCAGTCAAAAGAAATAGAGGTTCCCTACGTCTCAAGCAAAGAACAGCTGGCAGACATCTTTACCAAAGCTCTGGATCACAAGACCTTCTCCAATCTTCTTTTCAAGATGGGATCCATCAATCCTTTTCAGACCCATCTTGAGGGGGCGTGTTAAAAACAAACTTACCGTTGTGGTTGCCTCATCCAAGGTGACGATTCAGGAGATCAGACGAATGGAGTATTCAAGACAATAAATGCAACAACGGCTCCAAATCCTCTTGTATAAATTCAACAATCAAACTCATGTAATAGATACAACAAAATCAAATAACATTCTTCTTCTTCTTCTTCTTCCAAATCCATACTCGCATCATTTTTAGCACATACATAGATAAGTGGTGGTGCATGCGAAACCACATTTTTTTAAATCTTTTGTACTATATATCCTCGATGTGAGTTCAAAACTACAAAATAAAATTTGTATCTCAGATGCATGTCAATTTTATCACACTAAGGCTAAGTTTGTTTAACTAGAATTGATGCTAATCATGTTTGCACGAGTAAGTATTTGGTATTTTTCCAAATCAGACTTCGTGACTTCTGTCTTGCATATGTGAGTCATGCTGCTTTCATGATTTTTGCTCGTCATTTTCTTAAGAATAATTACTCGTTTCACGTGATAATGTGTTTCCAGATAAATGAAGAATTATTCAAATATGTTTTAAAAACATAATAGCATATTGTACTTCATGTCAACCCAACATAAAATGGCCGTACGTCCAAAAAACTGAAAAGGCTTGTACATCTGTTATGTTAAATACTTAGAACACAATAACTTTCTATTTACACACAATGTCATTATCATTTCATCTAAAGAAAAACAAATTTACCGGTCATCTGCAATAAAAATCTGTAGGCTAGGCTTCTTCAAAAAATACATCCTTCGGGACTTTCAATCTGATACTATCACTACTCCAGCCAGCTCCCTCCAATTTTTTCATGAAGTCGTCAAATCCCTCATCAAGATTGTGAAGGCTCTCTTCCAGAATATCAAGCCTGTGGTTGAATCTGTCCTTCCAGTGCTCATCAAGCCAATATGTTTGCCAGAGACATCTCATGACAGACGTGCTTGTCGCTCCAACCTACCAAAGAATGATAATTGAACTTCTTGTTTGTTTTCATTTGCAGAAACTGGCAAGGATCATAAATTGAAAGGGAAAAAAAGAAAGAAAAAAGAGAGGCTGCTAGAGATTTTTCGGTACCTTGAATGAGACATGGAACTCAGGTCTCCCAGAGACTAATTTGTTGAAAATTAGGATATACCTTTCCTTGCTATATAAATTCAGAAGAACCTCCACCTGTTTCGTATGGTCAAGTAAACTATCAACAAATATATTTGGATTTTAGTTGTATAAAACTTACATACTCATATCTAACAGGAGTTACAGGAGCACTATTTGATACAGGCTTCAATATTCATAGGTAGTTCTAAGCCACTTCAAAGTTGTCCAATAGAAACTACTGTAGTATAAACCAAAAAGAACTACTAGGGGTGGTTGGTATTACGACATTTAACCAGGAGTAAGAAATTACATAAGAATAATCATGTTATTTTACGAATTGAGTACACAGACGTGTGTTATATGAAATATTAGTAGGAAATTCACGATACCTCTTTGCTCGAATTCAGCAAATCAATCGTTCTATCTAGTGATACACCAAAAAATATTCGAGGTCGAGTAAATATCTCCCAAGATAAAATGTCCTCATTCTTATTGCAGTCAATATAATCTACAAGAAAAAAGAAATTAGATGATGCACTAAAAGGAAGTTTAACTTCCAAAGATAATAACCATCATTACCGTAAACAATTTTCCGTGAAACATGTGATTTTACAAGAACTCTGGCACGCTTGAGATTTATCTGCCATATAAAGAATATAGTTAAAATTGGATGTGATATAGGAAGGAAAAAACAAATAACAATCTTGATTACAGTTTGATAATACAGTTGTGAGCGAAGCGCGGCAACCAGCAATTCTGATTGATTATCTTATGTCTATAATATACAGTTGTCACGCAAAATGCAACTATTTGTATTTCCTCTTCAGATGTTTTATTCCTAACCAACAGAAACGGAGAGAAAAACAATATGATATGGTTCAAAAGTTTAAGCACAGACGTCTGCGGGAGACGTCTCCCACGTAGGGCAGGCGTCGTAGGGTAGGCGTCTCCCGCAGACGCCTGGAATTTTTTTTTAATTTGTTTTTAAATTGATTATAAATTGTGATAAAATTTAAATAAATTGAATATTATGTTAATAATGAGTTAAATTAGTTTAGTAAATCGTTTATTAATTATAAAATGTGTTAATTAATAAATAAATTGATTATTATGTTGTCATATTCAAATAAAGGGTTTTGTGTTCTTTCGGTAAAATAAGCTTGTGGTCGCTCCACATAAAGATATATCACAAGATATGTTAGGCAAGTCGAGTGGGAGATTGTTGGACCCAAGGTCCTAATGTCCAAATAAAGTGACTTGGCTAACTAATCGATTAGTGTGAGCTAACCTATTATTAGAACACAATAAGGTTAAGTGGTGGTGGGGTTTACTTTAACATGTTATGGGGGTGTTATATATATATGCATTAGGGTTTCAACACAACACACACCTACATATTCCATCTTCTCTTTGAGAGAGAGGCTCCACCCATAGGAGACGGACGTGGTGCTTGTGGGGATCGATCGTCACCAAAGAGAGGAACGACATGGCTTCGTCAAGTAAGTCCCATAAGGAACTATCAAGAGAGAGCATTATAAATAAAGGGAAGAAAAAGAAATATCGGTAGAAATTTGAACATCTAAGAGTCTCCAAAAACAGACCTATCTTTAGTTAGCAATTTAGATTTAGTTCTACTTTCTTAAGGCACGGGCTTCCGGGCATCGACGACACAAGCTAGAATTCAAGTCGGAAGGGCAAAATTTGTAAGGATGAATCAGGAGGTTCAGAATCTCATATACATGTGTAGTTATTAGTACTCTGAAAAATTCGGTCGAAACCAAATCCAAATGGATCATGTTGTTGTTTACCTTGAATATGTGATTAAAGTATTTGTGGGATAAAACATACATTCAGTCGACCGGAAGCAGTTCGGTCGACCGGACGTGTGTTCAATTTTGTCCAGCAAAAATGTTTGTCGGTTTTTGGTCGACCGAGAGGGGTTTTTGGTCGACCGGGCACACATGTGGGAGCTGGGCAAAAGTGTCTGTCATTTTTCGGTCGACCGGAACTTAAGTGTTCGGTCGACCGTGCACACACGAGGAGCTGGGAAAAATGTGCCTGTTGGTTTTCGGTCGACCGGAACTTAAGTGTTCGGTCGACCGAGTATGCACTCGAGCAAACAGAAAAAGTGATTGTCCATTTTCGGTCGACCGCTACTTAAGGTCCGGTCGACCGATGGAACATGTTTTGCGCTACGGTTAGAAGATCGGTCGACCGAAGCACCCGTTCGGTCGACCGTTGGACCCAGTCCTGCCCACGATTTGCACATTTCTCCACGTGTTTTTGTGCAATTAATAATTGTTTAAGCCTACTAGGGCTGTCAAGTTCTGCTCGGGATCGATAGATCGCTCGATGTTCGCTCGATTTTGCTCTGATTTTGCTCGAAATTGCTCGGATCGGTTAGTAACGAGCCGAGCACGAGCAGACCCCGCTCGCTCGATGCTCGCTCAATTATCGCTCGAAACCTGATTACTATATCCAATTATTTGATTAACCTGAATATTCTATCCAATTACCCGATCGGTAAAGTGTTAAACTCATTAAATAAACTAATTACCAAACCCAACAATCCATTTAACAAACCAAACCAAAATACTCATTAGAATCAAAGTCATATCAGTACTAAACTTTTCATTTTTTTTCATTTTTTTTTCTCATTCTTTTCTACACCAAAAGTTCAAATAAATTAAGGTTTGGGTCATGTAGATGATCTTATTTATAAGATGTTGATGTTGTGAGTTGTCCTACAATTTAGAAGATTGTGTTTGATTTTAATATTGTGTTGATTTTGTTTGATCCAAGTGTATAATTTTATTTATAAGATGTTAATGTTGTCGTATAATTTATAAGATTGTGTTTTATTTTATGTGTTAATTTTAAGATTGTGTTAGTAACTATTATTATATTTGTCTTAAGTAATTTTATAATTTACTTATTAGGACAACATTATTAGGAATTCAATACCAAAAAAAGGTTTAGGTTAACGAGCCGCTCGTGAGCCGCTCGCGAGCAGATCGAACCGAGCACGAGCAGGATTTTCCGCTCGAAACCCTTAACGAGCCGATCTTGAGCAGACTCGGATCGCTCGTTTAGAGATCGATTACACCCCTAAAGCCTACTATATAAAGTCAATTTCGTCCCCCTTTGCTTAAGGGTAATTCTTACTGTCTACTTTGCATTCTTGAGAGAAAAAAGAGAGAGAGCATCCTTGTCGATTCAGTGGGAGCAAATTTAGCCGGGTATTCTCGCCGGTTGTTCGTGTTTCTTGTAAGCCTCTCATTGTAATATGTTTCTCTATAGTAGATTTGGAGTTGTGTCGTCCGTTATTTTTCACGTATTGGGTTTACACGTTAAATTTTGCGTGGTTTGGTATTTTGGATTTGCAATTGTGGTTTCTTTTTCCATTGAATTTGTTATTTTCGATTCCGTTGCGTATTTGGAATTGGTTTTAGATCAAAATTTCAAGATGATTGAAATCCCGATTTATTTTTACTAACTACAGATTAAAATTTCCAAAATTCAGAGTGTCACCCAATGGTCACCTAGTTTCGGGAATATCAATAGTATACAGGTTTTACTTTGAGATTTAAGTGTCCGTTATAATTAACTAACTAGTTGACACATTGAAATGGACAAATTTATTGCCAGTGATTATGATTTCACGTTGTATTGTATAAGTGCCAATTTATTATTTAAAAATAATAATTCAAAAGAGAGTTAATACTTGAGGTAGTCTGCCCAAAAAGTTGCAAGATCAAAACAAGATGTGATTATTTTGTTGAGCTTAGACGAATATCTACTGAAAAACTCTATTATTTCTCTCAGTCCAAAATTCCAGAGAATAACTTTGAACAAAATGTTTCTAAGGTGGGGATATTTATTGATTTTGTTTACTCATTTCCGTAAGAAATCAAGGTTATTACCAATGTTTAGATTGAGATCCACTTATATATATACAGGCTGGTCTCATTGTAAAAAAAATGAGATCTCATATTTTCCTCCCATAGATTTAGATCCAATGGTTTGTTTATCCAACATTCAATTTATACAACCAAATGGTAAAATGGTAATCATGCAATCACACCACATCCAACGACTGTTTCTTCCCATTTCCTCTTTCTCTCTCTAAACCGCTAGTAATCACACAATCCAAACCCTAATATCCTCCCTCTCTCCGATCATCTCCAAAACCCTAATCCTCGACGCTTCCCCCCATCCTGTTTCGGTGCTTCCAACGAGGTTTGTGATTTCTGGATCGGTTACTTTTGTGTTTCGTGGTTAGGATTTGTGTTTTCCGCCAAATCTTTGGGAGTGTTCAGACTCGGGTTGTTGGGTTTTGATTTTTCTTTGCATTTTGATTCCGAAGTTTTTCATCTGCATTTCTTTGTCAGTTTAGGTTGATTTAGATTTTGATGTGGTGTTAGTTTCTTTGATTTACTCACCATCAGCTTGTTTGGTTTCTTATTAGTTTCTTGATTTTCGTATATGATATCTTCCACAAATTTAGATTTTCGATTAATTACATGTGCAGAACTTTCAGTTGGTTCGTTGCGATTCTTGATTTCATTCCAATACCAAAACTCATGTGTTTGATTTTTTTTTCTGTTAGAAACTTTAATATCTTAGTTGCCAAAGTTTTCTTGGTGGGTTGTGAATTTAATATCTTGAAAGAGGTGGAAGTTGTGATAGTTGATATTTGCTTTTATTATTAATTAAGAGTTTTAATCTGCCTTTGAAACCTATCTTGTTCTAATTAAAATTCTGAAAAAGAAAGGAGGATTGATTTAGATATGTCAAGAAAGTTCATACTTCTATATACATTGATTTGGATTTTGGAGTGGAAGCATAGATTTAGATTTAGACATGTGAAGTTTGTTTAAAAGAATTGACCACAGAAAATTACTTTTAGATATATGCTTTCGTATTAAACAGTTTATTGCTTTTGTGATTTGTTAGTTGATATGTTGCATATTCTTGCATTCCAATAACAAAAACCACAACAAAGTTACCCATGCTAGATTTTTTTTTCTGTTAGAAACTTTCAAATATTAACGGCTAAAGTTTTGTTTGTGGATTATACGGTTCTGTTGTGAATTTTAAGATCTTGCAAGAAGTTGGAGGTGGATGATTTTCAGCTGCTTTGACGTTTGATTTTATTATTAGCTTAAAAACTTTAGTCTTATAAATAAATAAATAAGACTAAAGTTTTTAAACTAACAGGAATCTCCACTTGATCTCCTTCCACGATGTGATCTCTCACGGTTACGAGGGAGAAGAAGATGAGTGGAAGCAAACCAAATCTTGTTACATAATAGTGTTCACCCAAGCTATTCTGTCTTCTTTCGAATGTAGTTCCACAAATGGAATGGATAACTATTACAAAGCCAGGTAAACCGTATAAAATATTATAGACCTTGGGCAAAATTGCAAGATTGGCAATGGGTAAACACAACATTACAGTTTTAGTGCAAAATCCAAAGGAAGCAAAAAACAAGGTTGGATGGATCTGCGATCTGGAAAGAAAAACGGACTCTTGGACAAAATCATACAATCCATAAAATACAAAAGGACTTACTTGGACGAAAATAAACTGAATTGCTATTCGTCGCCCTAAAACTACTTAAATCGCCCCAACAGATTACTATTTTGTCATTCTCTCATTTCTACTGCTATAACGCGACATTTTACCCTCCTATCACACATCTCTCTTCATCTTCCTCTTATATTCATAAAAAATAATGTTTTGGAGGTCAGTAATGAGCCAACAGACGCCCCGGTGTACTCGAATCTGGTAAAATATCCAACATCTTTTTAATAAAAAAATAATAAAAAATTGCGGGCGTCTGGCTGAGCCGCCCAATGTAGGAGAGGGGCGTCTGGGTAAGACGCCTCCCCCTAGGGGGCGGAGTTTTACACAGACGCCCCGCCCATGGGACGGACGTCTGACTAAGACGCCTCTCTCCTACGCTGGGCGGCTTAGCCAGACGCCTCTCTCCTACGCTGGGCGTTTTACACAGACGCCCGCAATTTTTTATTATTTTTTTATTTTTTTATTAAAAAGATAATTGATTATAAATTTAGATAATTACTAAATTAATTAATTAATAAGTTAATAATTACTATATTCGGATGACCGATACCCTTTCGGTACACCGAATAGAGATTTCCAGAGAAATGTCGAAGCTACTGAGAATAAATATTCGGATAACCGGGTAGAGATCGGTAAACCGACACAATGATTCTAGGAAGATCAAAAACTTACTGTATTTACGATCACGGTGGACCGATGGAAACTCGGTCATCCGCATGGAACATGTTCGGTAGACCGAGAAGCAAACGGTCGACCGTCCGACATCATCTTACAACGAGTTTTTGCAATTGATGAAAATTCAAAAAAAATTCAGATCCAACAATTTCAAAATCCAAAAAATTTCCAGGGGGCGCTGCCCCCTTGCCACCCCCGAACGGACCTGTCGATGTGGTATTTGTAAGTCGGGAGGTTTTACCACCGGGGATTTTGGATCTTAATTTTTTTGAAAATTTAATCACTTGCAAAAAAACTCATTGTAATTTGACCTCGTTGCTACCAAAAATCTTGCAATAGAGCCTCAAATAATTTGAGATAACACACCGTATAATTTTAAGAATTTATTTATATTTTATTTTTTATTTTTTATTATTAAAAAATACGGGCGTCTGGCTAACACGCCTCCACCAACGTGGAGGCGTCTGGCTATCACGCCTCCACCTATGTGGAGGCGTCTTAGCCAGACGCCTCCATGTTCGTGGAGGCGCCTCGCTAAGACGCCTCCACCTTGGTGTAGGCGTCGTATCCAGACGCCTCCACCTAGGTGGAGGCGTCTTAGCCAGACGCCCGAGTCGGAAAAAAAAATCCACCTCTGTTACCTAGCCGGATTCAGGTGTTTCGCCAGACATTTTCGTGGTGTTGGTACTAGGAATGTGAGTAAAACCGAGTCAAATACATTGTTTAAAGATACGGGACGAAATGGGTATTAATTGATTTGTTAAGGGCAAAAATGTAATTTTTGGAACGATTTAAGTAATTTTCCGGCGACAAATAGTAATTCCCAAAATAAAACCCCACATCTTTTCTTTCTTTGGTATCGCCTCCGGTCTCCATCAGATTGGAGCAGAAACGAAGCTCCACTCCACTCCCCCAAAACCCTAAACTCCAGACCTCCACAAACCCCAACAATGGCTGCGGTCCAACTCACATCCCTTTCATCCCGGTGGGCCCACCACTTCTCGACCGCCACCCCCAAACCCTCCCGAAGGAGACGCGTGACGATCCGCTGCGCCTTCGACTCGTCCCCTTTCTACTCCGTCGAATCGGCCAGGATCAAGGTCGTCGGAGTCGGTGGAGGCGGCAACAACGCCGTCAACCGCATGATTGGGAGTGGATTGCAGGTCTCCTTTTTTTTTTTTGAGGTCGGTTGTGGTTTTGGATTTTGATGATTTGGTTTGGTGTAGGGAGTGGAGTTTTATGCGATAAACACGGACTCGCAGGCGCTGCTGAATTCCGAGGCCAACAACCCGCTGCAGATTGGGGAGCTTCTCACTCGCGGCCTAGGTCGTCTTCTTTTTTCTTTTTAGTTGGTATGCTTCGTGCTTTCGTCTTCTAATTGTTGGTTGGTGATCAAAATTGGTTTTTAACTGAAGGCTTGCAATTAGTTGCATTTACTAGATTACTAGGTTTGGTAGTTCAAAAGGTGTATGCAACAATGGAATGTCCAAAACAACTTATAGGGTTCTCCAATATGCAATGTTTGACAGCCTTGTAGTTGACAGGCTCACATCAGAATAGATACTTATGAGCTTAATTCCCTTTCCTGTGAGCTTAAATTATGCATGTGTCATCAGAATGGATGATCAAAAAGGTACTTGTTGAGTTATTTGCCAGAGTTAGATAGTGAGCTCGCTTTCCTTTCCTCTGTGTGTAATTGATTAAGACCGGATTAGACCTCTTATTGGTCACTTATATCTCTGATGTGTTATGGTGCTTTTCCCTCTTAAAACTGTCTCCGTGTCTTGTAATATTTACGGTAGGTCTCTATCTCAAATTGTTCCAGTTAGTATTTTGCCACTTACCAAGGGGTTCACGCCTGCTTGTGCTTTTGAACTTTTAGATCATTTTTGGTTTAAAATGGGTGAATGGATCTACTGCTCCATTGATCTATTAGTAATTTAGTCATTGCTATTACTCATTTTTCTTCCTAGAGATGCAGGTACTGGTGGTAACCCTCTTCTTGGAGAACAAGCTGCTGAGGAGTCGAAAGATGCTATTGCCAATGCTCTCAAGGACTCCGATCTTGTTTTCATAACTGCTGGTATGGGTGGCGGGACAGGTTCAGGTGCTGCTCCTGTTGTTGCTCAAATATCTCGAGAAGCTGGTTATCTGACTGTCGGTGTTGTTACATATCCATTCAGCTTTGAGGGTCGTAAAAGATCTACACAGGCAAGTTCTTTTAAGATATCAGATCATTAGCTTGTAGCCACTCAGGGTTCCCACTTTCCCTGTTTTAGTAATTAATAACACGATAACTTTTGTTGTTGCTAGGATTGAAATGCTAGTAACCATCTCAACTTTCTGTTTATTTTGAAAGTTTCTTTTGTGAAGAAAAAAAAGGCTTCAAGCCTATAATACAAGCTGCTGCATTTGTTTCAAGTACTGTTCACTATGTAATACTGTATTGGTTCAAAGACTTTTTATGTGTTTTATCGTGTTCGGGAAGGCATATTTAAATAAATAACAGACGAAATTCTGATTTGGAAACATCAATACCTGATCAAACATAATGAGTTAGACCAAAACTAAATGTGCATTTTGAATTTTCTCTTCCTTGTTAATGTTTCTTGAAAAGGATGCTAAATCTACGTAGACTGCAAGAAAATATGCAATGTTCTCTGTCAATCATTTGGCGTGTACTAACTTGTTTGAGCTGCTTATCTGCTTGGACCCCTCTTGGTACTGTTTTTGTGGGCAATTTTCCTATGGCCTACAAACCATATCATCAATCGCTATTGGAATAATATTGTTACAACTTTATTTTCCCCTCTGGTTCCTCTTGTTATTATCCTGTAATGTGTCCAATTATAGGGATTTATTTTTACATTTCCTATTCCAGGCACTAGAGGCTATTGAAAAGTTGCAAAAAAGTGTTGACACTCTTATCGTGATCCCTAATGATCGATTGTTGGATATTGTTGATGAACAAACACCACTACAAGATGCATTTCTTCTTGCAGATGATGTCTTGCGTCAAGGGGTGCAAGGGATTTCTGACATCATCACCGTGAGTTTTTCTGTGTGCATTTTTATTAAAAGGTGAATCATACTGGAACTGTGATTCTTGATGGATTTTATTTTCTGGCCTACTCAGACCATTTGGCATTAAAGATTTGCTGATGTTGTTTCTTTAAAAGCTGAATGAGCTGCTCACTGATTTTATTTGGTATTATGTTGTGTGTTCCCAGATACCGGGACTGGTCAATGTTGATTTTGCAGATGTAAAGGCTGTCATGAAGAATTCTGGAACTGCAATGCTTGGTGTTGGTGTGTCATCAAGCAAGAATAGAGCACAAGAAGCTGCTGAACAAGCAACTATGGCACCTCTTATTGGATCATCAATTGAATCTGCCACTGGAGTGGTTTACAATATCACTGGTGGGCGTGATATAACCCTTCAAGAAGTTAACAAAGTCTCTCAGGTGCTTACCTGTTCTCTGTTGATATATGCATAATTCCAGCTGTCTGCCTCCTCCTTGCTAGTTGACCAAATTTTTATGTCATACTCAAGTTAGATTTTGGATTTCTTAAACTTGCGTTTGAAGTTCCGAATTTTCCATTCATCCGCAGGTGGTAACAAGTCTAGCAGATCCTTCAGCAAACATAATATTTGGGGCGGTTGTGGATGACCGCTTTACGGGAGAACTTCATGTAACGATCATTGCCACAGGATTCTCGCAATCGTTCCAGAAAAATCTTTTGATGGACCCAAAGACTGCCAGAGTCTCAGAATCCCAGGAAGCTAAAGGGGAACCATTGCCTATCAGGTCCAGCAATTCAGCTCTACCTTCACGCCCTCGAAAGCTCTTCTTTTAAGTTCATGATATTGGGTGACTTCCATTACCACTTTGCGAAACAATTGTGATAGTCCAAGCTGGATGACATGGCCGCAATTTTGTTGTGTTATTTACACGTAATTTTTGTTTACTTGTTAGCAGAAAAGAATCATTTTATGTAGTTTTTCATTTTATGTAGTTCTGAACAATTTTGGGTTATATGTATTATCTTAATTTTCTACGCCCAATGCCGTGCATTTTCATGTCATTGCTGTTGGTCTCTTTTTCCTTTGTTGACCCGGTTGATGATTAGCTATTAGAGGGATGGATTACGTTCAGCATATCACAAAATGATGTTTTTTTGTTGTTTGGCCAATCTCTTCTCCCTCTATCTTCCTCAGACCTCAATGAAAATTTGCAAATTTTTGACCATATAACTACCTGCCTAGAGTCATAAGTTGAGCGCATAAAATTTGTAAAAAACCTGCTCGATCTGCCTCCACTTCATGGTACTAATTAAAATTCACTTTATTGGAGCTACAAACTCCAATCTAAATTGATGAATTTAATACTGCGGATGAAGATGGTGGTGAAAACATAACAAAAATACTGAGTAGAGAATTCTGATGCAAGATGCCATTAAAAAGCAAAAGATGAATCCTTACCAGATGATACGGGTTGTGCTACACCACAAAACCCTTTCTCTTTTTCTTTCTACTTTTGAGTTGAAATTTAATTAACAATGTTCTGTACAGCTATAAAGCTAAGCATTTCCAGTACAAGCAAGCATGTGCCATTTCACCAACTCACATACCTACCACTTCAGCACTAGTCAGATTCTTCCGTGAACGACTGAAAGCTCAAGAACGTTGGACAACATTTCATTTTTGTACACAATGTGTATCCCAAGTTGTCAATGCACCGTTGGGTGGGTGGGACGCAAGTTCGATATTCACTCCCTGACAAACCAGTGCCGGGTGGTATGCTGTAATCCACCTTAATTAAAATCAACCTTACCAATTACATTTCATTTTTAAAAATAAACTCATTTTTGTGAAATGCGACGTGGTGAAATTGTAATTTATTGTACAGCAATTAATGTGTATGCAGAAAGATAATTTAATAAGCCTCACGTGACAACCATGATGATAATTCAAAGAATAACTGTATATTTTTCAAAAAAAAAAGTTAAACGAAAAAAGGATAAACTAAAATTTGAATATGCATCCTTCATGTGAGTTTTAAGTTTTAACTGGTAACTGGTTGACATATGGGTAGGGTTAGGTAGACCATGTCATCCTAATGCTTGTCTGAAAAGATTATGTCTGGAATCATTAAGCTGTCATATGCTTTGGAAGGTTAAAACCGCATAAAGAAAGAAAGAAATATATTGTTGACTTTTGGAACAACAAATTTCACAAAGCTTATTCCATCGATAATGTATGTATGACTCTTGTGCAACATATTTTCTTATCAATATTCCAAACCCCGTTTCCTACATCTTTGTTTAATTCAACCAACACTACCGATTTTATAACCTCAGGGTGAAAGACTGTTTAGTGTTGAACTTTTCATTTTTTATAAAAATTCACATCTGGTTCGTGTTGTCATGTGCATATTGAATTGTGACCAGATAAATTGTAATCTAGTTCTTTATTCATAATACCATGTAACCAATGCCCAGAAAGAGAAATGCTGTCATGTGCATTGTTTGTTGAATTTTTACAAAATAAATTTTCTCAGTTGTTTATTCAGAATAGTATGTAACTAATATCTAGAAGGAAAAGAAAAATAATGCCAACCTGGAATTGTCCCCCACGTTTCACAGACTACAACACTGCCTACAAATTGTAGCTCATTAAATATGCAGTAGAATGTTGTTACTTGTGGCTTTGCCCGAAGCTTCCAAGTTTCTCCTCTCATTAAACTGAAATTTTACTTGTTCTTTCTTTCAAGTTTCAACTCTTATAAGTTCTAAGAATTATCCATGGTAATGGGTGGGTGTGGAGAATAGCCAAGATGGTCTTCTGGAGGAGGTGGTCTTCATCTGAAGGGCATGCGGACAAAGTACACTACTCTTGCAGCCAATTCTGGTTTTATTTCATCATATTTCCTGATGTTGAGCTACTTTTGCGTCAAGAACATGTTTTTTATGTTGATATTTATTTTTTCATCGATTTGTTGAATGATATCCTTATGTCCAGTTTCCTGGGCTAATCGTCTAATTTCGGTTGTTATCACTAACTTAACAACCAAGTTGCACCATTTTTTTGGGATGGAAGATCAAGTTCCTCATGCATTATATTCTTCTGATGACAAAAGATACAAATATGCAAACACAGAAAATCACAACATATGAAATTGGAAAGAAATAAAAGCTTACACAGTTTTGCTCTGCATTTTGCTTCTCGCATTCAACTTCTCAAATGCAGCAATGCTGGCCACCTTTGTTCTTCTTTTGCTCATCCGCATTTTCGTGATTCATTTTATCAGGAAAAGAACAAGGTAAGGTGGGTTTTAGGCAGAATCAAATTTTGCCGAGATGATTTTTGTTCAGATTCCACCACCATCTCAACATCCTTGAGAAGTTGTGAGACCAAATTTGCGCAGTCAGTGGCAAGGGATCCTGAAACAACCACAACACTTTCTTCAAGTGATGTCTCTCTCAATGAAGAAATTAAGCAAAAAATCATTGGAAAAGAAAACAATCAACAGACCTCGACTGCAGGAGAAAATTCACCTGAACATGAGTCAGTTGAGAAAGAAAACTCCCTCTTCTTCCAACCGGCATTTGGAATTTTCATGGTTCTTTTTCTTAACCTATCATGAAATGTTACATTTTGTGTCAATTAAATATAAGTATGTCATATGCTAACCGGGATTTCTTATTGTTTTGTAATAAATGTTTGTCAGGAGAAACAAGGAAGTGAAAAGCTGGATGGACCTCAAAAAATGGAAAGTTTTAGTAGAGTTTCTTTAGGCATCTCAACTAAAATACGACCAGTAGACTCTGTACAGAACATCAAGATTAAAAAAGAAATCAACACCATTCACCAAAGAAAGCAACATAAAGTAAAAACTCAGGGTAAGCCGAAGGTAATAGTCGAATGACATCAAACAGGTAGGCACCTGCCAGTGTAATCTAAGGCTCTGCCTCGGTTGGTATTGAGTGCTATGGGCACTAGCATTCTCTTGTTTTTACTATCTCTAAAAACAAAACACAATTTTGTAGCTTCTGTAGAGAAAACAAATCTTTAACTTCCCCCTAGAGTACTATTTTCTTATTTGTTCTAGGATTTTATTCTATTTAAAAAATAATTCCGGAAGCTACAGTATTGGTATTTTATACCAGATGCAATTTCATGATTTCCTGTTTCAGCTGCAACTTTCGAACTTGTTAATTTAAATCCTGGTAAAATCATAATATCTGGAATACAAACTAAAACAGATTAATATTTTTTTGGTGTCATAATCAAAGCTGAAGATTCAAACCCTCTGAATCTCACACTGTTCATCGAATTTAACTTAAATTTTCATTCTTATCACTATCCTACATTTGACAAGTCCTCAAGTGAGATGCCAACACTCTCCGTCGCATTTAAACTTAACATTTCAAGATTTCATCAATAACTATATCAAAAGTAGTTATCTGTGTAGGAAGAGTGGGATGCCAACACTATGAATAGCAACACATCCAGGCAGAGATTACAGAACAGGATGGAAGCAATAAATAGAAGGGAAAGAGCTCTAGCCTATGCACACGCTCAACAGGTTAGTTGTAATTTACATCTTCCAAATGACTCATGACTCCACTTTTTTTTTGATTGGTAGTTCTGAATTGATCTGATTAGCGAAGAACACGCATGGCAAAGAAAGAACCAGTCCAGCAGAATATGGACTTACAACATATGGGATGGAGTTTGCCTGAGAGGTGGATGGACATTGGGTTGCCCGAAAATTACACAATGGAAGATGACTTCCACCACAGCAACCTCGTAGAATCCATCTCCTATGTGCCATGTCAAGGCAGCTTCAGGCAAGACACTGAGGCAGCCATGGAAGAAATGGAAAGCTGTGGATCTAACGACGTCCCTGTGAACTTTGAAGTCTTTGATGCAGTAACCGACACTGTCAATTATCATTATACAACAGTTAAGAACAAATTCAAGGCTCCAAGGCAAGCATCAAGAAGTAACTGGCAGAACCATAGCTGCGGAAAATATACTGAATCAGATAAAATTTCAACTTCAAGGTTAGGGCCTGAATTTGTTTGGGGTCATTAATGGTTGCTGAACTTTGATGATGGGACCTGTTCTCAACATGCTCATCAAAGAATGTGTATCTAAAAAGAAATAAACTGTTCTTGGGGCAGATTTGTGGCTACAAGCCTGAAGTACCATGTGTTTGTCATTTTGAATATGAAGAGAGAAAAAGAATGTCAGTACAAATTAGAATTTTCATCCACCCGCAAGATAGACCTACTCTAAAATCACCACACATCAGAAGAAATTTAAATGAGACCAGCATAATTACAGAGAAGAGAACATTGTACTTACCATGCCAGACAAAAATCACTGCTGAAAAAATTTAGGCAAAAATTGCTTACATAAATGTCACTTATCCGCCATGCCTAACAAAAATCACAGGAGTAAATATTTGACAAGAATCACTTACTTAAACACCACTCGTGTTTGTATACATATGACAAAAAAATATTTTTTTCTCCTTGGATTGTACAACAAATACAAGTGTCCTCACTATTTTATTGGCTTATGAATACATCACAATAAGTATCAACATAGAGTTTAAAAAGAACCCGCCCTGCAGAGAAATACAAGGAAAAATGGCAAATCTCAATTACCAATCTTTTCACAAATGATGGTATAACTGAGAACATGTTGGTCTAAAAGGAAGAATATATCACACAATGATACATGAGTTTTGATCATTTCCTAACCCATGGTCTTTCCAGAGCAAATGGTGTAGAAGCTGTATTTGTATCGGATACTTCATCAATACAGATACACATGGCCCAGTAAGGTGGGTGAGCAAATCCCGTCAGCTGATCAAAACAATTTTCGCAGTTCGACGATCAAAACAATTGTCCTGATAGTGTGATGCCACATGGATATGATCTATGTAATGCACCAGTCTTTGTAACAATATTTTTTGAAGGTTTGGTAATGTCCTGCAATGTAGTAATGGTGTCTTCTTTGCAAGGATCAGCTTTCACAGGCTCCATGGTCTCAGTAATAAATTGGAGGCCCTACAAAAGAAATGGAGTACATGGAATCGTTCATAGTAACAATATATGAAGCCATAATGACATTATGCAAGGTAACATACCTTAGCTGATACATCCTGGGGATATGCTGGACTTGGCTGATCAATAGAAAATTTTGCAGCAGCACCCTACAAATTAAGGTGAGAAATCTCTCAAAGTTTTTATTTTACTTAGCAGCAACATTTGGAGTATATGATTTGCAAATATTATCAGTTTGGTGAGACCAATGATAGGAGAACATTACATTTACCTATGATAATGCTCTCTTCTCTCTCTTTTACACCGTGTCTAAGTATAGAAGAATTCTTCATGCTGTTCATGGTAAGATAATCAACTGAAATGCTTTTGCAGGGCACACTTCTATCTTAAATCGCTGACTTAGGGCTCAATTAAAGTTAGCGCAAATTATAAAACATCTGTAAAATCTTTTAGGTCCTCGGTGATCATAAGATATTCTACTCTAAAATATATATCTTGAAGGTATGACCGTATGATGATTCATGAATTAGAGTTGATCCACCTATCTCTAGCAAGTAGCAAAGGAGGTGAAATTACAGATGGTAGTAAAAAAAAAAGTTACGTCCCTGGTTAAGATAAAATAAAACTTGTACAGTTTACTTAATTAAAGTTTGAAGTAAAGATTAGTCAATAATCTAATTTATAAGGCATAGGCACTGAAGGGTGGGTTTCATGCTAGTGTGTTATAGCCTGCAGAGTGCAGACATAATCAAGCACCATGGTTGCCATCTCCTTTGTGATTCTTAACATTTCTACAAAAATCCAAAAGGTATTGTAAACATGATACTCATGCTGATGCATTTATCACATTTGTTTTAGATTTTGTGAGAATGAGTACCTGAAAAAACGTGGTATTACACCCATCTTTAATGCCTCCAACAGCCTTACAAAGATACCACACACCTGCATTGGTCATATCCTGCACAGAATTGTAACAGGATAAAAAGTCATTACAAGGGCTTTACATTATCAAATAAAGGTTGCCTTTGTGTTTTGTTAATTAGCTAGGTTGGCAACTTTACCTGTTTGCCTTCAAGAAGTCCAATTTTCCCTTCCTGCAAGGATGGATAAACATAATTAAATGCATATCCTCAAAACAAGAATGCAAGTAACCAACAATTCTGTGAACATCTTACCAATCCAGATACCATCTGCTGGATTGCTTCAAGATCAAATCCAATTTGAGATAGATCGGTCTTGACATCAGATACCTACATCCAGAAGTTTATCAGTTATTTTTCACTCACTCCACAAGGAGTTGTAAAAAACTTGCTTTTAAGTCCTAATGACTGAACATTAACAATAATCCTTAGGTAAAAAAGGGCTTAATGATTTAATAAAATAATAATCAGAATGATCATTGTCCTTGCAGCTATTTCGCATGATACCCTAAACTATGACTTAAATTCACTTTGCTACCCCGAACTATGACCCTGAATTACTTTAACTACATAGTAAAAAAAATAACTTGAGAGTAGGATAAGAAAAGCACCCCGAATTGATAAAATTGTTTTGGACTAAAATCAATTTGAGATAATTCAGGGTACTAAACCAATCAGTGTTATAGTTTAGGGTACTAACTTGATTTTGAGTCTTATTTGAAGGTACTGATAAGAAATTTACCCTAAAAGTATTTAATGAAATCAACCGTACATAATAAAATTGGTTGAATCATATAAACTGGTTTCACAACCAACCTCATTTAATATAACTTTTGTTGTTTCTTTCTGGTCTTCCACTTTGTCATCCAGGTTCTGTAATCGCTGGGACAGATGCCTTTTAGTGGCCTGGAAAAATTCGTGCAGAAAATCTAATTATGGAGGAAAGAAATCATGATTCCTCCCAATAAGAAGAAAAGTTTGCTGCTGCCATTCAAATTACCATACCGTTAAAGCTTCAGATACTTGCTCCAATTGTTTTGACACAGTTGCAACAGCATTAGCCATATTACGTTTTGTCACAAACATGACATCAGACAATGACAGCCCCTATGGAAATATTAAGCGAAAATTTGTCAGCTACTGTATGTGACCTACTCTAAAACTTTCCAGATTAATTTATTAACCTAAAACTACTACTATAGGATTGGAAAATAATAAGAAAAACACAAAAATAGGTATCCGTCCAGAGATATGGAGTGGTCCTCATTCAAATAAATAAAAATGTGACAAGTCAATATTATGGTAACAGAACTATGCAACCTTATACTAGTTAAAGGAACCCTATGTAACTAGATAATCTTTATATTCCTCTTAAATATTTATAGTTATGAAAATTTTCTTGCCTTCCACCACATATAGCAATATCCTGCTGCTCCAATAGCTGCAGCTGGAAGTATATAAGATGCCATATTTCCTGGATAAGGTAAGAATGAATTTTTTTTGAAGAGTTGTCAAACAGTTACATATTAACATGAAAATCATGTACACCAATGAATGGAGGAAAGTGATATGCATAGTCATGTTCTCTCCCCTGGATAATAAAGCCGAACTTACAACTTACAACCACTATTTTTTATTATTCAGTTAATTATAAACCTAGGGTATTTTATCGGTAAACCTAGGATATTATTAAGTACGGATATAGCAAATAAAGGGAAAACCGGAAAATGAGTCCAACTAAAGAGAAAAGTGGGTTTATATGGCCATTGGCCAGATACCCATCTTATCATTCCTTGCCACACGTGAAAACCAATATCACAACCATATTTGTTTCTATACTATAACAGCATCCATCGCAACAATTAGTTATGTTGTTCAAACATGAAACATAAAAGATGAATATTTCATCTAAATTCCACAAGATATTGATTTCTTCAAAGTACGGGTAATGCATTTAGTAGTCTCCTATACATACCGTTGTTTGAAGGCTCCCCATTGAATATTGTCACCGGCCTGGATGAGGCCAATTCTCGAACTTCTTGAGCCAATTGCTTAATCTGTAAAGAGGTTCCACTGGAAATGAAGTATCTTGTACCATCAAAAGGCTTAAAAGCACATCTCTCAACGAAAAAACTGATATATTTTGTATTGTTATTAGCACAAAATTTAAGTGGAAATGGTGTCACTTCCTCCATGTCCATTGTGTAGGATAACTTTACAAAGTTGCAACAAAATGATAAGTGTAAACATCAAAATTCCCAGGGTTCAATCAAAAAACATAATAAAAATACCTGAGCCGCAAGAAGAGCACCACTGTAGTGGCTTGAACCATCAACATCATTCACACTCTTCATCAGCTCCTAACATAAATCAACAAAACAACACATTCAACACAAATTGCTTATACATCAGTTAACTCAAATCAACCCGAATTGCGTCCACTCATTTGACATAATTTTAACATATTTTCCAAAACATGACTTTTCAAAACAAACAAGTCGATAATTGATGACAAAGATGGGGCAGAATCCGATAAACAGAAATCACCTGGAGCTCTGCAATCACCTCCGACAACCTCCCACTCCTCAAAACAGCAGAACCAGTCAGACCTGAAACCACACATTCCAACAAACACAATCAACAAAGGAACACCACGAATTGGACGCAAAACGCAAAAAGGCGAGACCTTTGAGAAATTCCGGCAAAAAAAACACCAAATTGAATAGAATGAGCATAAAAAGGTCGAAAGAACGGGTTTTTTGACGACGGTGGGGGAAAGAGGGGAAGAGGTGACCTGCGCCGAGGAGGATGAGGACTTTGGAGGAGGAAACGCCCGTCTGCATCGCCATGGATGGCGAATTGGAGAAGGAGGAGCTCCAATCCAATGGAGAAAGGAAGGAGAAGATTAGGGGTTGGCTTTTGATTTTGGGTATCGTCAAAGTCGAGTTGTTTTTTTTACTTTTGTCTCACGAAAATAATTTTGTAAATCTGTATTTACAGATTATTTCACAAAACTAAAATTATCTTTTCAAATTTGATGAGAAGTCTGTAACTGTAGTTCTAGTTTTGAAATGGATTATGTCTAATTTGTCACTTGAATAAAATGAACTTATTTTAATAAAAAATCGTATAGTTATAACCTTAATCTTTTTTTTAAATAGTTTTGGTCTTTTTTCAGCGTACATAACTTTGCGTCTTCCGTCTCCGCCGTCCACTTCTAGAAAGAGTAGTTTATTAGTCACGGAAGTTGCTGGAAAATGGCAATGATGGCAAATGATTGAAATGACCTACTTTATTTATCACAATTTTGTAAAAAGGTCGTTTTTAACGTAAACTAACACATTTGGATTATCTTTTTGTATTATTGCACATGTAGACTGCATAGCGGAGATGGAAGATGTTCTCTTTCTTTCTTTCTTAATTTTCAAAAAAAAAAAGTTATCTTTCTGTATTTTTATTATCTTTTCCTGTTTGGTTCTTTAATTTTTAATGCATTCCTTCAAATTTCAAAATATATTTTAAGTTGCATCTTTAGATTCAGAATCTACCCAATCCTAGTTCCTAACATCTTTCATTCTCTTTTCGAAAGACGTACTGTGCAAACGAATGACGTAATGTGCGAATTAATTTGTTACCGTCGAACTTTTTTAACTTGAATGAAATTCTTACTTTTACAATAACTTGTATAAAATCAATCATCTCCACCATAGTATAAGATATACATGCTTCATTATGTGCTCATTTTCGCACTCCAACCCCCTCGTTCTAGTGGGGACGGTTGGTTTTATAAAAAAAAACTCATTATATCTAAGATGATTAGATACATAAGGGTTGAAATACAAAAATCTCATAAATATAAATCATTCTCTTCTCACATCCGATTCAAAATTCAAAAACACATTCCATACCCACCCCTCACGCGTGCTCCCACCTTCCTCCACCTCTGGTCTTCTCCTCCAATCTCTTCCCACCTTCGTCCTCCTCCCACTTCCTCCTCCTCATCGTCGTTCTACACCGACCTCCTCGTCGGCCTCCTCCTGCATCCTCAGCCTATGGGGGTGGAATAAAATATTGAAGAGAGAGGCAGAAGAAATGATTGGGGTGGAATAAAATATTGTTTGATGTACATGGATGGTCACTATTTTTGGGTGATTTTCGAAGAATTCAAGGGAGCTACGTGAAAAACCCCATGGGGGTTAGCGTGGCTATCACATATTTGGTACATCATGATTCGTGCCCCACGTGGGTGAGGTGTTGAGTGAGTATGGATATCTGGATACAAACTTCCTTTTTTGAAGGATATGGATATGGATATGGTTTTATACAAACTAAGTTTGATGTACATCTAAGTTTTATACAAACTTCCATCTAGACTAAATCTGGATATGGATATGGATATAGTTTTTCCACATATCTGTATTCCTTTTTTGAAGGATATGGATATGGATATGGTTTTTCCATGTTTAGGTGGATACAAAATCTGGATATTGGTTTTCAAATTTATACAAATATGGAAATGAAAATTTGAATTTTGAAGTATACAAATACGAATATGTATATTTTGGTCGGATACATAAACAAATATTTGCAGTATTAATATAATATGTTTCCCAATATATGTGTAAATTAATATTTTTCATTATTCCTTTTAACTTTAAATTTTACCACTACATATAAAAAATATGTTATATTTCTAAACTAATATAATTAAGATATAATTTTATCAAATTTCAGTTGTAAAAACTATGTGATTACCATGACATACACTCATTTTATATTGTACATGACATCGTATATAAAAAATCAAAAGGAAATAAATAGTGTATTGAGAAAACCACATATCTAATTGATCTGTTTTCTACTTGGCAAGACTACTTAACAGGTAACATGCCTCAAATTATTATTTTGGAAATTTAAAGACGTCCGGTGCTGTGTATGGGGAAAAAGTCAGAAAACCAAAATGGAATATTTTGGGGGAAAATCTCCGAAACATTCCAACTGGAAGACACATGATTTATGATGACAGATGCAGAGCCGAAGCGGAAGACAACCCAAACACAAGAAAAAGGCCGACAAAATCCCAACACCTCCGACACGCAACCCGACCACATCACCCATCCATGGCTTCCTTCCTCCCTCTCATCCTCCTCTTCCTCCTCCTCCCCCCTCTCACCCACTCCCAATCCATCTCCGTTCTCCTCACCAACCCCGGCCTCGACTTCGCCAAGGACCTCCTCATCCACCAAGCCCTCATCTCCCTCACCCCTCTCCGCCTCCCCGACATCGAGAAGTCCGTCCACGTCCCCTTCGTCGGTGGCGTCGAGGTCGTCGCCTCCAACATCACGCTAAGGAACGTCAACGTCTCCGCCTCCGTCATCCGCGTCGGCGAGGCTGGAGTTTTCATCCAGGCTTCCGGAGCTACTGCCGTCATCACGCTCGATTGGAGGTACTCGTATAGCACTTGGTTGGTGCCTATTGAGGTCGAGGATAGTGGGACTGCGCATGTTCAGGTAAGTTGGATTCTTTTTTTCTTTTTTCGTTTGTTGATTTTTTAATTGATTCAGAGGTGACTAATTGGAGTTTGGAATTTACTTTTTATGGTTTTTAATTAATGAGAATGATGACGGAGTCTTTGTTGGTTCCGGTAATGATTCACTTCTTTCCATGTGTGTTTTGAATTGATTTAGAATTTAATTTTAATTGTTTAATATACGTTTAATTAGAATTTGAAAATGAGTTGCTTTTTAATATTGGTAATTGAATTGGATAGTGGATCCTCTTTGATGCGCTCAGAGTTGTCCAATTGAGTTTGGTAGTGACTGAGGATTTATGAGTTCAAATTGATATTTGTTACGAAAATATTCCCAACAATTTTGGTTTAAATTTTAGTCATAATAATTGTTGCATGTACTACTATTCGTTTCTTAGATCGGTTTTTTAAGTGGATTGTGATGGGACTGTCCAATTTCAGTTTAGATGTGGCATTGTCCTTGGATTTTGAATTGGGTTATGATCAGAATTGACCAATTGGGGTTACAATGAGATATCTTGCTTTTTAAACTGTATTAGAAAGGACTTCAGGGTTTTGGTAGACTTTTGAAATAGATTATTGGTTGTGCGTTCAGTCAGTTTAGGATTTTTTAAAAACTGATTATGTTGTTAATGGCAGCATATGATTTGAAATTGTCCTAACCACAGTCCATGATGCTGGAAATTTCACATCTTACTTGATTTTAAGTACGTCAGGATTGTCACGTTTGAATATACAATAAGATAAATCGACTGTAGCCAGAAAATTGCAATTTGTTATGGGTATGAAATCTTAACTTATCGGATCTGCTGTTTAAGAAGTTCCACACTTGATTCCTGAATCCTAGTCGTTTTGCACCCATCACATTTACGAAGCTTCAATTGATCATGGTGTTTGCAGTCCACATTAAACTAAATAAAATCAATTGTGTATTTAACAAGATATGTCATCTCTCACTCTTCCACCGAACTACTTCACATGTTTTACTTGTGTGCTAGTCAGTAAATGAATATGATGATAGGAGATTGCATAATTGCTATTTGCTAATCACCGCTAGGCATCTACTAGTACATTTCTACGAAGGATCTAGTTTAATCCATGTCCCATTTCCACGAGTAGTTCTTACTTTATATCCATCTTCAACGTTCAAAAGTAGATTCACTCCTCAGCATTTCAGGACCACTTGTTGCTCTTCTCTCTCCTCCCTCTTGTGCTTATCTTAATGAATCTTTTAACAATGGGATTGATGAGTCATGCTTCTGAGCAAGGTTAAAGGCATGGAAGTTGGGCTTACAGTGAGCATGAAAAACGACGACGGAAGTCTAAAACTTACTACTCTGGAATGTGGCTGTTACATGGAAGATGTTCTTATAACTTTAGATGGAGGAGCTTCTTGGTTTTATCAAGGGTAGGTTTTCAGTACAAGTTAATTGATATGCATAATATATTAGTGCAAGTGGCCATATTTCCTCTTTTTCATTACAGCAACATGCAATTGGTTTTATACACTGCTTTCATGCTATGCTCTTCTTTAGGTTTGTTGATGCTTTTGAAGATCAGATTAGGGCTGTTGTGGAAAAAACTATCACTAAAAAGATCGCTGGTGGAATTTCAAAACTCGATTCTTTACTGCAAAGCATTCCAAAAACGATCAAAATAGATGATGTTACTTCTATGAATGTGACTTTCATGGATGACCCTATATTGAGTAATACATCTGTTGAATTTGACATTGATGGTCTGATTATCCCAACTTACGGAGCTCTTGTTCCAACCCTCTTCAAGAGCCAGCAGAATATGATCTCATGTGGAGAACCATCAAGAATGCTTGGGATTTTATTAGATGAGGCAGTCATTAATTCTGCATCACTTCTTTATTTCAATGTAAGTTCCATTGATGTATTTGTTCTAGCCTTGAAGTGTTACACTTTTTTTCATGAAAATTAACTCAATGTTATTGTTGGTTAGCTAGCAATTTTTAATAAGCGAAGCATTAAATTCCATTTCTCTTTGTAAAGGAAGCACAACAGTGTTTTGATTAGAGAAAGTTAAATGCTTTAAACGACATTCACTTGCTTGAATTGATATTTTTGTGCAACTAGAATCCGTCTATTATGCACAAGCTGTTAGAACCATTGCACCCAGATGGACGAAATTGTTATTATAACGGAGATGTTGTTTCCATTTGACCTAGGCCTAGAAGTAATTGTTCCTTTTCTTGTATTTATTTATTTTGTATTTGTAAATGTAATGTGAAAGAAAATATTGATTCTACGTGAATTATGATATCGGAAAGAAAGCAGGTGCTGTAAATTCTGTCTTCTATTTGAGTTCCCCAAGAAAAGAGGAACAATATGTAAAGTACATTAAAATGTTGTATGCTTCCTGTATATCCGGTGCGCTTAAGGAGTTGTAAAAGGGAATTCTTTCTGCCACTCAATATGTGCAAGTGATCTTGCTTTTCTTATTTGTTTTTCATACAAACTAACCACAAAACTTCTTTTTTAAAATTTATCTAGGCTGGTCGCATGCATTTGAGTGTGGATAAGGTACCTGACCAATCGCTCCTGAATACTGCTGGCTGGAAATATGTAATACCTCAGCTTTATAAGCGGTACCCAAATGATGATATGAAGTTGAATATCTCCTTAACTTCTGCACCTATGGTTATCGTTACTTCAGACGATATTGGTTCTACCATATACTCAGATATGGTCGTTGATGTCCTTCATCATGGTGAAACAGTCCCTGTTGCTTGCATATCTGTGGTAAGTGCATAAAAAAGCAATAGTGCATTTCACCTACATCATGTCAACTTTCTTCAAAATTTCAAAAATATATGGCAGGTAGCTTTTCAAATGGATTCTGATTTTCCAAATCTATTTTTTCCTCATTCAAATCCATTTTTAGCTATCATTTGGTATGTAAAAGACATAATTAAAGGCAAAAGGTTTTGTCTTTTTTTGTCAAAACTTCAAATCATGTATGGGGTGGTTTTCATAAGTAGCTGCTTTCTGCAGACTGTCACTGCTTCTGGGGTAATGGAGATATCTGGGAACAATTTAGCTGGCCGAGCTGAATTAAAAGATTTCTCATTGAGCCTGAAGTGGAGCAAAGTTGGCAACTTTCATATGTTCTTAATAGAGGTACATTTCATATTTTCTTAATAGAGGTACTTTCCCCCTATATAGTTTGATATCAAACTTTCCACACTAATAATATAGGCTATTAAATAAATGTAAGAAATACATTGTAAGGTAACGATAAAAAAACATTGTAAGGTGTCTTACTTTACTAGGCTATACGCCCATTAATGTATCTTTTGGCTTTTTTGATTTTGAAGGAAGTAATTTGTGTTACTAAAGGACACTTTGGTGTTACCTTGTTTATGCTTATCTAAATGTCTTGGCCAAGCTTTAGTTGTTAGTTCTACAGAAACTTGTTAATAATCTACTTTTTATCATCTCCAGCGGGTGATGCGGATATTCTTAGATACAATATTTATGCCTTACGTAAACCTCCATCTCCACAATGGAATTCCATTGCCCATGATCCATGGATTCACCGTTCTAGATGCGACGATATCATCTGCCAATAATGCCATATTAGTTTGTGCTGATTCCACTTATACCAGTCCTTCGGCACCAGATCGCTCACTGTACAATGTTGATGCTTGGAAACGCCTATGGAACTTGCATTCTGCAACTAGATGAAGGTAAGCTGAAAAAGTATGCATCCTACTTCCCACTGTACATATAGGTGAAGTTGTAGAAATCGTTCACTGATAATGTAGATATTTCACAGTATATTTGTAAATTTATCATCCGTTCCTGCTTTTGGTAATGGTTCTCTTGAATATAAATCACTTTATTCCTTTTTTATTGAGCAATAAGAAATTTAATAATATTGGACTGGTATCTTGTGTGTAAATGGAGACTTACTTTGTATACGTCACTATGTTTTATGTCGGGGTATAGCGTCAATCTTATACAAGTGCCTTAAATGTTATGTTTTTATTTTTTGAAAATGTACGCCTTTCAATGTTTAACCCGTTATTTAATATGTATGGTTGATGATGTTGGCATGTTGAGATGAGCCCCTAAATAACTATAGGGGTGTTAGTGACGTGGAAAGTGATATTTAAGGTCAAACGGAAAACAAAAGAAAACAGAATCCAGTGGAAAATAATTTCCATTTGATCGAATTTTGTTGTTTGTGTTTGTCTCTGGAATACAACAGAAAACATATTCTATTATTTGTGTCTGTCTTCGGAATCCGGCAAAAAACAGATTTTATTATTTGTGCTCACCATTAGAAAATATGAGAAACCGTGTACCTGCAGTTTAATTTATAAATGAAAATCTTTTGATCTAATATCAATAATATTATAATCCAAACCATATTTAATTTATAAATGGAAATCTTTTGATCTAATATCCTCATCAATGGCAATCCAACACAAAAACTCCGTAGAACATTGGGATCTTATCTCAAATTGATATGTGATGCTAACTTAGTTACGAAGATAGTCATATTAATAACCAGACATTCATAAGAGTTTAGACATTAAAATCTTAAAGAAGCTGACAAAGAAACTTTGGATTGTAAACATTTACATATAATCTTTGTAACATTTACATATAATCTTGTTTCAAAAAAAAGAAAATTTAAATGACACCTACCTAGGAAATTCTCACAAAAAAACAAATTTGTAATGATATACACTGCAAACAAAACACTTTCTTTCCATCAGACCGTCAACATACATAATTGGTTAAAATTTAAACATATCACATAAAATTTGTCATATTTACTTATCTGATTTGTTAGTTCTTTTTGTTGTGGTTGAGACAATTTAACCTGATTTTTTTCAATTTCTTCTTCCCTCCCATCTTCATCCATTTCTGAATTTGAGCTTCCTACTTCTGTATTGTCGAGCTTATCACCAAAATCTTCAAACAAATCTGCTTTGGCTTATCTGCGAATGAAGTTATGGAGTAAGAAACAATCTATAACAATTTTCACTTGTGTTTCATCGGGAAAAGGCATACAACCCATTAATATAGCAAATAGATGTTTGACAACACAACACCAAATGAGCATTCTATTACATTTCTTAACCGAGAATGCCGGTAGTTAGACTGCATTGGCTGGTAACCGATCATTATCATGTTACCAACTCAGTTAGGTTCAATTCTAAACTTCTTTGCCAATCAACTATAAAAATTACAGTGACACATTTTCAGAATGTATACATGGTAAAATTAACATGGCAAAACCAACAGATCCTTTGCAGAACATAGCAAAAAAACTTCATGTTAATGTACAAGGGGCAAAGGATCTAGAACAGATACTTGACACGTTTTCATTTTTCAGAATGGATCCGAAATAAAATTATCAATCTAATATCTATGATTACCACACTTAGAAAATAAGATAATATAGAATGGCTAAAGAAGAACGATTGAATAAAAGCAGTATTTTTCCCTTATTTGGAGAGAGAACAAACGGAATGAATAAATAGAAAAAATGGCACTGTCATTAGATGCTCATCTGCTCTTATGGCATAGAAAAACAAAATCTCCATGCGATTAGCATGCCAAAATTTATAAGTTAATATCCTGGTTGCATGATCAAACAGACACCTATTTCACAAGGTAGTAGAATTACACAAATCTGCCTTCATACTTTGGCACGACGGAGAAGAACTGAATCCAAACCCAAACCCTAATATGCTCCAAACCCACAAAAAAACAAACCCAAAGATGCAGAGGAGGACAAACTAGTGAAGAGATGAGGACGTCCTTGTCGGGGTCGCCAGAGCAGAAGTCTTCGGGGGCGTGGTTGTCGGGGTCATGGTCGTTGGAGAAGAGGTCTTCGGGGGCGAGGTCGTTGGTCGTTGACTTATGATCTAATACTTAGACAATTTTTTGCTACTTTATAATAAATAAGATACACAAACAGTTTATACGATCTAGTCCATCGTTGACTCATGGACACATACGCCAAACTAGTATAAATAAATAAATAAATAAAGATTTCTCAATTCTATTCATTCCGGGTGACATTGACTCATTTGCATGATCACCAATTCACCAGGGCGTTTTGATAAAAAGAAACGAAAACCTTTATCTGCAAAAAACCCACCTGTTAAGTCTTATCCTCCTCCCCCCAAAATCCCAATCCAAAACCCTAGAAACCATGTCCATCTCCCTCTCCCTCCCCTTTCTCCTCCTCCCCTCTAACCCCACCCCACTCCCCTCCCTCCTCCTCCCCCGCACCCTCCTCCGCGCCTCCTCCGTCGCGCCGAAGCGGTCGGGCTTCCTCTCCGCTATCGACCGCGCCATGGAGGACGAGGAGTACCGCCGCGCACGCGCGCAGGTCAACCGGAAGGGCGTCGAGGTCGAAGGCTACATGGTCGAGGGCGTCTCCGTCGGAGGCCACGAGACGTGCGTCATCGTTCCCAGTCTCAATGCCGCTTTCGATATCGGGAGGTGCCCTTCCAGGGCTGTCAATCAGGATTTCCTGTTTATCACGCACGGACACCTCGATCACATTGTGAGATTCTTCTTTTGTGTGTGATTCGAGCTATTTTTGTGTCAAATTGAGATTTTTTTAAGGAGACGGTGGTCTTGTGGGGTTATGGAATTGTTAGTTTCGGATTGCATGAAAATTTGCATCGTGTCAATCGAAGGTTTCATCTTTTGAACAATTTGGTCTTCAATACTCTTATTACTGCCAATTTGGATTAGCACCTCAGCGGAATGCCATTCGTTGAATACCATGGTTCCAAGCCCTTACTTTATGATATGAGAAAATGCAGCAGAATCATATTATGATGCTTTACTAGCAACTCTCATTAATACAATGAAGCATCTTAGGCTTTAAGTAGTATGTTCTATGCTTTTGCTAATAATCGTGCCGAATTGTTGGGAATGGAATGAACCATTTAAATGTTTCAATTTGCCAGACATTGGTTTCGTTCTTCCTATTCATGAATGTGATTTAGTACTTATGGAGGTTGGTTATTTAACTATAGGGAGGACTTCCGATGTATGTAGCAACTCGTGCGCTTTACAGCCTGAAACCGCCCACTGTGTTTGTCCCTCCATGCATTAAAGAGGATGTGGAGAAATTGTTTGATGTGCACAGGTCAATAAGCCATGATGAACTCAAACTTGATTTGGTTGCATTAGATACAGGTTGGCATCCTTCTGCCTCATCTTTATTTTTGCAGTGATAAGTGTGTAGTCATTTAAAATCTTCTTGGTTGATTTAACTTCAGGTGAGACCTATGAAATACGAAATGACCTCGTTGTGAGACCGTTCAAAACTCATCATGTCATACCAAGCCAGGTACCAGATGACATATTTATTAATTTTGATTTTTGTTTTGCATTTCTATAACTTCCGTTTGTTTAGGATGAATCTAATGGTGGTGGTGATATCTGTTGATTGTAAAAGGGATATGTCATATACTCTGTGAGGAAAAAGCTTAAGAAGCAGTACGCTCATCTGAAGGGAACTCAAATTAAGAAGTTGAAGCTTTCAGGAACCCAGGTTTGCAAGCTTACCTGTTGTGTCTGTTATGTTTAATGGTTTTCAGCAATTATGAAGATTTCTTTTGCTTCTCAGGTAACTTAATACTCTTTTCTTGATGAAATGTTTCTTCATCTAGATTACAGACACAATTTTGTCTCCAGAGGTGGCCTTCACAGGGGATACAACATCTGATTTCATACTTGATCCTCGTAGTGCAGATGCGCTGAGAGCAAAGATTCTTATAACTGAGGTAAGATGTGTACTTGTTCAAGTGCAGCAACTGTAAATTCAGTTCAGGGTTTTTTTCTCTTGCTAGTGAAAATTTTCCCATTCAACAGAAATACTTTGAAGACTTTTTGAAGTTCTAAATCCACTTAACTACAAATTAAGTATAAGAACAGAAGTTACAATATTAAAAAATTGAAAATCAAAACATCCTGATTTGATGTCTACAGTGAAGATGTCTCAGTCTATGTATACCAAAGATTGAAAATCAACGAAAGCATCCTGATTTTGAGAGCGTGAGAGTATTGATCTCATGGTCTATTATGAATAGATGCTCTCATTGTTTTCGTCTTTTTCTTTCTGTTGAACCTAAACTGAGTATATATCTGGCAGATGACTTTTCTTGACGAGGAGTGTAATATTGAGCATGCAAGGCAGTGCGGGCATATGCATTTGTTAGAGGTAATTGATGAAATGCCTGTTGTTTGACATGATACCAGACATGATGCATCAACATTCACCGTTGTTTTGCTGTTCTCGGTTTTTGGTTGTAAGATAGGTATTATCTGAAATGTGCAAGTTTTGCAGATTATAGAGCATGCCCAATGGTTCAGGAACAAATCCATTTTGTTCACTCATTTCTCACCCAGATATAAGATTGAGGTTAGTAATTCAACAAACCAAATCTGCTTTCCATTTAGAGACCTACTTAATTCTTACTTCTCGCAGGATATACGTCAAGCGACACTGAAGTTGCAACCCAAACTTTCAGCTAAGGTGGTCGCTCTGACAGAAGGCTTCAAATCATTGTACATGTCATCTTGAAGACTTGAACAAATTGTGATACCATTCTGCTGATTGCTGTGACCACCTCTGCCTAATCTGTGTATCCGGCAAACATCAGATTGATTTTGCATGTGACATTTGCGCACTTGAGGAAGAGATGCCCTTGAGCTTGGAGTGCGGAATCCGGATTGTTTCTTGCAGCTATCGAGGAGATGTGGCCATGCCCTACAAATTCTTTGATCTCATGGTAGATCATCCATGATCGAGATTCTATAGGATGCTGCTGGCGGTAGAGTTTTTGAACTTGATGCTGTTTCTATTGGTCTAAAGCTCAGCTTTAGAATCAGGTTATTGTGTAGGCTTTTCATGTGTACAGCAAAATCTGTGAATAATAAAAGTACTACTGTAGTCCGTAGGCCACGGTATATGTAGTCAAGAATGCGTTACACTGGCCTACACGCCTTGTTTCCATGTACCCTGTTATCTATTAATAGCTGTTGTGAAACGGTGAAACCAATATGCTTAGTAAATTGAAGGCAAATTTGGAGGCACATTTAACATCAGCGTGCCCTGCACCTAATAGGACTTATGGAAGCGCCTCAATTGATTTTGCAGTATTTCGCTCCTGCTCGTGGCTTAATGCCAGAGGCTGCTCACGAATAAGAGAGTTGTTTTCATCTGAATGCGTGGGACTATTTCCCAATATATTGAAAGAAAATTGTTGATTTAAGACGTGTCTCGAATTCGGATTCCAAATGGGTTTATGTTTTACGTGGGAGGAAACAAAGCTTAAAGATTTGTGGCGTGCTACGGAAGGCTATGGAACTTTGGGATACCTACCGCCTGAATTTTTTACCTTGTAAATTTGAACTTCAAAATTGTCCTTACAAATTCTGATCCCTCATCTTGATTCTATATAGATAAGGTTAAGGAATTCAGATTAGAAAAAATCGGTACTGGCGAGTATTTCTACGTATGCATACTTACTAGGCTTCAGAACTTTCAACAAAGCTATATATCAGATCCGCCATGCATGCTCTCTGGCTTTCGTGCTTGTAAAACTCCTAAAAAGATATTGTTGACATTAATCTCCATTCTAAATCATATAACACAACGCAATGGTCTTCAATTCTATTCTACTATAATATTATCGACCGTTAATCTCGTTGGTTGTTGTCCGTGTATGAGATATCAACGAAATCCTCACACATGCTAGTCATGCGTAGCTTTTCTATAGGTTTGTAGATATTATAGGTTGGTTTTCGCGGGAGATTGCACCAAAGAAAATTCCATATGAAGACATACCTTAGTTATTTAAGATGTACTTGTATTAGATAAATATAATTAAGATGTACTTGTATTAGATATATATCCACGACTCTAGGACTTTATGGAGCTAATTAAGAGATACTCCAAAACATAAAATATTATGTTTTGCTGGAAAATACAACAAAAGCATGCAATATGAAAATTCACACATAAGAAATTAGAACCCGACAATCATCATGGTTAAGTCTAACTTTCTGGCTATATAGGTTGTAATTAATATGCGCATCACTATTTGTGAATCTGATCAACTATCTTAATTTCTAGATCATGCACGTCAAAAAAAAAAGATAAAACTAGTAATTAGATGTTAAACACTTCCCTGGAGTAGGGTGACTATCAGACGAACTTATGTATCACATGATACAAATGGTGTCATTAATATATTGCCATTTACAATTAATGGTAATGATTATTGGAGGGGGTAAGAGACAGACAACGATCTAGGTTCATGAGCAACGGCGCTGATGGTGGTTGGCTTATGTTAGAGTTGGATTACTTAATTATTTAGCTTGTACAAATACATGCATGCAAGAGAGGGAGGAGGCCGGCCAGGTTGATTAACCATTAAAAAATCTTGTTGCATAGACGAATCTAAAGTTATCTAAGACTTATTTTAGGAACCAACTGACCCTTCTATTTCAACAGTATTGTCATGCATGTTAATTATATAAGATATTTTTGTCATCCTAAAAAATTACATGAAGCGAGCGATTACACTCACATGTTCGAGCTCCAACGACGAGGCTGAGTAAAATATACTTGGTGAAAAAGATGTGGGTTATCTTTAGTTTGAAATCTCAACCCATCTGCTAAAGTGGAGGTGGATGTCGAGAAATTCTAGGAGTCAATATGACCTAAAAGATTCCACTCTGAACAGCGTAGAAGCCTTTGATCTTTCCATTTTCCAACACCATCTTTAACAACTCAAAACGTTACATGAAAGTGGCAGTTTGTGTTTCACACTCTTTTCCACTGCAAGAACAACAAGTTGGCAGGGCATGTGGTGTACTTAATTAAGCAAAACTCTCCTTTCTTTTGTGTGACGTATTTGACAATCTCTAACTTTTGGATTAGCCAAAAGCCATGTTTCAGGACAATCCCCCAAATATGAACATATATACTCAAGTTTAGGTGTACTAACGCAATATGAATATATATCACCTATCTAACTCAAATAAATTGATCTTTAAAAGGATAAAAAAATACATGACCTTGACAGGTAACCGGAATCTTGTATAACCATCTTAATCAACCAAGCTAATATTTTAGCTTAGCTAGAATCACTGTCAGAGAATCTTGTTATTTTCATTGGCACCACTTATATGCATGACATTATGTTTAACCATTCATACTTATGTATAGTATTTCTACCAAAATTCAGAACAAACAAGTGTAGGTGCAACGATTCGCTAGATATTTAATTTTGAGGGTTGGGTTTGCATGTGATGTGCATTTCTGTGGGTATCTTGCATGTTGGCACTCCAAATATATACCCCACACTACGTTCTAATTCAACATATTATAATATTCCTCCAAAACTGGAATATAATGGTAGTTTCAAGTTGTAACCACCAGCTACTAATGGTATATTATATATAATCTATTTACACTTTGTGCCCCTCCCAGTTTCTATATATAGAAGTTTTATTTTTCTCAAGAGTCTTAACTTTAACATCTTTTCCTTCCATTGTCCTTTAATTATCCCTTCCTCCACCTATACCACCCATCATCTCATGTCTCTCAGCTTTGCTGTTATGAAAGGAGGAAAATTTATTAATGCTCCTTAATATGCTACATTGAACCATACATACATATAGATTTAGAGAGAGTAGGGAAGTGCATATATGCTTGTCACCTTTCTCCTCCATCAAATCAGCTAGAGATCGATAAATCGACATGGGTACGGCACTTGAAGGAGACCTCTTTGTAATACCACAAATGAAACTTGAAAAGATGCTCAGCATTAAGGGAGGCTATGGAGAGAGCAGTTACGTCAAGAACTCACAAGCTCAGGTAATTAAAAAGTGGTGATTAATTATTCTTCACGAAGGAGCCTGAGTCACACACTTAATATTGTATACCATTTGTTATATTAATTTTGTCTCAATTATGCTTATTTAATTTCCTTTTAGGGAAAACTTCTGTACATCTAGCTCATCTAGTAGTTAGGAGGTGACCTAATTACAAGACTTAGAGATCGACCAAAAGACAATTTTGTCATGATACAAATTGCAAAACAAAATAACCCTTGAAATAGTAGTTAATTACATTACTAAGTACACTTCAAATCACTTAAAAGGTTCATATATAGCATCTTTTAGATGATTCAACCAATACCTTTCCCCTGTATGCTGTATCCTAATTATATATGCTTAGTCTTGGATCTATATATATATAGAGAGAGAGAGAGAGAGAGAGATATATATAGAACTGTCATCTTCTCATGTTAATTTTGTTAAAGTAGACTTGCACCCTAGAATTAATGGCCAAAATAACATTTAAGCATATATACCACTTGATATATATCATGGAGTAGTACTAACTAAGAACGACGTTATGATGAGACAATGGTGTTGAAAATTAATTTGTCTAATTCCGGCCGTCCGGCAGGCTCGTCACGCCCGATTGATGCTCCACTTCCTGGAAGCAAGCCTCGACCAAACCCACCTCCCCACCAACTCCTCCCTGCCCTTCACGGTCGCCGACCTCGGCAACGACTTCAACGTGCTCTTCCAGCAGCACTGTGCTCTAACAGCAAGCATCGCTCGGCCGTACTTTGCGGCGGGAGTGCAGGGGTCGTTCTACCGGCGTTTGTTCCCAGCGGAGTCGGTGAACTTCTTCCATTCCGCGTTCTCACTGCATTGGCTGTCTCGGGTGCCGGAGGAAGTCGTGGATGCGAAGTCTAGAGCGTATAATCGAGGGAAAGTGTTTGTGCATGGGGCGTCCGATACTACTGCTCAAGCTTATAGGTTTGTTCATTTGTAGTTTAAATCTTAAGTTATCAATAAAGATAAATCGATCTTAACATATTTTAAGGGTACGTAGTAGTATATATCTCATGTACAGTATAGAAGTTGTTTTATGGGGAAGTATTTAGGTTTGTCTTCTTTAATTAAACGTAGTATAAGTTAAATATATACTTAAGGTTGTGTGACATGAATTAAAGGTATGCAACATGCATGATTCAAAAGAAGTTACACGGCCTCTTAACTTCTTTAACACAATAAATTAATGCATGGGTCAGTTTTAAGGGTATTTGGATTGGTCTTGTTATGTATGTTAGTTAAGTTGGTTACCTAATTAATTACTTATTCACAGAAGACAATTCCAATCGGATTTGGCGAGCTTCTTGAAGTGTAGAGCAAGAGAGATGAGGAAGGGAGGGAGCATGTTTCTCGTCTGCCTCGGTCGCACCTCCGTCAATCCTGCTGACCAAGGTGGTGTTGCTCTGTTGTTTAGTTCTCATTTTGAGGATGCATGGGAAGATCTAGTTGGCGAGGTAATTAGAATTAATGTACTTCATTCACTCGATCGACGACACATTAAATTAAATTAAATTATTATTATTATTATTATTATTTGTGGACAACATGCATGCATGATTAAAATCAAGAAGCTATTAATTAATCTAGAAATGCTTTAGAATGAAAACGCACATACATATATAAATTTGGGTGTGTTACTTGTTTAGGGTCTAATACAGGGTGAGCGGAGAGACAAATTTAACATCCCAATATATGCTCCAAGCCTTGAAGAGTTCAAGGAGGTGGTGGTGGCCAACGGCTCCTTTGCCATAAACAAGCTCGAGCTAGTCCGAGGAGGAAGTCCCCTCGTTCTCAACCGCCCCGACGACGCTGAAGAAGTCGGTAGAGCGTTGGCCAATACCTGCCAATCACTCTGCATGTGGAGTTCTAGTGGACGCTTATATTGGCGATCAGCTCAGTTCTGAGCTTTTCCTCAGCCTTTTATTATCCGAGAAACAAAATTAACGGTGAATTGGGGATCTAAGATCAACCCAACTTTTAGAGCACCTTTAACAGCCACCGGTCAGTTCCCAGGCGTCATGATTTCTCTCTCCACCACGTCAGCTTCTCTCTCCGTCACGTCAGCTCAAACGAACCTCCTAAATTTTTCTTAACCACACCCAGAAACAACTCAAGCGTCCTACATTCTCTCCCCTACACGTCATTTCGGAATCAATTCTAGACAAAATACGAAAAATTATCAAAAAAATTATAAAAAATATAAACAAATAAAAAACTTATTTTCGTAAAAATATATTTGAAAAACGATTTTGATTAATTTTTAAAATATTTTTAAAAATTACCCCAATTAAGCAAAAATTTCGAATCACCCCAATTCCAGTTCCGAACCCCTCAAAGGCTTCAGCCTTCAAACCCTCTTCCCGATCTGTACCAAAACCCTCGATGGCGTCTTCCCACCTCCGCCGCCTCCCACCGGCGACGAAACCCTACCTACTCACCCACCTCCGTCTCTACGGCCCCCCGCGCCCGCACGACCACTCCGCCCCCTCCTCCCACCTCGGCAGCTGGGAGTCGGCGCCGGCGCTGGTGGACCCCTTGGACGCCCAGAGGCGCCTCGACCTCCTCCGCAAGGACTACGCCCGGAAGGTCCGGGAGTGCCGGAAGAAGTACGAGTTCGAGGTGGAGACGGAGAGGGTGGAGAAGCTGCGGAAGGAGGCGGCCAGGAGGGAAGCCGTTAGGGTTGCTAAGGAGGAGAGGAAGGTCGCTAAGAAGGAGGCGGACGAGGCTCGTGCTGTGAAACATAGGGCTTTCCAGGAGGAGCTGCGGCAAACGCTTGTGAGCTTTCGCGCTTTTGGTTTTGTTTTTGGATTGTGAAAGTAGGGTTATTGTGGTTTTGAAGTTGTTTGTTGTGATAATGAACGGATGCAATTGGCTTTGAATTAGTGGTTGTGAAGAAGGTAAACTTAACTGGCAACCTTGAATTGAGCTTAGTGAAGCGAAAATGGTTTAGTTGTGGTCAAGTATTTGTTTGGATTTCCACCAATCACCAAGCTTGAAATTGCAACACAACTACTGGTATACCACTTTATCTAGGAGAAGAAAGTATTATTAGTTTCTTTAGTCATTAGTTAAATGCATCCTGTGGATATGGGATATAGGCAAATGCTGTTAGGATCCTCTTTTTCGCACTAGGGAACTCTCTTCGCCCACCCCTGACTGCACCACTTTTGCGGGTACAAACCCTAGGTTCACTGGCATGGTTGACCATATTTGGTCATTAGATAAGTCGAGGACGATAATTGAAACTGAGTGGGGAGTATTGCGTTCTCTTCTTAACATCATTCCACCATGCCCTGATGGGCTAATGCTGCTAGTGTCCTCTGCCCAAAAGTATGATTGTCATTATGCGTATTTCTTTCTTTTTAGTACATCTAAGGACCGAGAGATTGGTGCGGATTGACAACTTGAGTTTTAAATGCTCCCTTGGATAGAAAATAAAAACTTCAGTGTCAATATATGCAGTTACTTGTTGGTCGGCAAGTGAATGTTTATATGACTCGGTATTATACTCCGTAGTTGGACTTTCATTTTGCATCGAATCTCAGAGCAGTAGTATCTTCTGTTTATTGTGCTTCTGCACTGCCAACTCATTTTAAACCATTGACTCTATGTATGATTTTGAAGATTTCAGCTGTCAAGATGCTAACAGTAAGACGACTTCTTCCTGCTATGTTGTGTCACAGCTCAGTGCAAAAGTGCTGATAAACTTGTCGTTTAGTTGTATGTTATAACTTATAATTGTTATTTTGAAAGTCGATTAGAACCATAAGATGTGGTCATATTTGGTTTCACATTTGATGTTATTATCAGCCACAATAAATGTTGCTTTTAGATGGCAAGGTTGCTATCATGCAATTGTTTTTCTGTGTTGATTTTTCATACAAAGCTTTATTATATTGTGCATTTTATTAGTTTTTTTAAATTTTGGTGATATATTTTCATGTTTAATCTATGTGTTCAAACGAATATAGTCGAAAGAGAGAGCTGATAAGTTGGAGAGTTGGAGAAGAAAAGAAGCAGCAAGGGAGAAGAAGAAAAGTGAGGCTCATGAACTTTTGCGAAAACAAAGTTCACTTTGGATTGATGAAGGTGATTTGAAGAAGAAAATATACGAGTCTTTTTTGGAGCTTCAAAGGTTTCAATAATCTGTAAGTTCCGATAAACTATCACCGGCACCAGATTTATATTGTTATTTCAGCATATAGTTTTATTTCCTTATCTTAATTTAAGTAAAATGATTTGGCATCTCTACGGAAAAAGCTTTAAAAATCACTTTTACTACAAAAAGCAACTAGAAAACAATTTCCTTACTTATCCATTTCTCTGTGGAACTTTAAGGTGAAAAATATTGTGCATTTCATGCAGAAAGCATGATTTTTAGATGGGAGCCCATAGTCATACTTGCATATGGTAGTTTGAAGTGAGTGGAGGCATGTTTTGCCTACCTTTCAGACCTCTTTTGATCTGGTTCACACTCTACCAAAGTCACAGGCAAGTAGGGCAACCAGGTTTTGACCAATTAAAAAATAGGGTGTCTAGGCAACCCATTTTAGGGTCACCCTAGTAATTTTACACGCCTCTCTCGCCAGCGACCTTATGGCCTTGATGACCTACATATGTCCCTCGGAAGAAAATACAAGGACAAACGGATATCCACTTGCGGATCCGCATACCCATTCGCCAATATAAAACTATGATTTTCTCTCCTGTAAGTTAAAATTATTTTGAATAAACAACTCCATCCCCAACTCCAAAGTTAAGTAATTTAAAGGTGTGCCTGAGTTTTAGCTTGGTTTGAGGCAAATTTTGGGTAAACCTTGAGTTTGTAGAGATTGAGTTGAAATTCTCGCTTCATAATTCCTTTTTTAAAGTCCTAATTTTACAAGTGATAGTAAAAATTTAAAAGCACATAACGTTGTCATGAACAGACAACATTGTTATCTTCTTTGTCCTGGTGAGTGGTGACTTTAGATAAAGTAGTAGTGTACTTTTTTATATTATGGTCACCTTATTGTTGTGCTCTAGAGTTGCCACTACTTGCACCCATATTCTCTAGGAAAGAGAGAACCACGAAGAAAATGTTATTAGGATACTTGGAGTCTGACTGTATAGGTCATGATGTCGTGTAGAACCTGATCCTGATGTGAAGTAGATATCACAAATGGACTGAAGTGATGTACGGATTTTATTTTGTGCTTTCAAAACAACATTTTAATCATCTTTCTCTAAAGCCTATGTGGTTTAATATACGTTGGTGCAAAAGCAAGCAAAACTTGTACGTGCCGGTCACATAGCAGAATTTCATAGGCTGCAACCTTGCTAATCACGTTTACCATCTGGACAACCTTTGTCACTACATGCTAACAAGACATGCACTGTGTTCAGCAACTACTTATTATTATAGGGCTGCTGCATTCGGTTTCCACTGGGTAAAAAAACCCACACTACAACAATAATGATAGGCATAGTTCATATTGCAATAATATATAGGTCATCAAAAAATAATATATAGCTTTCACTCACCTACTCTTGTAAGTACGGACGAACAGAAACCACTACATGGGTCATCCCTCCTTTTGATATCCCCCCCCCCCCCCCCCCCCCCCCCCCAATTAGGTGTGTTTACGCTAATAAAACCTTATGGGTTCCTCTTTATTTTGCTTAACAGAGATTTGGACGTTTTTGAGGACAAATGGTTCTTCTACTTCACTTGTTCAAGATTAAGGGTATCAGATTATTGTGGGATGGCTTGGTTGAGTCCCAACTATTTTATTGTATGTGTGGTTCTAGAGGACTCTAGGTTTGGCATAGACTTGTTAGGGCGTTTGCTGTCTGTTCATTAGAATCCATCGCTCCTTATTGCCTTGTTCTTAAAAAGAATTCCTGTAACTTTTGAATATTAACTCCGACTATTTTGCTGTTTGGAAATAATTTTCTTATTAAATTCAGTAAAATACATTCTTTAGCCTCTGGCAAGTCACAACCTGCTGACAGCATTATCCAAGCATGTTATGGTTGGAACTTTAAGGCTCTTGTCCAATCTGAAATTTGCCTGTTTAATTTGTGCAGATTTGACAACATGGTCGATCAAGTAAAAGCATTTGATAGTAGATGGCGAAGTGCAGGGCTGGACTTGGAATTACTCTTGTGCCTCCGACACTTGGTTTTTGTGTTTGAAAAATGTTAAGAGTTGCTAGGGGAGTAAAATATTGTTCAAAATAAGGGATCTGTTGTGTTAGATTACTTTCTGTTAATCCACTTGACAATATGAAATGTCCTAGCTTATAGGCTGCACTACTAGGATTCGATCGTCATTGTTTCACCCTTCAGGCCTTCACCCTATTATTAGTGATGGTCGTGAGCCCATAAGCACCTTCAAAAGTACAAAGCTGCTATTCTACTTGTTGAAATTGATATGGCTGAGAACTTTCCGTTTTGATACTGTTCGCTGCAGCTTTACGGTTTATATGCATATAGTTTGGATTGGAATTGGTTTAAAAACATATGACCTGCTTCTATTTAAGTTTTCTAGTATTTTTTCGCGTGTGTTTTTGTCTACATTTTCCCTATAATTAGTACTTATTTTTTTCACTAAATTCGCAAGGTCATGCATAGTTGATCCCCGTAGACATGCCCAAAGCTTTGTTCTTTTCTTCTGTTTCCAAGAAAACGTATGTCCACCTCGCAGAGTCGCAGTGTTTCCTAAAGTTGCAAGACAATTATCCATCATTACTTATTTATGAAGAATTAATGTTCTTTCTAACCATTAAAAAGGCATAGCTCCAGTTGATCTACAGACGGAGTGCCATAAGACACTACGCTGACTCTAAATTGAAAAGTTATTTTATATTTCTCATGAAATCCATTTCAAACTATGTATGTCCAAGTTCCATTAACTTACAAAATAATGTTCGATGGGGGCGAAAGGAGCTCACGGACATCTACAACTCCACATCTCATGATCTACTACCTTAATATCAGCCCCGATTGCGAAGTCAAGTTGTCTTGTTATTTAGTTATTTTCCCCCATAAAAGCAAGGCACCGTGCTAGACTTCCTAATCATAACTTGAAGTAGCAATTAGTAGCGGAATGCGTGTTATATAGGGCGCCATACGTGAAGCAACAGAGGAATCCCGTTGGGGTGGTTGAAGGATTATCCCTTTCTCATGAATTTGTGCAAGATACACTACTCATGTATCTAGACATTATTATTGTCTCGTTCAATGAACCTGGACACAAGCGGACCTTGGCACCATAATTTCTACTTAAGTAAATCGTATTTGGGCGACACTGTTAACATGTTATATTGTTTTGAAGTTTCTAAAATTAATCTTAGTCGCATGGATTTTCGGGATTCGACCATTCAACTTAGCATTGCTTATAAAGGAACCTACACGTGTTAATTTAAGAGTAGAAAGTCAACGATACTTAGACTCGTAAAGTTCAGCAACATTTCCTTTATTTTATGTTCATTTATATTAAAATCATCATATGACTGAAATAATCAACAAAAGATACATGTTTGTTGTAATAATAACATTATCGTGTGAAAGACATAACGAGTACAAATCATGCCGAAAGCATTATGTTAACGTGCTTAAACGTGAGTAACTTGGCGTCGAATTCCCAACAATTTAGAAAATAGAGCTTAGGACGATCGAAACAGCCCATAATTTAAGCTCAAAATAAAGAGAAAGGCAACCAAGGATAAGCAACGAACCTGGACAAACAAACATTGACAATTCAACGCATCTGGACGGCAATTCAACCTACAAATCAAAACTGAGATGAGTGGAAGGTGAGACGACGGCCAAATTAAAACAAGCAAACATTTCACCGAAGTCTGGACTGGGCCAATCCTAAATTTGGGACCCGTCACGACCACCACATCACGTACGAGCCAACTACACTTCTTATCCGGAATTCCCAAGCTGACTAATCGTATCCGTCCGCGTCTAATTTGTGCACGTGTCAGAAATAAGCCTGACATAGTAATATTGATTGACAGGACAATTCCATTAAAGGGTCTTTGCAATTATGCCCTCTATGTTTAATGATTCACTTTGTAAACGCTACCTTTGGACTCATTTCTTTGCGTACATGAAGATATGGTTTTCGCTTCTAACATTTCTATATGCGAAATAATATATTATTGTACTTAATAGGATCAATGTCTGTGAAGAGGTAAACAAAAGTTGCTCATATTATCATCTTAAAATGCACATAAACTTTGTATATCAAGCTCTAACAAACATCTAAAATCAACCTGATATCTTTCTCAATTGTTTTGAAAGTATGAGTCCAAAATAAAATTAGATCATCTTCAATGTAAAACCACAACACATCAGTCTCAAAAGAAATAGTTGATGAGCCAATAAAAATTCAAAACGAAAGAGAGTAAGTGATATATATATATATATATATATATTAGATACATCATTTTATTTGGAGAATAGATATATTTGAAATTCTCCCTAAACATAAGGGGCTAAAGTGCAAATACGCCCCCCTATATATACGTAATCCCACCACTCCCACCATCACCTTCACCTTCACCTCACCAGAAGACATGGGGTTGGTGGCGCGGCCAAGGAGAGGCTCACCGGCGTTGGACGAGAGGGCAAGAGAGAGACTATGGGGCACCACCGGACCGGTTGCAATCAGCAGCGACGAGTCCTCCCCGGAACTGGCGGAGTTGGTGGACTCCTTCTACGAGAACGGGGAGGAGGAGAGGAGGGTGGTGGTGAAGAGGAGAGGTGGGGAGGCGGAGAAGATGGTTGTGGAGAGGTTGGTTGGTGGAGGTGGGGATGTTGTGGTGGAGAGGTTGAGGGAGGTGGTGGAGATGGCGGTTGGTGGTGGTGGAGAGGAGGAAGAGGAGAAGGTGAGGTTAAGGGTTTTGTGGTGGCTTCGACGTAGAGGTTTTCATGCTGGTACGTAAATTGGAGTTTTGTTTTCTTTTGGAATTTGAATTTGAATTTATTTTATTTTGAGTTGGAGTTTCTTTTTGGTTTGATGTTTGAATTTGAATTTTAATTTATTTTGGGTTAGTGTCTGTCATGTTTATGTTTGATGAGGGTTTTTTTTAGGCTTTTGAGTTTTGGGTGGGGCTTTCATTAGGTGAAATTCATGTCAAAATTTGATTTGATGTATACTTTTCATTGGGATAATGTAATGGTTTGTACAGAGTAATTGAGATTCTGCGGTTTGATCAAAATTTCACTTGGTGGTGTAATCTTTTGATGGATTTTTACTATGATATGATGTATAATAAACTTGTGTTTATCTTTGTCGATGTGTTTATGAGAATTTAAACATTTGGTTGTCTAAATAGGACAAGTTACTAAAACAATTTTCCAAAATACCACTTATTCTAGCATAAAAGTTTTCTAAAATGCTGTTTTTCTTCTTCTTCTTAAGATTTTCAAAACCATCCCAAACGGGAAAAAAATTTAAAATCAAAATCTAATATTTTGTCCAAACCTGCACTCCAGCTCTCCGCAGGTCCCAACCGGAATCCGACCGCAAACTGAAACCCCGACACCGCTTCCTCCCGACGAACCACGAGCACATCGAGGTCACCATCTCCAACGCCCACCATTACATTGTCGAGCTCAACCTCGCCGTCCACTTCTCCATCGCACGGCCAACGCTGGAATACCACTCCCTCCTGGCCGCCCTTCCAACCATCTTCATTGGCCGACCGGAGACGCTGAAGGAGGTGGTGGGCCTCATGTGCTTGGCGGCGAAGGAGTCGATGAGGAAGCGTGGGATGCACGTGCCGCCGTGGCGGCGGATGGAGTACGTACTGAGTATGTGGTTTGGAGAAGGTGGGCGGTTGGAGTCTGGCGGGAAGGGTGGTTGTGGGGTGGAGTTTGAACGTGGGGACAAGAGGAGGTTGGAAGTTGGTGTTGTGGGTGTGTAATTGTGATGGTTAAATCGTGGGAGATTGGGATGGGATTTTTGGGACTTTGATGTGGATTTGGGCTTCTGTTTTTTAGGTTGTGTTAGTTGTTTGTATGTTCATTTAGATGACAAAAGTAATGGAAGGGAGAGGAACATTTTTTTCTTTAAACTTTATTGTGATCTTAACCATAGTGTCCCCTTCATCTTATCCAAATATTAGGAGTGTTTTGGTTTCCTTTTGTGCATAAAGATGAAAAAAGTGAAGTGTTGTGGTTTCCTTTTGCGGGTACAGATGCTCATTTCAGATATTTGTTTCTCCCTTTATTTTTGTTTTATTGTGACTGTAATACAAATACATGCAAAAGGATATAAACTACATACAGACAGTAAATGACACAGACGCTCTGAAGTGTAAAAAAACTCAAGTAACTTCCTCATGCTTCTCTAAATTATAATAACAAAACAGGGGATGTCAGCCTCAAGAAAAGGGAGAGCGAAAACCTGAAAGCTTCCGAAACACGAGCCCTGCTCAATTACTTGTTTATGTACTGAATCTGGGAATTCTCTCTCAACCACTCTAGAACCTTTGCACCCTCAAGAATATCCTGTACCTGGAATAATCGGTAAAAATGGCTATTATCTGAATTTCAAAAAGGGAAATTACACACGTATCCTCTTACTTTCTTGAACACACTACACTATTTCATTAATTAATATGGAAATAGCTAAATGTCATAAACGATAATATGATGAAAGGTTTAAATGGACTGTTGTGTAACGTTAGGTTGCAAAAGCCCACGTATAGATTGCTTCTCATAAAAGCAGAAAACCATGCGAAATTGAGTATACTTGCATGTGCAGGTCAAGTGAAATGCATAATATGGATTCTGTAATTATCTCCAAAAATCACATTCATCGTACGATCCTTACCAGAATAAGCAAAATCTACAACTTCAGCAAATTGACTTCTAATTATGGGTTTAAATATATAGCAGATCATCACAGGCTATAGTCGATTGCACGTAAATACCTGCTCCTTTATATTGTCCTCTTCATAATCTTGATTATGGCGTTTAAATTCAGCCACGGACTTTTCAATCTCTTCGGTTAGCTCCTCTGTTGAATACTGTGAAGAAAATTCATCAGTGTCAGATCATATAATTTACATTTCATACAAAAAAACACACCACCCATACACCATGGGTGGTATTGGAGTCCTAAAACAAACCAACAATAAGCAGAAAGTAGGTTTTTTATCATCATTTTAGTAACATCAAGTTTACAGTGGAGCAAACAATTGGCAGCACCACAGCACTGCTAATGTCTTCCAAAATAATTAGTTACTGAAGATTCCCAAAGCAATTAAGCAACCTTAATGAATTCCGAAAGAAAGGACTAACATACTTCATTCTTGTCCCAAGAAAAAAAAAATCAGCAATATTGATATCTGGTCTTAAAGAAAGGAGCACAAATATGTCAACCTGGATTGTGCTAGATTTACTGCCCAACTAAACATACATAAATTTGCTAGCATTTCCCAGATGTACTATACACCATGGTTAATTAATAGTTATTGTACATACCTGCAGGTTTTCACTTTTGAAAATTTCATCAACAGCCAGCATCTGCTTTATGATTCTTGTAATGGCTTCTCTTTGACTCTCCAAGTACTCATTCACAGTCTTCTCGCTGGTAAGAAAAGCAAGCTGCTGTTCATCTAGTTTTTTATTTGCCTGTCCAAGAATGACTTGTGAATCCCACATTAAATAAATAACAAGGAACAAAGCAAAAATAAACTGTCGGATTTGAGCTTTACCTGCAATTCCAAGAGCTTTGCTGCATAGAGTTGTCTGCCTTGTTCTTCAAACAACGATTGTGGAATTTCGACTTCGACTATCTGAGAAAAATATTAAGATCATATATAGCCAATAATTGAAAGGAAAATCATGGAATCACCTACAAGTGAAACAGTGAAAGATCAGAGGAAGAAAATATCAGAAATAAATTAGCAGTTTATGGCCAATGCTGCATCCAAATTGTGGGAGTGCCTACTGCCTACCTTTACCCTGCCTTCGTAAAATTTATATTACTTGTATAGGTTGGTGTCCATCTTGAAAATAATTATGTGTGTATATTACCTGCTACCTCAACTAGGTTGGGATTAAAGTTTTTGTTGTTGTATATATATTACATACTATGTTAATTATCAAGTCCACCTGTTTTAAAAATAAAGTCCACCTTAAGATTAATTGATGCACTTACTAATAAAGTCCACCAATCTTATTTCACCAAGGAACCACCAATCACATAAAAACTACTTCAAAAAACAAGATACACTTGCCTCCTAGTTTCGAAATAAAAGAGGCAAGTGTCCCCAAAACTAGGATAATTTGCCTCCAAACTTCAAAAGAGTTATTTATTGCAGTATTTCTAGTGTCTCCACCTTTTGATCTGTACCCTGGATCCGCTGCTGTTTATAGGTATATGCAATGCAACAGGAGAGTACAAGCATATCTCAAATGTTATAAGAATGTGTAAGTATATAACATGGATATAGTGATAGTGATTGAAAGGAAGAATAAAAGTGGCATCTGAAGGACTAACATTTTCCCAGCCACACACTAAATTCATGTGAAGTAACAAACTTCTAACACTTTCCCTAGACATGGTACGATCCTTGTACTACAATATTCAACTTTCAGATTACATTCCTCAGGTTATGTTTAAAACCACATCCTGTGAAAGCAAATTAACCCACAGGGCATGCCAAAATCCACACCACAACATATAAACTAGAAACTCCTGAATCCTGATAGTGCAAAAAAAAAATTAAAAAAAAAGACTTTCAAGGATCTGAATTCAAATTTGATGCCAATGATATAATGTAATTAACCCACCTTGCACAATTGATCCAGGATAGCATTATCGGTTGCTTGGTCTCTAGCAGTTTGCTCCATTTCTTTGCACCTGCTTAATAAAGACTCCCGGACCTACACAATCGGCCAGCAAAAAATAAAATTGCCCATTTTAGAATGCATTCAAGTCAAGATACATATACATAAATAAGGTTGAAAAAGCAAGTTGAGAATTCTGTCAACCAAATAATCCCTGTAACAGAAGATGGTCCAGAAGGAATTATGTGTTTCAAGAAAAAAACCTGATTTATAGTTTCACATCCTGGAAGGAGTTTGTTAGCTAAGTTATCATCCAATTCAGGCAGTTCTCTGTAAAAGTGCTCTTTGCACGCAACCTACAAACAGTGAAACAGGACATGTCAAGTGCAGGGAGGCAAAATTAATAAACCATTCACTGTCCTCATTTTACAAGACATGAACCAAAATGAGTATGATGTCAACATCGAAAAAGGAACACAGAAAGAATAACAAAGAGAATAACTCGGTTTAGAATCGAAACATCTTTATCAATACAATTCCTACCTTGACTGAAAAAGCATGTTTAAGTGTGATGCACACGAGGACCATGAATAAGCTACCTATTTATCTATCTTTTATCGGATATTATAGAAAATGCCATAAGATAAAAGACTCACTGTAAATTCAGCATGAACACCTCTAAGATTTTCTTGCTCCCATGTATCTGGAAATAAAAGTTCAAAAGACCTTGTCTCGCCTTGCCTGATTCCTATAATTGATTCGAGAAATCCAGGGAGAAGGCTATTGGTTTCTTCTGTATCCAAATGGAAACCTGCAATATATACATTTCATCTAAGGATGACGAAAGTATGAAACCCATAAAATGGACAGCAGCCAGCAAACAGTTAACGTAAGCTGCTTTGTCATGGTCAACTGTAGTGGTTCATCTTTGAACGAAAATGAATGATTCACTGTTGTAGTTCGTCTTCCAAAGAAAATAAAGCAACACAGACAAGAAAGGAGAACATATGACAACAGAAACCCTAAATATGTAATCATAGTAACCATGTTTGCCTTTCAGTTTCTGCGACCTATTTGAGTGATTCTTACTTATAATTTCAAATTACTGCACAACTTGCAATTTCATCTAGGAAAGAAAATAAAGATTGAAACAATACAGAAGAGAAGTAGTCCTATCTTAGATCTGGAAGTTAGATTTCTGAAGGAAATGTTGATATCCAAGCAATATTTTTGTCGTGGGACAATGATGGGAAATTGAGAATCAGACATTTCTTTGAAATTCTTATATAACAAATCTAAAGAGAAGGATAAGGGTACACATGGCTGGAGAATATACCTGTTCTCTCCGAGGATGGGATCTTCTCAGCTTCGGATCCATCTTGCTTGGTTCTTGTGGCAAATATATCGAGGACCACAAGATCACCAATCTGAGGTGAGCAAGAAATACTTCAGGATCACAAAGAAGTGGATATGCATTTAATAATTAAAGAGTAAAACAGATTTCAAACTATTTCAAAATTTGCGTGTGCACTGGTTTGTATGACCATTGACCACCTTTAGCTCTCCAGACAGCTTGTCAAAGATACATAACCGTGGTAACGAATATATTATGTTGCACAGGTTGTGTCCTCATTTCATTTTGCATAGAACAAACCCAAAATATTTATATTTAAACAACAATTTCTTATAAAATGAGTTGCAAATAAAGTAAGATTGGATTTAGGGGGTATATTGAGTTACCAAAACCTTAATAAACAACATTCAAAGTGTTATAATGTCTTGTTTGACCAAATTGGCATCGCAAACTGAAACCATTTGATCCCCTCTTATTTTAACAGGAATGCTACTTTCAAGTTTGAAGCACAGAAGAAATTCTCGGCTAGAAAACCAGAGAACTTAATTACCTCCCCCTTCTTAAGATGACAACAACCCAAGGCACATGCTTTGTGCTAGAAATAGACTCATATTTGTCCAATCTAAAAAATTTACACCACGATGTAGTAGTGCCATGTCCATTTTCTCTCACCTAGTGCTTTGGTTTCAAAAAGGTGGTTAAACATCAAAAAATGGCAGCCATCATAGCAGGTTGATTGACATTTAGGCCACCACTACGACCAAGTGGTTCAAGTATAAACATAAAGAATGATTTGGTCATGGTACGGAAGGGAAGAGTGCTCGAAATATAGTTCCAGATTGCTCAATAAGAGAAGTCTTCGAGAGATTTTTGTTCATTTCGGTGTGTCTGATTTTAAAATTCATGATAAACCAATTAAATAAATATATTTTGTTTCATTAATTATAGCAGCTTGCATCTTTTTTTATTTCTGTAAAGCAATTATAAATCACGGTGTAAGTAATTTTGTGGTAAGGACTTTCACTTAGAAATAAGTATAACATTTTTCGATTTCAATAACTCGATGATTTATTGTCATCATCCCAAAAGTAGTTAAATAGTACTACTGTAATTATTGAAAGATAAGGAAGTACCTCTAAACCTCTATCAGTTACAACTTTCAATGACCCCAAAGCCTTGTGGCGCCGCTTCATCTCCAGGTCACATGTAGTTGCAGCATTTATGATACTATCAATCTCAATAACAATATTCATATTCTTATATCGATCTTGAGTTAGCCATTTAACTTCAGGAGCCAAATCAGCGACAACATCATATCTGAATCAAAAACATGACACCAGATAAAAAACACAAAGGTGAAACATAAGCATGGTTCTCATATATTGAGCTTTCCATTAAAGTAGGCCAGATTACAATTCACCATTGGAATAGTAGTTGACAACCATCTTCAAACTGATGAAGTTAGCCCTCTAACAATATATTAACTCTTTTCTTTGACATCAGAGTATGTCTTTATTCCACAATCTTATCATTCTTTTATTCGTCATTGTATTCAGATTCAGTTTAACATTTTAACCTTTTCAAATTCCACTCAAATATTCTCTGCATACTTCTATATTTATTGATAGACGCCAGGAGAAATGGGTGGGGATTATACAGGTCATAAGGTGGAAAATGGACCAAACTTTTCCGAAACAAAAACACAAACCATATAGTTTTATGGTAATAGCAACTTTAACAACAATTACTATAAGCAAAGCCAATATAAATGATTTTAAAGGAAAATAGATAACTTAACTTTAAAAAATAAATATAAAATATGTTAATCAATTTGTATATTGTTTTTTAGCTTGAGCATGTAAGGGTAAGACATGCCTAATGTGAGATACCAGAGAGTGGCTTTGCAAAAATAACCCACTATACTAGGGGAAAAGAAGCATGTTATAAAGTTCTTCAAACCTGAACAAGTCGTCAATGGAAAAGGTTTCATTCATGTCAGTGAACTTTGTTACAATGCGGATGGAATCCTTCAACGCCCTCCCTTTAACCTGAGAAGTGTGGAGTCAATAGTAGAAATCATAGACTCAAAAGTGAATGAAACATAAATTACCAGAAGGCGGAAGAGGAAATCTCTCTAGTCCGTACCTACTAGGCTGTTTTATACATTGTAACCCTTTTAAGTATCAACAAACACTTCCAGTGATGTCATACACTTATTATGAACAGACAACTAATTATGCACTAATATGTTTCTATGAGTTCTATCAGTGGGGTAAAGAAAACAGACCAAACTTTTGGAACAGGAAAGGGCGGGTATTGTGTAGGGAAATGGTGCCAAGGAAGTTGGATCATAAAAGTTGCAGCAACACTTATCAAAGCCTCTGACATTTTATAATAAAAAATCCAACAAGAAAGTGGATCCCTATCCGACTATACCTCTTCACACTTTGTATTTCTCCTTAATTATTATTGAACTAGAATGTCTTCAAGATCCTAAAAATTTGTTTAAAATTTTTTTGAAATCAACACCACCAAATTCATATGCCAATAGAGACCATGATTTACATTGCATAACTTAGAAAACACAATTTCGCATTAAAAAATATTATATTAGAAGCTTATTTTACTCTGAACATAGAAAGGAAGCACATCTTCCGTGCGTGCGTGTGTGTGAGAAACAGTGTGTGTGTGTGTGAAACAGTGTGTGTGTGTGTGTGAAACAATGTACCAAGATGTTGCACCAAACTACTCACCGAAGATGTAGCATTTGGAAGAGTCCTCTTTAAGATTGATTCAATTGTAGCTCGTTGTACATGTTCTTTGCCAATATAGTTAATGAGAATATTTTCTGGAATTCTTTTGCCGGGACGAAATCCAGGGACCTGACACATATAATAGACTTAAACGTCATTATTGGTTTCATAGAGTTAAAAAGAATTAAATTTCCTACAGCTGAACAATAAGTTCCAATTATTTTCCTTGTAAAATTTTAATCAAGATGAGCATAATAAATTGTTATATTGATCAAGGTTCTCCACCCTATGTTGTTGTGGTGTTTAAACCAGGGAAAACACAACCCATGCATTAACAATGTCACCTTGACTCGCTTCGTAAGTTCCCTTAGAACCTCTTTTTGGCAATCTTGGCAGACTGCTGGAGGAACTTGTACATTCAATTTCACCTGCATGAAGTGTACACCAACACAAATGACTATTAATGAACTCACAAGAGCAAATAAAACATAAAGGTTGGTCGCCCAATTCTCAAAAACTGAAATCAAACTTTCTAACCAATTTTAGTGTCTAGGAATGATTATAAATAAAAAGGTGACTAATTCCTACATATCTGATATCTATTTGTTTTTGGAAATTTAGAATCTAAAACTTAAATTGTGTGGAATTTAAGCTAGTGGTTGAAGGAATGAACTGACGGTGGAATTGGGGAGTTTGGTCTCAGAGACGACGACATCGGCCAGCAGCGGCTTGTCCTGGACGGAGGACGCGGCGAGGGGCGGAATCCGGCGGAGGTGAAAGGACGGTGTCGGAGTTAGGGTTGGGGAGAAGGAGAGGGAGTGTGGGGTTCGGGAGAAGGGGAGGCGGAGGCGAAGGAGTTTGGGGAGTGAGCAAATGGAGGAGGAAACCACCAGCTCCATTGCTGATGCTGATGCTGATGCTGATGCTGAGAAGCGAGTGAGTGAGTTTTTTAGCGGATAAGAGATATTCGTTACTTCCTTGGAATCTTCAAATTCCTGCATAAAAAATAATTAATAAACGTAAAACTAGTTGTGAATTTCTTTTACTGAATTGTTACTAGTGGCCACTACTTACATCGTCCGTAAGATTATCATTTTGTCCTTCTACCCTTTCTACTAATATAACTCCTCATTTCACTATTTTAACACAACTTTCTCTTCATATCACACTTTTATTCACCAAATAGAATGTCTCAGAGGCCAGGGAAAGAACCAGCGGACACCCCGGACTACTCACATCTGGTAAATTACCTTGTTTATTTCAATTAATTTTTAAAAAAAACATTTTTGGGTCGGACATCCGCGGGAACCGCCCGACCCAACGAGAGGGCGGCCGCCGGAACCGCCTCCCCATTGGGGGAGGCGGTTCCCGCGGCCGCCCGATATATTATACCTCATACGTGGAGGCGTGTTAGACAGACGCTTCCACCTTTGTGGAGGCGTCCGTCGAAGCCGCCTCTACATAGGTGGAGGCGTCGGGCTAAACCGCCTCCACCTATGTGGAGGCGGCTTATCCAGACGCCCGAGTCGGGAAAAAAATTCCGCCCCCGTTACCTCGCGCGGATTCAGGTGCTTCGCCAGACATTTTCGTGGTGTTGGTACTAGGAATGTGAGTAAAACTGAGTCAAACACATTGTTTAAAGACACGGGATGAAATCGGTATTAATTGATTTGTTAAGGGCAAAAATGTCTTTTTTGGGGCGATTTAAGTAATTTTCCGACGACGAATAATAGTTCCATTTTATTACTAATAACATCACCCTTTGCAATTTTAAATCATGTATTTGTCGATCACGTGAGGTCTCCCTATCTTTGTTGCATCACAATGATCTCATGATTTTCCATACTAAACTTGATAATACCTTTCAATAGTATTTAAGTTTTTTTGTTTTGAAAACTTTCAATAGCATTTTGTCACTAATCTCATTAAATAGTGTTTTTGAATTCCATCACTTTCATTTAGGATCATCTTGACGACCGTAAAACGACTCTTTCGACAATCAAGATGAATCCACAAGATTATTCATGTGTAGTTTCATGTAACCCACAATTACACCCCATCATGTGTTTATCGCAACATAAGAATTAGTTAACAACAAATAATCATGTGATATTTAGCATGCAAAATATGCAAATATGGTATTATGAATCAAAATACACATAACAAATCAGAACTAGTTCCAAATAATTATGTATCTATCTTGATTTAGACATGGTGGTAGTTGGCTGATCGCAAGCGAAGTAAAGATTAAAGTCATTCAAAATAATTATAGTTGTTGTGCGTACAACGGATTTAACTCACCAACCCATTCAACCACAGCTAAAGCGTCCAATTTTTATCCAGCCAAGTAGTCAGTCCCAACCCTCAACTTACTGATCCATTTAATACATGAGGTGGGTACGAGTTGCGTAAACAATCCGCCGAAATTTTCCCCAATAACCCAAAACCTGAGGAACCCTCTCACAAATTAACCCCCCCAAATCCCAATCTCTCCAGACCCGACCGGAACCCCCAACCCGACCAGCAATGGAAGGCGTGGGAGCCCGAACCGGCCGTTCCTCGACGCGTTACGGCGGTCCGGCGACGGTCTTCACCGGACCGGTCCGGAAGTGGAAGAAGAAGTGGGTCGACGTTCCCAGCCCTAACCCCACCACCCACCACCACTCCAACTCCGCCAATGGTACCAACGCCTCCCATCTCCTCCTTTACAAGTGGACCCCCCTCTCCACCGCCAACGGGGGTTTGGAACCCGCCGGTAAGGAGGCGGTCGAGCCCGCCGAGGAGGCGCCCCGGAGGAAGTTCCGTTACGTGCCGGTATGTGGGTATTTTAGGGTTTCGAAAGTGAAGTTCTTTTTTTCCGTGGTGCTTTGGAATTTTGTGCACTAAACTTGGATGAATCTGAGAAGTATAAAATGAGGATTGGGTTTCTGTACGGAGAGTGGTTTGTTGGTGTATTTTGAGAATTAGTGTTTCTGTTTTCCAGTGTTCGTGGAGATATATGGAAGTTTTAGTGGTGGAAAAAAAAATAGTCCCCCCCCCCCCCACACACACACACACCCACCCACACTTTTTGAAATGTTATTTTGTTTGACGATTTGGATCTAATTTGCTAAACTTCTATTGGTGCGTCTGAAGAGAACAATTGGGATGTAATTTGTACATGTTGGCGTCCTTCTTGAGTGGAAATATGTAAGTCGGGTTTTCTTTTGCCACAAGTAGACTTGGCCTGTGTAAGGAGTTGGATATTGTAATGTAGCAGCTGAATACGCTGTTTCGGCTGCCACAATACTTTTTTTTGTTTGCGATGCGAAATTGGTTTGGATCAAGTGATTGCCATATGATATGAATAATTCATATCCTGATAGCTTCTAAAGCAATCTGAGCTGGAGAGGAGGAAGCAGATATAAACATGTTACACTATTTAGTTGAATTTTTTAAAGGAAAAAAAGTTTAGTTTAGGACTTGCTAGTTTTGGGAGAACATGAGCAGATAAGCGGGTTACGAAGACATGAATTGAGGAGCTGAATTAATGTTTCTTCGATTTGTAAATTTGACTGTGAAAATAAGTGAATTTTGGATGCAGTGATTGGAGTTTGCAACCATAACTTATAGCTCTGTCAAGGATAAAGAACTTATGGAAGCCTTTCTGCTAGTTGAGAGAAATGGGTTTTGTTGACCCTGACTACAGGAATTGCAGCGTAGGCACTAGAAAGTATGTCTTACTTATAGCAAATTGTACAAACATTTTATCCAAAAGTTTTCTGCTTTAGCTATTTCTAAGATGATGTGTTTGTTCTTGATCCATGAAGAAATTGTTTGTTGAAATGATATATTAGTGGTTATTCATTATGATAGTCGATAAATATTATAATTTTTATTGAAGCCCTCTGTAGAACATGTGAAATGGTGGTCATCTTGTCCCAGGTCGTTGTGTTTGATGAACAAAAAGAGGATGCTTCTGTTAAAGCTGAAGATGAGAGTAAGTCAAATGATGTTGGTTCGTCACCAAACACTAATGATGAGAACTTAGAGGAAAAACTTGAAACTGACGATGTGGCAATGGCAGAGGCTGAGGTAATCGAATTTCATTTTTGATAATCTTAGATGTCTTTCATTTCTCTGAATGTGGTCTTGATTCTGTCTCACTCCTGTAGCTATAAAATTTGAATTTGTTTTACTTTTGACTCCTCTCCTTGGCTAAATGTGTTTGAACTTGATGTGTTTTTCAGCTGAAGGCTTCAAAATTATCTTTGATTTTTTATTTTTTATTTGGTAAAAATGAATTCCAATGTTGTTTCCAATTTCAACCACTTCACATCTTGTGTAGGACTTTTTCTTTTCATGTTAATTTATTCTGGGTAACTCCGCATGTGTACGTGTACATAGTCTGTCTCAAACCAGGATAAAGGATGAGGGTTGCGATAGGTATTGCGAGCCAGCGTAAAACCCTAGCTACTCCCATGAAAATGAAACTTAAAAGAGAATCGTGTTTGGGGTGTCACCCTCTTAGCAACGCGCTACATCGGGCCCCGGATGTAGTGATTCAAAGTGAGCAAGGGTCTACGCATCATTCTCGACGGGTGCGAGCGATAAGAAAGCTAGTCGAGGGACGTCACCACCTTAGTGCCACACTGCATCGGCGCCCAGATGTAGTGCACGAGAAGTTAGGGTCCTCGTACTTTACTCAATGGGTGCGAGGGGTAAGGAAGCTAGTTGAGGATAATAGGATACGCATAGGTAGTTGGAATGTTGGATCTTTAACAGAGAAGTTGAGAGAGTTAGTGGATGTGATCAACAAGAGAAAAGTCAATATTCTTTGTGTTCAGGAGACGAAATGTGTAGGTGAAAAAGCTAAAGAAGTTGAAAATACAGGATTTAAGTTATGGTATAGTGGAAAAGATAGAAATAAAAATGAAATATGAATCTTAGTAGATAAGAGCCTCAGAGATGAGGTGGTAGATGTTAAAAGACAAGGTATTTGAATAATTTTGATTAAGTTAGTTATCGGAAAACTGATTTTAAATGTCATTAGCGTCTATGCCCCACAAGTAGGTTTGAGCGAAACAGTGAAGAAACAATTTTGGGAATACCTTGACATTATGGTGAAAGGGATTCCTAGTAGTGAGAAATTTTGTATTGGATGAGATTTTAACGGTCATGTTTGTAAATATAGCGAAGGGTTTGAACGTATCAATGGAGAGTTTGGGTTTTGTGTTAGGAATAAAGAAGGAGAAGATTTTCTGAATTTCGTTATAGCATATGACCTCATGGTATCAAATACTTTCTTTAGGAAAAGAGAATCTTATTTAGTCACATTTTGTAATGGTCAACATCGAAGTCAAATATATTTTTTACTTACTCGAAAAGATGATCGAGGATCTTGTATAAATTGTAAGGTAATACCTGAAGAGTGTGTGGTGACTCAACATAAGTTGGTAGTAGCGAACTTTCGCTTTCGTATTGGTGTAGTACGGAATAAGTGTAATAAAGATGTGAAGATTAAGTGGTGGAATCTTAAAAGAGAAAAATGTATGAGATTTAAAGATAGACTTATGGCAGAGGGACCTTGGGATGTTGTAGGAGACGCTAATAGTATGTGAGAGAGTATGTCATCTTACATTCGTCGAGTGACTAAAGAAGTTTGTAGGGAGAGTAAAAGAGGTAGACTAAATTCGAGAGACACGTGGTGGTGGAATGATGATGTACAACAAGCAATTAAAACTAAGAAAGAATGTTATAAGATGTGGTTTAAAGATAAAAATGAAACTAACTTAGAAGAGTATAAGTTGGCTAATAAAAAAGCTAAGAAAGCAGTAAGAGATGCTAGATGGGTTATTTATGAGAATTTATACCAAAAGTTGGGATCAAAGGAGGTAGAGGGAATATATAAGTTGACTAAAATAAGAGGAAAAAAAACTAGAGATCTTAATCAAGTTAAATGCATTAAAGATGATAATAATAACCTATTAGTTAATGCGGAGGATATCAAGGAAAAGTGGAGAGAATATTTTGATAAGTTGTTTAATGGAGAAAATAATAGCGACACTTTTGAAGTGGATGATACAATTGAGGAATTTAATAGACGATTTGTACGGGGGATAAGAGAAGTTGAGGTTAAGGAAGTCTTAAAAAGGATGAAAGTTGGTAAGACTTTAGGACCAGACGAGATCCCGATTGAGGTGTGGAAATGTCTGGGGATAAAGCAGTAACGTGGTTAACTAAATTGTTTAGTAGTATCTTTGAGAAAATAAAATACCAAATGAGTGGAGAAGAAGTATTTTAGTGCCAATTTACAAGAATAAATGGTATATTCAAAATTGCACTAATTATAGAGGTATCAAACTCATGTGTCATACTATGAAATTGTGGGAAAGAGTAATTGAGCATAGTCTAAGAAAAGAGACATGTGTTAGAGATAATTAATTTAGTTTAATGCCTGGAAGGTCAACGATAGATGTCATATTTCTTATTAGACAACTTATGAAGAGGTATAGATAACAAAAAAAGATTTACATATGGTTTTTATTGATTTAGAAAAAACATATGATAGAGTTCCAAGAAATGTTATGTGGTGGACCCTTGAGAAAAAGAAAGTATTAACAAAATATGTGAATTTAATTAAATATATGTATGAAGTAGTTGAAACTAGCATTAGAATTTGTGATGATGTGACAAACTTTTCCGATTAAGATTGGACTTCATCAGGGTTCAGCTTTAAGTCCATATCTATTTACTTTAGTAATGGACAATGTGACAAAAGACTTACAATGTGAGGTTCCATGGTGTATGTTTTTTGAGGATGATGTAGTATTAATTGACGAGAGTATGATAGGTGGAGAGAAAACTAGAGTTGTGGAGAAATATTTTAGAAACAAAAGGTTTTAAACTAAGTAGATCTAAAACTGAATATATGAAATGTTGTTTCAGTACCGTTAATACCGAGGAAGATGAGATTATATTAGATGGGCAAGTGGTGCGTAAAAAAGATATCTTTAGTTATCTTGGATCAATACTTCTAAAAGATGCGGAGATCGATGAAGATGTTAACCATAGGATTAGAGCAGGATAGATGAAATGGCGACAAACCTCAGGTGTCTTATGTGACAAGAAAATTCCACTTAAGTTAAAAAGAAAGTTTTATAGAACCACAATAAGACATTCAATGCTATATAGTGCGGAATGTTTGGTCATTAAAAGACAACATATACAAAAGATGAGTGTATCTGAAATGAGGATGTTGAGGTGGATGTGTGACCATATGCGAATGAATCGGATTAGAAATGAAGACATTCGTGAGAGAGTTGGAGTTGTTCCAATGGAAGAGAAAGTTATCCGACACAGACTGAGATGATATGGACATGTGCAAAGAAGACCTATGGAGACACTTATAAGAAGAGGGATATTGAATCGGATCGAAGACATAAAAAGAGGAAGAGACATACCACGATTGACTTGGGAGAAAGCGGTCAAAAGACATTTAAAAGATTGGAATATTCCTCGAGAATTTGCATTTGATAGAAACGCGTGGAAGAAGACGATTCACGTGCCTGAACCGTGACTCCTTAGAGTTTTATTTCTAGCCTACCCCAACTAGTTTGGGATAAAAGGCTTTGTTGTTAATTTATTCTGGGTGAAAGTTGTGACCTATTTTTTATTTCACTGTTCTTTCCTCTTATGCACTATTGTTGCCCACTTCGAAGTGAAGCATGTTTACTTCCTTGCCTGGAATTGAATTTTTGCTCATCTATAATTTCATGCTTGCTACATTTTCTTCAGATGCTGATTATTTTGGTTAAAATGTATGTCAGGCATCAGATAAGGATCGAGCTGCCTCTAAACCCGGAAGTGGAACAAATTTGGATCTGAATCTTGGATTAAAATCACACGATGGCAAACATGAAAGTGATCTGAACACGACGGGTCCTCCTGGTGGTGATGTAGAAATGAAGTCGACTGATTGAACTCAATGTAGAAATGGAGTCAACCAATTGGGCTCCATGTAGCTTAAAAAGAAGAGTCCTACTTGCAATTTGGAAAGGAAACTCAAGAAAAGAAGTGGCATATGTCATCTGTCCATCTCCTAAGATCAACCTGCAGTTTATCTATGTATTTGCACTGATACATGATTAATTTTGGATATTATGTGAACCGTAGATCATCAAGGCATTCGAAATAGAAATTTAGTTACTAGTGTAATCACGAGGAGATATTGCATATTTTAATTTTACTGACTACGGACTTATGTTAATACTTCTAATTCTCTTGCTGGTTGATGGTTGAATAAGAGCCATGACCAGTTCACAATGTAGGAGTGTTGCTTCCTTTTTGTCAAGTAACATGCATTTACATGAGGTTTTTTTTTGGCCACTGTCGTGGTTTCACAATAACTTTTCATTTTGACTTTGGTTTATCGATTTATCTCAGTCCTTTTCATTTTGTTGAAAGTTAGTTTTGGCCACTGTTGGGAACATGAAGGATGTTATAACGAAGGGTGAAAAACTTCCATTCTAGTTTCAGCTGACCCATGTTGTGGGATATGGAATATTTTGAGGAGTTCCAACTTTTCCGTTATTTCGAAATTTGACACCATCACGCGTCCTACTATGTGGAAGAAGCATTTAGCTTTATTCGGCGATCTTCACCGTTATCAGTGTTAAATAACTTCGTTTCTAGACCTTTCAGCAGTTTGCGGATGGTCTAACTGTAGTGCCAAATGTTTGACAAAAAATTCGAAACATGGTCTAACAAAACCATCGTGGAATAGAAATATTGAACTTATGAACAAGTTAAACGCGTTCATCATTCCACCAGTATTAAGTTTTCACCCATTGCACAAAGACAACCGTTTTTATTACTTGTAATGTGTATATCAACCCTTCCAAAGTATTTATACAATTTCTTATCCACTATTGATACGTTTGATACAATCAAGCCAAGTCAATCGTAAACCATATCAAATATTAACAGTTTATTCTACAGAGGCTGGACATTGCACGTTCAACATTAGGCAAAGGACACCTCAAGAGACGATTTGGCAAGCCATAGAAGTCCAGGATCATTTCGCTTTAAGGTCATGTATGTTTCAGAACGACCAAATTCGTCGATCACAACATCTTCACAAAATCCAATCAATGCAAGCACCTCAATGGCAGCTGTAAAACAGTATCATATAATCATCAGAACACATTAATCGCAAAAAAAAGAAGAGAAATCAGATCTTTAAAAAACACGGAAGGTAATGGATCTATCATTAATCGCCAGCTATGAATACAGCAAGATTCCGCATGAATTAAATTTGCAAACCATATTGGTTATGTATTATCAAACGTAGATAAAGAATGGAGTAAAAAAACAAAACTTTACCTTTGTAATTTGCAACTTCTCTCTGGAACAAAGGATTGCCCTGCAACCCAAGATTTTGATTAACACAATCAGATAAAGGTATATCGAGCACAAAACGATGCATATGCTTTAAGAAATGAGGTGCCATAATACCTTGCGTAGTCTTCTAAATTTGAGCTCGTCAGGATGTTCAATCACATTCCTATCATAACAAAATTGTATGGATCATTAAGTCAAAACAATGTGTGTGTGTGTGTGTGTGTGTGTGTGAGAGAGAGAGAGAGAGAGAGAGAGAGAGAGAGAGAGAACGGCGAAGAATTCCTTTACCTGATTATTTTAAAAAGTGTCTTAAGTGCTGAGGGAGCCTTCAAAGGTGTCGCTTCAGATCTCAGTGCCTCAATGGCACTCCGAAGTCGGTCACAGAAAACTGCAACAGGTTCTTCAATTCTAAGCAATTCTAGCTTTTCGGAATCATCGATGCTTGCATCTGGATCAGGCTCCAACTTCAAGCTCTCTCCTTTAAGAGAATCATCATTAGGATGGGAAATTTTTGGATCCAAGATGCATTCCACAGGTTCCTGGGAAGATTCTTCACGTCCCAGAAATAAGGGTTCATCTTGGGTCTCAACCTCTGTAGTGCTGGAAATGCTACCATCTAGTTCCATCTGATTTGCATGGGTAGTTGTGGTTTTTCCTGGAGACTCATCTGGATCAGGTTCCTTGCAAGACAGTCCAGCATAACTGACAAGAGAATCATCTGGATCAGGTTCTCTGCAAGAAGTTATGGTTCCGTTGGGGGTGTCACCAAGATCGCATTTGGCAAAGTTTTCACTGCTCGAAGCAAAGGTAGGTTCAGACTCATCCTGAACTTCATTCTCAACCCCACCAACATGTGATGGATGATCAACTACCATCACATCATCAACTTTCAAAAGCACATCAGTGGATCCTGCTTCAGAATTATGTTTTCTAGGTTCGATTTTCACGATACCAACGTCGTTTTTGTCGAGTTCAATAGAAGAGACCAATTCCCCCTTTTCTGAAATAGGACAGTTATCTGTCTTTTTTGTTTCCTTTTCATTTAAGGATTCCTCTGTGCTATTAGAAGCATCGAGATATCGGCTATATGCAGCAGCCACAGACAATGCACAAGCAGAAGAAGATGACAAGGACGAACCACCAAGTTTTTGGCCCATGTTACTGTAACTCAACTCAGAAAAATCATCTTCATAACTATTTGATATTTTTTTACCACTTAGTGTGTGACTTCTTGATTTTGTCCAATCCAGATCATCAGCCTCTTCGTTAAGCTGGTATTTCAAAAACAGATGACCTTATTATCGTTTCATTGTGTGTGTGTGTGTGTGTGTGTGTGGGGGGGGGGGGGGGGGGGGGGGGGGGGGGGGGGAGGGGGGGTTCTCAAACCACATTTCCCAAATGTTGTTACCTGTTTATCTAGAGCATAGAAGTTGGCATCATGTTCTGAGTATACCATGTGGGCCTGACAAACCAGAAAAATGTAGAAGGTGAAAAGAAGCCTTCCAGAGTTCCAGGATAACGCACTTTCACTAATTGATCATTTGTGGAAACACGGTTGATTCTCACTTACCAGTTCATGCAACAATGTCTTCTTCATACTTTCATATTTCCTGAAGCCCTTCAGGTCATCAGTTCGAAGACGCAAGGAGATCTCCTCACCATGATTCTGTGTGCCATATCAAACAGTGAAACGAGATCAGCCAACTTGACAAACTGCAAATGTGAACAAGGTTTTTCAGAAAACTGAAATTTTAACCCAGTTATAGCTGAGTTATTGATCTTGCATACAAGCTCTCACAAAGTACCTTGTTGAAACCTAGAAGACATTTTGGGCTTATGCCTACATATCCAACAGGGGCCATTTCTGTCATAATTCCTACTCGCCAGCGGTGCTGATGCAGTGACCAAAAAAGCAAATTTCAGAAAACGTAAGGTCAAAGAAGATAGTGGGCTCATGGAATTGAGTCAAATATCATAATCTACCTTGTTCATGATGGCAACAATTCCTGGATCGCAAGCAAGCATGCGCATTCTTCTAAGCGCCTCAGAAGATGGGGGATTTAACTGAAAGCATAGAAGACTAATGAAGATGACAATCAACATGTACTTAGCTAGAACGATTTATTATAGTCGTACACACACGCGCCCACGCAGACGCGTGCGCACACACACACACACTAGGAGTATCTCATTGGCAGTCAATCCTTAGCTATTAATATATCTTCAGCTGAAAGAGGTCCATGTGAAAAGTTAATGCTGAGTGCTATTTCTTTGTAATATAAACAAAAGTCAAACCTCTATTCCAGGAATATGAAGGGACCTGAAATCACAAAATGTATAGGGTCCCTGAGGGAGCTTTAAAGAATTGTGGGGCCTGCCTGATAACCGCTGCTTCATACGCTTTTCTTCCTCTTCAAATCCAATAATCCTAAGGTCTGGCTTTAATCCATCGTGTGAAACCTCCTCAATTTCACCTTCAGAAACTCCCATCATTCTTACAGGTTTCCCCTGCTACATCAGATGGAAGATTAAAACAAGGTTTCAAAACAGCATATGCGGCCCTGTGCGAAATTGTGCCCAGGACCGCATATGCAGTTGTGCGGTCGCATAAGCGGTCGCACAACTGCAAAATTTATTATTATTTTTTTGAAAAAAATCGAAAAAAATTAAAATTAAAAAAATTAAAATCAGACAGACAGCTGTCTCCCACCCCACCTTTCTTCCTTCTTCTTCTTCAACCTCTCGCCTCTTCTTTTTTTTCTCTCTCAAAGCCCTCTCCCATCACCACCCCACCTCACCCCACCTTCACCATGCCTTGCGCGACCGCACAGTGGGCGCACAGTGCCTCACAGATCGCACACTGTTGGGTGCTACTGTGCGGTGGTCGCATATGTGACCCCAGACCCCAACTCGCTTTGTGCGGCCGCATAATCGATTATGCGGCCGCACTTTAAAACAATGGATTAAAAATAACACATTAAACTTTTGAAGCCGCACAAGTGCACATAAATATCACACTTCTGAGGATACTTGTTTAAAACAACATTATATCTTATACATCGAATTTTGTCTAACGAATAAAACAAAAGCAATTTTTTAATTAAATATGGCAGTCCAATTAGCTGATGAACAGAAATTTAGAGAACTTTAGCACCACTGTATTTGAACTTGCCTAACCACCTTACAAAGCACATACTTTGGTCTCAATGCCCCAATAGCATGCTGTATGATTATTTGAGTTAAAAGAAGATAACACATAACAAGAAGCATCTTTACCAGTGATACCATTGCGCAAATTTATAAAACATGGACATTGCTATCAATATGCATGCCCATACTTATACTATAACAAATTATAAATTTACGATAGATGATTTATCTTGCTGCTTATATAAATAAATACGAAAAGAGGTAATGGAACTCCTGTGAAGATAAGACTGACCCTCAGAAGCTGCTTGAGGGCGCAATAATCATTTTGAGCATGGGGGGAAAAAGGAGGGTAGTCGAGACCTGAGTACAGTACATATTTACCAAGCAAGGCAGATCTACCAACATATCAGGTTTTGAAGGGCAGCAAAATCATGATCTATAAACCTCAAAACACTTAAAACTTGACTTCTGCATGAGTTTATTTGTCTATGTATATATCTTTAGTCACTTTCAATCTGAAGTAGAAATAACATGCATATAAAACTAACAAAAACTAGGCATCCAACTATAATTTCTTACAATAGGCTTACTGTATCCCCTTCTAAGACCTTTGAACTTGGGATACTTTAGAAAATAACAGACAACTAAGTTGAATGCTTGCAGCTTATATAAACAGAACAGGTTAAACGAAAAGGTTTGCAACTCCTGGAACCACAAGAACATTATTCATACCTCCAAGATAGAAGTTTCTGCCAGGCGTAAGCCAGAGTGTTCAGCTGAAAATGGAGTTACTAATTTGGATCCTTTGTTGCTTGACAGTGGAATTAGTAGTTTCATCGTTTCCGCTTTGACGTTAGTTAGCTTTAGGAGCTTCATACCAAGTTCCTTGAAATCAGAGCAAGAATCTGTCGCTACAGTCAGTTGCCTGCCCCTCCAGGAAACCAAGATGTCAACAAGGCCTTCTTGCTCCATCTATTACGCCTACAAATAAGTTTAGGTGTACCCTGAAACCGTAAATCTACTTTTATCAAGATGCATGCAGAAAATACAATTCTAATTCTAGTTTTATCTATTTATTTGTCCTGATATTTTTTTTTCAGTTAAGAGACAAAGTTGAGGCCACAAAATCTTTTGAACGTTGAATATAGCAATAAATATTTTGAAAAGAAAAAAAACATTTCAGCTATCCATCAATAGGAATTGTAAAAAGAGAGAACAAAACTTAGAGCATAGCCATTGGGGAAAAGTAGGCAACTCAAACTAACTGTTCAATTTGAGAGCTGACTGCCTGACCATGAGACTATTAATGAAGGGCATTTTTTTCTACAGCAACCTACAAGATGACTCTAAAAGCTAACCACCATCCTAAGCAGGCATGGAATACTTGTGATGTCAATAAAAATCGTTGTAGACAACTGAACATGAAATTTAAAATGAAATAAAGTAGACGCAAGCAGAGAGATGGGGTTCCAGGACAAAAATAGAAGAAGATAATCATTGAGGCTTCATGTCTCAGAAAATAGAGCAGTGCCGTGTGGGGTATAATATATTGCGAACCAAGATATGTTGTAGTTAGGATATAAGAATCGTCAAAAAGAGATAATTCTCAAAACATTATGTTCAACTATAAATATAGTCAAGAATGAGTAACAAATGCCTGTTAGTGAGGAATAGAAGAAGCTACGTTATTAAAAGTGAAAATATAAGAACCACTCAAGGCTTCCTTCAAGAATTTCCACCATTAAAATGTACTCAAAGGACAGTATTCCACTGAATAGTACAAGATGTTAACTTTCCAACTCCAAGCTACTTATTGTTGAATGATAGACCATATACTTAATATACTAGTATTCTACAAAGTTATACTACAACTCATGATCCCGCCTTCCCTCATCGTTAGATGTTCCATGACAAATTTAAATGAAAGATTGCTATAGCGGAACAAAGTCGAAACTTTAACAATCCACTCAAATCAATCAAAGTTAACTACAAATACCCACATTAGTAGTAAATAATAATCCCATAATTTACCAACATGTGGGCGTTCTCAAGGGTTCATCTTTGAGCACTACACATTCAAGCGCCTTCCGGAAAGAACTCCAATCGAAATCCGTCCACTCCAATCAAACTTCTCCAAATCACAGACAATCATTTCTCTGGCTCTCTCACTCGAAAGAAAAAACACAAAATTATCGACAATAATCACCACTCCACACGCTCATACGAATACCAGCAAAATACAAAACCAAATAAACCACGCAAATCGCACCAGTTTTCTCCATCTTCGACTTTTCCAATAGCCAACCTAATCAAATTCATAACTAGAAACGATGCTTCACACACCTAATTGTACATAAAAACCTAGAAAAAAACAACCAAACCTTTTCCCCCAACTTTTATTTGGAATTGGGAACGGAGAAGGAGGTTGTTGGCGCACCTGATTGAATCGGGGGATTGGGGGTAGGAGTTGTCGCTTTTTCGGAGTCCGTCCGGAATTGGGTGGGATTTTGGGGGCGACGGAGGTATTTATTTATTTATATTTATAGGGGACTCGAGGAAGCAGGGGAAAAGTTGGGTTCCCGATTAAGGTGTAATCGATCTTTAAACGAGCGATCCGAGTCTGCTCAAGATCGGCTCGTTAAGGGTTTCGAGCGGAAAATTTTGCTCGTGCTCGGTTCGATCTGCTCGCGAGCGGCTCACGAGCGGCTCGTTAACCTAAACCTTTTTTTTGGTATTGAATTCCTAATAATGTTGTCCTGATAAGTAAATTATAAAATTATTTAAGACAAATATAATAATAGTTACTAACACATATTTAAAATTAACACCTAAAATAAAACGCAATCTTATAAATTATACGACAACATTAACATCTTATAAATAAGATTATACACTTGGATCAAACAAAATCAACACAATATTAAAATCAAACACAATCTTCTAAATTGTAGGACAACTCACAACATCAACATCTTATAAATAAGATTATCTACCTGACTCAAACCTTAATTTATTTGAACTTTTGGTGTAGAAAAGAATGAGGAAAAAAATAATGAAAAAAATGAAAAGTTTAGTACTAATATGGTTTTGATTCTAATAAGAATTTTAGTTTGGTTTGTTAAATGGATTGTTGGGTTTGGTAAATTAGTTTATTTAATAAGTTTAACACTTTACTGATCGGGTAATTGAATAGAATATTCAGGTTAATCAAATAATTGGATATAGTAATCAGGTTTCGAGCGATAATTGAGCGAGCATTGAGTGAGCGGGGTCTGCTCGTGCTCGACTCGTTACTAACCGATCCGAGCAATTTAGAGCAAAATCGAGCGAACATCGAGCGATTTATCGATCCCGAGCAGAACTTGACATCCCTATTCCCGATGCTTCTGAGGGACGCTGACGTAAGGGGTGACAACACCGTCGTTTCGGCACAAACGGTTGAAGACATGGAATCATATATTAGAGCACTATTATATCAGTTTCTGGGCGTCATGGTTTCTCTCTCAGTCACGTCAGCTTCTCTTTCCGGCACGTCAGCACAAACTAAACCCCCCACAAAATTCTTAACCATTACTCAATCCACCCAATCACGCTATAGTATTTATTGTCATGTCATTATTTTTATTCTTCTCTCTAAAACTTTTTTAACAATCAACAAAATCTTTTAATAATTATTATCATAATTATTTAATATCGTTGATTCATTAGTTTTTAATAACATTTAATATATAAATACGAAAATATTATTAAAATTTAGGAAACCGCGTTACATAGTACATTAACTGGAAATTTAAAAACTAAAACGAAAAATACATCGTTAAATGCTAAACTTAAATACGAAACTTAAAATCCATCAAGTCGCATTTCCTCCAAATCGTTGTCATATATTGTCGATCAAATCGGCTTACAGGTTAAAATGTATGGTGCGATCACGCAATTGATCTCTCCTTCTCAAGTACATAGTAATATTCACTACACGGTCAGTGGAATACCGAACCGACTCGTTTACGAAATTTCCAAGTTGATCCTCAACAAATTCGTTCCAATCTCCAAAATTACTGAATGAATCACATTCATCATCCACTATCATATTATGCATTACAATACAAACTGTCATTATTTTGTTAAGTACAACATTACTTCATGCAAAAGATGACTTCTTCACTATCGCGAACCGCACTTGTAAGACTCCAAATGCACGTTTGAACACACGCGCGCACTGTAGGTCCTCGATGCTTGAGAAGTTCAAGACTTGATGCAATCTTCTTGTGTTTTGTGTAGTCACGTGCGTACTGTAAGTTTTATTATGAGGACTCGATTGTTCAAGAGATAATGATCGATCATCTTTGCATGATCGGGTGCGGGGAAAAATCCCGTTAGTCATGCTCTAATTGGAAAACAATAGACAACAAATAACAAGCAACCAATTCAATTGGAAGTTAACAAACTTAGATGGGCCACATGGGAAGTTTAACAAAAGTAATAAACTCTTACGGGGAAGTTGTGGTCGAGACAAAAAGAACATATAAAATTGATCTTCCTTTTGATACGACACCAACTCCGATTTTTTTAAACTATTTATGTATTTTGATTGGAGCAGCTCACCAACGCAAGAAATCTCCAAGCTTCAAACTTCTAACCTCGATATTCGTGGAGTTCTCATTGGTCAGTGCTTATTAGCTTTGGAAAAGAGCCAGATCTGTTTGACTTTCTGTAACGGAAAAAATAAATTTAAAAAATATATATTGGCAATCCACTAAAAGCACGCCGCTTGAAGTTATTCAGAAATGATCACAAGTCGAGAAAACTCAACAAATTACCTTGAGATTATCTCAATAAAAAATTGCTGGTTGAAAATAAGTAGTTACCGTTAAGAATCCAACACCAACCCAAATCTAAATCTAAGTCCTAGTCCAAGAGAGAAATATCATCTAAGTAGGTCCGATCCATGAGACCTAATTCTAGAGTTTTCTTACTCTAGAATTCTCTCTCTAGATTTCTCCATCATATCTAGAAGTTTCCACTCTAGAAACTTCATCACTCTCTACACACTTCCATCTACCACTATATATAGGAGATATCAACCTCCATTCTAAGTATCCTAAGCAAGAGTTAGTCTCCACCACTATAAAGAGAGAGTCTTGTAGTTGTGTTAGCTAATGTGTGTGTATTGTAGTAGAGAGTCTTATATAAGAGTGGATTTTGTAGAAAGAGTAGTTGTGAGTGTGTCTCACAAGGTAGATAATGTGTAAGTGTAAGTTGTAGTATTGTAACATTAGTTGTTATAAATACAAACTTACATTTTCATTAACTTTGAGTCTCTTCTACTCAACAGTTACTTTGTTAGTTAACACAATATATCGAGTTTATACTTGATTGGGTGGATCGAACTACTTGAGTCTCTAGTTGAGTTTAATCGACTGGAGTTCTTCCCAAAGCAAATTTTAAAGGTTATAATATGATCCAACTTAACACTTTTTTATTCAGCAACAAAGAATGCAAAGAAATATTTGAACACACACAAACACAATCCAACTCTATATTTCACGACACATAACTACATTTGAACAGGCCCATATTCATATCAACAAACAGAGCTCTACGATATTTTGCAATTGGTATTTAACATATACTATCAAACTTCAAAGATGTTTAATAAACGGTTAAACCCATTTCAATCATAGTTGTTCCCAAAAGGAGGTCTATTACAGCTCCTAATAAAAATACAAAAAAAAATCACCACTTAAAAATTGAATTTGCAACATTTTTCACCAGAAGAAACCTCGCATACAGGTGAATTATCATAAAGACTTATCATTTTAGATACTATATATTTTCATTTATTTTATTTATTTATACGCAATAAAGTGGTCTCCGAAACCACTGTTGACTACCCCACCTCTCCCCGTCCGCCACGCGTCCCCAACCCCCAACATATAATATCCTTAAACGTGTTCCGCGGCATACTCTACCAACCGTCACGCCATCCACACTACTCCACCACCACAGGAGAGAGAAACGAGTACTCCGGCGACGATCATCCATCTCCGGCGATGGACGCAGCGGCGATGGCGAAGGCGATGACGGCACTTAACCTGACGGAGGCGCCGGTGAACCCCGCCGTGGCGCCGGGGAAGGAGCAGCAGGCGGCAGGGCTCGGGATCCTGCTCCAGATCATGATGCTCGTGCTCAGCTTTGTCCTCGGCCACGTACTCAGGAGGCACAAGTTCTACTACCTCCCTGAGGCCAGCGCCTCGCTTCTGATCGGTAGAGCTCTCGGTTTCGCGGTTACGTTTTCGTTCGTGCTTGCTTTTCGTCTTGTAGGGTTTAGTCGATGTGATTTCGGTATGTGTTTTGATGTTTGGTTTGGGAGTTTGGAGTGTTTCTCCAGGAGTAGAGAAATTGTGCTTTTGCCCCCCTTTTAGATGTGTTGGGTAATCAAATGGAGGGGATAGTGGAATTATGACGTGGTGTTTTATATTTAGTATTGGTTTCAGATGTTCTCTGAATAAAGAAGTTGCGACTTTCGCACTTTTTTGGATGTGTTGGATGATATGTGGGAGCTGGGTTGGTCATATCTTGTGGAATTATGAGGTGGGATGTTTGGTATCGACTAAAAATAGAAATGGTATGCTTTTGGACCTTTTTGGACTTGGGTTGATCATCAGTGGGTGGTTGTGACATCGTGTGGAGTTGACCATGTTCGCCTAGATTTGATTCTACCAAGGGGTTGTTTAGGAGTGGTTGTTATGGCTATTGGTTACCAACATGTGAACCCTTTTCGACAGCAGTGGTAGATGTTAATGGGATCAAATACTCCGGCACCACAAGACCCTTGAGGTCTGGAAGTTTTGCGTCTCATTGCAATGCAATTCGGAGACACAAGAGATCTCCCTTATTTTGTCCACAAAAGCTTTCAACTACCACTTGCAAATGACACTAAGGGGGTGTTAGTGACGTGGAAAGTAACAGAAAGTGATTTTCGGAGTCAACCAGAAAGTAAAGGAAAACAGAATCCAGTGGAAAACAATTTCCTTTTGACTGAATTTTGTTGTTTGTGCATGCGTCGGAAAGTGATTTGGGGAAATGAGATTTCTGTTGTTTGCTCATACTTCTTATGTCTATTGCGACGAGTCGGTCGATGATCTCGCTCCCCGGTAAGGTGACGAGGGTTGCAAGGGGGCAGCGTCTCCTGAAAACCAAGCACAATGTAAAAATTCCAACAGTTTGGATAAGGAAAACAGATGATCGAACTAGTTTCGGTCGACCAAAATGAGACTTCTCAGAGTGAACATAAACGGAAGACCGATTTAAGTTTGATCGTCCGAACGGGTCATTTCAGTTACAATTTCGGTGGACCGAAATATGTTCGGTCGTCCGTTAGAATCATTTCGGTGGACCGAATGTTTGATGGTCGACCGAAAAAATTCGGTTTCCATGGCTTTCCGACCTCAAAGTGACGGAAAACTCAAAGAAAATTTTATACATACCACAGAATTTGACGGAATCCATGTCTCCGTGCACAAACAACCTCCTTTCCGGAGTCAACCGGAATCCGACTGCACAAACCCCCCCTAAGAGTTTTGACCTTGAGCTTTGTGGGATGAAGTATTCAAGTACTACTTGAGAATAGAAGAAGATTTCAGACCTTAGTCATCATAGGATTATCTTGCACTTCTAAGTTCAGGGCCTCAGGGGAGATCTTTTTGGGGGGCCAAAAAGACCCCTAAGAGCCATGTGTGCTCCGGGTAAATAGTTTGATGTCCTCCATGGAAAAAAAACCCAACTACGCTATCATAAACAATGTCTTGTACTATCCATCCAAATACCTGGGTTTTACTGAGGTGGCCAATCATCCAAATTCGGTGTGGTATTAGAAGTCAAAACATTGTTTCTTGCATTATTTAAGAAACAAAAACTAGATGATTCCATATATGGAGTCGTTCACAATACCTCCTTCTTGATGTTTGAGTGCCAAGGAGGTGGTAGACCAACAAACATTGACATTTTTATATTATGCAACCATGATGCCTTTGCTTTAGTGTTCTTACATGATGCTGCAACTCTCTCTTGACTCGATTCGCTCGTAGTGCAGTGTAAACTATCATAGATTTTGTTGAAGTAGTTTCACATTTTGATAATTTGACAGCAGATGACTGTAGGTTGTTGGAATACATATTCAGGCTGATGTATTTGTTCAAGTTTCTTAACAATTACATCTGTCTTTTATCATTACATTCAAACTTTAATTTTTCTCCGGTTGAAACTGTGTTTTTTTGCCAAGACATACTTCTCTTTCTGTATGGCACCAAAAGTTGCCACTTTCTTATATTTATTTGTTGTAATCTTTCTAGAACACCTGATGACTAAGATTTGAAGGTAAGCATTTTCTTTTGCTTCTCGGTTCCAAATAGAAAATGTTAGGTTGTTCCTTCGCTTCAAATATAGAACTTTATATTTGAGTCCATGTTCACCTGTTCTTACATGTTGGAGCATATTTGGTACTGTTTTATAGGTATAACAGTTGGTGGGCTTGCTAACATTTCAAACACAGAAACCAGCATCAGGTTGTTCTTGTCTCCTGAGTCCTGATCCTCTGATGAAGGCCATTTTACATAGCAATAGAACTGCTAACCACATGCTTCTATTTTTGTAGGACGTGGTTCAATTTTCACGAGGAATTCTTCTTCATGTTTTTGCTACCACCGATTATATTATATCCTAAACATACCATACCTATTAATCATTTATACATAAATTGTAGATACTGCATTCTTTTTGTAGACGCAGAGAAAATTATATGTTTCTGATGTGAAGTTATTCAATGTTTTGCTTGACAATATCTCTCACTCAGTCAGGCTTCAGCTTGTCACCTGTAAGCATGCAAGTGTTATATTTTTCCTTGATATATATTGAAGCTATTATACTTACCATACATTTCTTTTATTTGCAGAAACCATTCTTTTCAAATTTTGGAGCCATTGCCACATTTGCAGTTTTAGGAACTTTTATTGCTTCAACAGTTACAGGTGTCTTAGTGTAAGTTTGTGCACCTTGGTCGGTGGTAGAAGAAAATTTTCCAGCTTTTAGTGGTAGGATAGTCTTAATGGTAATTTCTACTGCAGTTATGTTGGAGGACTACTGCTTCTCATGTTTAAGTTGCCGTTCGTAGAGTGCATGATGTTTGGTGCACTGATATCAGCTACTGATCCCGTGACAGTGCTATCCATATTCCAGGTCCATTACCTTTTCTGTCTATATTTATACACATAGTTACGTTTTAAATTATTTCCATCTTCACATACATTTATCAGCCTTCTTACCGAGTTCTAGCCTTACTGATACAAAACGTCCTCGGTTAGTGGTCTATACCACTTAGGCACCTAAGTACTCAACATACTTCTCTCCTAGTTTGGTTCTTAGTAAAATTTTGTTAATCCTTTGGCAAGATTATGACCAAAAGTTAGCATTACTTCTTTTATGATCCTTGGTTACAAATGTTGAGTTGGATGTTTTTTGAATTTGTTCTTAAGTCCATATCTTATTTTAGTTTTTAGCATTTCTCGGTATTCGATGAAGTCCAACTTTCATTTGTGAAATCTTGTTGGGTTTTTTGGGTAATGCCTTTTCAATATGATATCTCGTTCAATTTTTACTTCATATGTTCAGGAACTTGGAACTGACATTAATCTCTATGCTTTGGTGTTTGGAGAATCAGTTCTGAATGATGCGGTATTCTTCTGATGTTTGATTTATATAATTTTGTACATCTTAGTTTCTATAGCTGCTAAGAGTTTCTTTCTTCCTTTTGTTTTATGGTATTGATCATGTTGAAGATGGCTATTTCCTTGTACAGGTTTGCTTCTACGAATCAATTCCTCTTGTTATTATTGATGCTCTTTAATGATTATTTGCTGAATTTAAACTTTTATCTCCAGGGCCATGTCATCATTTAGAAGTCATGCTTCATCACCGGGAAGCTTCTTTGGGATTATGTTGAGCTTTCTAGAGATTTTTTTGGGCTCAATGGCTTCAGGTTTGTATGGATTGTTACCAGGCTACTGTATTTTCAGACGAGAAAATCTGCATTTTCTTTTTATTTCAAGAAATGAATCCCTTCTTTTCCTGGATTGTCATTGAAGGCTCTGAAACTGACTTTTGTATTTATGTAGGTGTTGGAGTGGGCTTCACTTCTGCTTTGATATCCTTTCTATTGTTTTTTCTGTTATTGATTTATTTTCCAGTAAATGCTATAAGTGTAATAGTTTTTTCCTTGTCGATTCCATCAAGTTCAGCACAACCGTGTACAAAATAAGAGGCTGAAGAGTGAAGATACTTGCTCCCCGTATTGAGTATTGACTAGAACAATGTTAAGAGTTTAGTATGAAAAATCCTTACACCAAACTGCTAATTTGACTATTGTCAACCTTGAGGTATTGATGGGTATTAAAATAGGGGTATAAATGGGTATGGATTATTTGGGTTTTATCAATTTGCGTATCCGAAATTGAAAGGATATCAATATCAAATTTTCATATCTGGCGAATTTAAATGCCTATACGAACATTGGTTATTCAATTTTGTGGATGCAGATGCGCATATGGATTTCAAGTTAAAAAAAGTAAGCAAATATGGATATATCCTTATTCCCTGGATATGAATGCAAACATCCGCAGATGTAAAAGAATGCGATATTTCCTATAATCGATAATTAATCATAATTGTTTCCATGTTTTATTTTTGTATGCTTAAGTGTTATCACTTGAAATTTCCTTAACCTTTTAGCACCTATTCAAGTATGCTGGTTTGGATGTTGACAAGTAAGTTCATCAGTTCGATGTTCCCTTTTCTCATTTGATATCAATTTTTAAGAATCGGATAATTGGAAACATATTTCACTTAAATTATTTCCTTTTCCAGTCTTCAGAATTTGGAGTGCTGCCTCTTTGTTCTTTTCCCTTACTTCTCGTGAGCTCATTTTCACCATTTTTTTGTGCTTCTATTATTGTTGCTCTAATGCCCGACTTACCAAATACATGCATATCTCCATCCAGATACATGTTGGCTGAAGGGCTTGGCTTGTCTGGCATCGTGTCAATACTGTTTACTGGAATTGTAAGGAAACTGAAACTTGTGTAAATGTTTTAGTTGTCATGACTTGGCTAGAAGTATTGTTCATATAGCCTGTTCTGTTTTTCTCAGGCCATGAAGCACTACACACACACAAATTTGTCTGAAAATTCTCGGCGCTTTTCCACTGCTTTTTTCCATGTGATATCGTCATTAGCTGAAACCTTTGTGTAAGGACATGGATGCCCATCTTGAAACAAATTAAATTTGAATATGCCAACATTTTTGTTGCTGATGTTGCCTTCTGCTGCAGATTCATATACATGGGGTTTGATATTGCGATGGAACAACATAGTTGGTCACATGTTGGTTTCATCATTTTCTCTATTGTATCCTTTTCAGTAATTTCTTATGTGTATGAATTAAATGCTTTTCTCTCACATTCTTTCAATGCCCTTATGCTTACGATGTTTCACCTTAACTCTCTTCCTCTATGAATAGCTGTTCATCGAAATTGCTAGGTAACAAATAGAACTGAGTCATTTTATCTTTTATGGTTTTGATTTTAAATCTCATACAAATTTGCTTGTTATGGAAGTATACTACACTTTGTTTCATTATCATGTATTTATATGTGCAATTTTAAATGTTTTAAGATAATAAGAACATATTAGCTTCCCTCTGAAGTTATCAATCCATTTATATTAAGCACATCATGTTCACGTGTAAATGGTAATGCTAATTAAATTTTGTAATCATTATTCTCGGAAGGCTTATAGTGGACCCCAATGGTATTTTTGTCAGTGGAGGTTATTTGAGTGACCAAGATTAAAAAGAGAACATCAATGAACATTTAACTACACAGAAAGATGACAAAAGAGTAGGAATCTAGTATATTGGAAAGAAATGTAAGAAATTTCAGTCATTAAAACTACCACAATACCACACATAAGTCACACAAGAAGTTGTAAGTCGATTGTGAAGATCATACCTTAGGATAAACATCTCAATTGCTAGAGAAACCCAAACAAGATAACAGATGTATATTTACATGTCGTATAACATGTTTGTGCATTATCTCTTGATAATATATGTTTTGCACACCATCTTAATTATCTTTGAATCCTTATGTTTGTACCAAATGAAATCTTTATTAATCTCTAGAAAATGTAGTTCAAGGCTGAAGGCTTTCTGCTTTGTTGATCTAGTGCTTGTTCCTTAACTGTATTCTTTAAAATCCGGAAGTTTGAACAGTAAGAAAAGGTTCCAACAAATTTCCACTTGTTGAAATAAAATGTCACTAAATCTGCTTTCTCTTCCTTGCTACCTTGTAAATTTTTTATTGCTCTCCTTAGTATTTGGGGTTTTGAATTATTCAATTGATAATAATGTCTAATCTTTATTGAAGGGCTATAAATATTTTCTCGTGCGGTTACTTGATCAATATGGTACGTCCTGTGCATCGTAAAATACCGGCACGGTTTCAAAAGGCACTCTGGTTCAGTGGTTAGTTTATGTTACACGGTTGTCTTATGTATTTGATCGAAGTTGCTCAGTATCGGTGGTTTAATCTGCCGTGGATAAACAGGGCTTAGAGGAGCTATGGCCTTTGCTCTTGCTTTACAGTCAGTACATGATCTTCCGGAAGGACATGGCCAAACAATTTTCACAGCTACTACCGCAATAGTTGTTCTAACGGTATGTATTTGTCAGCAATAGTTGGTGAACCATACAAACCATGCTGTTTGTTTGTCATTAGACAAACTTAATCCTTAAAGATACTCTGTTTATTTTCTTAAGCATTTGGATCCATTATTTCTCTTGTTTCTCTTGGAGCATGAGTGTCTCACAGGAGGCATCTTTGTACTCGTGTGTGTCTGCTCTAATTTTTCAAGTTGAACCTTCTCAACTTACTGGTACAACATGCCTTCAAAGTAGTCCAAACCTAATTTGTTCTGGTCATCAGCCATCGTTTGCCTCTTCAGCAATTTATTCTTGAAAACTAGGCAGAACTTTTTTGTATTGGTGATAGCATAGTAGGTTACTGACCTCATTGTCAAACCAACAACCAATAAGAGGTTCTATTGGTTAATAGTTGATTTCAGATTTGTAACATGGAATTCTGGCCTCGGCATTGTTTACTGGACTAAGTGCGCATTTGATCTGATAGTCTGGATTACTATATGATCCATTCTGGTGAAGCTTTTGTATCTTGTCTGTACTAACTGTGTTACTTGGAGCTAAAACTAGACATGCACTATACCATATATTTTACGGAATACGGCAGATAGTTTGTATGTCATTATTATCTAGTGGAGAACAGAGATGCAACCTAAACAGCATTAAGATGGCAAGTCTTGTAAGAAACAACCGTAACCACGTTACCATGCAAAACTTGTACGTCTTTTATTTTAATATATTTTCTCGTTACTGATGTTAAAAATGTAACCGGCAAGACCACACATGATGATCACACCATGGACAAGTAAACTATGTCTAACAATATTGGCAGATAGCATATAAACATAAACTAATTATACATTTTCTTTCATCAAATAGCATATTCTAACAACTGCTACTAATTGAGGCTGCTTTTCCCCTTTTCTTAAGATCTAAGTGGTTTCCCCAATTTATTATCATATGCAGTTCTTTATAAACTTAGATGATATCTTTTTTTTGTTGCATATCTTTCTCAAACATATTGTGCGTCTAGCTCATCTAGCAGTGGTGTAGGTGCTGTTAATTGGAGGATCAACAGGTCCCATGCTTGAAGCTCTACAAGTTGTAGGTGATGATACTGATGGACCACTTGGAGAGGTCAGTTTCAAAAGGCCTTTCTCGTTGTTTGTATGTTTTGTTGGGTTTATTGCTTCGCACTCGTAATTCGCAAACATGTAACATTTTATTTTCATGTAAAAAATTAGTCTGTAATTACCATTTCTTTAAAATGTTCCACTGTGATTGTTAAAAATCATTTTGCAATATAAGCCTACTGGTATCCTAGCTGCTCTCTTGTCTTGAAATCTGCAGCAAACTACATAATCATCCTAATGCGCCAAACACTAGGTATGTTGACGCCTTATTGCAAATCTACGCCTGTGTTATTGAATTATAAGGCCACCTGCCGTGGAAGCCCATCATTTGTAATACTTGTACTTTTTTTGTTTTTTTGTGATTTGTTATTATTATTATCTGTTGGCAGAGATTTGAAGAAGAAAATGGCTACGTAGCTCCAACTTATGAAGAGGGTAGTGGAAGCAGGCTTAAGTTCAGACTGAAAGAGTTTAGGTATACCTGATTGACCATCTATCCTGTTCATTTAAATGTATTTACCTTGTAATCATTGAATATGTTTTACTGGTTGCAGAACGCCTTCATTCACTTCCTTGGACAAGAATTATCTTACTCCATTCTTCACGTCTCAGAATGAAGATGATGATTACTCAGGTTTTACTACAAACTGAAAGATTTAGTTCTCTGCTTCTGAAATTGCTACATGGTTTATTACTTTATATAGATTCCTGCAATATACTGAACATTTGAGCGAAAGGAAATTCCTACTGGTAAATAATTATGTCCATTTGTTTCTTCTGTAAAACAGATGATTCTGCGTCAAGCTCGAGGAGATTAACAGGATTCCACTGACATGGGTAGTCAATTCTTATTGCTCATCTCATGAAGGCTTTATGATATTTAAATCTTCAGATAACTACACATATACAAGAAAAGCACGAGGATGGCATTAAATTCTCCTGGTTCGAGCTGGTCAGATGGTAGAACTCGGACCCGTATGTATCTTCCTAGCAACAATAGCTAATTTCTGGTAGAAGTTGTATGATATGTACACTTCAATCAATAATTTTGTACACGTGTTGTAATATAAGGAGGATAATTTGTGTTGCAAACGACAAGGGTCACTTTTGTTCATGGTAAGTTATTACTTTTGTAATGTGTTTGGATGAATTGAAGTATGTATTTGGACCAGCAAGCGACCCAAGTCTGAATGGATTTGTTTCTCTTTTTGGGCCCTTGTCTCGTTGTCTTCTCTCTCGTTAATTGAAAAATATTTTTCCATATTTTGAAATTGAAGATCTCAAAATCAAAGCAGATGAAGAGTTGTGGATTGAGAATGACAAATTGTGTTGGGATTGTATTTTATTGGTATTGCATTTTATTGGTTTTATCCGACGTGTTTTTCGATGTATACAGTTCGTACTCTACATTTGTATTCGCTAAGGATTTGTGGGATGAGCTTGACAAAAAATATAATATTGAGGATTTTAGGTCATGAAAAATATTATGTTGGAAAGTTCTTGAAGTTTCAAATGGTTAAGAGCAAGTTAATTACTGAACAAGTCTATTAGTTCATGATTCTAATCCACGGTTTAAAAGAGACGAGCATGAAACTTCCCGATAAGTTTCTGGTGATGTCCATCAAAGAGAGGTTCCATCGGTCCTTGGAGGAAATTTTTAGTATGTCTCTTAAGCATAGGAGAGAAAAATTGATTATTGATGATCTCATGGTTGTTATTGCAATCGACGAGGAATATCGTGGTGAAAATCAGTGATGACAGTAGAATTCCAACCAAAAGCAAACGTAGTAATTGAATGCTCATATAAGTCGCAATTTAAAGAAAGACCACCACAATCTTCTAGCAAGATAAAATCTAAGACCAAAATTCAGGAAAAGCTAACAAACAAACATTTGTTAGAATTGTGGACAATTGGACACTATACTAATGAATGTCATTCTAAGGAAGTCAAATACAAACAATGTACTACTGTTTTGACTCCACTGGTTAATGTACTGATTGAGGTGGATGAGAACAACAGTAAGTTTGTTTCTATTAACCCCTGAATTCTTTCCCTTTACGAACAACATGAGTTGTTGGTTAACACTAAGGTTAATGTGCATGTATGCGTTGGCAAATATATGTTTGTCGTTTTCAAGCCTGTTGATGGGAAATCTGTGGCGATGATCTATTTCAAACACGATTTCATATGTGTCTTCCCCTAACTATATTTAATAGGTTAAATCAAATTTATTTATTTATAAATGTTAATATAAGAGTAAATCCAAATATGAAATGAAGAATTCAACCTAAGAAATAAGAATTGATGCGGTGATCACTAGAATAAAACCCCTCAAGGACGGGAAAAAAACCCTTATTTCGTTGTAGAAAAAAGTTAAAGAAAATAAACACCGCATATGGAAACTAATTTATTGCATAGACAAAGGTTGAAAATCTCGACTTACCATTAACCAAAATTCCAATTAAAATTCCAGCATCAGACCAATTAGAAGCCGAACCCAACAACCAATCCAAACCCAAACCAACGATGAAGATCCGATAACCCGAGTCGCACGAACCCGTCGAAACCGGGCAACGAGTGGCACCAAAGACCAGGACCGGTCCCACCACGTTGGCGCGATGGAATAATCTAGAACCCATCCCCGGACCCCTATAAATAGCTCACACTCCTTCGCCATTCCAAACCCTAGAGCTCCCAAAGCAGCGCCCAAACCCTAGAAACCGATCGTCGATACATCCATCCTCCATGGCTGCCGAGACCGAGACCGAGACCTTCGCCTTCCAGGCGGAGATCAACCAGCTTCTCAGCCTCATCATCAACACCTTTTACTCCAACAAGGAGATCTTCCTCCGTGAGCTCATCAGCAACTCATCCGATGTCAGTATTTCCGTTCCCTTTCCCCGATCTGTTCTATTTGTTTCTTTCCGATCGTTTTTTGTTGCTTTTTTTCTTGGAAAAATCCCGTCTTTCCTGTTTTTATATTTTAGTTTGCCATTCACTATTGCTTTCGCTGATTTTTAAAATAATATATATATATTGTTTTTCGTGTAATTATTTGGTTGGTGTTGAAGAAATCAGGATTTTGATTTGCCAGTTACGTTAATTTTTGTGATGATCTCTGTTTAGCTGGTTTCCTTGACTGCTCGAATAAGTTTGTTTTTTCTTCTTGCAATTATTTATTTGGTTATTGTGCATGTGTTTAGGCTCTTGACAAGATTAGGTTCGAGAGTCTCACCGACAAGAGCAAGCTCGATGCCCAACCTGAGCTCTTCATTCACATCATCCCCGACAAGACCAACAACACCCTCACAATCATCGACAGTGGTATCGGGATGACCAAGTCCGGTACGTCCTCACCAGTTTTCGCCTTTTGCACATTTGAAGTTGCTTTCTTGGTGTGACCTTAATCTTAATAATTGCTTTTGTTGTCACGTGTAGACCTTGTGAACAACTTGGGTACCATCGCCAGATCTGGAACAAAGGAGTTCATGGAAGCCCTTGCTGCAGGTGCTGACGTGAGCATGATTGGTCAGTTTGGTGTTGGTTTCTACTCTTCTTACCTCGTTGCCGAGAAGGTCATTGTGACCTCGAAGCACAACGATGACGAGCAGTATGTGTGGGAGTCCCAAGCTGGCGGGTCTTTCACTGTCACCAGGGACTCTGGAGAGAGCCTTGGAAGGGGTACCAAGATTGTCCTCTTCCTCAAGGAGGATCAGGTATGTTTTGTCTTTCACTAATCACTATAATAATCATTCAAACGTCTGTATTGTTTGTTTTATTAACTGGGATCTATAAATTGTCTGTTTTATTTAGCTGAGATCATTTAAACTCCTTTCGTATGTGTCTTTCACAATAGGAAAGGTTGTAAACACCATGGATTAGTTGTGTTGTGTTAGTGTTATATTTCGGAGTCACCTCACATGAGAACATTTAGTTTTACACACGTCATGCCTTTTAGATACTTGACATTTATGCCAACTTGATGTAGATCAAGATTTTCTTCTATTCAATGCATGCATTCTCAGATATTGAATGTAGAAACCATTTTGATATCAAAATATAAGATGGTACACATTCTTTTATCTACATTTCACACATTTCTAGATACTTACAATGTAAATCATGTGATGGCAAAAATATAAGCTGCTTGGTTTATAATGCATATTTTGTATCTTAGCTTTTCACTGTTATGTTGTGTTCTCTCTTAATAATCAACGTCTTTCTCAAAGCCTTTTTGTATATCGTGAGCTTTTTGTTTGTTTTTGGAACCTTTTTAGAAGCTGCTGGATGGATGTTTGTGTTTCTGCTGTGTTGGAATTCGAGTGTGATTCTACAATAGTTATATTAGTACAATGCCACCCTAGTAATTAAAGATAAAACTGCAAGATTATTTTCATTTGATTAGTAAATTAGACAAGGATCTTTTTGTATGTCTTCCATATTTACGTAGTAGTGTAAAACTTGTGCAAGTTCCTCATTTTAAAACAATCTTATTATTGCTTCATTATCTTACAATGAAATGCATGAAGTATCTTGTATTTGTGCTGTTTCGCCACGAGGGTTTTTGTTCTGATCATAAATTACGGCAGTGAATAGTTAATATTGATTAAATGTCTCAATTTTTAATTCCCTTGTTACATCAGTTGGAGTACCTTGAGGAGCGCAGACTAAAGGATTTGGTCAAGAAGCACTCTGAGTTCATCAGCTACCCCATCTCTCTCTGGACTGAGAAGACAACTGAGAAGGAGATTTCTGATGATGAGGATGAAGAGGACAAGAAGGATGAGGAAGGCAAGGTTGAAGATGTTGATGAGGAGAAGGAAGAAAAGAAAAAGAAGAAGATCAAGGAGGTCTCCCATGAATGGGCTCTGATGAACAAGCAGAAGCCAATCTGGATGAGGAAGCCAGAGGAGATCACCAAGGAAGAGTATGCAGCTTTCTACAAGAGCCTTACCAATGACTGGGAGGAGCACCTTGCCGTCAAGCATTTCTCTGTTGAGGGACAGCTTGAGTTCAAGGCTGTTCTCTTTGTACCAAAGAGAGCACCTTTTGATCTCTTTGACACCAGGAAGAAGCCTAACAACATCAAGCTCTATGTCAGACGTGTCTTCATCATGGACAACTGTGAAGAGCTTATGCCAGAGTATCTGAGCTTTGTGAAGGGTATTGTAGACTCTGAGGATCTTCCTTTGAACATCTCCCGTGAGACGTTGCAACAAAACAAGATCCTGAAGGTCATCCGCAAGAACCTGGTCAAGAAGTGTCTTGAGCTCATATTTGAGGTTGCTGAGAACAAAGAGGATTATAACAAATTCTATGAAGCTTTCTCTAAGAACCTCAAGCTTGGCATTCACGAGGATGCTCAGAACAAGTCCAAGTTGGCTGAACTGCTCAGGTACCACTCCACCAAGAGTGGTGACGAGATGACCAGCCTCAAGGATTATGTTACAAGGATGAAGGATGGTCAGAATGACATTTACTACATCACTGGCGAGAGCAAGAAGGCTGTTGAGAACTCTCCATTCCTGGAGAAGCTCAAGAAGAAGGGTTACGAGGTGCTCTTCATGGTTGATGCCATTGATGAGTATGCTGTCGGCCAATTGAAGGAGTTTGAAGGGAAGAAACTTCTCTCTGCCACCAAGGAAGGCCTTAAGCTCGACGAGAGTGAGGATGAGAAGAAAAAGAGGGAAGATTTGAAGGCACAGTTTGAGGACCTGTGCAAGGTTATTAAGGATGTTTTGGGTGACAAGGTTGAGAAGGTTGTTGTTTCTGACCGAGTTGTTGATTCCCCTTGCTGTTTGGTCACTGGAGAGTACGGCTGGACTGCCAACATGGAGAGGATCATGAAGGCTCAGGCACTGAGAGACTCCAGCATGGCTGGTTACATGTCTAGCAAGAAGACCATGGAGATCAACCCCGAGAACCCCATCATGGAGGAGCTCAGGAAGCGTGCTGATGCTGACAAGAACGACAAAGCTGTGAAGGACCTTGTGCTCTTGCTCTTTGACACTGCTCTTCTTACCTCAGGTTTCAGCTTGGAGGACCCCAACACCTTCGGAAACAGGATCCATCGCATGCTCAAGTTGGGTCTCAGCATTGAGGACGACGACACCCCTGCAGATGCTGATGCTGATATGCCTGCTCTTGATGACGCTGATGCCGAGGGTAGCAAGATGGAGGAGGTCGACTAAACTTGAGAGGCTGCTTTGGAGATACTATTTGTTTCAGCTTCCAACCGTTTTGTTTTAGTTTTATTAAGTAGAGAATGAAAGTAGTATCCCAAAACAATTAGGCACCATAGGGTGCCTAGTACTTTGTTTGTGTCTTGGTTGGAGGCGGATGTGTTATTTTTATTTCTAAACTCTGCAACTTTTAATTTTACTTCATGAAATGTCGTTTATTAAGCTTTCTTATGTTACTCTATCTTTGATGGTAGATGGTGGGTAGCGGGATTCCTGTTACTATTTCATCGGTAGAAAATCTATTTCCGTCCTTCATAGACGATCACATGTTCTTCCTAACCGTACTTTCACTTGAAACGAGGTCTGGTCGTAAAACCAAACATGGGTTTGGTTGTGGTTATGCCATGCGAAGGAAATGAACGAAGAATTACCATCACAGTGTTCGCAGCCATAACGGAAGCTGTGTTGTCTGTGCAATTCAACAGTAACTATCCCTTGCTTGGCCAGTTTGGATTATTTTATGTCTTCTCCAACCTAAGAGGAAGGAAGATGGTGCGGACAAGTTAAAAGATTCTTTTCTTGCAGCCCTTGTGTATCTCTTTGCAGAGGTATAAAACACTCGCGGCTTATGTTGTATGTGTTACCTTCTTGCTTGCTTGGATGATTGTTTTGCCATTTTAGGAAGTGGAGGAAGAGGTTGTGTTTTGTGTCAATGAATGGCTTCCTCTTCAGAACAATCAGCATCCTTGGAGTACACTCCAACATGGATTGTGGCCCTGGTTTGCTTGGTCATAGTCATCATCTCTCTTTTCATGGAGCGCTTCCTCCACTACCTTGGAAAGGCATGGAATCGGATTGACTCTTTTATAAACAAGTTGTAGTTATCTTTTGTTCCTGTAAAATATGTTCTAATGTATTCCCAAGGAAATCTGTTCTTGCTTTTCTATCTTGGTTTTTTTTCAGTTTCTGAAGAGTACTAGGCAGAAGGCACTGTTTCAGGCCTTGCAGAAGCTGAAAGAAGGTTTGTTTGTCTTTCGATATTCTGCAAGAGGACTTCAGTTTTTTCTTATGGAACTTGCTCTTTTAATTCTCTTTTCTTTGTTTTTCTAATTCCCCTAGTTGAAATTAAGTACCTACCGGTCTAACCAAATTATGCGTCCTGGAATTGTACATATGTTTCTGAAACCTTTTCAGACTCGAAGATGACCATAATTTATGGCCGCTCTTGGTCGATGATGAGCATTCAAATCAAGAAGCAAAAAGGAATGTTGTTTTCTGGCGGTACTCAAGTTGTAGAGGAACGAGGATGGTCATTAATACCTTTTAAGGAAATTCCAGTAACACAGAGTATCAACTATTGAAATTAATTATGGCTGTTGATCATTAGCTACAAAATCGTTGAAGTTTATAAGCGACGGCATTGTGAAAGTAGATAGATAACGGATTAGTTTCCCATCATTACTTATTAACTCATGATTTTTATTTTCATCTTGTCTTGAATAAGGATAAAGAGCTGAACAATTTACTTTTCTAAATGCAGAGCTGATGCTGCTTGGGTTCATTTCACTTCTGTTGACTGTCTTTCAAAATCTGATAAGTCATATATGCATCCCTGCAAGTATTACATATCATATGCTTCCTTGTAAGAGGGCGGAAGGGTCTACCCCGCAACATGAGATTTATAATAGGCGAAGGTTGTTGGCCGAGCACGCCTCTTCCCACTGCTCGCAGGTTCAACTTGTTCAAAATTTCAGAATGAAATTGCATGATTAGTGAAGTGAAAGCTAGTCAGTATTATATAACAAGTGATGAGCTAATTGAATATGGTTGCACCCGATTTGTCTTCGTTAATTTAGCTTGAGCTGCAATACAAATGAATTTGCTGGAAAAATCCAACTCTTAAATTAAATGAAAAAAACCCTGAAAGACATGATGATAAATTTTTAACAGATGCCATGAATAATTTTATATATTCATGTTTTTGAAATTTCAGGGTAAGGTTCCTTTGTTATCTCTGGAGGCATTGCATCAGCTCCACATTTTCATCTTTGTACTTGCAGTTGTTCATGTGCTGTTTTGTGCCGTAACAGTGGTTTTGGGTGGAGCAAAGGTGAATAGTAAATATGCTTTCTAAGTTGAGAATAGTAATATGTCGGACAATTGCAGAACAGTTTTATGACTCTCAAGATTCAGAATACCTCCAGCCAACACCGTTTGGTTTTGAGATAGAAATTAATTATTTAGTTTAATGATATTATTTTCTACAAACCAATCATGTTAACTTTGATGTTTTGTTGTTTATTGTCTTAGATAAAAAGATGGCAACACTGGGAGAAACATGAAAATCTAGATCCAAGTAAGTGTTCGTTCTCCTATCATATGATGTTACGTAGTATAATTTTCCCCTCGACCATTTCTAAGGTCTTGCAACATAACAACATATATGTTGAAATGGACGTTTGTAAATTGTTTCTGGTTCCGTAAACATGTTTGCTCTTCAGCTGCAACCAGAGCTCATCGCAGTCATGTTCACCATCAATTCATGAAGAGTAGAAATGGATTCTGGACAAGATCAACCGTTTCAGGCTGGATTGTAAGATGCAAAACTCATTTATTGATTAGTGTGAATCCAATGTACTATGTCAACCATCATAATGAACCCCGACCGTGTAAGGTTTATGTATTTATGTGGTTTTTTGTTTAAGGTTTCTTAGAATTAGTTTGCATAAAATACATCTCATTGTGGTAGTAAGTACATGTCTATATTCCTTGTTTACTCTCTGTGTTTAAGCTATGTACGACTAAACCAATGCATTACAGTCTTCTGAATATGGAAAATTAAATACATTGCAAATACATTCTACCAAAATGGAGCAAATGCATTACTTACAAGGTCTATTGTCTTCATCTATCACATCCGTTTCTGGTTTCGTCAAGGCATCTAGCGTGTACTTGTTGGCATAAGTAACAACAATAAACTCCTAAATTGAATATAAAATGCTCAAACTAGGACTGATATTGGTTATGATTCTAAAAAGTGTACTAACCAATTAAAAAAATAAAACAAACTATGTAAGATATGGAAACACTTGTCAAATACATTGTTCTTGATATAGATGTGAGGTCTTATTTCACTTTCATTTTACAAACCAATAAAGCTTCTTGCTGCACTTAGTAGGTGTTCTGATGATGATTTTGTTGACAGATGGCATTTTTCAAGCAATTTAACGCATCCGTGACCAAATCAGATTACATTTGTCTTAGATATGGATTTGTAATGGTAAGTTTCAGTTGAAATACAGAATGCAGTTTCTAGCCAACAGGTTCAAGTAGTACAACTGAACTGTTTTTTACCATTTCAGAAACATTGCCGCTCGAACCCAAATTTTAATTTCCACAAGTACTTACTGCGCACATTAGAAGCCGATTTCAAAAAAGTCGTTGGTATAAGGTGGCATTTCGCATCAGACTCTTATTCTACTTGCTAGAGTTCCATATCTATATTGCTGAGCTCGTCATTTGATGCTATATTTTGCAGTTGGTATTTGTGGCTCTTTGTCGTCATCTTTCTTCTGCTCAATGTTGCTGGTAGTATCATAACTTCAACACAACTCCATGTTTCTTCTCTTCTTTAGTTTATTACTGAATTTTCAATTGTTTAGTTCTCTGATTATACTATGAACTAGATTATGTTTCAACTTTTTTGGGAGCTATTTTTTGAATTTCTTTATGAAAAATGAATGCAGGATGGCACACCTTTTTCTGGCTTTCTTTCTTACCACTGGCTGTAAGTACCTTTATCATCTGTGATACTCGATGGTTAATGTTCTTGTACAAGTCGTCTCTAAACAGCCATGCGGACATATTACAGCTTTTGTTAATCGTGGGTGCAAAACTGGAACACATAATTACTCGGCTGGCTCAAGATGCAGTAGGAAAAGCCGGAAATGGCAAGGATGAGGCACCTACGGTCAAGCCATCAGATGAACACTTCTGGTTCCAAAGCCCTCTCATCGTCCTATACTTGGTACATTTCATTTTGTTCCAAAACTCCTTCGAGATTGCATTCTTCACTTGGATCCTTGTAAGTGATAGTTTTTCCTTTCCTATCCAAATGGGCAGATTAAAATCGTAAGCAAGTAACTGTTAATGACTCAATTCTGTTCCCCAGTTCACATATGGCTTTGATTCATGCATCATGGAAAGTAAGGCCTATGTCATCCCTCGACTCATTATCGGGTAAAATATCTCCAATAAACACTTCCATCCTTGATTGACACATTGTTCACTTATTTTAGCCGTGAGAAACATGACGTTTTCAAATTTGTGCTCTAAACGCTAAACGCATATGTTTCACAAGTACAGGGTAATTATCCAGGTGCTTTGCAGCTATAGCACTCTTCCACTATATACCCTTGTTACTCAGGTTAGCCAAAGAAGGATCACCAATTCCCGGTCTCATTTTTTATTCATTTTTAAATGCTTTGATATTTAATTTCTTTTGCAAAGATGGGTGACATGTTTAAGGAAGCGATATTCAACGAGCAAACGCAAATGGCTCTCCATGGTTGGGTGGAGGACACTAGGAAGCGTAAAGAGGCAGAGGGTCCTTTTCTATCATATCTCGTGAAAGGTTTTGGTTGGAGAAGGAACAAAAACAAGAAATTGGATGTGCAGATTGAAATGCAGAGGATAGAGTCTGATATGGTTCACAGTGAGGGTCATTCGATTTCTCTCGACGAAATCATGACATCTATAACTGAATGTTCTAATGCAACTCATCGACCCACTTGAACACAAAAAAAGTATGTCTGGGGAAGCTCTGATCAATGTAAAAAAACTGGTCTTGACGGTTTCTAAACTTGTACTAATGCCACCTTTGTAGTCAACTGTGTTTACTAGTAACAGCAATCAGCAACAAGAAAATCACATGCAATTAATTCTACCTAATGGCTTGGGTTAGAGTGGCCATCCGTTCGTAATTTATTCCCATCTCCTTCAAGAAACATCAAGTCTTATTTCTTCATCTCTTGTTATAGTTGTTGATGGAGAAAACTTATAGCCCCACCCTTCTTTCGTCGTGTAACCAAATTTTACTGAAATTAAATTGGACCTAAACCAGAAAAGTTCATATTTTAGCTGCTGGAGATATGACTGGGGGAAAACTTGCTTGCAAGAGCTCCTTAACAGGTTCAATTTGGGTTGCCAAATCATTTAAGAATTCTAAGTACCAGTAGTGTAATACTGCAGGAAATGTTTAAACGTTTTCTGATTTAAGATAACTTAAGCATAAAACATCAACTCGGGACTTTGTGGTGTTCTTGTACGGACCTATCGCAATCATCTCCCTCTCATACACAAAGTCCCGAGCTTATTCATCATAAAAGTGAAGAATTTAATTCCGGAAATGAATTGGTTTTCTGAAGACTTTTTTCTTTTCTTTTTGAGGCAACCAACACTTCCTTCACATGCCTGTGAGTTGTCATGAAAGTACTTAGCAAAATAATAAGAATATTTTCTTAGCGGATGAGCTTTTTGATCACAACTCAAAAGTTCTTAAGTATCAATAAAAGAACATCCATGTCATCTCATTGGAAAAAAAGAAAATGACATCCAAAGGTTGCCCATGTACTACTTTGGCAAGCCAACATCTGAGGTTCCAGAACAAAAACAGCCTGGTTGTACTCATATCCAAATCCTCAGGCCTAAACAATTCAACAAAACCTTCTTAAACTTTCTTGAAAGTTAAATAGCCATGAGGTCCCTATCACCCAGATTTTGTTTCAAATCCTGAAATGGAGACTCCAACTTACCATTCTGCATTGGCAACTGAAGCTGATCAGCTCAGTACACATCAAACTAAAATCTTGATTAAACATAATTCGAGGTCGCAGCTAGCTATCTTCCCTTTATAAAATTGATAAAACTGTCAAAAACCAGTGATACGCCGGCAGGCACTATAATGAACACTGAAGCTCCTCATGCAGCACAAACCATGCTCCGATTTTTGCGCTAGGCACAGGTAGTATATTGAGACCAACATATAGGAAATGTTCTGGTAAATGCAAGTCTTGTTTCACCAGAAGTCCCCACAAGAACATAATCCATCCTTAAAACGATGAAAGCGAATGCGGTCCCGGACAAGAATTACATTTGAGCATGACCCTGAGACATGCTTAATGAAAGAATGGCAGTCCCCACAAATCCTCAGATTCTTAACAATCCTAATGGTCGAATTTGGAGCAGCACTAAGCATAGCGAATGCAAGAGCAAGCTTCTCGCTGTGTCTGGAAAGCCAGGTTTCCTTATCCTCTTCACTCAAATCTAGCAAAACATCACCAGTGGTTGGTGAAAACCCTTGAGATTTTAACTTCGAGTACATATCATCCAACCATGAATTTATCTCCATAATTTGCGCATGTGAACAATCCCCGGCAATGAATTCGTGCACAGTTCCATTCATTTCGACCAAACTTGAGCCGGGCTGCTTTCTAATGCCATTCCTCTTTAACAAACTTCTGATCTCTGAAGCATCAGCCCACCTACCAGCTGCAGAATAAATGTTGGAGAGCAGAATATGGCAGCCAGCTACTCTAGACCCCAATTCGAGGAACTCCTAGCGCATTCTGTCGACAATTTTCACATCTTTATGGATTCTACAGGCACCGAGCAAGGCGCCCAAAACCATAATGTCTGGCTTCATGGGCATTGTTCTGACAACTCGCTCTGCCTCAGTGAGCAAACCAGATCTCCCAAACAGATCAACCATACATCCATAATGCTTCATTTCTGGCCGAACCCCATATATCTGAGACATACTTTCGAAGTGCCGACGTCCCTCGTCTACCAGCCCTCCATGGGCACAAGCCGTGAGCACACCTACAAACGTCACATCATTCGGCCTAGTCTTAGAACCCCTCATTTTCTCAAAAACATCAAGACTCGTGGGCAAGCCCATTAACAGCGAGGCCAGTGATCAAAGCATTCCATGCAGAAACATTGGGATGAATTAGCTTCCAGAAGAGCTCAATTGCTGCATTAGTACAGCCACACTTTGCGTACATATCGACCAAAGCTGCTCCAAGATTGTCTTCAGTGTCCAATGCCATATGGCTTCTATCTATGTAAGCATGGATCCACTTTCCCTGGTCTAAAGCAGCAAGATGAGCGCAAGAAGAGAGAACACTAACCAAAGTGACCTCATTGGGTTTTACTTTGTTCTCCCTTTGCATGCTTTGAACACATCCAATGCCTCTTTGTAAAGACCTTTGTGGGCATATCCCGAGATCATGGGGCTCCAAGACACCACATCCTTCTCCGGCATCACCTCGAACAATGCCTTTGCGTGTTCCATTTTCCCATTGAGTGTGTAACCCGACACCATAGCATTCCACGAAACAACATTTCGTCGGGGCATCCTGTCAAACAGTCCCCTTGCCAACAACAAATGCCCATGCCTGGAAAATCCAGAAATCATCGAATTTAACGTCACAACATTCCTACCCTCGTAAGGCATCATATCAAACAACGACTGAGCGATATCCAACTCTCCCTTACCCACATAACCAGAAACCATCGCACTCCACGAAACATCATTCCTAAATGACATTTCATCAAACAACTCGCGTGCGGCCACCAAATCCCCAACTTTCACATACCCATCAATAATCACATTCCACGAAACAACATCTACTTCCTCCGCACTCCTCTCAAACAACTTCCTCGCCGAGCCCATATCTCCAACAGCCGAGAAAACGCCCACAAAGTGTTAATGACATAAACATCCCTCTCAAACCCTCTCCTAACCACTTGGCCATAAACCTCCTCCCCTTCGACCACACCCCTCCTCGTGGCCACGGCCTTCAAGGCGAAAGGGAAGGTGTAATTATCCGGAGTGGTCCCACACCGGAGCATCCGGACGAGCACGGAGAGGGACTCGCGAGGGCGCTTGGAGGCGGAGTAGGCTTTAATGAGGGTGTTGTGGAGGAAAGTGGCGGAGGAGGGGACGCGGTGGAAGTGGTGGAGGGCGAGGAGGGGTCGAAGGGGGAAAACATGCCTTTGTCATTTTTCTTTTCTTTTCTTTTTTGATATATATATATAGGGAAGTTCCAGTAAGCTCAGGATTCATCAAATTTAATTTAAGCACCCTACAATCTCACCATTGGATCTTATTTACAGTTAATCTCATCATTCATTAGCATAATCGTTTTTTTCCTTAATCTACCTTACCATTTGAAATGAGTTGTGGATATTGTGGGGGCTTAATTTAGAGAAATGAAGTCATGAGCTCTGTGTGTATGTGTATGTATATATATATATACATACATATATATATATATATACATACATATATATATATATACATACATATATATATACATACATATATATATGTATATATATATATGGGTCAAGTTCTAGGGATCATCAAATTTATTTTAAACCCCCTACAATCTCACCATTGAATCTAATTTACAGTTAATCTCACCATTCATTAGCATAACCGTTTTTTTCTTAATCTACCTTGCATTTTGAAATAAGTGGTGGATATTGTGGGGGCTTAATTTAGAAAAATTAAACTCTGGACTCACTTTAGAAAAATTAAGCCATGAGCTCACTTGAGAATTCCTATATATATGTATATATATGTATATATATATATGTATATATATATGTATATATATATGTATATATATATGGTCAAGCTCTAGTGAGCTCAGGGCTCATCTAATTTAATTTAAGCCCCCTACAATCTCACCATTGGATTTTATTTACAGTTAATCTTACCATTCATTAGCATAACCGTTTTTTCTTAATCTACCTTACAATTTGAAATGAGTGGTGAATATTGTGGGAGTTTAATTTAGAAAAATTAAGTTCTGAGCTCACTAATATTTTTTTACCATATATATATATGAAAATGCTTATTGGGTAATTTGTAACATCCCAGTAGAAATTTAAAAATTATTTATCAAATCATCAGAGACCAATAATCAAAGACGGGATTGTTACTTCTCATAAAAACATAAAAGCAGTGCACCAGTTTACATCAGAGTTTGTCAAAAACGATACATGATTACAACCGAACAACAAAAGAAGATAAACGTAATCATGTCGACCTCAGTGGTCAGAATAGAGGATCCGATCCCAAGATGCGCGCGCCCGCTGATCACCACCCAACTGGACCTACTACGGTCCTTAAAAAGATGCAACAACAATGCCTGAGTTTCCATAAGGAAACCCCGTATGTCAAGCTCACCTATATGCATGAGTAGTACAAATGAACCTATCATACTAGTAGCATGTCATGTCATCAACAATAAAGAAAACAGTTCCCCCGAAGGGTAACATGGGACATCAGTCCGACAATCATCATCGGGTCTCCCGAAGAGACCTACCGTAGGCACATACAATCTAACGGAACAAGACGTGACGCCCCACACACGCGGCTACACTAATCATGGGGTTCGACAAGGAGCATCCGCCAGGTCCGCGCCATAAGAAACATATCTGTAACTTCGTGGTCGAAACCACACCAACGGAGCCGTCGCTCGGTCGGTCCATCAATCATCATCTCAGTAGGTGCCCATCTGAGGAACATAGCCGGAACAACATCGACCCATCAATCATCATCGCCGGAACAACATCGACGACATCACCGGAACAACATCGGTGGTCCATCAATACGTCCAACACAACATTGGACGGGTCCAGACCGAAGTCTGCAAGGTCATCAGGCTCCACGAGCCGCAAACACTTACCGCGCCGCTATAAAAGCAGGACAACGACCTCCGTAGCCCCTCAGGAAGGTAGTCACCTCACCCAACGACAGTTGCGTGCCCGCACAATCATCATACATTGGGATCCGCGATCCCTCAGGCCTGCTATACTACAATGAGTCCAATCAATCCATCATATTAGTCACGATCCATACATGGAGGTGACGCGTCCCGAACACCCACACTCTTCAACATGTCGGTCCCTGGGCAGGCACGCGTAACGCGCCCACCGTCACCTCCCGGCTCACGCACAAGGCGAGGACACGAGTTTCCATGGACAGAGTTGACATTCAAAAAGGGAACCAGGAATTCAGTCCTGTGCAAAAATGGTCGACCGAAGGAGGCAACCCGGTCGACCGTTTCCTCAAGGGAATCGGTCGACCGAAAGTGACAATCGGTCGACCGCTTCCACAAGGGAATCGGTCGACCAAAACGTCTGCAACGGTCAAACTCTTTGCGCAAAACTCAAGTCCCAACGGTCTACCGAAAGTCTAAAACCGGTCGACCGAAACGAGATCAAAATCCAAAGTCTAGTCAATATCAATTTAAAACTATCGGTCGACCGACTCGGGGGTCTCGGTCGACCGAAAACTAACAGGGCATCCTAGTATTTCTACGTCAAATAACGGTCGACCACCCACATGCATAAAAACCAGTACACTTAAGTTCCGGTCGATCAAACACAAGGAACCGGTCGACCGAAACACAACAGACAAACAAAATACACTACATTCGGTCGACCGCCCGAATGGCCCGGTCGACCGTTGGTCGTCTTCAACCTCGCGTCAGCCGAGGATTTACGCAACCACGTCGCCGGAGAGGTCTCCGACCTCCCCCGACCGACCAACAAAACCCTCCCACAAGGGTGAGCAACAACAAAACACACTAAGAATCGGCATACCTTCCTCTCGCAGATGCCGACGCACGCCGGAAATCACACACCCTCACGTCCGGTCCATAACCTCGAATGCTCGTCCCGTGCACCTCACACCCGCGCCTCCACCGACCTCCAAGCTTGCCACGGTCGTGCCTTCGACCTCTGGTCACTGAAAACTAAGGGAGAGAGGGATGGTTGCTTATTGAGAATGAAGGAAGATGAAGAAGAAACAAGAAAAGAAAAGAGGAAGAGGAATGTTTGGTTTTTAAAACAAAATTCCTCTCACCGACAGTAACTCACATCACCCCCATACCTACCTTACCTCTCCATCCAATCAAGTCATCTCACCGTACCTCCCATACCTCCTTCTCTTTCCAAGGCAACATCCACTTAAACCTCTCCAAAATCACGTTAGCCTCACCAAAGTTTGAGATTTTACATAATTACTGGACCACACCCCTTAATTATTAGGGTCGTGATAGACGGACGCGGGCGTCACGGACGCGTCTTACGTGGATCTGTACAGCTCAGATATTTTCTTTGAGTCAGCGTCCAGTCAGTGAAATTTCTCTTCGCGCGTTTTGGTCTTTTTAAAAAACTCTGGTTCTTTAAGTTGAACGATTCATTTCCCAATACACAGATAAGACAGTGTGCAGACCCTAGGACATCGTGCAGTCTCATTATTCGTGCAGAACTCACACTTATCATAATAAAATATTTGTTTTTAAGTTTTACGTTGGATCAACTTAATTTGTCTAGCTTACTTTATGTGTGTGTGCAGTTTACATTATGTGTTTGTCCTGTTTACATTATGTTATATTCCGGAATAAGTGTATTTGTTGTCCAGTTTAAGAATAAAGTGTGTCCAGAAACGGAACATAAAGTTTGTCCGGAATAAGTGTATTTGCTGTCCGGAATCAGAATAAGTGTATTTGTTGTCCGGAATAAGTGTATTTGTTGTCCGATTTAAGAATAAAGTGTGTTCAGAAACGGAACATAAAATTTGTCCGGAATAAGTGTATTTGCTGTCCGGAATAAGTGTATTTGCAGTCTGGAATAAGTGTATTTGTTGTCCGGAATAAGTGTATTTGTTGTCCGGTTTAAGAATAAAGTGTGTCCAGAAACGGAACATAAAGTTTGTCCGGAATAAGTGTATTTGCTGTCCGGAATAAGTGTATTTGTTGTCCGGAATCGGAATAAGTGCATTTGTTGTCCGGAATAAGTGTATTTGCAGTCCGGAATAAGTGTAGTCGTCCAGAATAAGAAGAAAGTGTGTTCAGAAACGGAACAGAAAGTTTGTCCGGAATAAGTGTATTTGCTGTCCGGAATAAGAATAAGTGTATTTGTTGTCCGGAATAAGTGTATTTGCAGTCCGAAATAAGTGTAGTCGTCCAGAATAAGAAGAAAGTGTGTTCAGAAACGGAACAGAAAGTTTGTCCGGAATAAGTGTATTTGCTGTCCGGAATAAGTGTAGTTCATGTCCGGTTTAGGAAGAAAGTTTGTCCTGTTTATGTAGAAAGTTTGTCCTGTTTATGTAGAATGTTTGTCCAGTTTATGTAGAAAGTTTGTACTGTTTATGTACAAAGTTTGTCCTGTTTATGTAGAAAGTTTGTCCTGTTTATGTAGAATGTTTGTCCAGTTTATGTAGAAAGTTTGTCTTGTTTATGTAGATACAATGAGAGCACAATAAGATATTGATGGTACATATTATTGATGATAACTATTACACAATAAGATACAATGAGAGCACAAAGACAAACAAACAATACAAGCACAAACACAAACACACAAAAATTACAAAAATAATATATCTTCTCACAGTAAATCACACACAAACAAACAATACAAACACACACAAATTACAAAGATAATATATATTTTCCCAGTAAATCGGAAAGAAGATGTAAGACTTAAACATGATCGTCTCATTCACGCTGCTTACGTTGTGAAGAACCTTGGGAGTCGACATCAGACACTTCTTCGACGTAATATCTTACTCGAAATGGTGATTTATTACGGAGAGATGTACGACATAAACCGAACAGACGTAAGTCTTCACCACGGAGCGTTGTACCTCTCTCCGGAATAAATCACCATTTCGAGCAAGATATTATTTCGAAGAAGCGTCTGATGCCGACTCCCAGGGTTCTTCACAACGTAAGCAGCGTGAATGGGGCGGTCGATGACACTCTTTCTTTCTTCTTCCTTCTTTTTCTGTCATGGGCATTCCAACAATGCAGCAAAGATGTTGTGGTGCGAAGTCTTCACCACCGGATCGTCATATTCACGATGTTAACGCTGACAAGAACATCGGGAAGTCTTCGCACCGTCCCATTCACGCTGCTTACGTTGTGAAGAATCCTGGGAGTCGGCATCAGACGCTTCTTCGACATAATATCTTGCTAGAAATGATGATTTATTCTGGAGAGAAAGAATGAAGAAGAAAGAAAGAGTCTCATCATATTTGTATTTGGGTGGAGAGAGAACGTGCTGAGTTGAAACACATTTAATGTGATTTGAGTGGACATCAGGAAGAAAAAACAAAAAAAACATTCATGTTTTGACCACGTAAGAGCTGACATGGATATCCACGTAGAGCGCGTCCGTGACGCGCTGCGTTCATAAAACATTTCCCTAATTATTATTACAAGAGTAGTCAGTCATCTCTCATATAGTCTCGCTCCGTCAATTTTTTACTTTTAGGAGGAAATGGTTCTTATAAATAGGCACATAAATATGAAAATTACCTATTTTTCTTGTTCTAAAGTCATTGTGAGTACGTGGTTTTTTTACCACACCATACATACCAAGGAGACAAGGAGAAGCCTTTGTTAACTCAACGACATTTATTAGTTTCCAAGTGTTGAAGAGGGGGTGGAAGAGGAAGAAACACCAAGCACATATATGTATGGGAGATAGCATATGATCTTTCATGTGATGAGGAATAATTGCTGGATTTCATGTTTAATTATACATATATATTTTTCGGATTTTTATGTATAATAAGGATCAATTTTCAATTTTCTAGAATTTATTGCATGCATCGGTTTGTTTTAACAAACTAGTTTCAGAAACTCTATTAAAACAAACATAAAGGAGCTCCGAAATTCATACCTAGAAGTTCTCTAAAACTTCTCGAAGATTCGGAGACGGTTGGGATGCTCCTCGCTGCGCCGGATGCCTCCGAGTATTCACCAAACTCTAAACAAGATCGGAGAGAGGGAAGCTAGTCTCTCAATCTCCGATAGGGTTTAGAATCCAATTACTAACCCCTCTTTAATTCCCTTGAGAAGATGATCTCTTAAGAACTAAACTAAACTCAAGAATTTATGGAATTTTCGTGGAGAATTAAGGAGAGAGATTTTGCATGAAAAGCAATATTAATTAAGATGTAGGAAGGCAATGAGATAACCTCTATTTATAGGTTCTCTCCAAATTACCTATTCATGTGCAACCTCTTGCCCATGATTTCATGCAAAATTCCATCTAACCATCCATTATTTATTAATAAATAATATTAACCACGAATTAAATCAATTATGGACCAATTCCATGCATGATCTAATTAATTCTTAAATTAATTCTGCAGAAAACCGTCTGGACCGGTCGACCATTACTGTTCATCGGTCGACCGGTACTGTTCATCATGGACCGGGTACTGTTCATCGGTCGACCGGGTACTGTTCATCGGTTGACCAGTCCTATTCATCGGTTGACTTTTGCACAGTACTGCAGACTGGTCAAATTTTGGTTTAACCCCTACAAAATTTGACATTTCGGGATTAGTAGTAAATTCACAACTTATGTAACATATTATCCTATGTAATGTCAACTCATTACACCCCATAATATTACATCACATATGAATTTAATTTAGATTCTAATTATGTTATTAATCACAACATAATCTTGATTTTGCTTGTTCACCCCATGTGTCATATTTTCTACATGAAACCCGACACATCCTTATGAACTCAAAATCCCCATTTCTTGTTTCCCAGTTTTGTGGTGTGACCTATGGGAGGATCTAAACTAAGTTGGCAGTGACATTAAAGGCTTAATATCACAAGCTATAAGCGGTATCTAGCTACACATTATAGCTCCCAATTAGTTAGATGTCTTAATTCCACTCGAACCAAAACCCGATCCACTTAGTGATGGAGTGCATCACTTGTGTCCGTCCCTTGCCTCATGATATTAAGAATACACACAAAGTAGTATTGTGTCATCTTTGTATTAGTATTCATTTCTTGATCTCTTTAAGCTAGTTATAAATATGTGACTTAACTCAAATCACATTGTGCACATTATAACTTTGCTTTATCAAGGGGCCCACTAATATCATCACTCAATTAAGAGGGGCAATGATAATCTTTTGACTAACTATCTTCTCCAACGAAAGTTATACTTAACCAACCGATGCCTTTACACTACACTGATCGATAGTTCAAGACACTGATCTAATTAAGTATTCCTTAAGTGATCAGATATAAGTCTCATATCAAAGGACCAAAGACACAGTAAAATATTAATGACACAGAAACACATTTCTATAATATTTTACTTATTAGGTCTATTCAGTATACAAAAGTAATATTTTCCTCTTTTGCATACCCGTGTCGTCACTCACTTGTAGAGCTACAATGATCTATGACCAACACGACAATCTTAACTCGGTAATTAATGTTCCATGTTAATTACCATGATTGCGAATATCTTTTGTTTTATGCAAACCAATATCTTTTAGAGCTCTACGGTTAAGGACCAAGAGCCTCTTCCTTAACACTTCTAAAGGACGAATAACATAAACAAGGAACAAAATGATTTCTCATTCAATTCATAATAATTGACATTTAAAAGTAAAACTTTTAGAACACATTCCCTTCAATCTCCCACTTGTTATTAAAGTTTTCTTTCTCATACATACTCAATGCATAAAACAATAATAACTAGGGTAAACCCTATTACATATCAATCATCAAGCCAATCTACATGGTTCCTCAATCCCATGGACTCGAAATGCATTTCGCCCTTGGCTTGGGATAAGGGTTTTGTGAATGGATCAGCTGTGTTGCTGTTGGTGTCCACCCATAACAGATTTATTTTGCCTTCGTCGATGAGGTCACGCGTCACGAAGTACTTACGATCCATGTACTTCACTTTGTGGTGTGATTTGGGATCCTTGATTTGCGAGATAGATGCACTATTGTCGCAAAATAGCTCTATTGGTCCCTCGCTCGAGGGAACTACTCCAAGCTCTTCAAGGAACTTCTTAATCCACACTCCTTCCTTGCTCGCTTCAGCGACAGCCATCACTTCTGAAGCAGTGGTTGAGTCGGCAGTAGTGCTTTGCTTCCAACTACGCCAACTCACAGCTCCACCATTCAGAAGGAAGACGTATCCTGACTGCGACCTTCTATCGTCTGGATCACTCATGAAACTCGCATCCGAGTAACCTTCAGCTATCAATTCCCTTTGTCCTCCATAAACAAGAATCTTATCCTTAGTCCGGTTAAGGTACTTCAGGATATTCTTGACCGCAGTCCAATGCTCAGGACCTGCGTTGGATTGGTGACGACTTGTCACACTTAGAGCATACGAGACATCGGGTCTTGTGCAAGTCATCGCGTACATAATCGACCCAATTGCAGAAGCATAAGGGACATCTTTCATGTACTCTAAGTCCTTACGTGATTGCGCACGTTGAGACTTCTTGAGTTGCACACCCATACTCATTGGCACACTGCCCTTTTTGGAGTTGTTCATCTTGAACCTTTCCAAGACCTTGTCAATGTATGCACGTTGACTGAGGCCAATGAGTCTGCGAGATCTATCTCGATATATCTTGATTCCCAAGATGTATTGAGCCTCACCCATGTCTTTCATCGAAAATGCAGATTTCAATGAACTTCTCGTTTGCTCAAGCAAAGGAATATGATTACCCATAAGCAATATGTCATCGACATATAGGATTAGGAATACTACATGGCTCCCACTAACCTTCTTGTATACACAAGGTTCTTCCTTACTTTGAATGAAGTGAAGCTTCTTTACTTCCTCGTCAAAGCGTTTGTTCCAACTCCTTGATGCCTGCTTCAATCCATAGATGGATCTTTGAAGCTTGCATACCCTCTCACTATTCTTTGGATCTTCAAAACCTTGAGGTTGTACCATGTACACATCCTCCTCCAAGTTCCCATTCAGGAACGCCGTTTTGACATCCATTTGCCATATTTCATAATCGTGAAATGCGGCAATAGCGAGCATGATCCGAATAGACTTGAACATGGCAACCGGTGAAAAAGTTTCATCATAGTCAATTCCTTGAACTTGAGTGAAACCTTTCGCTACAAGCCTCGCTTTGTAGGTTGTCAAGTTCCCATCCATGTCCATCTTCCTCTTAAAAACCCATTTATTATGAATGACCTTTTTCCCTTGAGGAAGGTCAACCAAGTCCCATACTTGATTATCATACATGGATTCTATTTCGGATTCCATGGCCTTAAGCCATAGTTTGGAGTCTTCCCTTTCCATTGCTTCTTGGAAGGTTAAGGGATCATTGGTATCTAGTACCATGATTTCATGAAGTCCCAGATATAAATCGGGTTTCTTCCTTTCCCTTGTTGACCTTCTAAGTTCTTTTGGTTCTTCTGGTTCTTCTCGTGTCTCTCGAACTTCTTCCACAATTTCTTGAGGAGTGGGTTCACGTTCAACTCTTGAACGTACACTTGGTGGGGATGATTGAGATTCTCTCACAATTTCTTGTGATAGTCTCTCGCTCACGCTCCCACTAACCAAAGGAATCTCGGTTGGGCCTTCATGATCTTGAATGTCATCATTCATTTCATGATCTTGTAGAGTATCTTGAATTTCCTCAAGCACAACCCTACTCCCACTACTTTTTACTCTTTCTAGAAATTCCTTTTCCAGAAATGTGGCATCCCTCTCTACAATCACTCGATTGGAGGTGATATGCCAAAAGTAGTATCCTCTTGTCTCACGAGGATAACCAATAAAGAAGCACTTATCCGCTTTTGGTTGAAGTTTGGTCGACATCAATCTCTTGACGTAAGCCTCACAACCCCAAATCTTGAGAAAACTGAGCTTAGGTGCTTTACCACTCCATAGCTCATAAGGAGTTTTCTCCACGGACTTGGATGGAACATTATTTAATGTGTAAGCCGCAGTTTGTAGTGCATAACTCCAAAAGTAAAGAGGTAATTCCGCATGACTCATCATTGACCGAACCATGTCGAGCAATGTCCTATTCCTCCTTTCGGATACCCCATTCCACTGAGGTGTACCGGGAGGGGTGAGTTGAGGTACAATACCAAACTCCTTTAGGTATGAGTCAAATTCGGCACTTAAGTACTCACCTCCACGATCCGTTCGTAGAGACTTGATTTTCTTGTCGAGTTGGTTCTCTACTTCATTCTTGAATTCTTTGAACTTGTCAAAAGATTCACTTTTGTTTCTCATTAGATAAACATAGCCATAACGACTATAATCATCCGTGAACGTAATGAAGTACCTGAAACCATCTCGTGCACTAGTACTCATTGGACCACATACATCGGAATGTATCAAATCCAATAAGCCACTCGCCCTTGGGCCTTTCTTCTTGAAAGGCTTTTTGGTCATTTTTCCCATTAGACATGGTTGGCACGTCTCCAATGATTTAAAATCAAGTAGACCAAGAAGGTTAGCTTCTTGTAATTTCTTGATGCGCTTTTCATTTATGTGACCAAGACGATAGTGCCACAAGAGAGTATCATTCTCGTGAGTGGTCTTAAGTCTTTTGTTATTGATATTAAAGATTTGTTTATTATCCAATTCAAGCAAATAGAGACCATTCCTTATGAACGCATTTGCATAGAACACACCATTCTTCGATATAGACAAACAAGAATTTGAAATATTTATATTAAAATTATCCATATCCAGACATGATACAGAAATAATATTCTTGCTAATCGAAGGTACATAATAAACATTCTTTAGACATAAATTTAAACCACTACATAATTGAAGCACCACAGAACCTTGTGCAACCGCAGACACGTTCGCACCATTTCCGACCTTCAATTCTACCTCGTTCCGTACGAGTTCCTTCCTATCCATGAGTAGCTGCACATTAGAAACTATGTGAGCACAAGATCCGGTATCTATTGCCCAATCCTGGACAGAGGTGGCTAAATTTATTTCAATAACAAATATACCTTTGGCCTTTTTGGGGCGCCGACGTTCAATCACTCCGTTGTCAAGGTCTTCCTTGTACTTGGGGCAATTTGGCCGGATGTGTCCTTTTTCACCGCAGTGAAAGCACTCCGTATTGGGAGTTGGAGATTTCTGAGATTTCCCCCTTGAGGCACTCGCACGAGCACCTCCTACTCCCTTGCTCTTGATTGAACCACTTTTGGTAGATTTGCCCTTTCCTTTACCAATCTTATGGCCCCTCCCATGGACGGCAAGGACTTGCTTGTCCCTACCCTTGCCCATGTCAACTTCAGCAGTTTTGAGAGCGTTGTGAAGCTCCTCAAGACTCACCCCTTTTTCACGCACGTGATAGTGCATCACAAAGTCCTTAAAGGACGGGGCTAGAGAGCCAAGAATCATATCTTCAGCAATGTCCTCGGGCATTGGTGAAGAGAGCTTTGCCAACTTCTCAAGGTATCCTTGCATCGTGAGAAAATGCATAGATACCGATGTTCCCTCCGCCATATGGCACCTTGTGAGTGCGATGGTGGTCTTATAGCGCTCCTTTCGGGCACTATCCATGAACATCTTAGATAAAGCCTCCATGGTCTTCTTGGGTTTTGAATCCAAGTATTTCGCTTGGAGCGAGTCACCCATGGATGCTAGCATAAGACCGTGAACCTGGTTCTCTTGGTCTTCCCACTTGGCCTTAGCCTCTTTCTCTTCATCGGTTAATCTCTCATTCCACTTTGGGATTGGACCTTCCAAAATGTGAGATAGTTTCTCAAACTTTAACACGATGTTGAGTTTGAGTTGCCAACTAATGAAGTTTGAGCCATCATTTGCTAAAGGGTGTTTTTCTATCATGGATCGTACGATAGGTTGGATGTTCGACATTTTTCTACAAAATAAATCATACAGGTTTTAATGCCAATTTTATGTTTTAATACACATGCATACATATATCGAATATATAAATGTAAATGTTGCAAATTAAAATCTTGCCCATAAATGCAACAATCCAAGATCCTATTAATTGTAATATAGACTAGCTAAGGGCTATCGAATACATTACAATATCAAGGTAAGAAAACATTTTCTAATCACAACCTTTTTGAATTTTAGCAATATTTAGCATCTTCAAACTCTTGTGACTCTTGTCGTTTTAATTATGAGGGAATATGACCTATCCTCGTAAGAAAAACTTTTTCCCAAAACCGAGCGAGGGCTCTAGGTAATGTTAAGAAAACTTATTTTCATTTGATACGAGATACGTTTATCTATTGTATTCACAACTAAACATACTTGGGGTTCACTAGGGTGAAACACACCTCATATATTTAATTGTGGCACAACAACAGACAACCTTTATATCTCCCACTATTCCCAAAGATAGAGGGAGCTATCTCTCGCTAAGGGCGAGCAGAATATCCCTCGATCAATGGCTGCTAGTGGATGAAATAAGAAGGAAATTTATTCTTAATTTTTGTTGGACAATTTAACATGTGATTTAGAATTTTAGGTTATCATGCATATTAATATTCATACACATCCTAACATTCACCATTCATCACATGCATAGCAGAAATTATAAAACAGAAATTAAACATTCACACAATCCACATCGTGTGAGTTTATATGTTCCCTTCGATCCTTGATCCTCGATCCCCGATCCTCGATCCTCGATCGATGCCCTACAGCGGCGACTTCCTCTTGCACCGGAGATGTAGATTTTACAGAAAATAAACATGCTCCTCACATTCGATAAAAACCGACTAGTGCAAGTCCTATGTAAAAACCTCTCACATGCAAATGCAATTCTAAAGATAGAAAATATAGAATATGGCTTTTACATACATAAGCCCCTGTATAATAATAATTACATACATTTGTAGTGTCTGATTTGGAACATATAAACTCACAATCCTGCAAAGCAACTCAAGCATCCATGCACGCAATTGCTATAAACTACAGAATCTAATTTATCAATCATCTAGAATTCTCAACAATTCTTTGAAAAATATTTTGAAATCCATTAAAAACATTTTTCATACATCCATAGTTCACAAATTAATTATGAACCGCTGTTCATCCAATTTCCAATGGAAAGATGAATCGCAGTTTTTTCGGTTTTGTTGATTCTCTTACAAAATAATCGTTTGTACTTAAAACGAAATTATTGCAAGTTAGACTTATGTCTAAATCATAATTCTAATAATTATATGCCATGTTTTAAACATTCAAAACATTTAAAACGAATTATTATAAAGAATTATTTCAACAAACATTTAAAGACCGAAAAACCGGTAAAACGAATTGTTTAAATCCTAGATGGTAAACTAGATTTGTTTACAGCCATAAATCATGAGAAAATTGAACCCTATGCTCTGATACCACTGCTGGATTTCATGTTTAATTATACATATATATTTTTCGGATTTTTATGTATAATAAGGATCAATTTTCAATTTTCTAGAATTTATTGCATGCATCGGTTTGTTTTAACAAACTAGTTTCAGAAACTCTATTAAAACAAACATAAAGGAGCTCCGAAATTCATACCTAGAAGTTCTCTAAAACTTCTCGAAGATTCGGAGACGGTTGGGATGCTCCTCGCTGCGCCGGATGCCTCCGAGTATTCACCAAACTCTAAACAAGATCGGAGAGAGGGAAGCTAGTCTCTCAATCTCCGATAGGGTTTAGAATCCAATTACTAACCCCTCTTTAATTCCCTTGAGAAGATGATCTCTTAAGAACTAAACTAAACTCAAGAATTTATGGAATTTTCGTGGAGAATTAAGGAGAGAGATTTTGCATGAAAAGCAATATTAATTAAGATGTAGGAAGGCAATGAGATAACCTCTATTTATAGGTTCTCTCCAAATTACCTATTCATGTGCAACCTCTTGCCCATGATTTCATGCAAAATTCCATCTAACCATCCATTATTTATTAATAAATAATATTAACCACGAATTAAATCAATTATGGACCAATTCCATGCATGATCTAATTAATTCTTAAATTAATTCTGCAGAAAACCGTCTGGACCGGTCGACCATTACTGTTCATCGGTCGACCGGTACTGTTCATCATGGACCGGGTACTGTTCATCGGTCGACCGGGTACTGTTCATCGGTTGACCAGTCCTATTCATCGGTTGACTTTTGCACAGTACTGCAGACTGGTCAAATTTTGGTTTAACCCCTACAAAATTTGACATTTCGGGATTAGTAGTAAATTCACAACTTATGTAACATATTATCCTATGTAATGTCAACTCATTACACCCCATAATATTACATCACATATGAATTTAATTTAGATTCTAATTATGTTATTAATCACAACATAATCTTGATTTTGCTTGTTCACCCCATGTGTCATATTTTCTACATGAAACCCGACACATCCTTATGAACTCAAAATCCCCATTTCTTGTTTCCCAGTTTTGTGGTGTGACCTATGGGAGGATCTAAACTAAGTTGGCAGTGACATTAAAGGCTTAATATCACAAGCTATAAGCGGTATCTAGCTACACATTATAGCTCCCAATTAGTTAGATGTCTTAATTCCACTCGAACCAAAACCCGATCCACTTAGTGATGGAGTGCATCACTTGTGTCCGTCCCTTGCCTCATGATATTAAGAATACACACAAAGTAGTATTGTGTCATCTTTGTATTAGTATTCATTTCTTGATCTCTTTAAGCTAGTTATAAATATGTGACTTAACTCAAATCACATTGTGCACATTATAACTTTGCTTTATCAAGGGGCCCACTAATATCATCACTCAATTAAGAGGGGCAATGATAATCTTTTGACTAACTATCTTCTCCAACGAAAGTTATACTTAACCAACCGATGCCTTTACACTACACTGATCGATAGTTCAAGACACTGATCTAATTAAGTATTCCTTAAGTGATCAGATATAAGTCTCATATCAAAGGACCAAAGACACAGTAAAATATTAATGACACAGAAACACATTTCTATAATATTTTACTTATTAGGTCTATTCAGTATACAAAAGTAATATTTTCCTCTTTTGCATACCCGTGTCGTCACTCACTTGTAGAGCTACAATGATCTATGACCAACACGACAATCTTAACTCGGTAATTAATGTTCCATGTTAATTACCATGATTGCGAATATCTTTTGTTTTATGCAAACCAATATCTTTTAGAGCTCTACGGTTAAGGACCAAGAGCCTCTTCCTTAACACTTCTAAAGGACGAATAACATAAACAAGGAACAAAATGATTTCTCATTCAATTCATAATAATTGACATTTAAAAGTAAAACTTTTAGAACACATTCCCTTCAATAATGTCATTTATGAGAGCAACACATACCAGAAGAGCTTTATAAGATGTGGACATGGAATCCAAAGCTCCAAATGTTCCCCTGTCAAGAAACATTGGACACTAAAACACGTATTGAGTTTTTAATCAAGCACAAATATACAATACATGTTGGGGATTAATGGGGTCATATCAATGGGTGATGCCGTGCTAAATCTGTTTTTTTTAAGATAGTTAATTGCATAGATAATAAAGTAGGATGGATGTTTTCACAACCCTCCCATCAAAAAACAAAGTAATAGAATATTACAACCGTGATTAGTTTTGCCCAAGCTATAAAACACCCCAAAATGGTTGTAAGAGGGTCCAAAACAACAACAAATCAAAACTACCCAAAAACCACCTCCTTTTCGGTGTTAGTCATGATCCAATCACCTTTTGTTAGGTGTCAGCTGAGGATGAAGGAGTTGTCCGGGGTAAGTATCCCGTCTCCTCAAATATTCTCACCCGCTCGGCCGTCTCGGCTGCTTCTTCAGCCGCTCGTCTTTCTTCCTCATGTGCTACATCCGGTTGGGAAGATGCATTCAAAGCTTCAAACGTTGGAATGTCGACATTGTTTCGGGTAGTGATAAATGTTGGTAGTGTGGCGAAATGTTCAATTCTTGCTTGTTTGATCCGATTTTTACAGAGCTCATCGGCTCCTCTTTTTCTTGACCCTGCCCAAAGTAACAGCAAATCATAACATTCATTTAATACATACCAAAAAGAATTAGAGGATTGTCGAAATGTGCGATTATTCCTTTCCTTCCAAACTGACCAACAGAAACAGTTGATCAGATTGTTCCACTCTTCATGTTCTAAATCAAGTTGATTTGATACACGTTGAAGAAAACACTTATTGATTCCAATTGTTAAGTTTAAATCGAGTTTCATTCCTCTCTCCCAAAAAGTGGATGCAAATGGACATGTAAAGAATAGATGTTCAATTGTTTCGTACCCAAATTCACACATTGGACATGAGGTATTTATCGGTATCCCTCTTTTGAATAAATTATCTTTGGTCAGTAGTTTACCTTGATATAACGTCCAAATAAATACTTTTACTTTAAATGGGCTAAAACTTTTCCAGACTTGATGGTAAAGAGGATATTTTTCCCCCATTGTTAAGTAAATTATAGAAGCTTTTAACCGAAAAGTCACCTTTCTTGGTGAGGCTCTAACTCCGCTTATCAGTCATTTCTGTAGGTTCATGCGCTAAATAGAAACCATACATATAATTAAGTTGCAGCTCAGTTAATGAGCTCTTAAATCTCTGTTTAAACCATGTGTGGGTAAAAGGTTCATCTTCCCAGAACTTTTTAAGTGTGATCAAGTGTTGTTTTGATTTTTGAAGGAGTTTCGGGTGGCTTGCAGCAAGTGGTATACTATTATACCAGGCATCGTACCAGAACATAGTGGCATTGCCATTTCCAACAGTCACTTTGCAATAGCTGCAAATTGTGGGGATCCAATCGATAAGTTCTCTAAATATAGGTGAGATGACTTGTTTATTTTTTTGGGAAAATCCCAAGTCTTTGTTGACTATTTTGATATTTATTTTGTATTATTAAGTTGCATAGGCTAGACTTTGCACTCAAGACATCCCACATTCGTTTCATCCGCAAACTCAAACTGTGGTTTGCAATGTTAAGAATGCCCAACCCACCCAACTGTTTTGATTTGCACACTTGATTCCAATTGACTAGGTTTTTTACCTTTGAGTAATTGGTAGTGTTATTCCATAAAAAGTTTCTGCGTATTTTGTCTATTTTTTTGATGATTCCAGTTGGTGTTTTTAGGCATGACATATAATAGGAGGCCATAGGTGTGATCATCGTAATACGCCCGCCTATGGAAAGATGCTTTGTGATCCAACTTCCAATTTTATGTTCCATCTTCTGTATTATTTTATTCCATTGTGCATACATGTCAGGTTTTTACATGCATGCATGCCGTGCTAAATCTGTTATTCACATGTGCATGCATGTCAGGTTTTCATGACAATTACCGTGAGATTGATGAATGCTGCTTCCCTCATCTTGGGGTGCTTGTGAGACTATTAACTTGCTTTTCTTTTGAGATCGATCAGTTCCCTTCTTACCATTTCAAAGTTTGTGGGCTATACGTGTTCAGAAGGAAATTTAGAGTAAGGTCGTAGTAATGCTTTAAAAAGTTCGAAAAAACGTAGGTAGGAATCAATATTCATTATCCTATCTCTAGACAACATTTGATTTCACTGAATGATTTAAAATTGGCACGTAATTTGTAAATTTTTAGTACTTAGTATTTGAAATCTAACTGCCTGATCCATTTAAGTGGTGTTCTTGTGCTAGAAAAAGGTGAAAATCACTGTCTAATATCAATTATAAATCAACACACAAAAATTTAGCTTCAAAAATTGTTATAGATCTCTAGTGTATGGATTTGTGGTCAACCAAAACACCTGCATTTGTTAAGGAACCTCTATATAGATGACCATATGAAAAGGTCAATATATAATTACAATAAAATAAAAATTAAGATAATAAGAGTGGTAGGTGCATTATTGTCCTGTGGTCAACCAAGACTACAATGTTTTTTTTTTTTTTTGATAATACCACGACTGTTAAGACTACAATGATCTGATCAGCAACTTTTTTTCGTAAGCTGTGATATTTTCTATTGGAATCAGTTGCATGACAAACATTGACGGTAGGATGTAGGCAATCTTTGGTGATCTTAATCTATGATTTTTTTCAAGGATCGGTTGCAGATATGGATCGATGTTTGTTTAACGTGGGTTTTTTTGTTCTCTTTGTGTTTATATATTTTTGGTGTTGCGAAGACCTCTCAAGAATTCATAATGGAATTCCGCACCTTACAACTTCTTATAGAAGAATGCCTCATTGTGTCATACTCATGTCATTCATTTGTACAGGAAATTAAATAAGTGTGAATAACTAGCCAGAAAGTAAATAAGTGCAACATTTTCTTTCATTTCATTAAATTGAAGGAATAAATATGAAATACAAGAGTTGACATATTTATACATTGCAAAAATGGAAAATACATAAGCATCCTTTTTGCGAACTATAAACCAAAATTGTTGTTATATTAACAATTTCAGATATATTTTTATTAATAGGATTCTTATATTTCGATATATTAGGGACGGGGATTTATCGAATCGTGCTTTTGATCGATTCGATAATGATCTCCCTTTTTTTTATTTATTGTGATATATTGTCACAATATTTGTGATATATTGTCACAATATTGGTCAGTTTAGCCTCGTAACCTAGGAGGGTTTTGTATATGTTTAGGTTCTTCAACTTTATGATGAATACACCGTGTTAATTTATCAACGATAATTCTGATATTAAAATATCGTAAAAACGGTTAGTTTAGCCTCATAACCTAGGAGGTATTTATGAGTGATATTTTGTGTGGACGATTATTCTTTGATCGATATTATAATGTTTTGGTTAGTTTAGCCTCGTAACCCGGAGGGTTTTGTGTATGTATTATTTGACTTATTTGGACGATTATCCTTTTGATCGATATCGTCACATCTTGGTCAGTTTAGCCTCGTAACCTAGGAGGGTTTTTATATGTATGTATTTGTTATATTGTCGATGATTCTTATATTTGAATATCATCGAATAGTTAGTTTAAACTCATAACTAGGAGAATATTTTATATATATAATTTGTTATGTGTGTTGGACAGTTTAACCTCGTGACCCGGAGGGTTTGTATATATGTTTTGTATTTGGGTTTGTTCATTTGTTTGTTAAATGAAGACTCCATCGCCTGTAAGAGAGAGGGAACCCAAGATCATGCTTGGCGTGCATCCTCGCCTACGACTAAGGTAGTCCGTATTTTAGTTTTGACTACTCCAACAATAAGAGAGAGGGAACCCAAGATCATGCTTGGCGTGCATCCTCTCTTACTATTAGAGCAGTCAATATTTATATTTTGTGTTTGTTTTCAATTTTTAGGTTGGTTGACATATTTTCCAAATTTAAAGGGTTTATTTTATAATTGATCCAATTTGAGATGTGATTTTGTAATTTTGCCCATTTCGGGGACTATTTGTATCAATATGTTTATCAACGGTGCAACTTATATGCCATTGCAATTAATTCACCGTTAGGGTGGGTTTGTGACTTACCTCAATTGGAGATACCATTCGTGATTTGTTTAAGACTATTGCGTAACCCCGGAATTCCCTTATTTATTCCTTTCATAGGGGTTAATATGCAAATTTATCTTTATATTGTATATGCATGGGAACGTTACTGCTATGTACGTGGTTACATATGGAGGGTGAGAATATTTCTCTTCATTGGTCTGGTTTCTTTACATCTCATGTGGATGGATTTAAGGGAATCAAATTATAAAACATATATTGTTGGCTACATGGATATAATCCAACAGTAGCGATCAGAACCAGATATATGCTTTTGTCGATTATATTGGGGGACATTTTGACGTAGGATTCATGAGTTCTATATACCTGGCCGTATCTTTGCGTCTATGAACTTATCGTCATGTAGATGGGTGACCTTTAATTCGGTATTTCTAGCCTTGTATTTGTAGTCTTGTGAACATTAGTTCGCATTGGGATTTCCTATCGATCAAGAATCCAACTTACGTATTTACGAACATGTTTTTTTTTGTCATGATTGTCTGGATGTGTATATCACCGACTAGGGGATGTTCTCTCTTTTGACGTTTACAAACGGTTTATCTCCAATTCCACCATCAAACTAATCTAGATAGATCCTGGAATGTTAAGTGCACTTGTTTGATCCATTTTACTTTTGTTTAGAATACAGATCATTTGTGACTTATTGGCGTGAATTGATTCGAACTCCCTTTGATGATAGTATTCTTTTTATTTTATTGCTCAAAAATAGTCTTGTTTGAAGTTTCAATCTTTGCGGATTGCGAGTGCATACTTTCAAAATATACTTCACGTAGACTTTCAAAATTGGCTAATTTTGTTAATTCTCATAGACTTCCAAGTAGATTTCGCACATACTCCACATGGATCAGAATTGATTTGGATATTACTCATTTAGTCATGAGGATAAGAGAGATGTGGTGCACCGTTTAGATAACATTTCCCTTTAGTTATATATATATTTTTATTGTGTTTGGTTTCATAACTTTGGATTGGATTCGCTGAAATTAACAAGATCGTGATAAGATTTTGACAGCATTTTGATATAAGCTTTTATATCTTTCAGAATTTTTATAACCATCCGAATATCAATTATATGATATCATGATAATACATGTTTAATTTCTGCGACAAATTCGGCAGCCTTCCGGCGTTCCTTTTTTTTTTATATGTAAGAATATAATAAATCAATCCGGGTACAATTCCTCAAAAGGAAAGTGGCCGAAATGACATCTTTTTTCCCAAGCCAAACGGGTACGATTCCCCAAGGGAGGTGGCCGTTTGGCTAACGGGTGACCGTCCGGGTTCGATTCCTTAAAAGGAGGAGGCCGGAACGGTCGTTAAGTACACGGATGGGTACGGATCCCCAAGGGTGTGGCCACCCGTGCACATTTAGTTTAATTATTATTATTATTACAGAAAATATTCGCCGGAATTTGCACTTGCCGGTGTCATTATGTTGATGAAGCCGGAGTTGTTGTTGTTGGGATTGATGGAGCCGGAGTTGTTGCTGCACCTTTTTCACGAGAGCCGTCTAAGTCTCTACACCAACGACAAAGAGATAGACTTCTCTTCCTCACGTCACCCTCTCTTCTTTTCTTCCCTCCGTTTTCTTCTCTGGCTACTCTTCTTTTTTTCACGATTCTCTCTCCCTTTTTTTTTGGGTCTATTTTCTCTTCTCTCTTTTTTTCTTTTCTTTTCTCTCCTCCCCTCTTTTATCTCTTGTCTTTTTTTTTCTCTTATACGTGTGTTTTCTATCCAATAATAATATAAAAACTCATCCAATATTTATAGCATGAGAAGTGTTGTGGGACGTGAGTGATTATTTGGTGGTGATGGGGTTGGTTTTGGTGATCATGGGGTAGGTGGATGGGATCATGTATTGGAAGTTAAGATGGAGGTAGTTTTGCATGCATAAACGTGTATGCATGACCTTGATTTTTTTCTTTTTTTTCTTCTTCTTGAAAACAAGATAGTAAATTCATTACGCATATGCTTAAAATCAATTAATTTATTTTATTTATTTAGTGGCAATATTTCATTTTTGCCCCTACACTTTGTGATATTCCTCATCCCTCCATGTTTTGACTATTTCCATGTCCAATTTAATAAACCTGGATCAAGAGATAAATAATTCTTTAATTTTCATTTCGATTTAATTTGCTTAGTATTCGTCTCGATAGAGTTCCCAATTGCCTATGTTTCCACTAAGTTGGGATGATAATTGGTCGACAGACATTGAAACTTTTATTTTGATTTGGGATTTTTTTTTTGTCAACAGTTTGCCCCCTCAAGAAGATATGATGAAAATTGTGAATCATAACTTCTTGAGAAAATTATTTCCAATTTTTCAGAAGTACACATTTGTTTGTACACAAGGCTATCGATGCCACGTAAAGCTTGAATAAGTTTTTTTTTTTAACTTGTATATGATCGTAATGAATTCTCTCATATGAGTCATATCTTACCACATATCAATATGCTAGTATGTAGAGAAGTGTATACTCAAACCAATGAGGGGCTATCGACGTCGGAGCGCCAACAACAATTGGGGTGACAATAAAGATTCTTTTATCTTGAATCTTATTGAGTACTCCACATTCCATATGGTTGTTGATCAACAACTTATATGTTCCTACAAATCTCATATATGTGTAATAGATTTGTAGATTAGTGAATATTTCATTTTAACATCTCTTTACCTCAAGAACCCTTTTATAGTAGAGAGGTGACTTGAAGGATATTCCATTGTAGGTAGAAGGAAATTGAGTCATCCCCTTACAAACCCATATATATTTCATAGATTTGTAGAGTGTGTTTGACGAAAAGTTAATCTCTCAGGAGGATTTTATATATTTGATTTTTTTTTATTTTTTTTTTAACATTTTTATAAACTCCTCTAATGACAAGAGAGAGGGAACCCAAGATCAAGCTTGGCGTGCATCCTCTCTTATTATTAGATTCGTTGACATGTATTTACATGACTTATGAGATTTACGTTAATTTCATATTCTTTTTAGAGAGATTTTTTTTTATCCATACCAATTTTAGACATGTTTCATAAATTCCCGGAACAAATCTGTCATATAGTTTTGCCTTATATTTAGAAGGGCGGGATCTTTTTACATCGTGACAACCATCAGCTGTGGAGCCACAGTAAGGATCTCATCTTTGAAATCGTACCGGATGCTCGCTCTTCATATGGATGTCACCCAACATAGTTGGGAAGTTTCTACAAATTTCAGATATGCTTCATTAATCTGTAGAACTTTGATAACCCATTTCGCCTCAAGAACCCTCATATGTAGGAGAGTGACCCGAGGAACGTTCCATCGTCAGCGAAAGTTTTATATTATTATTATTGTCCTTACAAACCTCAGATAGACTTCATAGATATGTAGAACATTTCTATCGAAAAGTTTTACCTCTTATTCAGGAGTTTAGAAATTTTTTTGAGTGCATTATTCTCGTGACTCGCGAGATCGAATATATTTGGATAAGTTTATCCTCGTTATGCAGGAGGTTTTTGTTATGCGAGTAAGTTGATCATTGTTACTCTCGAGATTGAATATATTTGGCAAGTAGACTTATGGTTACTACTCGGACAATTAGGGCATATGGATAAGTTTAGCCTAGTTAGCCGGAAGGATGGCGATATATGTGGGTAGACTTATCATTGTTACTTATGAGATGAAGGTATATATGTATATGCGAATAAGTTTAGCCTCGTTATTCGGGAGGACTTTGTTGATTTGATTTTTATTTTTGTTGGTTTATATATTTATTTTTTACAAAACTCCTCTAACAACAAGAGAGAGGGAACCCAAGATCCAGCTTGGCGTGCATCCTCTCTTACTATTAGAGTTGTTTGCATATCCTGTTTTTTTTGTATATTTTTTTTTGTTTCTATGTTTTTTTTAATACAATTTTTTTTTATGATTTGTAAATTTGTAGAGCAAATGTAGCAGACACCTTCACCAAATATTTGGAGCAATGCTGATATATGTAAGCAGACTTATTGTTGTTACCCACGAGATTATGATATATATATGTATATGAATAGGTTTGACCTTATTACTCGGGGGGACAATATATGAGGTGAGTAGACTTATGTTACTACTCAGAACATTAGAACACACATGGATAAGTTTTGCCTCGTTACCCAGGAGGACAGGATTGTTTTACATCATGACAACCATCAGCTGTGGAGCCACAGTAAGGATCTCATCTTTGAAATCGTACCGGATGCTCGCTCTTCATATGGATGTCACCCAACAAGGTTGGAAAGTTCTTACAAATCTCAGATATGCTTCATAGATTTGTAGAACTTTGATAACCCCTTTCGCCTCAAGAATTCTCATATGTAGGAGAGTGACCCGAGGGACGTTCCATCGTCGGCGAAAGTTTTATATTGTTATTGTTCTTACAAATCTCAGATGTACTTCATAGATTTGTAGAACATTTCTATCGAAAAGTTTTACCTCTTATTCAGGAGGATTATCGAAAAGTTTCACCTCTTATTCAGGAGGATTATCGAAAAGTTTCACCTCTTATTCAGGAGGATTATCGAAAAGTTTCACCTCTTATTCAGGAGGACAGGATTGTTTTACATCATGACAACCATCAGCTGTGGAGCCACAGTAAGGATCTCATCTTTGAAATCGTACCGGATGCTCGCTCTTCATATGGATGTCACCCAACAAGGTTGGAAAGTTCTTACAAATCTCAGATATGCTTCATAGATTTGTAGAACTTTGATAACCCCTTTCGCCTCAAGAATTCTCATATGTAGGAGAGTGACCCGAGGGACGTTCCATCGTCGGCGAAAGTTTTATATTGTTATTGTTCTTACAAATCTCAGATGTACTTCATAGATTTGTAGAACATTTCTATCGAAAAGTTTTACCTCTTATTCAGGAGGATTATCGAAAAGTTTCACCTCTTATTCAGGAGGATTATCGGAAAGTTTCACCTCTTATTCAGGAGGATTATCGAAAAGTTTCACCTCTTATTCAGGAGGACAGGATTGTTTTACATCATGACAACCATCAGCTGTGGAGCCACAGTAAGGATCTCATCTTTGAAATCGTACCGGATGCTCGCTCTTCATATGGATGTCACCCAACAAGGTTGGAAAGTTCTTACAAATCTCAGATATGCTTCATAGATTTGTAGAACTTTGATAACCCCTTTCGCCTCAAGAATTCTCATATGTAGGAGAGTGACCCGAGGGACGTTCCATCGTCGGCGAAAGTTTTATATTGTTATTGTTCTTACAAATCTCAGATGTACTTCATAGATTTGTAGAACATTTCTATCGAAAAGTTTTACCTCTTATTCAGGAGGATTATCGAAAAGTTTCACCTCTTATTCAGGAGGTGTATTGAAAAGTTTCACCTCTTATTCAGGAGGACAGGATTTTTTACATCATGACAACCATCAGCTGTGGAGCCACAGTAAGGATCTCATCTTTGAAATCGTACCGGATGCTCGCTCTTCATATGGATGTCACCCAACAAGGTTGGAAAGTTCTTACAAATCTCAGATATGCTTCATAGATTTGTAGAACTTTGATAACCCCTTTCGCCTCAAGAATTCTCATATGTGGGAGAGCGACCCGAGGGACATTCCATCGTCGGCGAAAGTTTTATATTATTATTATCCTTACAAATCTCAGATGTACTTCATAGATTTGTAGAACATTTCTATCGAAAAGTTTTACCTCTTATTCAGGAGGTGTATTGAAAAAGTTTCACCTCTTATTCAGGAGGATTATCGAAAAGTTTCACCTCTTATTCAGGAGGATGAAATATATGAGTATGTTTATCCTCATTACTCACGAGGTTGAATATATTTGAATAAGTTTATCCTCATTATTCAGGAGGTTGAAAGATATGAGTAAGATTATCCTCGTTACTCACGAGATTGAATATATTTGAATAAGTTTATCCTCATTATTCAGGAGGTATATTGAAAAGTTTCACCTCTTATTCAGGAGGATTATCGAAAAGTTTCACCTCTTATTCAGGAGGATTATCGAAAAGTTTCACCTCTTATTCAGGAGGATGAAATATATGAGTATGTTTATCCTCATTACTCACGAGGTTGAATATATTTGAATAAGTTTATCCTCATTATTCAGGAGGTTGAAAGATATGAGTAAGATTATCCTCGTTACTCACGAGATTGAATATATTTGAATAAGTTTATCCTCATTATTCAGGAGGTATATTGAAAAGTTTCACCTCTTATTCAGGAGGATTATCGAAAAGTTTCACCTCTTATTCAGGAGGATTATCGAAAAGTTTCACCTCTTATTCAGGAGGATGAAATATATGAGTATGTTTATCCTCATTACTCACGAGGTTGAATATATTTAAATAAGTTTATCCTCATTATTCAGGAGGTTGAAAGATATGAGTAAGATTATCCTCGTTACTCACGAGATTGAATATATTTGAATAAGTTTATCCTCATTATTCAGGAGGTATATTGAAAAGTTTCACCTCTTATTCAGGAGGATTATCGAAAAGTTTCACCTCTTATTCAGGAGGATTATCGAAAAGTTTCACCTCTTATTCAGGAGGATGAAATATATGAGTATGTTTATCCTCATTACTCACGAGGTTGAATATATTTAAATAAGTTTATCCTCATTATTCAGGAGGTTGAAAGATATGAGTAAGATTATCCTCGTTACTCACGAGATTGAATATATTTGAATAAGTTTATCCTCATTATTCAGGAGGTATATTGAAAAGTTTCACCTCTTATTCAGGAGGATTTTTTTTTTATCAATTGCACCGCCCTTTCGGGTTTTCGCCACAATTGACCCCCACTTGTTTTTTTTTTTTTACAAGCCCTTTCGGGTTTTCTTGTAGAGGGGTACCCAATTTTGCCTGTCGTCGACAGCCGAGTTTTTTTTTTTGATTTTTTTTTTTTTTTACCCTTAGCGCCCTTTAGGGTTTTCACTAAGTCCGTAGGGTCTCATTTTTTTTAACCCTTTTATTTTTATTTTTTATGAATAATATGGCTTGAGGAATTTTCCATTTAGTGGGGGGTATGGCCTTTTCCCTTCATGATCGGTTAAGAGATATGCCCCATTGTCATATGCTAGCTCGACAATATATGGACCTTTCCATTTTGGGTCTAATTTCTTTCCATAACCCTGAGCCATGCAATCTTTGGACATTACCCAAACAAGTTGACCCTTCTTGAATGCTCGGGGGCGAACTTTCTTATCAAAAGCTCTTTGCATTCGGGCTCGATATAGCTCAAGGCTTTGTTGTGCTTTAAGTCTTCTTTCGTCGGCGTCTAACAACTCTTCGAGCCTTACTTTGATGTTGAGGTCGTTAGTCAGGTCGGTCATCAATGCTACACGGAGGGATGGTATTTCAATTTCTAACGGTAATACAGCTTCTGCCCCATATACCAAGGAATACGGTGTACAACCAGTTGGAGTTTTGTAGGTGGTCCGGTAGGCCCAGAGTGCTTCGTACATACGGTCGTGCCAATCTCGCTTATTTGACTCTACAGTTTTAGCTATTATAGAACAAAGAGTTTTATTGAAGGCTTCTGCCAACCCATTTGCAGATGGGTTATATATAGTGGAATAATTCCAATTAATACTATATTTATTAGCAAAGCGATATACTTTTTGACTTTTGAAATTGGTCCCATTATCAGATTGGACTCTATTTGGGACTCCAAATCGATGAACAATATTGTTGGTGAAGAACTTGACGACCGCCTCAGCTGTGACTTCGCGAAGAGGAACCAATTCTGCCCATCTAGAGAAGTAATCTGTTGCAGCTAGTATGAATTTGTAACCCCGAGATGTAGGAGTGAAGGGTCCAACGACATCTGTTCCCCACTCCGCAAATGGCCAAGATGCAATTGTTGGATGAAGTTTTGAGGGCGGCCTGTGAGATAGATTACCATGTTCTTGGCATTTGACACATTTCTTTGCATACTCTAAGCAATCTTGAGTCATAGTGGGCCAATAATAGCCCATAAGCTTAATTCGATGTCGCATTTTTGGTCCTGCTTGATGGCCGCCACATTCCCCTGAATGAATTTCTTGAAGAATCTTTCGTGCTTCGTCCTTTGAAAGACATCGAAGATACACAGAGTTGTGGTTACCGGGCGCTAATCTATAAAGTGTGTCATTTTCAAACACGAATGATGGAATCCGCCTTTTGAGTTCCATTCGATCGGCTCTATTAACAGGTTGTTGACCATGCTTAAAGAAGTCCACAAACACTTGTCTCCAATCATCATCTCGTTCATCATTTACAATGCTGACTTCTTCTATTGCTTCGTCTTCACGTAGCGTTGCTGTACTTGGAAGAAGACGACGATCTTTTATAACAACTTCCATTTCTCCTTGGGGTGGAAGGGTCAGACTAGTTGCTAACTTTGCAAGGGCATCCGCATGAGAGTTATTGCTTCTTGGAACGTGTGATATCTTCAAACTATCGAACTTTCGAATCAGACGAAGTGCCACATCGTGATATTGTATCAGCTCTTCTTTTCGAACTTCATATACGCCGTTAACTTGTCGAACAACAAGTAGAGAATCACCATATGCTTCAAGAGTTTTGATGTTCATATCGAGGGCCATTTCTAATCCAACTATTAGAGCTTCGTATTCGGCTTCATTGTTGGACTTCTCATCGACAAGTGCGCACGAAAAATGAATTATACCGCGTTGTGGAGTGAAGAACACGATCCCTGCCCCAGCTCGAATCGTCGGACCATCAACGGTGATCTCAGTACGGCAAGCCCCATCAAAGTAGAGTTCCCAACAAGCTTCTTTGTTAGCTCTGACAGTCATTATTTCTTCATCCGGGAGATCTGTTGCCAATGGGGAATCGCTAGACAAAGGGTGAGCCGCAAGAAAGTCCGCTAAAGCTTGTCCTTTCACTGCCTTCCTCGGAACATATTCAATGTCAAACTCCATCAACAGAAGGGTCCATTTGCCAACACGTCCAGCCAAGGTGGGTCGTGTCATGATATATTTTATGGGGTCCACATTTGATATGAGATGGACTTTATGAGCTAACATATAATGACGCATTTTTTTAGCTGCAAAGACCAATGCTAAGCATATTTTTTCGATTGCAGAATATTTAAATTCCGCCCCAACTAGCCTCCTACTCAAATAGTATAAAGCTTGCTCTTTATCATCATCAGTTTTTTGAGCAAGCAATGCTCCTAATGAGCAATCTTGGGCGGCGATATATAATATGAGTGGCCTGCCTACCTGCGGTGCCCTTAACACAGGAGGATTAAGGAGATACTTTTTGATATCTTCAAAAGCTTTTTGACATTCTTCATCCCATTCAAATGCTACACCTTTCTTCATGAGGCGAGAAAAAGGCTGGCATTTTCCAGACAAATTTACTATAAAGCGCCTTATATACGCCAAACGTCCTTGAAGTGATCTGAGTTGTTTCAAATTCTTTGGAGGAGGGAGTTCTTGAATTGCCTTGATTTTTGTTGGATCAACTTCGATGCCCCGGTGTTTAACCACAAAACCTAAGAATCTGCCACTTGTGACTCCAAAGGCACATTTCAATGGGTTCATTTTGAGGTTATACTTCCGAACTCTTTTAAATATCAGTTTAAGATCGGATAGATGTTCGATCTTCTTTTTAGATTTGACTACCAGATCATCTACATAACATTCAACTTGTTTATGCAGCAAATCGCTGAATATTTGTGTCATGGCTCGTTGATATGTCGCACCAGCATTTCTCAACCCAAAAGGCATGACTTTATAACAGAAAACCCCCTTCGGTGTACGGAACGCTGTATGTACTTTGTCATCCTCGGCCATCATAATTTGATTATATCCAGAATATCCATCCATGAAACTAAGGATTTCGTACCCAGTTGTAGCATCCACCATCTGTTCAGTGATGGGTAAGGGGAAATCATCTTTCGGACAAGCTTTATTGAGATCACGAAAATCTACACAAACCCGAATCTGACCATTTTTCTTTCGCACTGGAACAATATTTGATAACCACTTGGTATACATCACGGGCTCGATGAACCCAACATTGATGAGCTTATCAATCTCTGCAATCACTAAATCACGAATATCCGGGTGCATCCTGCGAGGCCCCTGTTTTACTCCTGGATGTTTGGGATCGATGGATAAACGGTGCTCAGCGACATTTCGGTCTACACCTGGCATTTGTTTATAATTCCAAGCGAAACAATCATGATTTTCTTTGAGAAGAGTTATGTATTCTTCCCTTTCTTTAAGACTAAGAGAAGCACTGATAAATGTTGGTTCCGGGTCATCATTAGATCCCAAGTTTATTTCTAAAAGTTCATCAACCGTCGCTTGTCCCCCTTCTTCCATTTCTCGTGGAGCTGGGAGAATACCCTCGACGTCAGACTGACCTTGAAGCAATATCTCTTCACCCTCTGATCCACTATCAGTCTGATTTTCATCGACCTGTGATTGTTGAGTACCGAAAGATCCTTCGACTTGCGCGACATCCTTTGACTCAATATCTGCAGAGCTTACCGTTATATGTAATGTTGTTTGCTTCTTTAAGTGGTTTGAGCAACCAAGACCCCTGCGATCTTTCCCTTGCCGCGTACTATCACGTCCCTTGTCATCTTTCGGACGCCATATTTGTTCATATTTTTGTTGTTCCTTCTTCTTATAGGGACGATTCTCTCTTCTATTTCTGAAAGCTGTCAAGACCTTCGGATTGATGGTGAAATCATCCAAGTCAGCATCATCATCAATTTCATTTGTTTTGCCGAAGGGAGTATTTGACTCGACACGTTGTGGTTCGCCTTTATAGAAAGTTATCTTCCCACTATTTTTCTTTGACGGAACAATGAAAGTCTTCAAAGACTTTACTACGTCCACTTCTCGCTTTTCGAGTGCCTTTATAGTGCATGGTGGCAATGTCATCACCGTATTAGAGTCTATTGTATATGTTGCCTTCACCTTCTTACTATCTGATTTGATAGTTGGACCTGGAATCTTAACCTGCTTCTTGGTGTTTAGAGACTGCCTCATTCCGTCTACTCGCTTGGGAGGTGTAACAACTTTGAATGCAGGTTCTTCATCGTCATTACCGAGTTCTATTATTTCCGGGAGTATATTACTCCTCATATTGAACTTTTGTATGAGAGGGGGGGCTTTGCCTTCTTTAGGTTCATCGAGAAAGTAGCGAGCGTCATGGAAATGTACTTCATGTGCTTCAAATGGTTGGCGCTCTCCAAAGAATCTGTGCTCCTTCCCATTGTGTATGTATTTGAAGCATTGGTGGACGGTAGAGGGAACAACAAAATTTTCATGAAGCCAAGGACGTCCCAACAATGCTTTATATGATGTCCCCACATTCAGCACATAGAATGTTGCATCGGTCTCAAATTCTCCAAAGACGAGTTTCAACACTACCATGCCAATGGGAGTTTGTGAATGTTGATCAAACCCGTGTATGACTATATTGGATGGGCTTAAATTTGTCCTTGCGATGGAAAGCTTTGCTAGTGTGGTTATCGGTATGAGGTTTACTGAAGAACCAGGATCAATGAGTATGCGCCCCACAGGATGACCTTCCATGGTTCCTTTGCAATAAAGAGGGCGATTATGATCTATATGTTTCAGAAGCATATCTTCCTTGCTGAAGGTGATTGGCGCGATTCCTTGCTTGAATACGGATTGGGTCTCGGCCAGATGAGCTTCGTATATTGTTGATCTTTGCAAAGCTTGAATGAGAGCATCCTTCAATTCGGGTGCCAGTTGCAAAGCATCATATATACTAAGGAGAGCGGGGATTTTCTTCAAATGAGCAATGACATCGTAATTGACTTTCGATTTGGTGTCATTAGGTTCATTGTTTGAAGATTGCTTCGTTCCTTCAACTGCTCCCTGATCATTATTTTTGTTTCCTTCGGTTTCACCAACCAACTGCTTGGACGAATTAACTTCTTTACTTTTGGGTTGTTTTGGAGTAGATGACAGGATTTTACCCTTCCTTAGTTGGGTGAAATTTATTCCTTCATCTTCATCACTGGGTTCATCACTCCACGAAAACATTTCCTTGATTCCTGTAGGTGAACCAACACTGTTGACTGGAGATGAACCCACCATTCGACACTCGTGTACAATTGGTTCCGTCTTATCTTCGGGTTCTTCACCCGAGGGCTCGTCCCTTCTCTTTTCCAGCAATAGTTCCCATGGCATATAATCTTCCAAAGTTATATTTTTCGGGGTACCCTGCTCGTACTCCTTCAACTTGTTAATTAGTTTTTGCAATCTTTCCAACGGGCTTAGCTCATTTGGTGTTTTCTTTGGTTCCACTAGCTTCTTTGCTTTACTTCTTTTCTGTAGGTATTTAAGGGCTCGACGAAGATGTTGTCTTGAATATTGCTTTTGTGGCGGCAGTGGCGGTGCTTGAGGCTGAGAAGATTTCTTTCGACGTGTCACAACTTGCCAACCTTCGTCGTTGTCACCTTTTGATGTTGCCCCACATGAGGTAGAAGCAAGACTAGTACAAACACACCCCTTCATCTCGTTAACAATATCTTCCATACTATCTTTTAGTTTCTGGATTACATGAATTGTTTCTTTGATGTTGGTTGGTTCCTTGACAATAGGAGCCTTACCCTTCCTCGGATCCCGAACGATTTCCTTCACTGGCGTTTGATTAGTGGGAGTTACTTCTTCTTGTTGAACAGTCACCCAAGGCATGAATTTCATTATTTGGCATATTAAATCTTCAATATGGCATGGTGGAAAAGTAATGTGAGTAGATTCAACAACATGAACAGTTTCCTTTTCACCAGGATGATGATGAGGTTGTGGTGGATCAACCCTAATTGAGTTATTGAGCTCAATTTCGCCCTTTTCTATCATATTTTGCATTATATCTTTAAAGACCCAGCAATCTTCGACTATGTGACCCAACATCCTATGGTACAAGCAATAATTTGGTTCACTTGATTTGTCGACATCTCTTGGCCGTTTTGGTTCCGGGAGGCGAAGCTTTCCCACTTCTATTGCGCGTTGAAAGAGCTTCTTTACTTTATCTCTTCGGAAAGAGTAAGGTTTGTTTCTTCTCTCTTCTATGGTGGTTCTGGGTCTTGGAGCTTGTTGAGGTGTTTCCTGCTTCCCTTCCATTCTCCTTCCTTGGGCGAATGTGTTGTGACTCTCCTTAACCTCCTTTCTCTTTTCATCCTTTTTGACTTTGGAAGTCCCCGAAGATGAAGGAGTGGTAGGAAAAATGTTCGGATATTGCTGTAAGAATAATTCGACATCTCGAGCTTTAGTGTTCAAACGCTCGAAAGTTCGTATATCTTCTCCGACCAATTTCCACCCAAGTTCAGGCCTAAAGTTGCTTTGACAAAGACGAACAGCTTCAGCCTGTTCAATTTCCTGTGAGCAATACATCGAAGTATTCCTCCATCGCAATATAAAATCGGTGGATGATTCTCCGATTCTTTGTTTAAGCATGCTCAATTCTGCGATTGAGACTTTCCTAACGGTAGTGAAAAACCGTTGAATAAACAGTGTTTGCATGGTACTCCAATTGGGGACAGAGTTTGGTTTTAACGTCCCATACCATTCAAAAGCTGGTCCACTCAATGAAAGAACGAACAACTTTAGCAAGTATGACTCGTCGTTTGCGAGGTCTCCACACTGAGCTGTAAAATGAGCTAGATGTTCTCGCGGTTCTCCCGTCCCATTATATTTTGTGAATTTTGGTTGCACATGCCCGACAGGTAATCTGGTCTCCAAATGCTTTATTGGATATGGAACTGTGTAAGGGTTTAGGAGATTTAACGGCCTCTGATCAGTGTTGCTCATCTCCGAGAATCGAGCGTTCACGGCTTGTTCAACCATGTCCCTTTGTCCGGCCACTTCTCGTTCTTTTTCCAAGTTCATTGACTCGATGGTTGCAGACAGTTGCAAGACCATTTGTTGAAGGTCTTCTATTTGTTTTTTGAAATGTTCTTCTCTTGAAGATTCTCCGGTTGTATACACAGTCTGAACTGGTACTTCTTCATCACCGCTAGCATAACCCTTCGATATTTGCTCATCCACAAAAGTTGGGGTGTCGTCCTGTCTTGAATTCTTAAAATCTTCTTCGGGTATTGGTTGCTTCTCTAGATTTCTCAACTTCTGCCTAGCCCGTTCTTTCCTCCTTGTGTCCACACCTGGTTGGGAGACTATGTCTTGGAGTTCTTCTATAGTGTTCGGCAGGTCATCATTTGTTTCTCTCCTCGTTTTTTTGTAGGGATTTTCAGTTATTTGTACCATATAACAACTGTGAGTAAGGGTGTCACTATCAGCTGTAGACCCTGTACCCTCCAATCGATCATCGGATTTGACTAACACTGTTAGAACCTGCCTTTTGGATAGATTAATCCGTTTGATTTCCAACTTACTTGACTTTTCTTTCCGTCGTACCTCAGGATTTGTTTCAATTTCGAGATTTCCATCCCACTTCATTTTAACACTCCGGGTTTCAGACCTTGTCTTCGGATGACGAGAAATGCGTTTGAATACGGACGGACGCGATGTGCCGCTACCGATCCTGTCCCAAACAGAAGTCCGGGCATATTTCTTTCTTCTTAACATAGGCTTTTCCTCGTCTGTTCTCCTCAGAATATCGTATCGATTATTCGTCGATATATTCACAGAATAGTCAGGTTCCATTATTTCTAGCTCGTCGCTTGTCAGACTGAAACGACTCCCATCGATCAAAACTGATTTCCCACTTCGGGAAACTTTCATCCTCTTAGGATATGGCCTAAAAGGATTTCCGTTAAGTGGGGAGGACGAGATAACTCTACATTCCATTGGGATGAGAGAACTGCTAAAAACAGGCGAAGATGTTAAGTTGACACCCAATTTTTGCGCTTTCATTCTCAGTTTAATTGCACATACCAACACGCGAGCTGGAATTGTGAAGCAATCATTCATCGAAATGTTTTCGGTCATGCGTACTCCAGTAAGACGGTAGACGTCTCTACTAGAGAGAATCACCATCTCATAATCATTAATTTTATTCAGGATGAGCGACATTTGTTTGTCGTTAAGTGCCTTCGGGTTCCCTCCAACCCTTTTATGAGCCTTGAAATTTCCCAATAATGACTTTTGGGGTCGTACATGACACTTAACTAGTTTGCTTGGTGAACCAGGCATGCAAGGACTCTTTGGTGACTGATTGGACGATGATTCGGCTTCTTTCACCTTTGGCTTGTGTATCTTGTTCCTTTTCTTCTTCGAAATTTTGGCATGTGCTTCAGGAATTTCAGCAATTGCAAACTCCGGTTGCATCCTTTCCAATCGTTCCTTTTCTGAAGCGACCACGATGTTGCCCACCGGACTAAGAGTTGAGGGCTTGATGGGTACTTCAATCTCATAACCCGTCACGAGGCCGTGTTCAAAAGAATACTTGAACAAGGCTGGCTCAAAGGAGCCAAAAGAGACGGGAGCCGTAAATATCACCTTCATGCTAGTTTCCATCGCAAATTTTCGTTCCTGTACAACGTGGAAGGTTTTATGTTAGATTAATGACACGAGACATGACTACGAGGATGAGAGGTCCCACCGGGCGTGCCATTCTGTTTAACGTGGGTTTTTTTGTTCTCTTTGTGTTTATATATTTTTGGTGTTGCGAAGACCTCTCAAGAATTCATAATGGAATTCCGCACCTTACAACTTCTTATAGAAGAATGCCTCATTGTGTCATACTCATGTCATTCATTTGTACAGGAAATTAAATAAGTGTGAATAACTAGCCAGAAAGTAAATAAGTGCAACATTTTCTTTCATTTCATTAAATTGAAGGAATAAATATGAAATACAAGAGTTGACATATTTATACATTGCAAAAATGGAAAATACATAAGCATCCTTTTTGCGAACTATAAACCAAAATTGTTGTTATATTAACAATTTCAGATATATTTTTATTAATAGGATTCTTATATTTCGATATATTAGGGACGGGGATTTATCGAATCGTGCTTTTGATCGATTCGATAATGATCTCCCTTTTTTTTATTTATTGTGATATATTGTCACAATATTTGTGATATATTGTCACAATATTGGTCAGTTTAGCCTCGTAACCTAGGAGGGTTTTGTATATGTTTAGGTTCTTCAACTTTATGATGAATACACCGTGTTAATTTATCAACGATAATTCTGATATTAAAATATCGTAAAAACGGTTAGTTTAGCCTCATAACCTAGGAGGTATTTATGAGTGATATTTTGTGTGGACGATTATTCTTTGATCGATATTATAATGTTTTGGTTAGTTTAGCCTCGTAACCCGGAGGGTTTTGTGTATGTATTATTTGACTTATTTGGACGATTATCCTTTTGATCGATATCGTCACATCTTGGTCAGTTTAGCCTCGTAACCTAGGAGGGTTTTTATATGTATGTATTTGTTATATTGTCGATGATTCTTATATTTGAATATCATCGAATAGTTAGTTTAAACTCATAACTAGGAGAATATTTTATTTATATAATTTGTTATGTGTGTTGGACAGTTTAACCTCGTGACCCGGAGGGTTTTGTGTATGTATTATTTGACTTATTTGGACGATTATCCTTTTGATCGATATCGTCACATCTTGGTCAGTGTAGCCTCGTAACCTAGGAGGGTTTTTATATGTATGTATTTGTTATATTGTCGATGATTCTTATATTTGAATATCATCGAATAGTTAGTTTAAACTCATAACTAGGAGAATATTTTATATATATAATTTGTTATGTGTGTTGGACAGTTTAACCTCGTGACCCGGAGGGTTTGTATATATGTTTTGTATTTGGGTTTGTTCATTTGTTTGTTAAATGAAGACTCCATCGCCTGTAAGAGAGAGGGAACCCAAGATCATGCTTGGCGTGCATCCTCGCCTACGACTAAGGTAGTCCGTATTTTAGTTTTGACTACTCCAACAATAAGAGAGAGGGAACCCAAGATCATGCTTGGCGTGCATCCTCTCTTACTATTAGAGCAGTCAATATTTATATTTTGTGTTTGTTTTCAATTTTTAGGTTGGTTGACATATTTTCCAAATTTAAAGGGTTTATTTTATAATTGATCCAATTTGAGATGTGATTTTGTAATTTTGCCCATTTCGGGGACTATTTGTATCAATATGTTTATCAACGGTGCAACTTATATGCCATTGCAATTAATTCACCGTTAGGGTGGGTTTGTGACTTACCTCAATTGGAGATACCATTCGTGATTTGTTTAAGACTATTGCGTAACCCCGGAATTCCCTTATTTATTCCTTTCATAGGGGTTAATATGCAAATTTATCTTTATATTGTATATGCATGGGAACGTTACTGCTATGTACGTGGTTACATATGGAGGGTGAGAATATTTCTCTTCATTGGTCTGGTTTCTTTACATCTCATGTGGATGGATTTAAGGGAATCAAATTATAAAACATATATTGTTGGCTACATGGATATAATCCAACAGTAGCGATCAGAACCAGATATATGCTTTTGTCGATTATATTGGGGGACATTTTGACGTAGGATTCATGAGTTCTATATACCTGGCCGTATCTTTGCGTCTATGAACTTATCGTCATGTAGATGGGTGACCTTTAATTCGGTATTTCTAGCCTTGTATTTGTAGTCTTGTGAACATTAGTTCGCATTGGGATTTCCTATCGATCAAGAATCCAACTTACGTATTTACGAACATGTTTTTTTTTGTCATGATTGTCTGGATGTGTATATCACCGACTAGGGGATGTTCTCTCTTTTGACGTTTACAAACGGTTTATCTCCAATTCCACCATCAAACTAATCTAGATAGATCCTGGAATGTTAAGTGCACTTGTTTGATCCATTTTACTTTTGTTTAGAATACAGATCATTTGTGACTTATTGGCGTGAATTGATTCGAACTCCCTTTGATGATAGTATTCTTTTTATTTTATTGCTCAAAAATAGTCTTGTTTGAAGTTTCAATCTTTGCGGATTGCGAGTGCATACTTTCAAAATATACTTCACGTAGACTTTCAAAATTGGCTAATTTTGTTAATTCTCATAGACTTCCAAGTAGATTTCGCACATACTCCACATGGATCAGAATTGATTTGGATATTACTCATTTAGTCATGAGGATAAGAGAGATGTGGTGCACCGTTTAGATAACATTTCCCTTTAGTTATATATATATTTTTATTGTGTTTGGTTTCATAACTTTGGATTGGATTCGCTGAAATTAACAAGATCGTGATAAGATTTTGACAGCATTTTGATATAAGCTTTTATATCTTTCAGAATTTTTATAACCATCCGAATATCAATTATATGATATCATGATAATACATGTTTAATTTCTGCGACAAATTCGGCAGCCTTCCGGCGTTCCTTTTTTTTTATATGTAAGAATATAATAAATCAATCCGGGTACAATTCCTCAAAAGGAAAGTGGCCGAAATGACATCTTTTTTCCCAAGCCAAACGGGTACGATTCCCCAAGGGAGGTGGCCGTTTGGCTAACGGGTGACCGTCCGGGTTCGATTCCTTAAAAGGAGGAGGCCGGAACGGTCGTTAAGTACACGGATGGGTACGGATCCCCAAGGGTGTGGCCACCCGTGCACATTTAGTTTAATTATTATTATTATTACAGAAAATATTCGCCGGAATTTGCACTTGCCGGTGTCATTATGTTGATGAAGCCGGAGTTGTTGTTGTTGGGATTGATGGAGCCGGAGTTGTTGCTGCACCTTTTTCACGAGAGCCGTCTAAGTCTCTACACCAACGACAAAGAGATAGACTTCTCTTCCTCACGTCACCCTCTCTTCTTTTCTTCCCTCCGTTTTCTTCTCTGGCTACTCTTCTTTTTTTCACGATTCTCTCTCCCTTTTTTTTTGGGTCTATTTTCTCTTCTCTCTTTTTTTCTTTTCTTTTCTCTCCTCCCCTCTTTTATCTCTTGTCTTTTTTTTTCTCTTATACGTGTGTTTTCTATCCAATAATAATATAAAAACTCATCCAATATTTATAGCATGAGAAGTGTTGTGGGACGTGAGTGATTATTTGGTGGTGATGGGGTTGGTTTTGGTGATCATGGGGTAGGTGGATGGGATCATGTATTGGAAGTTAAGATGGAGGTAGTTTTGCATGCATAAACGTGTATGCATGACCTTGATTTTTTTCTTTTTTTTTTCTTCTTGAAAACAAGATAGTAAATTCATTACGCATATGCTTAAAATCAATTAATTTATTTTATTTATTTAGTGGCAATATTTCATTTTTGCCCCTACACTTTGTGATATTCCTCATCCCTCCATGTTTTGACTATTTCCATGTCCAATTTAATAAACCTGGATCAAGAGATAAATAATTCTTTAATTTTCATTTCGATTTAATTTGCTTAGTATTCGTCTCGATAGAGTTCCCAATTGCCTATGTTTCCACTAAGTTGGGATGATAATTGGTCGACAGACATTGAAACTTTTATTTTGATTTGGGATTTTTTTTTTGTCAACAATGTTTTAATTTATAAGTTTGATTAATCCTCACCTACCTCTCATGCCACTCACTTTGAATGAGACATGAAGGGGAAATGTAGTTAGATTAATATTACCACATTGGTGGTCTTAGATAGTTAATTATCTTTAATTAAGTTCCTACAACTACCACTTGGACCAGATATTGTTGGGTAGGTAATGCATGTACACATTTTCTTCCATGGTTGAAAAGGTCAACCTTATCCACTAATTAATTAAATATGGCATTATTACTTTTCTTTTTTTATAATTAAGAGGGTTGGCCGAGCGAGCCAACCCTATGGGGTTCACAAATTATGTCGGCCATATGTCTTGATAGCCATACAGCACCCACCAACAAGGGCGGGCGTGACATATTTAGCCAACTGATTTTTTTTTTTACTTACTTGTGTACCTCGTAATAATTCACATACTTCATACTCCCAAGTCTCCAAGTTGTGGGTGTATATAGTTAAATAATAATAATAAAATTATAATCAAGTTCTCTACCTAAATATCACAGACTAGCTATTTTCTTAAGGGTAAATGAGAACACTGGACTCAAAGCACTCTTTTATAATTTAGCATTTGAGATTACTCATGATACTCTACCTCAGATTGCCAAAAATTGGTATGAGAAGTTGACAAATTCCTCCTAATAATTGGTTACCAAGTAAGATGTGAGACAGGGAGTTGGGATATAAGAGATTAACGATCTGTGATTTGAATCTTGAAAACCGAAGGATTGGAAATTTGGAACCGAACAGTACCATGTGAGTGAAAACACAAACAAAACAAGTTGGGATCAATCTTCGCAACATGACAAATCGTCCACGTAGAAAACAAGCATGGTGGTTATACCGAAAAGAGAAAAGTGATCATACTAGTAGTTAATTAATTAGTGGTTATTAGCGGTTTTTTATGACTACGTATTTCGAAATTCCATTACTTTTCTGTAACCCTGGCAAAACACAACTAATTTAATAGTATAAAATCTGTAATAGTTCTATTTGATACACTAATTTAATGTTAGTTATTAACAAAATATATGCAAATCCAAGATGCAAATTGATATTTGTCTTTTTTTGACCACCGATATATTTGATTCTAATAATGTTATTTACGTGCAGTTAAACACATGGTGCGATAAAAAAATATATTATAGTATCCGGTACAGAATTGAGTAATCATAATTTAATATCTACCAAAAGGGAGCGGCGGTTAGTTAGTTAGTTACTCTTCTTTGCATCCACACGGTCATAATTCGTGTGCTCTTGTTTTGACGATTGTTTTTCATTTAATTCGTGATTTAATATGCTTGGATCTAGAAAATATAACAAGATACTTAATTTAATTAATTTATTTTACTTATTTTCATTTATTTTAATTTCCAGAAATTAATTCTAATTATATAAAAATATATACATATCAATAACATATTATATAACTAATATAAAAAACTGATTTTTAATAATTTCTTTTAAAAAAATCAAAAAAATAAATAATTTTGGACCAACCTGGGTTGCGACCTGGATCGGGTCGCCGACCCAAGTCGCGCCCTGACCTGGGTGCGCCCCCGGCTAAGGGGTGTGGGGTGGGGTCCTCCCCCGACCCGACCCCCTTTGAGCACCCGTTAATGGTGCTCAAATTAGTAGGGCAACTGTTTTAAGTTTTTTTAAGGAATAAAATATCATATTTTTTAAAAGGTTTGAGTTATATATATATATATATATATATACAGGAATTCTCAAGTGAGTTCAGGGCTTAATCAAACTAAATTAAGCCCCCACAATATCCACCACTCATTTCAAAATGTAAGGTAGATTAAGAAAAAAACGGTTATGCTAATGAATGGTGAGATTAACTGTAAATAAGATCCAACGGTGAGATTGTAGAGGGCTTAAACTAAATTTGACGAGCCATGTGCTTACTAGAGCTTGATCATATATATATATATATATATATATATATATATATGATTGATTTTTCGAAGGACCTTATAGTTCTAATATTTCCAGATATTTTTGGAATTCTCTTCGATCTTGATCCAATCAATTGATGATTTTTTGTAGTCGTTATCATCAATATCTTGAGAAGGTTTATCTCTTTTTTTTTAGACGTGAAGTCTTCATAGTTGGCATTATAAAGACAGATGCTAATGATGTCTAGTTTCTAAATTGGAAATTTGCATCTATATTTAACACGAATATGGGTATGTAACTACTTGCTCTTGGATATTTGACATCTATAATACACCCTCTGAAGTTCGAGTATTCTCCTACAAGAGACATTTTATATTTATTGTTTTTTAGATACTCTCATTAACGTTTTAATTTGCCAAAAAATATATTCTTGACTTTACTTTTGATCTCTAGTTTTTTTTTTGTTTACCGTTACTCATATATTAGGATACCAATTAATACTTGAAAGTTGAAGTTACAATCTCATTATTCGAGACCACCAATAGCACCATCGTCACCGGCCGTAATTTTTTTAAATAATAAACATTTAATTAAAATTTCGAAAAATAAGAAGAAAAAATATATTTAAAACTACCACGATCGCGGGTCGAACCCGCGATCCGCGCGACCACGGTTTGGACCCGCGATCGTGGTAGTTTTAAATTTTTTCTTTCTTTCTTATTTTTCGAAATTTTAATTAAATGTTTATTATTTAAAAAAATTACGGGTCACCGGTTCATTTCATTAATTTTTTCATAATATTTTTCATTAACAAAGAAGTGAGCGAAAATGACAAGTAGATTTGAGGTACTGAAGAAATTAGTTTGAGGTAAAATAATAATAATCCGATTATATAGAGTTACTCCCAATCCAAAAAACAACAGCGATCAAATCCAAAAACTTACTTCTTTTTAGGGAAAACCCAAAAACTCAAGAAACAACTTCAAACAAGAACGTTTTGGTAGTTAAAAATAATGCATATGAAGAAAAAACCAACCAAGTTGTAAAAAATATGCATCGTATTCGTATACAATGACTAGTAACACAAGTTCGATATATATTTTCATAACTACTAATGATCAATAGGACGCAATACCTTAATAATTAAAATTAACGAACTAATTTTAAAAAAAAAGACAACGAGAATGGGAAGATGGACTCGTAACGACAGATTCAATAAATGCCACCAACAGTTTGTGGTAACCAAACTCAACTGCGAGTTGTGAGTCTTTTCCTTTCTCCTTCCAAACCAAACCAACACCTTCCTTCTCCTTCTTCTCCTTGTCGATGGGTTCGTGTTGCTCCACGTCATCCCACAGACCCAAGCTGACCAGCAAAGGAGCGCTCCGGCCGGAGTCCTCCCGGAGCCGGAGCCGGAGGAGAAGGAGAACCTCCAGCAACCCCCAGAAACTTCCAGAAGTCGACGGAATCGGGGAGGAAGAGCTCCAAAACCTCCCCAAGAGGAAGTTCTCCAATGGCTTCACCGAAAGGGCCTGCCTTTTCACCCAGCAAGGCCGGAAAGGGACCAACCAGGACGCCATGCTTCTCTGGGAGGTATGCCCGGATGATAGTTGGGGTTTTCAGGGGATTTTGGGATTTGGGTCACAATTGGATTCCGTAAATAAGGGTTTTTTGGGCTCAAGTTTTGGTTTTGGGTTCTTTGTGTTTGCAAGTTTTGGTGGTTGGTATGGTGTGAAATTGTGTTTGGGGTTTTGGGTTGTGATTCAATTGGAGCATGATTTTTTTCTTCTTTTTGAAATATTTGTATTGCTTGGGAAATTTATGGTCTTTTGTTCTCCTTTTGTTACCAGTGGGTTTTGATTTTGGCGTTTATTAAGTTCCGATGGTGTTTGTCGTTGGAGATGATATTTATCCTACCTGTATTGGTTTTGGTTATTAGATGGTTTTGATTTTGGTATCATGTCCATTTGAGGTAAAGGGCTTTTAAGTTTTAACTAAGTTTAGAAGATAAGTTTATCTTTACTTTATCAGATTGAAGTAATTGTCCTTTTAAGTTTTCTTGCATCTATGATATTGACTTTAGGTGTTGATGTTTGACGCTAAGGGTTTATCTGGTTTGATAGAGTTGGATTTGATAATGCTATAAGGTTGCTTCACTGCTTAAGTGCTAATGCTTTGGAAGTAATGCTTGGTTTCTTCTGAAGTATCTAAGTATTAATTGGCTTTGATTATTAATATTTATTTGTGTTCTGTTGATTCACTTTGTGGTCTGATTTAGGAAATAAAGGTTCTGTTTCTTTTCTTTCCAAGAGCCATAAAAATGTTGAGGACTGAGGCTATCCTCAATTTTCTCGTTTCATGATTGTGTTTCTAAATCGGCTAGTCAATTCCTCAAGATTCGTTTTTTTATGTTCGCTTTTATTTGATATTGATGCTCATCGACCAACTAATACTATTTATATTTCTTATTGGTTTATCAATTCAATTCGAGTATTTTTATAAGATATCCTATCAGTTTGTATTTTGGTAGCATGTATTTTAATTTTTGATGTCCTATCAGTATGCAGAGTGTATTAGCTTAAATAATCCAGAGTGGCAGTTCCAGTGAGAAGAGATTACTATATCAGATGAGTGTATGTATCATGTTTTATGATGAATTTTATAAAATTGACCTCCAATTGCACTTCTGTTGCATAGGTATTTCAACAAATCAATCAAAGTGTGTCTACTTCCGTTGTTTTTATTTTGTTTTCTGTGATTATTTATTCCACGTTTGCTTGCTTGATTATTTGCATTAGATATGGCTAACAGTAAAGGTACAAGATGGAGCGTAATATCGTCATTTGCTGTATCCTCTTTTTTGAACGAGCAATTAGAGCTGAAATTGTTATACTACACTATATTTTTTTTGGAAATTTGAATAATCATCAATTTGTTGACAATTCTGAAGTAACCTATGTAAAATACAAACATTGGTATTCTTTCAATATCTTCTCCCTGAAAAATAAACATGAATTGCTAATATTGCTGAATTACCTCTTAAATACTGGATTTTATAGGACTTTGGTTCTAGAGAAGATACCATCTTCTGTGGAGTTTTTGATGGTCATGGCCCATACGGCCACATGGTTGCGAAGAAAGTGAGAGACTCCCTTCCTCTAAAGCTATGCAACCAATGGAAGGCTCTCACTCATGGTGGCGATGTTGCTTTACAAAATGGAAGTTCAGGAGGAAGTATGAACACTGAGAAAGCCACCTCAATGAACATAGATGAAGAATGGGTTGAAACCCTTGAAGGGGGTGAGGAAAAATTCCCAGAAATATATTTAGTACTCAGACAAGCTCTGCTTAAGGCTTCTAAATTGATGGATAAAGAACTAAAACTTCACGCGACAATTGACTGTTTATGCAGTGGGACCACAGCTGTTACCTTAGTGAAGAAAGTAAGTTTTTCTTCATATTATTTTTGCTTTACTTATTTCATGTTTTATAAGTTGTTTTTAAGAATTTTGAACTCTGCATATGCACTTCAGAAAATGTTTTCATTAAAATGGACCATTGACTCGGTATTCATAGCGCTGCAAACTGAGTAAGCACAATTGACTTCCGAGTCAATCGGTGGTTCTTGAACATTGGATTTGCGTTTTCATCAATTCGCAGGCTGTTATAGAATGCGCAACTTGCACTTCTCCAGGGACAGGATCTTGTGATTGGAAATGTTGGAGATTCTAGAGCAGTGTTGGCCACGAGAGATGCAAAGAACTACTTGCAGGCTGTCCAATTGACCACCGATTTGAAGCCAAACCTTCCAAGTATGCTCTATTTTTGGTTTCCAGCTCAATGACACTTTGTTTACCACATCTAAGTGATCATTTCAACACTGTTCCTTTAATCCGAAGTTAAAATCGTGCTTCATTTGCTTGTTAATGGCAATTTTGATGTTTTGAGGCATCTAGCTCCTAATCAATTGGGTTCAAGTACAATCACATGATATATTAAAGATCTAGTGACTCCATCATTATTTTTTGACGGTTCTGATATATTATATTAATCATGATGCATCTAGTCAATCTATGTTTGAGTCCATCTAGCATTTTGAAATGAATAGAATATATAAGATTTATTATCTGCTTACTATGTTCTTATAAAGTTCTTTCAGAATCCCAACATCTTATGGTGCATTAGTAATTTTCAACACCTGGAAATAAAACATTTGACACCACAAAATTGAATGCTTCCTTTCTTCAAGCCTTTTTGCCCTTGAATGGTTATGGTGTTTTTATGGACTCACTGCAGGAGAAGCTGCTAGAATCCAACAGTGCAAGGGAAGGGTGTTCGCGCTGCAAGATGAGCCTGAGGTTTCGCGTGTATGGTTGCCCAACAGTGATTCCCCAGGTCTTGCAATGGCTAGAGCTTTTGGTGACTTCTGCCTGAAAGACTATGGTTTGATATCTGTACCAGATATCACGTATCGCCATCTTACCGATGGAGATGAATTCATAGTGCTTGCTACTGATGGGGTATCATTTTTTCCCTATATGTTGTGTTGCTACGAGCTCTTGGTGCGACATGTTTTTTTTGTGCTTATAATTCTTTAAGATTGGTGTCCCTTCATGCTATCAGTTGTTGGTTTCCCTATATGTTGTGTTGCTACGAGCTCTTGGTGCGGACATGTTTTTTTTGTGCTTATAATTCTTTAAGATTGGTGTCCCTTCATGCTATCAGTTGTTGGTCCCTTCATGCTATCAGTAAGAAAAATTAGCTGATTTATCTATCAGTAATGATGGGAAATTTTAGAGACCATGATAGCCTTGTACATATATTGCAGTAAGGCTTTCGAAAGGTTGGTAGTAGCGTCAAATGAGTTGTCACCCTAAACCTGAGTTTTCTAAACCCATTCCAAGGATGTCAAATATTTGTTTTTCTTACTTTCTTCTTCTTCTTCTCACCACGTTCATATTGCTGCTTGTAGGTTTGGGATGTTTTCTCAAACAAAGAAGTTGTTGATATCATAGCTTCTGCCCCGAGTCGTGGGACTGCTGCCAGAGCTCTTGTTGATTGCGCAGTTCGAGCATGGCGACTCAAATTTCCAACCTCGAAAATAGATGACTGCGCTGTTGTGTGCCTATTCTTAAACCCTCTATCATCAACACAACACGAAAACAATGGAACCATCACCGAGAAATCATGTGAGGAGCCCCTCGAGACATCTCCCTTGGCTTCAACCAAAGAGCGTCAATCGATGCCCAAGTGTTCACCACCCCATAACTCCCCATTGGAGAATTCCCATAGTCCCGAAATCGATGATGAAATTGTACCTATACCTGATACCAACGACGTTAAGTTACAAATGAGATCAAATTCAACTAGGAGCCTTGCTGATTGCATATCGACCGGCGAAGAGGAAGAATGGTCTGCTCTTGAAGGTGTTACCAGGGTGAACTCTTTGCTTAATCTACCCAGATTTTTATCTGGTGACAAAAGATCGGCTAGCCGGAGGAAGTGGTTATAGAGCCACATTTTCTTGTGGCTACATGGTTAGAAAAAGGAATTTGAGATGAACCATCATTCATAGTCTCATAGCTTCAACATGGCAGACTCCTTTCCCTGAATTTATATCGTTACATGAAACTTGAGAAATTAGTAGATTTCCCCTCCTCTTTTTTTCAGGTTGTCTTTTGCTTACAATGCACAGCCCTGACCAGGTAAAGAGGGGGTCTTGCTTGTGGAGAGAAAAAAAATGCTTCTCTGGATTCTGAGGTTGTAATTACTGATATTTTTTTGTTGTAAGCAAAGATATACATGTGGATTATGTTCCTCTTGTTTTCCTTTCTTTTCTTTTGTGTGTGAAACCGTCGAAGTATGTCAGTTATTGACATGCTTATCTAATCACATCCATCTCGAGTTGTTGCATGGCAAATGATGACCAAACCAAGAAAAAACACGTTCACAGAAGACAGACATCTATTAATCTCCTGCGGTTTCCTTTCTTCTCTTGTTGAAAGAATTATTGTTTTGGGTGTTTTTTTTTTTGAACCGTAAGGAATTAGTGAGCTACAAATGGTGTTTATTGACGAGTTTAAATCAATCTTGAATTCTTTTTGTAACAAGGAATTACAAGATGATGATCAGGAACAAGGAGAATTACAGACCATAACAATATCAGGTCTGGAGCTTAATTTGGTAAATGCATGGTAATCAAATTAAAATGCACCGATTGGTCAAATTGTGATGAGATTGCTCAAGGAATATAGAATCGAAATGGCTATATTTGTGGATCTCCTTAAAACATTCTGAGATCTAGTGCTTATACGTTTGAAGTACCATTTTCCTCCTGTAACTTAAATCTGAAGATCATTACCTTAAGAAATGTGGTGGTTAAGTGGGATATGAAGCAAACATGGTATAGATTATATCATTCAGAACTACCAATGTAACACTCCCAAGTTGAGTTCCACATTGCTTAGCATGAGAATGTTGGGGTGAGATATAATGACATGAACCCACTACCATAACACTTACCAACTTAAGTTTTGTGACAATAGGTGAGTGTTGTGGGCCAGTGGGTGGCGGACCGAGACCCGGGTTCGATGCGGACTCGGGGACGGAACGTTACAACCAAGATACACGACAGAAGGTAACATCAAAAAAATGACACTGAGTGGTATAGCTTAAGCACTGTTTGGGTCCACATTAGCCCAAACAATGTGTTTAAGAAAGATACGTCTTTGATGCACAGATGGTAGAACATCCACGTCTTCTTTTTGTTTCTTCCATTTCCTTTCTTTTCAAGGTATGTTTCTTGTGAACAAACTAGAAGACAAAAAAGATGGCCTCATTCCAAATGAAAGATTATTCACTTGTAATGTGCAAGTGGTCTACAGAATGATCTCGGTTACTCACAGTTTCTGCTTTCTAATTTAAGATTGCAATGGAATGATGGATAAGATATAGAAGTGCAAATTTCTCTTGCCACATTGATTAGTTACCTTCTTCTTAATTTCTCTTCTGGCCATAGCAACTGCAATTATAAGAATCTGCTGCATTGATTAGTACCTTCGGTCTGTTCTGAAGAAGATTTCATATTCCACGACTTACAACTTATAAGTTTCCAGGATATCATTCTGAATTGGAACCTGAATCACAGCGAAACTATTCTTAGCTGCTACTTACAAGATGGATGTACATAGTTTTGATTGAGCATGCCTTATGGATATTACCATGAAGTATCTGCCTTGGTATTCATAGCAAGCGCACAAATGTAGTGAGAAATAGTCTTTATATGAACCCTGAAGCTTTTGGCAAAGGAAACACAACACTGAATAAATTGTCCTGATAATTTGCCACCCGGAAAACGTTCAACCAATTATAGAAGTGGCTAATACCATCTGTTAGGGAATAAAATCAATCTCAAATACGCAACGGAATCGAAATAACAAATCCAATGGACGGAATAAATAACAAATTGCAAATCCAAACACCAAACCACACAAAACACGCAAGATTTTAAGGTAGAAACTCAATGCGGGAAAAAACCACGGGCGACACAACTCCAATCTACTATAGAGAAAACGTATTACAAAGAGAGACTTACAAGACACACGAACAACCGACGAGAATACCCGGTTAAATTTGCTCATACCGAATCAACAAGGATACTCTCTCTCTCTTCTCTCAAGAATGCAAATGTAGACAATAGAAGTTAATCTAATTGTTCTAAGACAAAGGGGAACAAAATTATCTTTATATAGTAGGCCAAAACAAGTATTAATTGCACCAAAATCGTGTGGAGAAAAGTACAAAACGTGAGCAAAATTGGGTCCAACGGTCGACCGAACTTCAAACTGTATCGCAATTCAGGACTTCTTCGGTCGACCGAAGCCTAAGTTCCAGTCGATCGAAAAACAACAAGCGCTTTCCTGATTGCTCGAGTGCATATTCGGTTGACCAAATCACTTAAGTTCCGGTCGACCGAAAACCGACAGACACTTTGGGTCAGCTTCCTTGTGTGTGTTCGGTCGACCGAACGGGTCCTATCGGTCGACCGAAAAACGACAGACACTTTGGCTGGACAAATTTGAACACACATCTGGTCGACCGAACTCTTTCCGGTCGACCGAATGTCTGTTTTATCCCACAAATACTTTAATCACATATTCAAGGTAAACTACAACACCATCATATATGGATAAGCAAACAACTGAAACTTTGACAATCACCTGATTCGTTAAGCTGATACCCGCAGTTGTCCATGCACGAACATAGTTCGGTTTCAAAGCAAGTGCCTAAAGTAGAACCTAACGGCAAAATAATTACATGTTGCCAAAATAAAAGATCACCGAGAACCCAAAATAAGGGCTGAATGCTGTCGAGCCAAGCAACATTACCTCTTGGACATCCTTGGCACATCACGGACATCCTTGTTAGCACATCATTTAGATTAAGAAGCAAAAGCAAATGAATAAGAGTCTAAATGCATGGAAACAAAACCATAGAAAGTTATGAGATGTCAGAAGAACCCCCTTTTGCATTTGCTCAGAAATCCTTCTGGAACATATCCAGGATAAAGTTGAAAAATTGTGGACTTGTGATTAAATACCATTCTATCAATCAGACCTATGTACATCAGTACATGTGCGTTGCCAACAGAGTTGTTAAGATCACCCTACGACCATTGCTTCATGGATGTTGTGATCATGAAATTGCCATCCATCCTTGCAGCCTATCTCACATCCGTTGAGACAGATACTTGCCCATGGCCTTGCATCGGCGAGCTCCTGGAATTCCACCGTGCATCTATTCATGAAAGAAGTCCGACCAACACCTAGCCATCGTAGATTTTGCAAAGAAGGCCCCTTTATTAGTTGGTATGATTTGGGAGATAGTCCACTGCAACGATAAAGATCGAGCTTCCGAAGAGATGGCCTTCTGCCATCATGCTCACTCATTGTACTCAGCGCCTCCAATGCAGCGTCAGTGATGTATAAAAAAAGATCTCAGACAGACTTCTCTCAGCTCTTTACAAACTTCTGCAATCGTGAACACGGCCCGATCAGTTATTCCAGGCATGAAGCCTAAATCAATGGAAGATAATGTTTCTCTCATAATGCCGTCGCCAAGAAACAATGATGAAATTCCTCTGTCGTTCACTCGCTTGCAGCCACGGATTCTAAGACGAGCAATGGGTGATTTGCTATTGCCAAGTGCTGATAATCCTTTGTCAGTAATGTCGGCACCACTGAGGTCTAATGAAGTCAAGTTGCAAAGTTTAGAAATGGAAACCAGCCCTTCATCTCCGATGCTTTTGCAGGACGACAAGTCCAATACCTGCAAGCTTTCACACGAGGAGAGACTGGCTGCAGTTTCAGAGGTTAACAGACCGCAAGAGATCAGTTTGAGATCTACCAGCAAACGATGCGTGTTCAAGATACCATGAAAAGCCAAGTCTGACAAGAAAGATGCATTCACAATCTCAAGCTTTCTCGTGTTTTTGCAAGAATGCAAAACTGAAACATATCCAGCATCTGTCACCCTTGAGAATCCAGAAAATCTGATAGATTGGAGGCTTCTGCATCTTTCAGCTAGCAGAAACATGCCCATGTCGTTGGTCCTTGTGAAAGAGGTTCCTCGATACTCTCGGCTGCGAGTTAGAGAGAGGGAAGTCAAATGATTGAGAGATCCCAAAAGCTCAAGCCCAATGTTGGTCAGATCATGATATGCCGCAGGTTCATCTAAAGGTCGGTCCTCAAGGCACAGTTCGGTAAGTAGATGGAGATTGGTGACAATTATGCTGACAAGATCATCTGTGATGTTGCTCAAGACAAGAGATAATGAGCGTAACTGGAAGTCCACCGGTCCAATATAGCAAGGGAAATCAGTATTCATGGCTGATGTGCTTGAAGCTCGACTACTACCTACTTCAAGTATAAAGGATTTAGCCTCGCGCTCAGACACAGGCTGCAAAAGCAGATCTTTCATAGACTTAGGCACCGAACGAACTATGCCAACTTGTTGTGTATAAAAATCTACATCTGGAAATTTCATCCAAAAAGTCTGCCAAAAAAGAAAGACACTCACCTGTTAGTGGTGTTAAAAGGTAAATGATCTTCAATTTAAATACATACTGTTATACCTCTACAAAGAGAAGAAATTCTAAGTATTTGAATTTCACCTCCAAGTGTGTCCGGTCTTTAAGAAATTTGGTTATGTTTCTTTTCCAACCACGTGATGATACAAAACTGTGGCCGTAAACACCTTCCATCTTGAAGACCCTGAAGGGGAACAAATTCCATAAATTACTTTCAGAAAGTTACAAAGGCAAAAGCATCATCATCCCTGTCATAGAATTTCTGAAGCAAAAAAAAGCAGTTTTTTAGAATCCAGTGAAGATCTTACAAAAAAACTTAAACAAAACGATCACAATTCGCAATACTGTAACATTCATTGCATTTAAGACTACAAAAAATCCATTGCACTAAATAATATAACCATATGTTTGAGTTGTGTCTGTTTAATACCTCAAGTTAGAACATACTTCATTTAGTACAGTAAAAATCCAAGGTGAGAAATGACGACATTTTAACAGCACAAGCTCCTCAAGCTGAACTTTGGAAAAAGTCCTGACTGAAGAATCATCCAGCTGACGACAATCAATGGTGAGGCTCTTAATGACTGTATTTTCTCCAAGAATTCTCCGCAGGATACGAGAGTCTGGAGTAAAACCCTACACCACCACACACATTAGGGGGGAAACTATGTCTTTTAACACAATTTAATAGGTACAGCAGTGATATAGCAAACAATAACAAAAAACCACTTTGCGGAGCGGTAATGATAAGAAAAACTTTTACTTGTTCAACTCTTTCAGTTTTGTACAATTATTAGCTTGCACATTTTTATCTCTTCTCGCAGCTAACCTAAATAAGAATCTTAACCCTTTCCTAATACTTTCTTAGTTCAAATAGATGTGCTTTACTTCTCAAAGAGCATCCACATGCAAGTCAACTTTGTAGAAAATCGAAACAACGTGTATAACCTGGAGAGTAAATGAGAAAGGAAACCCAAACCTCTCACTTGAATTTCGCATATCTAACCACTTGGCGACAACCAAAAACATTAAGATTGTATGTGAACAAAATATATCCTTAAAAGGGTCGAAATCCTCTCCTCCAAAAAAAGGTGGAACGAAAAGCGAAAACTGGAACGACCCATTTCAGGAAATGGGGGGAAAAGATTTAGGAAGGGTAAAAGACGGGATTTTGATAGGTTACAGAGAGGTCGAGGGTGATGATGGAGGAGAGGGCTTGGGAGACAAGCGAGTCCAGGGTTCTGCAAACGGGAGCGACGCAACATAGGGATTCCAAGTCCAGCTTCAGCAGTATCTCCAACGTCAAGCTGTGGGGAAGTCTCTCTATCATATTCACGTTCGGATCTTCGATCTTCGACAGGGAGATTGGAGATCAGATGCGATCTTTCCTGTGAATCGGTGTTAGAAAATTTACAAATTAAACCTCGTAAAATCTAAATATCCTTAATTGTAAAAACAAAAAATCTCATGAAAAATCAAATTGTCTCACACTTTCCGTTTTTTAACTTTCACTCTCTCTTTGTTTTTCTCATTTCTCCATCTCCATTCTTTCACACTCACTCACTCTCATCCCTACTTCCTCTATCTCTCTTGAATCTATTTTTCCCTCTCTCTTGAATCTTTTTCTCTCTCTCTGGACAATCTGGACAGAAGTCTGGACAAGTCTGGACGAAGTTTCTAGACAAATATGGACGAGATCTGAACAATTCTGGACGAAGTCAGGATAGATATCTAAACGAATTGTCCAGAATTCGTCCAGACTTAGTCTAGAATTGTCCAGATTTGTTCAGACTTAGTCTAGAATTGTCCAGATTTGTCCAGACTTTCTCCAGAATTCGTCCAGATTGTCCAGACTTCGTCCAGAAACTTCGTCTAGATTTGTCCAGACTTATGTTCAGATTTGTCCAGAGAGAGAAAGAAAGATTCAAAAGAGAGAGAAAGAGATATTCCAAGAGAGATAGAGAATGATGGATGAGAGTGAGAGTGAAAGACTGGAGAGAGAGAGAAATGAGAGAGAGAGAAAAGAGTGAAAGTTAAAGAGTGGAGAGTGTTAGACAAATTGATTTTTCATGAGATTTTTTGTTTTTACAATTAATGACATTTGGATTTTACGAAGTTTAATTTGCAAATTGTCTAACACCGTTGGACGGTAATGGTGACAGAGTGGGGTCCAATAACGGTAGAGGTGCATATGCACAAATATGATCGACTTGTAGGTGTATATGCGGCAATACCGAAAACCCAGATGCATATCGTCAATTTTGACACTTGAGATGTGTACCGTAGCAAAAAAAACCCTTATGTGTTTGTATTCTGACTGTGTGGAAAATGTAATTATTCCTCTCAAAAAGAAAAAAAGACAGTGAAATTAATAAAATACTTTGTAATATTTGGTAATTTAATAGTTTATAGTTTATACTTCTCTTGAAAATGAAGTCAATGTGAAATCCATCGAGTAAAAGGAAGTTGGGAATGAAAATCTCCACCAGATTACTTCACATAAAATGAGGTACGTTTGTGTCCTTAAAAGGAGCGAAAAAGGAGATAACTGAAAACAGATTTCATTTTTCTTGTTTGGTATAAACTTAAAAAAGGACAAATGAGGGGAAATTGTTCGAAAAATTCAAATAAGAATATGATTTCACCTTTGAAGTGGAGAGAAACGAAGCAAACTATGTTTGTTTTTAAAAGAATTCTGTTCCTGAGTGGTTTGGACCAATTCTACAAATTCATAGTCTGATGAAATCATAGTCATCTCTTCACTTATTGGACCACAAGTAAAACAAACAGGCAAAGTTATAAACTAACATCAAAAGTTCAATGTTGGTATCAATTAACTCAAGGGAATATTCACAACCACACATTGTAAGTAATAATGTATAATGTCGTGCACGAGAAAAAAAATCAATGCGATCCTATTAGGAAAACGTGAAGTATTCTCTTTAATCTACATAAGATACATTTCATCTGTTGATAATTGGTTTGCATATTTGTGCATATTTGTTAAGTACAGAAAAACAGAGAGTATCGGTCGATCGGAACTTAAGTAGTGGTCGACCGAAAATTTCTAGAGAGTGCAATGATTCATCGAAGAAGGAGAATCGGTTGAGCGGGTGTTGGACAACGGTTGACCGACTTCCAGAGCCTTCAGGGTTCAGACCGAAGCGTTGATCGGTTGACCGGAAATTTCCAGAGCCTCCTAGGTTTGGAACGAAGTGCAGTTAGGTCGACCGGTACTGGGCACGCGGTCAACCGGAAACTTCCAGGAGCTTCAAGTCGAGGATCAACATCACGGTTCGGTCAACTGGAACTTAAGTCGCAGTCGACTGGAAACTTCTCTCAGACACTATTCAGAAGTGCGGAACGGTCGACCGGCTCGGGCCGAGCGGTCGACCGAATGGTGGCAGTTATGCACAAAACCGTGCACCGGTTGACTGATGGAGAATTCTGGTCGACCATTGCAGACGGTTTTGCCCACGTTCTGCTTTGTTTTTTATACGATTTTAGCCTACTATAAAAGGAGATTTCGTCGTAATTTTGTATACAACACATTATTATTTCCTTGAGAGTGATTAGGGCTAGAGAAAGATCTAGAGTGCTTTGGGAGTCATATTGCTTCTAAACGTTTGTAATCTCAATTGTTTCTCTTGTTGGAGAAGTAGAAGAATGAAATGAAACTCGCGGGAGACCCCCTAAGGACGTAGTCACATTGTTGAATCTTATAAAACGCGTGTGTCGTGGTTTATTCTAGGTGTGTTGTGTGTTTGCTTATCTTGTGTGTGAATTTCTTGTTGCATTAAGATTGAGAAAGAGTCAGAAATTAAGTTCCGCATTCAATATTCATTTTCATGGTGCGTTTAATCCGTATTCTGTTAGTAGCATTGCTAAATTCCTCTCCCAACATCATCCACATCTATAGTAATAATATGGTTCGGCTAGATTGGTCCCTTGGGGTCTGTTTGTAGATAAGAAAACATTAGAAACGGGTTCTCGTGATTAAAGAGAAAATAATGGATATATTAGAATTTATTTTCCTTTTTATCATGTTTTCTGTTGTTTGTGGATAGGACTGGAAAATAGTCATTTGGCATTTTAATCATTCGGTCCTTCAACACTCATCTTGTCAATCCCCTCCACTACAACAAACTAATAACACATCTTTTAATTATCTTACTATCTTCATAACTCTTTGAATCCTAAGAACTCAACCATCAGCTTCTTCTTCTTTTTGAATCGTACTATACTAATTTAAGCATGTATGATGGGAAAATTCTCTAGTATGTGGATTTTTACCTGTAGACACTAATTATAGAACGATAGTATTTTATTAGATTAGAAGAGCGTCGAAAACAATTTCAACCAGCCACCAAAGATACAAAAATGAACCATAGATTCTCTATTTCTCATATAGTGGAATGTGATATACAAGATTATAAACTCAAATCCTTTTCTGTGATGCAAAATCAACTCATCCTATAATCAGATTTACAAGAAAAAAAGAACTTCGACGACATCAAACCAATCCGTGGGCCTGTCTGGTAAGTATAGCAAAGTTTGTTTCTTCAATTCTTCATGGGCATCTGCTGTGAAAAGGGAGCAACCACCAAACAGCTAAATTACGTCTTTACAATTGCCTTCTCAACACCGATTTGCGAACTACTATACAAGCAAGATTTAAACTTAATGCTGCGATAAATATGCTCCATCTGAACTTCGGAGAGTTGCAACACTTGTCAATTCCCAAAGAAGATTGACAGGAGGTATGTCAACAGCACATCAATCAGTGGCCGCTTGAGGTGATCTCCTGCTGATCTTGGTTCATATTCTTTCGGCGATCAAGCTCTTCTCTGCAATACAATTTCAAAATAATAATTAAAGAATACCTCACTCAGTATAAAAGATTGGCAATGACATGATGATAAGGTTCTTGCTGGAATCAGGGTACCTTGTTCACATCCAAAACGTGTTGTGCTGTCATCATATCAAAAAATCCTAGGAATCCATAACCAAACTAAACTACTCGGAATCAATTTTGACGTAAAAATTGAACGATACAAGGTAAACTACTATCTCATTTTTTTGGAAGACAATCTCGATCGAATGCTCATCTCATGGAATATGATACACAAATCCCCAGCTTCATTTCATGAGGGTAATTCAATACACAAATTCAGAAGCTACAACAATCATTAGAGTATAAATTATAACCCAAAGTACAAACACTTGGTGATCTCATCAAATAAGCACCTTTCTTAACCTCAGGAGCTTAAAAGCGATATACAACTGAATAAACTAAATCCTGAAGAGAAACATCCCTTTATCAAGGTTATGCTTATTAAAAAAAACTGATTACAAGGTTAATCAGTGCAAATTTTAGTCATAAAGTCATCGTGCATTAATATTAGCGATCAACTTAACAAAAAAATCAAAGCCTCCGAAAACCGGAATACTGGATTGGTATCAAAACAAAAGGCTGATAATTGAAGTTGGTAGGGTTAATGTTGCTGGTTGCTACTAACCTGAGACAGTAAATACCTGAGACAGTAAATAATAGAATCATAATGGAGAAGACCGATGACTTTTCGCTTTCGATCGTTTTTAAGTGCACCACGTCTAACCACAGGTAACTGTTTGATTCCTTTTGCTTCCATAAGCTCCTTAGCAGTCGCCAAATCCATATCCGGGAAACATGTCAAAAGGCCACGCTCATTACCTCGATAACGTATTCCTCGAGTGCAAATGGCTGAAACATGACTATTGCTTGCCTGAAATACATTATACATGTTTCAAAAAAATCATAAACAGAAGAATGGAATTGAGGATCCTTTTAGTATCCACTAGTTCAACACTACACCATCTGAAGTTGAGCCTTAATTTTGAGGAGTAGGGATTTGATTGCTTTGAGATACTAAATGATTCATATTTTAACTTTATAGAGAACAAAAAGAGATTTTCGTAGAGACATACATCAGAGCGGGCAGAATTCGCCTTTGGAGTGATGGATGTGCTGTCTGTCACTTTGTTAATTCTCCTACGTATGTCACTAGAAGTTAGCACCCCTACAAGGACATCTTCAGCATCTACAACCAAAACACATGTTTGTTGGCTATCATGCATAATCACGAGGGCTTCTTTTAAAGTAGTTGTTGGAGCAACCTTTGCATAGTTCCTAGACATGGCCTCAGAGACCTGATAGACATCAAACATATTTTCATACATATATCACCGCAAGACGAACAAAAAGAAATTTAAAATCCAGAAACCCGAACCTTCATATCATCTAGGATACTATCATTTAAATCCTCTTCACCGGTATCGTTTTCCATGACTGAAAGCTCTACTCCGTTTGGCCCACTTCCATTTGTCGTCCAGAAAACATCATTCTTGTCTTCAGCGGTGTGTACTGAAGAACCACGGTCAGGTATCACTGAGTCATGCACCTCAATCTCCTTGGACTGATTCGTCACAGATGGAACCCAAATTGCCAAACCAACAGCACCCTATCTTGAAAAAACCCAATCACAAATTAGTGATGTATCGGTCCCCAACAACAGTAAAACCATAATTTAGCAGAATTGATATTCAATCATGTTCCAAGGGTAAAACAATACTATGAGCCACTTAACTGATTCAGGTCATGTGTTAGAAGTGTAGATAAAAAAATGCAATACCTGAAGTATATCTTTTGCCAAATCCTAAGTATTGGTGATCTAGGTAATCACATAGCTAGATGTAGTTGCTAAGAGATGTTCACCAATAATTACATTACATCCTACAAAGTAAGGAAACTAATAGTTGAAAACCCATCTCTTGTACAAGGATTTTTTTATCGGTACTACCTTGCCCAAGGTTCCTCGTACTAAAATGAAATATCCCTATTTTAAAAGAGATTTATCATCAAAAAATTCAAAATGTTCTGTTTTGCAAATAAATATAAGAAAACTCATAAGTCATAACCCATGCTGATTGACAAGTACATCTGCTTCTAGTGTTGTTCAGTTGTGACTTGTGAACAAATGCAAACAACCACAGATCTACAATCTCAGAACCGTCCCTAAAAATCATCTTAGTTACCCAAAAGGTCACCCACGAAGAGAGGAACAAAAGATTATGGAAACATTTCGGGATGTTGTTCCTCATTCAAAAAATAATAATTCAGAGCAGGTTGGAAATACAAAGAGAAATAAACTACCATGAGTGGAAGCAAAATTCTATAGTCCTTCGTCAACTCGAACAATAGTAGCACTGATGTTAAAGGAACTGAACATACAGAAGCAAGTGTGGCAGCCATACCAACCTGCATATGAAAGAATAAATTAAAATAAGCACAATAAAAAAATGTTTAATGGTATATGCAGAAAATCTGCCAACCAGGGCATAGGCCTGAGGCTGAGCAACAGCAGCGTTTCCTGGAATGCTTGAGTTTATGAGCTCAGCGGCAGAACCACCAAACACAGCACCAACAGCTGCACCAATCATCAAACTAGGTGCATATAGACCACCTACGAGCCCAGAACCCTTGCATAGAGCAGTAGCAACTACTTTTGCCCCAGCTAACTGAGTTAGCAGCCATATTCCTGGGGCAGAAGCACTCTTGCCTGCATGTAAAATCTCATCAACGTTTGTGAAACCCCAATATAAGATTCCAGGATACCTCATGGCTATGATTCCAGCTCCTAAACCACCCAACGCAGGGCACACTATGGCTGGAAGGCTGAACCTGTCCTTAATGTACTCAAAGAACTTCGTAAACCAAGTCACTAGTCTAGTGAAGGCAACACTAACTACTCCGCACAACATCCCTAGGATGAGATACAAGGGCAATTCTGCAAAACAGAAGATGAAGATTAAAAAAATCAAGAATTACAAGTAAGGTGAGACAATAGAACCGGTGGGAAGATGTGGAAATTCATGAGCACTTCCTTATTTTTCTTGCTTACTCAGTTTATGTAAATCAGAATGACTTTTGGATTTCATAGACAAACTAGAATTGATCATTGCCCATTACAAATAAGCTTTGTGTGGTAGGGTCCTCTTATGTCTACTATATAGAGAATCAACAAAATTACTATGAAGTACTTCTGGACAAAACCAGAGCTTGCATGTTAAGCAACACTAACAAAGCTCCAAGTCGAAAATCAAAATCACTACTATATAAGTTCTGTGATGGAGGGTCAATTTAAAACAATTTAGTAATTTCCTTAATCAATAAAACAGAAAAAAGGTTTAAACAATCTAAGCAGAAAAGAAGCAACATGGTGTCAAAGAATTTTTTTTAGGCCACACATGTTTGTAACTCAAATACTTTCACAGAAATAGGGTAAGCATTATTAGGCAGGTGCAAAGAGAGATGAACAGAAGGATCACTTTAGTACGTCTGCCGCATCAAAGCTAACATAATATAGAAAATTCAGGAAACAAGTTTTAATAAAAACTCAGAAACTATGGCATGATAATTATGATAAATACCAGCAGCAGATTTCAGTTCATATGTTGGAACTGTAAAAGCTGGTCTCTCTCCAAGCAAAACATTTGACACTGTAGATGATATAACCGAAGCCAATATAATCATGGCAGTTGTAAATGGAGGAGAATTTTCCGCTCGATGTGGTCTCAATACAGTTTCAATAGCAAAGAAGCATCCCGCAACAGCTGCATTGAACCCTGAAATCACAAAAAAAGAGGCAAATTACTTCCAAAGGTTCTGTAGATCTCGTAAGAAGAACAATGCCCCAAACTTTGAGCTTCAACAAAGTACTTTGAAGAAGGCTCTGAATGTGATCAGATCTATCAGGTTAGTTGAGCAACACTTCAATGGGTAGGCATACCAACAACATATATTAGATTGTGATTATGTTTTGGAAAAAAGGAAAGCCAAGGTGTTAGTTAACGTTGTTAATCTGATAGGATTGCATGCTAAAACAATACAGAACAAGCAGAGGAAATTTCATGTGCCATAAGAAAACCACAACTCAGGTACAATGGCAAAAAAAGAAGTCTTCCCGAGGTTGCTAAATCTTCTAACATCACCTATAAAGATAATAAGTGCTAATAAATTGTTGTTTCACTGTTAGCACAAATTATATACCTGATGCTATCCCAGCAGCAGCCCCTGCTGCAACAAGTGCAATCTTCCTTTCCCTGTTATTCTCCATCAACTCTGAACATCCATAGGCACAGGATTTCCCAATGTCTACACTTGGACCCTCAGGACCCAAAGAACAACCTGTACCTAGAGTAATAGCAGCTTGGATGGCCTTTATTGTTGGAGCTATTCCCCCCAACACATCCAAACTAGGCGGCTGTGATGATCTAGACTGCCTTATCTCACTAAAGATTTCAAGCAAACCATGCATCATGCCAACCACAAGTCCTCCAGTTACTGGAATCAACAGAATTCTATGCCATGTATCAGCCAATCTCTGCAGACGCAGCCAAGCAGCACCCTCATTTGGCGTCCCCGCCCAAGCCCATTCATGTATCACATGAACCTAAAGATGATAAACATTGAAGTCAAACAAACCAAGCAGTACAACTGAAAACAGAAAATCAATGTAGCATTCCTAAGTCCTCAAAACGTTAGCCAACGGAGAACGTTCATATCATAATGCATGGGAAATTAACTAGCCGGTCTAAAAGCCCACAACTAAAGCACTAAAAGACTTACTGTTCTCTAATGAGTACAAAAATGTTTTGATGAAAACTTTTCAACTAATCATGCAATTGTCGTCAGCTGAATCTAAAAAAATGCAACTTGAACAATTATAAAGAGAGAAAAAAAGATCTACAAACAAGCACTTCTAAGTTCTGACGATTCAAATATGTAACGTAATGGGCATAAATAAATGCAAATATGTTTCGATGAAAGCATTCTCACAACTGAACTGATCATGCAAATGTAGCAATTGTCGCAACTGAACGCAAAAATTCTTGGCTTCGAGCAACAAAAAAAGACTCATTTTCCCATCCACAACTAAAAAAACCCAACTTTCCAACCGAAACAACACCAATCCAGCCAAAACCCCACCAATCCCAACCACACTAACCCCTCGATTGAAAGCGGCGACGCAGATACCAGTGGCGACGCCAAGAAGGCACCCAATAAGCAACAACGCCCACTCCGGCGGCGCCCCGTCCCCGAGCTCGTCCTTCCCACCCGAAACCGACCTCTCCAACCCCGCCTCGGCCCTTCTCCCGCTTAGCCTCCGCGTCAGCCGCCGGCCGGAGAGGCCCCGGTCGAGCTGCCGGAGGAGGTCGGTGATCGCCGACTTGCGGGTGGAGACCTGCGCCTCGAGGTCGAGGTCGGGGTCGGGCGTGGGGCCCAGTAGGGAGCGGTGCTCCTCCTCCTCGTCGGGCTCTCGGAGTTCGGACGTCGACATCGCCGGGATCGCGTCGGAGTCGGATCTCAGATCTCGCCCGGTTCGGAATTTATATTGGAGGAGGAGGAGGATTTGTGGCCGTTGGATTGGGTGGATGGTTAGAGTAGGGAGTAAGTTAATCAATGTATTGCTAAAACCAATTACTAGGTCAATAAATTAATTTAATATGTAGGGTGAGTTGATAATTAGGTTCCTTCTTTTGTTTGGTTGATTTCATCAAATTGGGCAAATGAGAAGCTCCTTGTATATAATTTGGATTTTTATCTCATATAATGGAGAATCAAATAATTGAAGTAGTAATACGAGAAATTTTGGTTTATGGAAAATTAACCCAAATTCTATTTGTAGCCTGTTAAACGCAGTTCAATAAGAAACGGAATGGAAAAGTTAATAATTTAGTAGAAACCAAATGCATGCGTTTGTCCAGAACTCCTGATATTAGTAATCCATAGTTAAGTTAAGTATATCATTCCAAGTGCATCATACCATCATATTCAGATATAAATAAAATACTATGTGCAGATGTTGAGATCAACACTAATCAATGATTGTTGGTCTCTTAACTCAAATCTGACTCTGTAATCTGTTTTATTTTATTTTCTCCCGAAGGAGATAGTCCAATTATTGAAAATTTAATTTATTTAGATAGAAACATTTCAGACCTCATAAATTTCAGTAAGGCTCACATTAAGCCCACAATTTAAATTCAGATCGACCCATAAGGCCCAATCTGATACAACTTCGTGAAAGCCCACCCATAACATTTTGGTACCGTAGAGTTGAAGGTATGTATGTGTGTGTTAAACTTTCTTCAAACCCAAATTCTTGTCTTTCCATTTTTGAAACAAAGTTTTTATTTATTTAGTAATATAAAAAAGATATCTCAAGTTGTCTTTACATTTCATTTGCACATCCAACGGTGTGACAAACCCTTCTAACGAAACCATATATGATTCGATTTGATTATCATAAGCTTTTCTAAACTTGTTTTCTAAGTCGCATAGAATGACTTTTTAACTTCTTGAATATCAACTCACAATCCAACCAACTAAATAAACACAAAATTAGATCGAAGCTAACAAGAAATATCACATCTTGATGGAGTATGCATGAGTGCATGTCAATTTGATGTCTCAGTCGGAGTATTCTTTAAGCAATCTTCTCATCTACTTGTAATTAATATTTGTCACAGTTGCATACAAAAATAAAAAAAATTGATAATTGCATATTTTGCGGGTTTTCTGTGCTGGGTTGAAGTTTTCGGTTGCATTATTAATGTTTGAAGTTATTTGTAGTCCTAATCAAATTTAATACTTTCGATAACTACTAGCTGCCGTGGTAATTAGTTTGGTGATGCCTTATGCTTTGGAAGTTTCTCATCTCATCGATTGATATTTTGAAACATGCATGTCAAATGACTAGGAAAGTTTTGGATTATTGGAGTGAAGGCCGTTATTAATTATGACCTCATACAATAAAAGATTTTAAGTGTGCAGCTCGTAATTTCTAGTGCTACCAAAATTTGATTATGAGATGATTGAGTTTTAGTTGAATTCTGATTTTGAAACGAAACTATACATCGGTGACGTGGGCAACTAATTCTGTGAATCAAACATACGAACCAACTTCAACCACACCATTTGTTATGTCCCTAACCGAGATTAGGAGGCTAATGGAGATTAGAGGAGAATTAGGGTTTGCTTGGCATGGGAAGTTGGGTTGCATGGGGAAGAGGCGAGCTACAGTGGTCTGGTGATGGGTGAGAGGTGTAGAGTTGCGGGTTACTGTGGAGAAGAGATGGGTTGGGGGTTTAAAATCGTGTTTTCTTCTCTCTCTCTCTCTTTCTCTCCATTTCACTCATCTTCTCCTTCTTCCAGCTGAGGCGCCGATCGGAGGAGACGAGGACGACGCGCGGGCAGAGGTCGGACGTCCAGAGGAGGCGCGGCGCGTGCTCGAGGTCTACCGGAGGCGACGTGCGTGAGCGAGCTCCGGCGTTTCGTCGTCGTTGGTTGAGGTATGCCGCTCATTAGTGTGATTTTGTTGCCCACCCTTGAGGAAGGGTGTTGTTGGTCGGTCGGGGGAGGTCGAGGACCTCTCCGGCGACGCGTTTCTTCGTAAACCCTCGGCTGGCGCGAGGTTGAAGACGACCAACGGTCGACCGGGTCCTTCGGGCGGTCGACCGTTTTAGCACTGTTTGCCCGACTTTAACCTTCACCGGTCGAACGATGCCTTGGGGCGGTCGACCGGTAGTGCATTATTGCTGGTGAGTTGGGATTTTCTACCTGTTATCGGTCGACCGGTCCTTGTTGTGTTCGACCGGAACTTAAGTGTACCTGTTAGTATTGCATGTTTGTTCGACCGATTTATATTGCGTTCGACCGATTGCATTTTGTTCGACCGGTAGTATGTTTACGTTCGACCGTTTGATGACGTAGAATACTAGGTTGACCCTGTCTGTTTTCGGTCGACCGAGACCCTGAGTCGGTCGACCGATAGAGTGGAATTTAATGTTGACCAGACTCCGGATTTTGACCTCGTTCGGTCGACCGGTTTTAGACCTTGGTTCAACCGTTGGGGGTTCTGTCTTGAGCGCAGCGGTAGACCGTTATAGGAGTACGGTCGACCGATTCCTTTATGGAACCGGTCGACCGAATCACCTCTTTCGGTCGACCGTTGGGGCACAGAACAGAATCCCAGGTTCCCTTTTTGAACACCAACTTTGTCCACGGAAACCCGTGTCCTCGCCTTGTGCGTGAGCCGGGAGGTGACGGTGGGCGCGTGATGCGTGCCTGCCCAGGGACCGCCGTTGGGAAGAGTGTGGGTGTTCGGGACGCGTCACCTCCATGTATGGACCGTGACTTTTGAGATGATTGTTGGCACTTTGTAGTATAGCAGGCCTGAGGGATCGCGGATCCCAGTATTGATGTTGTGCGGGCACGCAACTGGCGTTGGGTGAGGTGACTACCGGCCCACGGGCTACGGAGGTCGCTGCCCTGCTTTTATAGCGGCGCGGTTGGTGTTCGCGGCTCGAGGAGCCTGATGACCTGGCAGACTTCGGTCTGGATCTGTCCGATGCTGTGCCGGACTGTTGTGTTGGACCACCGATGCTGTGCCGGTGATGCCGCCGAGGTTGTGCCGGCGATGATGATTGTTGGGCCGAGGCTGTGCCGGCTTGTTGTTTTCCTCGGCTGGGCACCTACCGAGATGATGTTGTTATACCTTCCGGGCGACGGCCCCGTTGGTCCCTGTGGCCCCGACCACTGAGATTTACAGATCTGTTTCTATCGGCGCGTAGACGTGACAGAGGCTCCCTGCCGAACCCTTGTGTAGTGTAGCTGCGTGTGGGGGGTGCGATGTCGCGGGCTACTAGACTGCATGTGCCTGCAGTAGGTCTCCTCGGGAGACTCGTTGTTGATTGTCGGACTGATGTCCTGTTTTACCCTTCGGGGGAACTGTTTTACCTTCTGTTGATGCCATGACATGCTACTAGTATGATAGGTTCATTATGTGATGCATGCATATAGGTGAGTTGGCATACGGGGTTTCCTTCTGGAAACTCAGGCATCGTTGTTATATATTTTCAGGACCGCAGTAGGTCCAGTTGGGTGGTGATCGGCGGGGACGCGCATTTTGGAGTTGGATCCTCTTCTCGGGCCGCTGAGGTCGACATGATTACCTTTTTATCTTCTGTTGTCGTTTTGCAGTAATCATGTTTCTTTTGATAAACTCTGATGTATTTTGGTGCACCACTTTTATGATTTATGAGAAGTAACAGTCCCGCCTTTGATTATTGAGTTGATTGTCTTGATTATTATTTTTTTTAAATTTCCGCTGTTTCGGGATGTTACAACTTGGTATCAGAGCGGTCGATTCCTATGCGGTTCCCAATGAAATCACCCTTGTAGTAATAGGATTCATGCATTTTATCTTTTAGCATGCATTCATGGTTGATGTTTGTGTTGTTTGTTTGCGGCGCCACTCACTCCTTCATCTCGGAGAAGTTTGCTGGCGAGTTGGGTCGGACCCCTGTGCTGCTGACTGATGTTTTGGAGGTCAGCACGCCCATGGGTGAGGTGGGCACTGTGGGGAGCTTTTTCCCCGGCACCACAGTTGCTTCGGGAGACCACGATTTTCCGGCAGATCTGGTCGTGTTACCGATGGTGGACTTCGACGTCATACTGGGGATGGACTGGCTGTCCCGGTACGACGTGCGGGTCTTTTGCCGTGAGAAGAAGATTCTGATTCCGATGGAGGGCGAGCCAGATGTTTTGATCAGAGGTACGAGGAGAAGAGACGGTCGTCTGATTGTGTCTGCAGTTAAGGCACGGAGGCTGGTACAGCAGGGATGCAGCGCGTTTGTGGCCACGCTGGTAGTTCCTGATTCTGAGAGGAGGAGGCTGGAGGATATAGAGATTGTGCAGGAGTTCCCGGATGTATTTCCAGCAGAGATTCCAGCATTACCGCCGCACCGAGAGATTGAGTTCGGCATCGAGCTGGTAGCGGGTACGACACCTCAGTCGAAGGCACCGTATCGTATGGCACCTGCTGAGTTGACAGAGCTGAAGAAGCAGTTGCAGGAGTTGATGGAGTCCGGGTTCATCAGACCGAGTGTTTCTCCATGGGGAGCGCCTGTGCTCTTCGTGAAGAAGAAGGACGGATCGTTGCGGATGTGTATCGACTACAGGATGCTGAATAAGGTTACCGTTCGGAACCGGTACCCTTTGCCCAGGATTGACGATTTGTTTGATCAGTTGCAGACGGCGAGAGTGTTCTCGAAGATCGATCTGCGTTCGGGTTATCATCAGTTGCGGATCAGGGAGGCAGATGTTCAGAAGACAGCCTTCAGGACACGGTACGACCACTACGAGTTCTTGGTGATGCCATTTGGACTGACGAATGCGCCTGCAGCATTCATGGATCTGATGAATAGGACCTTCCAGCCGTACCTCGACAGTTTTGTCGTGGTATTCGTAGACGACATTTTGATATACTCGCCTGACAGGGTGCAGCATCGAGAGCACCTGAGGATTGTGCTTGGCATCTTGAGGGATCAGCAGCTATATGCCAAGTACACGAAGTGCGAGTTTTGGTTGGATCAGGTGGCTTTTCTGGGGCATATTGTGTCAGCGGATGGGATTTCAGTGGATCCGGCGAAGGTCGAGGCAGTGACTCAGTGGAGAGCCCCGACGAGCGTGACGGAGATCAGGAGTTCGTTGGACTGGCAGGGTATTACAGACGGTTCATCCAGGATTTCTCCAGACTTGCGTCGCCGCTGACAGCGTTGACGCAGAAGGGCGTCAAGTTCGTTTGGTCCCAGAAGTGCGAGGACAGCTTTCAGGAGCTGAAGAGGCGATTGACGACAGCACCTATTCTGACGCTACCGAGTGGCAGTGGAGGCTACGTGATTTACAGCGATGCATCAGGGATAGGCTTGGGTTGTGTTCTGATGCAGCATGGGAAGGTGGTCGCGTACGCTTCGAGGCAGCTGAAGGTGCACGAGAAGAACTACCCTACTCATGATCTGGAGTTGGCAGCGGTAGTTCATGCGTTGAAGACCTGGCGGCACTATCTGTATGGCGAGCGGTTCGAGGTCTTCACCGATCATCAGAGTCTGAAGTACTTGTTCTCGCAGAAGGAGCTGAATATGAGGCAGCGCAGATGGCTCGAGTTCATTAAGGACTACGACTTCACCATTTCCTATCATCCGGGGAAAGCGAATTCGGTTGCAGACGCGCTGAGCAGGAAGGTGGAGGTTTCAGTTGCGAGTATGTGCATCCAGGAGTGGAGGTTACTCGAGGCTTTTTCCGAGTGGAGTCCGTTCACAGAGGGTTCAGAGGGAGCAGTGATTGCTGGGCTTCGGGTGGAGCCGCAGACTGTCTCACGAGTGGTGCAGGCTCAGCTTGGGGATGATGAGTTAGATGGTCTGCTACAGTTGGCTTCCAGAGAGGGGTCAGATTTCAGTATAGGGGTTGATGGTGGTTTGAGGTTCAGGAGTCGGATCTGGGTGCCGAAGAGCGATGGGCTGAGAGATGACATCATGGAGGAGGCACACAGAGCTAGATACACCATTCACCCGGGGAGCACGAAGATGTATAAGGACCTGCAGCGGAACTTCTGGTGGAAGGGCATGAAGAGGGATATTGCAGAGTTTGTGGAGCGATGCTTGGTCTGCCAGCAGGTGAAGATTGAGCATCAGAGGCCAGCAGGACCGATGCAGTGTATTGAGCTTCCTGAGTGGAAGTGGGAACACATGACGATGGATTTTGTCACGGGTTTGCCGAAGACGAGGAGATTCCACGACACGATTTGGGTGATAGTCGATCGACTGACCAAGTCGACGCATTTCTTAGCGATCAGGACCATGTTGCCTTTGGAGGGTCTGGCTAAGTTGTACGTGGAGGAGATAGTCAGGTTGCATGGAGTGCCAGTGAGCATCATCTCCGATCGAGATCCTCGATTCACTTCCAGATTTTGGGGGAGTCTGCAGCAGGCTTTGGGGACGCGTCTGAGATTCAGTACAGCGTTCCATCCGCAGACAGATGGTCAGTCAGAGAGGACGATTCAGACCTTGGAGGATATGCTGAGAGCATGCACGTTGGATTGGGCAGGGCACTGGGATGAGCACCTGCCACTGATAGAGTTCGCCTACAACAACAGCTACCATTCGAGTATTGGGATGGCACCGTACGAGGCGCTGTACGGGAGGCCTTGCAGATCACCGGTATGCTGGAGTGATGTGGGCGAGAGGCAGTTAGTGGGGCCAGAGATTGTGCAGATGTACTCAGAGAAGGTTGATGTGATCAGGAGGAGACTGGCCACAGCACAGAGCAGGCAGAAGAGTTATGCTGATCGACGCAGACGTGAGTTGAGTTTCGAGGTAGGCGACCATGTGTTTCTGAAGATTTCCCCAGCCAGAGGTGTGATGAGGTTTGGGAAGAAGGGGAAGCTCAGTCCGAGGTATGTTGGGCCGTTCGAGATCTTGGACCGGGTTGGAGAGGTTGCCTACAGGATTGCATTGCCGCCGCAGTTTTCAGGTCTGCACAATGTCTTCCATGTGTCTATGCTGAGGAAGTATGTGGCAGATCCGTCGCACGTTATTGAGATAGCAGTGCCAGAGATTCAGCAGGACTTGTCGCTCGAGGAGAGGCCGGTCGAGATTGTTGATCGCATGGATCACCAGCTCAGGAGGAGGACCATTCCGATGGTGAAGGTCAGGTGGCAGCATCACAGCGAGCGCGAGGCCACTTGGGAGATTGAGGAGGATGTCAGAAGGCAGTATCCAGAGCTTTTCGGTGAGTGTTTGCTTTGATTTCGGGACGAAATCCTTTTAAGTTGGGTGGATTGTTATGTCCCTAACCGAGATTAGGAGGCTAATGGAGATTAGAGGAGAATTAGGGTTTGCTTGGCATGGGAAGTTGGGTTGCATGGGGAAGAGGCGAGCTACAGTGGTCTGGTGATGGGTGAGAGGTGTAGAGTTGCGGGTTACTGTGGAGAAGAGATGGGTTGGGGGTTTAAAATCGTGTTTTCTTCTCTCTCTCTCTCTTTCTCTCCATTTCACTCATCTTCTCCTTCTTCCAGCTGAGGCGCCGATCGGAGGAGACGAGGACGACGCGCGGGCAGAGGTCGGACGTCCAGAGGAGGCGCGGCGCGTGCTCGAGGTCTACCGGAGGCGACGTGCGTGAGCGAGCTCCGGCGTTTCGTCGTCGTTGGTTGAGGTATGCCGCTCATTAGTGTGATTTTGTTGCCCACCCTTGAGGAAGGGTGTTGTTGGTCGGTCGGGGGAGGTCGAGGACCTCTCCGGCGACGCGTTTCTTCGTAAACCCTCGGCTGGCGCGAGGTTGAAGACGACCAACGGTCGACCGGGTCCTTCGGGCGGTCGACCGTTTTAGCACTGTTTGCCCGACTTTAACCTTCACCGGTCGAACGATGCCTTGGGGCGGTCGACCGGTAGTGCATTATTGCTGGTGAGTTGGGATTTTCTACCTGTTATCGGTCGACCGGTCCTTGTTGTGTTCGACCGGAACTTAAGTGTACCTGTTAGTATTGCATGTTTGTTCGACCGATTTATATTGCGTTCGACCGATTGCATTTTGTTCGACCGGTAGTATGTTTACGTTCGACCGTTTGATGACGTAGAATACTAGGTTGACCCTGTCTGTTTTCGGTCGACCGAGACCCTGAGTCGGTCGACCGATAGAGTGGAATTTAATGTTGACCAGACTCCGGATTTTGACCTCGTTCGGTCGACCGGTTTTAGACCTTGGTTCAACCGTTGGGGGTTCTGTCTTGAGCGCAGCGGTAGACCGTTATAGGAGTACGGTCGACCGATTCCTTTATGGAACCGGTCGACCGAATCACCTCTTTCGGTCGACCGTTGGGGCACAGAACAGAATCCCAGGTTCCCTTTTTGAACACCAACTTTGTCCACGGAAACCCGTGTCCTCGCCTTGTGCGTGAGCCGGGAGGTGACGGTGGGCGCGTGATGCGTGCCTGCCCAGGGACCGCCGTTGGGAAGAGTGTGGGTGTTCGGGACGCGTCACCTCCATGTATGGACCGTGACTTTTGAGATGATTGTTGGCACTTTGTAGTATAGCAGGCCTGAGGGATCGCGGATCCCAGTATTGATGTTGTGCGGGCACGCAACTGGCGTTGGGTGAGGTGACTACCGGCCCACGGGCTACGGAGGTCGCTGCCCTGCTTTTATAGCGGCGCGGTTGGTGTTCGCGGCTCGAGGAGCCTGATGACCTGGCAGACTTCGGTCTGGATCTGTCCGATGCTGTGCCGGACTGTTGTGTTGGACCACCGATGCTGTGCCGGTGATGCCGCCGAGGTTGTGCCGGCGATGATGATTGTTGGGCCGAGGCTGTGCCGGCTTGTTGTTTTCCTCGGCTGGGCACCTACCGAGATGATGTTGTTATACCTTCCGGGCGACGGCCCCGTTGGTCCCTGTGGCCCCGACCACTGAGATTTACAGATCTGTTTCTATCGGCGCGTAGACGTGACAGAGGCTCCCTGCCGAACCCTTGTGTAGTGTAGCTGCGTGTGGGGGGTGCGATGTCGCGGGCTACTAGACTGCATGTGCCTGCAGTAGGTCTCCTCGGGAGACTCGTTGTTGATTGTCGGACTGATGTCCTGTTTTACCCTTCGGGGGAACTGTTTTACCTTCTGTTGATGCCATGACATGCTACTAGTATGATAGGTTCATTATGTGATGCATGCATATAGGTGAGTTGGCATACGGGGTTTCCTTCTGGAAACTCAGGCATCGTTGTTATATATTTTCAGGACCGCAGTAGGTCCAGTTGGGTGGTGATCGGCGGGGACGCGCATTTTGGAGTTGGATCCTCTTCTCGGGCCGCTGAGGTCGACATGATTACCTTTTTATCTTCTGTTGTCGTTTTGCAGTAATCATGTATCTTTTGATAAACTCTGATGTATTTTGGTGCACCACTTTTATGATTTATGAGAAGTAACAGTCCCGCCTTTGATTATTGAGTTGATTGTCTTGATTATTATTTTTTTTAAATTTCCGCTGTTTCGGGATGTTACACCATTATTCGAACATAAATTAAGTCCGTACGTATAACGTAACAAGTGAAAATATTAAAATTTTGAACGAATTCATACAATGTTTAACCAACACTGTTCTCATTCTTTTTTGGTTATAAACATTCTCCTTCCTATAATCCTACTATTTCTTGGGAAAAAACAATGCTGTAACAAAAAATATATATAGAAATGATGTTTGCCAAGTTAAGAGTTACACAACGAATTTATTATGTTATATGATGCATAAATGAAAATTGCCATCTAAACTTTTAACTTCTCCAATAAGAAAATGTTAAGGGTTCCACAAGTTCCGCACGCGTCATGCCAAATTCTACCTTTAAGGTAAGTGTTACAAAGACAATACTTTGATCAGCTTAATAGAGGGAGAGAGTAACCTCGAATCTGATCAAAAGATTAGTCCTAATGCATGCGTACTAAAGGTGACATTAGCTTATGCATGTATCATTATGAAGAGACGTGCTCCTGCAAACCCCATATCATCACATCACAATCACACCTCATGGAATGCAACAAATTACTGGACCTGCAAAGTCCAAATACCATAGTTATTATGATTGACTCTTGCTCGAACGCAATGGAAAATTTAAAATTTACAACATACAATTAACTAGGATATTACGAAAATAAATACACACACCGGTGCACCAACATATAATATATATATATGTGAACGAGTTTACAAAAGAATGTGATTACATCAAAAGATCATATACATAAAATATACACAAGTAATCACAACCACCTCAAAAGATAAGGAAAACATGATCCGGTCTCGAGCGCTCCCTCTGCCGTCACCACCCACCTACCGTCGCTCTCGGCCTGAAAGCAGACATGAATATGTCTGAGTTTCCAAGAGGAAACCTCGTATGCCAAACACTAACACACATATGAACAGAAAGTAAATATGCAAAGAACCATAAATACCACAACTGATACACCCGCTAAGTTCCCGGGACCTCTCTCCCGGCCATAGCCAACAACAATCGGGTCTCAAGGGTCCTCTCACCCCAACCCCTCAAACACTCGTGCACACAAGGCACCACCGGTCCAAATCACGGCCAAACAACCCCCTTCTTGCCTCAGTGTTACCGGAGCCACGATTTTGCATCATTCGTCGGAGCCACGACTTTGCCTCAATTGCCGGAGCCATGACGACAGTTATCACAATTTCCCTCCATGTGTCACTACTAATCGCTATAGGGTCGGCCTGTCCGTCCGTCGCCCCAAAAGGGCCGGTGAACCCGTCGCCTTCTAGCCAATCAATAGTAACACACACACCAAAACAGTGTAAAACGGTCGAACGAAATCTGTCTTCCGGTCGACCGATCCTCACCCAGAGAACTGGTCCAACCGAAAAACCCGTCAATCGGTCGAACGACAAGGAGAGCCCGGTCGACCGAAAAGCACCAGTAGAAAATCATTTTCGCAAACCAAGTTCAAACGTTCGGACGACCCAGAATCTCCGGTCGACCGAAAACCTCCAGTAGGACTCACCAACAGTCCACACTACACGGTCGACCGAAACCGCACTTCCGGTCGACCGACCAATAAGTTAACTTAATCGTCGGTCGAACGAGTCAAACAGGCGGTCGACCGTTTAGATGGTCAACGCCCCAACCGACCTACAACAGTACTTTCGGTCGACTGGCAAAGAGGTCACGTTCGACCGTAAATACCCAGAGCCTCAATCTCTCGCTCGAATTGCACTACCGGTCGACCACCACGAAGGTATCGTTTGACCGGTGCGAGGGATTCTGCCCAATTTACACTATAATCGGTCAACCGAACCATAACATCGGTCGACCATTTATAGTTCAGATGCTGTTGTGCAGGTCCGACGAGCCAATAGGCCTACCGTCGACCGCTCCCACTCCCACACTAATAATAGGTGAGCGTAAAAGCAAGTTTGACATACCTTAAGGCTTGAAGAAGCCTTTGAAGAAACAACGGCGAGTGCTAGGGCTGTAAATGGGTAATATTTTACCCGCAACCCGCCCCGTCCCGCCCCGCCTAATGCGGGTAGCGGACAAAAAAATGTTACCCGCCAACCCGCCACCCGCATAACCCGCCTAATAAGCGGGGCGGGTTGCGGTTGTCTTGCAACCCGCCCCGCATAACCCGCAACCCGCCTAATCAAATATATTATTATTTTTTATATACCAAAATTATTTTAATGTTTCAATTTTACTCATAACCATTAACTCACCTTACCAAATCATTATTCAACACTAACCAAATGTCTAATTTTTCACTCAACACACATCCAATTTCCCAAAAAATACAATGAGTAATTACTATTTTTCAAGTTTTGATGTTCTTTTATTTTTCTTAGGAAATTTTTTTTTTTAAAAAACCCGCATAACCCGCCCCACCTCACCTAGTCCAACCTTAGGCGGGGCGGGTAGCGGTTTTTTTATTTTTGACCCGCCCCGCCCCGCCCCGCCCCGCATACTCGCTTAACTTATGCGGGGCGGGTAGCGGTGGACCAAAACCCGCCCCGCCCCGCTTACACCCCTAGCGAGCGCTTCCTCGCGAAACCTCTCACAACGACGATCCTCGCTCCTCCGGCGACTCCAACATCAACTCTCGTGCTCTCCGATCGTCACACAACGCCGACCTTCCACTTGCTGTCGAGAGAGACGAGTCTAGAGAGAGAGAGAGTAAGTGAGAGAGATGAGATCGTGAGAGAGAGAGAGTAAAACTCAAACCTTATATACTTTTCTTCCACTCGATCTCAGCCGTCCATCTCAATCCATCACTAATCCTCTCGTAAACACAATTAAAACATAAGCAAGAGTTAGGATCTAACACTTGCCCTACCATGATGTACTCAATAGTACACAAGCATCTATAGATCATTCGTAAAACTTAAGAAGCAACGCACATATATAACGAATACAGTATGAACCTACGACGTACATTTATTGGTAAGATTAAAGAATAGAAACACGGACTCCTACCAAACAAACATTTTTTTGTAAAAGTTAGATTTTTTTATTAATTGCGTAAGTAAGGACCCAAAAATTACTTAAGTTTTTTTTTATATAATTTTTTTGTTGTAAACGTACGTTACCGTACGAGACGTTTCGCGTCAAAACGCAACGTACATAAGACTATAGACTACAGATTACAAGTACACGACCACACAAACTTAATATAAGTATCAAATTATTGCACTTTTGGCATTGTGAATTGTCTAAACTTTATCTTTCCAGGATTTTGCAACACTCAAGAGTCAAGACTAGTTATAAGTCATACACATGCAATTCCTAGGAAGACCACTTAAACTGACAATAGTCAATAAACTTGTAATTAAGCTTGACATCATGCAGCTTAAGGTTCGACCACGAACCTTGACCAGGTGGGCGAGTGACAAATTATTGTTGTAGTTTCTGAGGATAGGAGAAGAACAAGTGCTCCAATCCCTAACAAACCCTAGCTAGGAATCTCTTGTGGGTCCAAGTGAACCTCAAATATCTTCAACATTCCACATGCAATTGAGATGCCCACCATGCGTTGGGACCCTTGTTGGTGGTGACCTCATGGCCATTGAGCATCTTGGCACGTTAGGCCGGGTTTTCAACGATTTGTCTGGTTTTGGTTTGGCTTTGTGTCATGTCTTAATTTGTGTGGTTAATTACAAGCAAATTTGCGGTCTTATATACCGTATGACTCCAAAGACAGGGTCCATTCAACCTGATTCCTTGATCAATCAGGACTCGACTTGACTTGACATGTTCAGATTCCGCTTCTTTGGAAACCCACCAGTGAAAATTTCAAAATTATTCACAGATACACATCCTCAAACTATAAATGGATGGTAAATGATAGTACAATAAGTTTTTTTCCCTCAATATTATAAATATAGATTTGTCTGTACTTTTAATTATTTGCTGACAATATATGTGAATCATTGTTTTACGTAAGAATTCGTGTCAACCACTACCCAATCGATCCGTCTATACTTCCGCCATGGATTCAAAAGGCACGATATACTGAAATTAGGAAGTCAAAATAATTAATAGTTTGTTTTTAAAATAATCATACATGCGGGACTCATGTTTTTCTTGTACTTCCAACTACAAAAGTACACCTATCCATAATCCGTGAATGAAGGAAATAAAGTCACGTTGATGAACATATTGGAACGACTTAAAACATCACTTGCATGTGACACTATTAACATTATTGGTGGTCGCCTGAATTCAATATCCGTTTTATCTAATCATGAATTATTGGTTGGGAAATATCTTGAATCGAATAATTTTGTTATCTTCAGCAGTGTATCTATCTTCGAAATTCAGCTTCCTCTTTCATCTGAAATAAAATTTCATTTTATCATGGAAATATGTTTCTTATGAATTTAAGAAACGTCTATATTCGTAAAGTATGTTACTGAAGGAATCATATTAATCGGTCGGGTATGAGCCAATGCCCACATGTGTCTGAGATTCTTTATTGGTATTGTGATGGGTCATTTTGTAGCTGAAAATTGATGTGAATATACTAACCAATTGGTACACATGCACTACTAGCTAGCTAGTAATTAGTATACAACAACAAAACACAACCATACAAGCAAGGTTGGAATAGAAGGCTCATCTACTCATCCACTAGAATGGGATTTTTTTCCTCTATAAAAGTATGGGTGGATTGCCTTGAACACTCACATGTACACCACCAGTACTACTTCAAGTTCTCATTTGGAGATGGCCTCATTTCTTCTATTTTTCCTTCTTCTTACTTCAGCTTTTGCTCTTAAGGACACACCAAAGACTAGTTCCTCATGCTCCTCCAACTTCTTTGGTAATTAGTTGTTTCTTTCATCACATCATTAACATTCATATGTATACATGAAATTAAGTTAAATTTTCTTCACGTGGACTATATAGTTTTGTATTTACTATCTTGGTGCTAGGTTGGTCTTATTTTCCTTTTATTTTCTTCAGCCAAAATCAAAGTAACAAACATCACACTTGGAAATCAAAATATAGAATGAAATGAAAGTTTGGAAAATACAAGTTTTTATTTAATTTTTTTTCTTCATCGCCAATTTGTAAATGCAAAAACCCTTCATAAGAATAACTGTGTGCATGGAATGATGGAAAGGCTTCTGCAGAAGAGCTTTTTTTACTAGTTCTGCACAAGAACTTGCGATACGTATAATTCCCATTTCCCCATGATAACTTAGCTCAAAAACTGTTCAAAAGAAAAGGTTATGGTCATAATGTCAATAAAAAATATTGGAAAAGTTTTGTCCAATTTCAAAATTATATATAGTGAGAGAATCTTTTTAATCATAACTTAGAAAAGAAACAACATGCTTTTCTGAAATTAGGTCAATATATGTATGTATATATTATGTGAAGGGTTTCAATAGGGAAATACCTTTGAAAAGAAATAAAAATGGCCTTCGGAGAAGAAAAGAATAGCTAAAGTATGAAACCAGCTGTGCATGAAAGCAACCCATCAGCCACCTTGGATCTTTCCACCAAATATTGCTGATAGCCACCCTTTGCCAAACAGATTAAATATTAATTAAAGCACCTAATTTTTTTTGTAATGAAGACTTCCTTAGTCATGGTTCAACAAAAAAATATCCTATTTTGAAATCTAGGTCTAGATCTACCAAACTAAATTAAATCCTTTAAAAAAATTAAATCTTTTTTCTCCGTTGTCCGTCCTTGGGAACTTGCCCATGTGTTACAAGTTAATTGAGTAGATTATATATATGTTATCTTCACATGATCAATAATAATAATAATAATAGTAGTAATAAAAGTTATACTTTTTGAAAAATATTTACTGTAGTAACTAATCATTCGTTCTTTCCCTTTATAGCATGTTCATAATGATATATTCTGAATGGCGCGATTAACTTAACCTTGAATACGTGAGACAATGTAATATAACCATGTAAATATCGCGGTCGTCCTTGTCAAATGTAAACCCGATCGCGTCTTGATTTGGCATATGTAATTCAGAAGGAAAGAAAGAAAAAAACATATATAGTTAGTAATTTACTCGATTAAGAATCTAAGGACACTAGATATTTTACTGTGTCTACCTTCACTAGTTTGTATTATCCTACAATGTCTTTTCGTTATATATTTCAAATGTTAATATTATATATGTCATACTAAATCAAATGACGTCCATCTCTTTTCAACTTTAAGGTTTCTCGAATTCATATATGTTTTACATTATTTTCGCGATTGTATAATTAAAAATTAAACTAGTGCCCAGAATATATATCCTTATTTTTTGTAATTAGACGTCGTGTCAGAAATTAACAAACCTCATCAATTTTTACGTGTACGAACAGAATACAAGCAAAAACTAGATCAACTACAAGGCAACACCTCGAACGTCCTCCTACTCCCCCTCCACCCGGCCCACGGGCCATGTTCCCCCACCAACGTCCCCTTACTCTCCACCTCCTCTATCCTCGGTCGCGACCACCACCGTCTCCACCACCTCCTCGCACGCCTCTCCAATGCCGCCACCACCCACCCCCCAGCCATCACAGTCCCCGTCACTCCAGGCACATCCCTAGGCATAGGCAACTATGTAGCCAAGATAGGCCTTGGGACCCCTCCCAAGGACTACATCATGGTTGTTGACACAGGTAGTTCTTTGACTTGGGTCCAGTGTTCGCCATGCCGCGTGTCATGTTACGAACAGCAGGGCCCACTTTTCGACCCTAAGGGTTCCACCACTTATGGCTCGGTCTCGTGTTCGATGCCCGAGTGTAAGGGGCTGCAAGCCGCCACATTGAACCCCTCAACCTGCTCGCGTTCGAATGTTTGCATCTATCAAGCTAGCTACGGAGATGGCTCCTTCTCAGTAGGTTATTTGGGAAGGGACGCACTCTCCTTTGGATCCACCAAAATGCTTCCCAACTTCGTCTATGGATGTGGTCAGGTATGATCAATATTATGCTAACCTTTTGTTGTGTTTTGTTTAAATTAATGTAAAGATGAAATATTAAATCTTAAAATAGTTAAGACAAAAAAATAAATTAATTTTAGTATCTATATAAATTTAAGAGTGATGACAACGTCCTAAAATAATTTTTACATATAGTTACGTGGTAATTTACGTATTCTTTTAATTTTAGAATGGAAGCGGTTTAAACTGGTTACTTCTAAAACCGTAATTTTTTTATTTAATAAAAAAAATTCAAATTCTTAAATTTAGGAAAAAAAAAATTCCAAAAATATTACGAACGTGGGTGTGACCCGCGATCCGTTCCGTCCCAGCAAGAAGAAAAAAAATTTAATTTTTTTGACGGATCGCAGGTTGGAACCGCGATCCGTCATTTTTTTTATTAAAAAAAATTCCACGGATCGCGGGTGAAAACAATAAAAAATTAAATTTTTTTTGCTGAATTTTTTTTAATTTTTTTCTTCTGGTTTAGTTTTATTTTATTATTTCTGTTTGTATTTTTTATTATAATTATTTGTAATCTTTTTTAAATTTTTTTTTCAAAATATGTTTTCTAATTGATATTATTTTTTCAAATTTTTTAAAATTATTTTTAATTTTTTCAATAATCGACCTCCAAATCACTTCGATAACCCGGTGTATTGAAATGTTATGGTATTTTATACAATAAAAAAACAAAATTTCTTAGCAAGATTAATAAATTATTTACAGCTGAATATTAAACAAACCATAAAACTAATTAAAACAAAAAATTGGTAACGTTGTCAAAAATTCGTAGGGTGTACACACCTTACAAACATTTTAGAGGTCGATACAACAAAAAATTAAAAACACAATTAATTTTTTTTTAAAAATATTAAAAATTACAAAACATATTTTGAAAACAAATATAATAAAAAACATAGTTAAAACGATTTTAAAAAAATCAAAACATCAAACACTACAACTAAAATCCGTGACTTTTTTATTTTCTTTTATTGTTTTTGATTTTATGTTTTGTTTTTTTACAAATCATTTTAACTATGTTTTTTACTGTATTTGCTTTCAAAATATGTTTTGTAATTTTTAATATTTTTTAAAAATATTTAATTGTGTTTTTAATTTTTTGCTGTATCGACCTCCAAAATGTTTGTAATGTGTGTACACCCTACGAATTTTTGACAACGTTAACAATTTTTTTGTTTTAATTAGTTTTATGGTTTGTTTAATATTCAGTTGTAAATAATTTATTATTCTGACTAAGAAATTTTGTTGTTATATTGTATAAAATACCATAACAATTCAATACACGTCGAGTTATCGACGGGATTTGGAGGTCGTTTCTTGAAAAAATTAAAAACAAAATTAAATTTTTTTAATAAATAATATCAATTAGAAAACATATTTTGATAAAAAAGATTTTAAAAAAGATTACAAATAATTAAAATAAAAAAGAAAAATAGAAGGAAAAAAAACTTAAACAGAAAACCGAAAAAATCAAAAACAATAAAAGAAAATAAAAAAATTCTCGGATTTTAGTCGTAGTGTTTTATGTTTTGATTTTTTTAAAATCGTTTTAACTATATTTTTTATTATATTTGTTTTCAAAATATGTTTTGTAATTTTTAATATTTTTTAAAAAATTTTAATTGTGTTTTAATTTTTTGCTGTATCGACATCCAAAATGTTTGTAATGTGTGTACACCCTACGAATTTTTGACAACGTTACTAATTTTTTGTTTTAATTAGTTTTATGGTTTGTTTAATATTCAGTTGTAAATAATTTATTAATCTTGCTGAGAAATTTTGTTTTTTATTGTATAAAATATCATAACATTTCAATACACCGGGTTATCGAAGTGATTTGGAGGTCGATTATTGAAAAAATTAAAAAAAAATTAAAAAATTTGAAAAAATAAAATCAATTAGAAAACATATTTTGAAAAAAAAAATTTAAAAAAAGATTACAAATAATTATAATAAAAAATAAAAACAGAAATAATAAAATAAAACCAAACCAGAAAAACAGAAAAAATTAAAAAAAAATCAGCAAAAAAAAATTTTTTTTATTGTTTTCCACGGATCGCGGGTGGGAACCGCGATCCGTGGAATTTTTTTTTTATAAAAATGACGGATCGAGGTTCCAACCCGCGATCCGTCAAAAAAAAAAATTTTTTTTTGCTGGGACGGAATGCGCACGGATCGCGGGTCACACCAGCGTTCGTAGTATTTTTGGAATTTTTTGTTTTCCTAAATTTAAAATTTTGAATTTTTTTTATTAAATAAAAAAATTACGGCTTCTAAAATCTATTTAACTCTAGCTTCAACACTTGATATGAGTTTAACTAGCTAGTTGTTGGTTGATTCTAGAACTTTAATTAATGATAATATATGTATGTTCTACTACCCACTGTTCTTGTCAATATCAGTCCAGGACATTTTGCTGACTTTAATTGCTATAGGTAATCACCAGATGAGCAACTAATATGTAAATTACCTGTATAACTTCAAGTATTAGAAAATAATAGGGTAATTTTTTAAAACTTTCAATTACCAAAATGAATTTAACATATATACCTGACTCTAAATCTGTTTATCTACCAAACTGGAATAATATATTCTCCTTTTTGTGTGTGTGTGGGGGGGGGGGGGGGGGGGGGGGGGGGGGGGGCTAGAACGTTCTTTTCATTCTAATCTGTCGAGCACTGAAACTGTTAATTTATAGTTTCAATCGCACTTAATTAAAGTAGATAATCAGTACTAGAGATGATAAATTATTTAATTCAGATGTACCAAATTAACAAGCTCATTTAATCTACGAGGGGAAAAAGTACCGAAACGAAGATAAAAATTTAACAAAATAATTTCGAATATCAATATATCTCCGTGCTACACAGGGAGAAGTAATATATAATCATTAACATTATAACGTATACATGATCAATCGCCAAGTCAAAAGGAGGAACCAAAAGATCCTAAATGGAATTGTATAAGCTAATATTATTGATTGTACATGTCATAATTAATTAACTTCAGGATATATAGATATTAAACATTGCTTCGAACAAGCGACATACATGTATAACCACTTATTGTTGCACTGTTCTTCCGGTCACAATATGACACCAACCTTTGCACCTAATGTCACACAAAACAATTAATTACACTGATTAACACCAACCAATTATAGGACAACGAGGGCCTCTTTGGCAAAGCAGCGGGGCTCATCGGTCTAGCCAAGGACAAGCTCTCGATGCTCGGCCAAATCGCGACCAAGTACGGTAACTCCTTCTCCTATTGCCTCCCCTCGACGTCGTCGGCCGGATATCTCTCCATAGGATCCTACACCCCGGCCAAGTACACCTTCACACCCATGGTTGTCAACTCCCTTGACAAATCCTTGTACTTCATAAAATTAACCTCCATAACCGTCTCCGGGAAGTCCATATCGGTATCGCCAACCACATACTCAAAATCACCGACCATAATAGACTCTGCCACCGTCATCACCCGTCTTCCGGCTGACGTCTACGCCGCGCTTAGCAAGAAGGTTTTGGCCTCAATACCCAAGTCGGCTCGTGCCCCGGCCTACTCCCTATTGGAGACTTGCTTCAAGGGGTCCTTCAAGGGCCTTAGGGTGCCCCCGGTAAGCCTCGTGTTCGCCGGAGGAGCGGAGATGAAGCTCTCCCCGCAGAATGTGTTCTACGACCTTACATCCAACGGAATCACTTGCCTCGCATTCGCGACCTCTACCAGTGTGACGATCATCGGTAACCATCAGCAAGAGACGTTTAACGTCGCTTATGATGTTGCCGGAGGGAGGATTGGGTTCGCCGCCGCCGGCTGCACATGAAGTAAGTCGATTTGGATACGTCATACGTGGATTGATGTTGCACGGTCGGTCACAACTGAATTGTTTAAATTGTTGGGTATGTACGTGCAATTTGTACAAATTTCTATCCCTATGACCCTATTTAAAGATGTGGGTATTGTTTGTAAAGCGAAGGTTGCTTCTGTAGCCGTAATTTTTTTATATAATAAAAAATAAATTAAAATTTCGAAATTTGTAAAGTAAAGGTTGTTGTATCGACCTCCAAAACTGTTTGTAATGTGTACACCCTACGAATTTTCGACAACGTACCAATTTTTTGTTTTAATTAGTTTTACTGTTTGTTTAAAATTTAGTTGTAAATAATTTCTTATTCTGGTTAAGAAATTTTATTTTTTTATTGTATAAAATACCCTAACATTTCAATACGCCCAGTTATCGACGTGATTTGGAGGTTGATTTTTCAAAAAATTAAAAACAAATTTTAAAAAATAATATAAATTAGAAAACATATTTTGAAAAAAAGATTTTAAAAAAGATTACAAATAATTACAAATAAAAAAGAAAAACAGAAAAGAATAAAATAAAATAAAAATTCCCACAGACTTTTTCTTCAAATTATTATTTAATTTTTTTTTAATTTTCCACAGATCGCGGCTGTGAACCGCGATGTGACTATTTTTCAAATTTTTTTCTTCTCCTAAACGTCGAAATTTTAATTTATTTTTTATTATATAAAAAATTACGACTTCTGCAGTGGATTTTCTAATAATAAAATAGTTGTTTGAATCACATGCATAAACATATAATAAATATATTAGGATGGTTAAATTGCAGATTTTTATTTTCTTACTCGAATCTGTGTTCTTGTGACTCTTGTCCTGTAACTTATGTTTTTAGTGAAATTCTGAAATGGTATGTATGACATCCACTAATACTTTAGAAATGACTAAAAAATTAATATGTTGCCATAAGCAAGACTAATTTTATTTATATAATAAAAATAATATGACGAAGAAGAAGAAGGATTTTAACTGGTCGTATATATTGGTAGCTACTACGCATTGCTTGCTAATTAACTACAGGCACTCTTTATTTAAATATATAAGTAAGTATCTTAACATTTAATAATAGTAAAGAATAACTGCGAGAAAATTTTATACAAATAATAGAGTTTATTATTATGTTAATATGAAAGGAGAATCAACCCTTCATTTATGACTTCGGTTTGAACTAAATAAGTTGTGAAATGTGGACAGTCAACTCTTCCTATATCATAATCACATCCGTCATACTTATATGAAAAAAAGTCATCATTGTATATGTGATTAAAAAAAGATTATCAAACCGACATCTTATATATTTCAAGTGGCAGGGCATCAAACTCAAATTAAATCCAAACTGAAGCAATATATGGTCCATTTATTCGTGAGTTACAGACAAATTAAATATATCTTCTTGCTTTGAAGTGTCGTCGTCTCGCTGACGAAGTAAAAAAACAATAACAACTAACCATATGATTTTAATGACTGAAGATACTAGTTATGAACTTATGACTTAGAATTTTTTTTAAATACATTCGCTCATGCTTAATTAATAGCGAGACAACATGAAACTCTAGAGAGAAAATTTTAAAATTACGATCTTGAAAGTTTTTTTTTTGTGCAATTTCTCCACATTTAAGAAAGCGTTACGCCTAATGTTGTTAGATAGCTAATGTATTGTGTATATCGTTTTGTGTACGTACTTGCGTTAGTTATAGGAATCAATTTGGAATTTCATATATCTAACAGCTGCGTGATCACCATAAGTAGTGGGATTTGATATCTATTTATTTATCTATGTTGTAAGTCAAAGTTGATGTCATCTTTTGCACGATGAAGGTGGGTGGGGGTCGATTTCTACAAGTACGCCCCCACACGTACACAAGATTATGGGTACAACATGACTGAAGTGTATGTGCACCACAAAACGAGCCAAATGGAGAAGTTTGCATGTGATCACATAATGGGGGTTAAAGTAGAAATATGGGTGTTGGAAAGGGACGTGAATGGTGGTTGTTTATGTGCAACATCGGCCAACACTTTACTAGAGTAAAAACAAAACATTAAATGTAATTTATTGCTATTCATGTTGTGATACTCATGTCCGACCAAAAATATTGATTTTGGTTTCGGTGAAGAAAAATTAGAAAAATATCAGATACAACAATTAAGGATTTCTAACTAAAAATAACAATTAACGACCTTCAATACAAAAGTGTATGTTTATAGATTCAAATACTAGTTAAGTGAGGATAAGATGCAAATTCGATTCTATGATCAATAGGTGTTGTTATACAATTGACCTTAATAATCAAAATTAATATTATCACTTATGAAAAACAATTAAGGACCCTCGTAGCTGCACTTAATTTAAGTTATCCAGGGCTTGGAGTGGAGTAGCAAAAACATAACAGGCAAATTCAGAGCTAGCAAGCATTAAGTGAACTTGCTCAAATCTGGCTTGCACACACAGATTGTTGACTCTGGTTGCTGAATTAAGACTAATGGTGGTTAAATAATTTACTTACCAGAACACAACTCTTTTACAAATAGTTCTGTTTAGTTGGACCAAAATGAGTCCAAACTCCAAACAAACTAAGAACACAATTAAATTGAATACAACCCGTTTGCTCAAATTAACTCTTGTAACTTTAGCTCTACCCGTTTACACGAATTAACATTTCCTCGGTAATCTAAATTGTAAATCGTCATAGTTTTCATTTCAAATGCTAACCCGTTAGTGCTCTCTTAAAATTAACATAGTTATGAGGCCTGGGTTTTTTGTCACGTTAACGAAAGGTTCGAGATGGACCTAAGCCCACAAAAAGGCCGAATAGAGAATAACAAGATATTGTTATGTCTCTAAACTAATTTAGCGCCGTAATTTTTTAAATAAAAATAAAAAATTCGAACTTTAGGAAGAAAAAAAAAATTCTTCCAAAAGTACTCGGATCACGGGTAAGAACCACGATCCGTCCCCCGAAATGTTTTTTTTACCGCATTTTTTTAAAACAAAAAAAATCCACGGATCGCCGTTCACACCCACGATCCGTGAAAATTTAAAAAAAAAATCTTTTGCATAAAATTTCACACAAATCCGTGAATTTTTTTTAAAATATTTTTTTAAAGTTTTCTGTTTTAGTTTATTTTTTTATTTCTGCTTTTCATTTTTATTGTAACTATTTTTTATCTTTTTTAAAATCTTTTTTTTTCAAAATATGTTTTCTAATTGATATTATTTTTTAAAACAATTAATTATTTTTAAATTTTTTCAAAAATCGACCTCCAAATTACGTCGATAACCCGACGTATTGAAATGTTAGGGTATTTTATATAATAAAAAACAAAAATTCATAACCAGATTAATAAATTATTTACAACTGAATATTAAACAATTACTAAAACTAATTAAACAAAAATTTGGAAACGTTGTTAAAAATTAATAGGGTGCACACATTACAAATATTTTTGGAGGTCTATAAATCAAAAAAATTAAAAACACAATTAATTTTTTTTTAAAAATAATAACAATTACCAAACATATTTTGAAAACAAATATAATAAAAAACATAGTTAAAACGATTTTAAAAAAATCAAAACATAAAACACTACAACTAAAATTCGTTAGTTTTTTATTGTTTTGTTTTTTTTAAATCATTTTAACTATGTTATATATATATATATATATTTCAAAATATTTTTTTTAATTTTATAAAAAATTCAAAAAAATTCAAAATATGTTTTATAATTTTATAAATTTATATATATATATTTCAAAATATGTTTTTTAATATATTTGTTTTTGAAAATAAGTCTTATAATTCCTAATATTTTTTAATTTTTTTTTAAAATATTTTCCATAATCTACCTCCAACTAAGTAAAACAAAAAATAGTGAATAAACAATAAAAGAATATAAAAAAGTCGGATTTTAGTCGTAGTGTTTTATGTTTTGATTTTTTTAAAATCGTTTTAACTATGTTTTTTATTATATTTGTTTTCAAAATATGTTTTGTAATTGTTATTATTTTTAAAAAAAATTAATTGTGTTTTTAATTTTTTGCTGAATCGACATCAAAAACTATTTGTAATGTTTGTACACTCTACTAATTTTTGACAACGTATTCATTTTTTTGTTTTAATTAGGTTTAGTGTTTGTTTAATATTCAGTTGTAAATAATTTATTAATTTGGTTAAGAAATTTTGTTTTTTTATTGTATAAAATACCCTAACATTTCAATACATCGGGTTATCGACGTGATTTGGAGGTCGATTATTGAAAAAATTAAAAACAATTTTAAAAAATTTAGAAAAATAATATCAATTAGAAAACATATTTTGAAAATAAAAAGAAAAAAGATTATAAATAATTAAAATAAAAAGAAAAACAGAAACAAAAATAAGACTAAAACAGAAAAACAGAAAGAAAAAAATATTAAAAAAAAATTATTAAACTAAATCACGAGAATGCTTCTTACGCAGCTCGGTAGACCGCGAGAACGATTCTTCCACGAACTAACGAATTCTTCAACAACCTCATGGGGGAGGCGTCTAGGTATGACGCCTCCCCATAGGGGCGTTTTACATAGACGTCTGACTCAAAAAAAAATTGCTGGGCTTATTTCACTGAATTCATGCGCTTCACCAGACATTTTTGTGGTGATTGTACTGTGAAAGAGAGTAAAACATAGGTAGAAACCTTATTTTAAGAGACGGGATGAAATGTGTATTAAATGAATTGTTAATGACAAAAATATAATTGTTGGGACGATTTATGTAGTTTTCCGGCTACGAACAGTAACCCTATGTTTTACCCCAAAATTGTGGAAGCATCAAAAATTTAGGTGTAAACATCAACTCGAAAAGTTTACAGAGAAAACATTACCCACAATTTATTTGGCTAATAAAGTTGGGGAGGATACTTTGACTTGAAGGTTACCCATGTAAATATGAGTATATATGACGAAAATAGATGCAAGGATGCAAAAAATACATTATTTAAAATTAAAAGTGAAAGGTGCATAAAGATAGGAATCATTGATTTGATACTGTACCATTTCGAAGGAAAGTAAACAGTATTTTTTGTGGTAATATATTTGAGTTTTTTTAGGGTAAATTGGTATTCAGTGCTTTCGACTTTAAAGTTTAAACTTGAAAGTATATTGTTTTATCGGATTTATTTTTTTTGAAATAGAAGGAAAGTTAAATATATACACTGTAGAACAACACTGTTTGGTTTCATCATATTTTTTTTTCTTTGAAAATTTCACATGTCCCTACAACCATTGAAATCACACAAAAATTCTTATATGATTTATTTTGTTCTTATACTGAGCCTTTTGTTGTTGTGTCACTTAAAAGTAGTCGTTTTTTTCTAAAATGCCATCTAGTTACAATTATGCTATTAAATGTCAATAAAAAATATCATTATGTTTTTTGATTGATGCATATTGAACAGACTCTTAACCTTTTCAGATATTTTAAATTTTGAAGGTATACTTTACAAATTTACACCAAAAAAACTTAATTAACATTTCTTTGACCTCTCTTCTCTTGTATCATTCTCTCTCCTCTCTCTACTCTTTCATTTTTCTCTATTGCGTCTCTTCTCTCTATCCTCTCCTATCTTTCTTCTTTGTCATATCTCTCATCTCTCTCCTTTGAAAGAGTTTGTTAAAATATTCAACGGTGATTTTATAAAAATTATAATTACATTTTATATGTTTAACGATGTTAATGGAATAGTAACGTCACTAATATAAAAGGTTAACGGAGTGTCAAATCTACAACAATTCAAAAACATAATGTTATTCACGATGTTATTCTTGTCTTTGAGTGGTATCTAAGACAACAGTTATAACTTGATGACATTTGGAAAAATTGACAACAACAAAAACCCTTTTTTAATCAATGGTTTAAATTGGCACTACACTTATTGATGTGGACCAAGTTGGTTGTTCCGAGGGTTAAGTGATCAAATGTACAACTCATATATGATCAAAGCATAAGTTATAGGTCAAAGCGTAAATTATACTCATCATGAAAAAAACCCAGTTTGATGGAGGTGATCACGGGATGAAAACAATACCATTTTCCCATTCTAAAATATAATTTTATCTTTTTATTAATATTTGTTTGGTGGGATTGGCAATGTAGCCCCTTGTTTTTGAGCCAATCGAAAATTGGTACATAAGCGACATTTGAATCTCAAATTAAATAAATAATTTTTCTGTTTAGACCAAATTGGGTAGATTTGGATTAGCTTTTGATAGAAATTGAATTGATATTTCATGTATAACTAGTATAATAAGTAATCAGTAAACTTCTTAATTGAACTGACTATTGTACTCAGTTCATTTCGGTTATGTGTGAATTAGTTCTATTGTGTGTTTTCAGGTTAATAATTATTCGATCGAACTTCCCACCAATTTGTGGTTGAATGGATGGGACGCAAATACGAGCCATTAAACAAAAGATACAAGGGTTATTTGATTGGGTGCGTTCAAGAAACAACTAAATTGACTTTATGCTACATGTTTTTGATTATTTGTCCTAATGTCATAGAAAAATCAAACTAATTATCTTAATGTCATAGAAAAACAAAACATTTACCTTCCGTCAGCAAACCGTTAATTTTTCCGTTAACGTCCGTTAAGTATATTAATATTCAATAATCTTTTTTTGCAGAATCACACTGAATAAACCAAATATTCATAAAATTCATTATATGTGTTTTAAAAATTACAACAATTACTCAAATAAGTTATCTATACTCTCTCATCTCTATCTTTCAATTTTCATTTCTTCTTTTTCTCTCACTAAACTTAATTGCTCGATTACTAAACTAATGAAATTCGATAAATTTTTTATTTTAAAAATACAAAATAATTATTTATTTTTTAGTAAAAAAATTATTTTTATATAAATTATGTTTGTCAAAAAAAAAAAATTGTATAAAAATTCTTTTATCAATTATCAGGTTCGTGTACTAAAATATTAAAAATCATTAATATGAAATAAGATAAATAAAAATAAATAATTTTTATCTATACACTCTCGTCTCTATCTTTTAACTTTCATTTCTTCTTATTCTCTCGCTAAACATAATGGTTGGATTACTAAACTAATGAAATTCGATAAAAAAATTCTAATAATTATTATTTTTATTTCAAATTCATGATTTTTAATATTTTAGTACACAATTCTGATAATTGATAAAACAATTTTTATACAAAAAATAATTTTTTTGTGGACAAACATATTTTTTATAAAAAATAAATTTTTATTAGAAAAATAATTAATTTGTATTCTAAAATATAAAAATTATCGAATTTCATTAGTTTAGTAATCGAACCATTAGGTTTAGTGAGAGAAAAAGAAGAAATGAAAATTGAAAGATAGAGATGAGAGAGTGTAGATAAATTATTTGAGTAATTATTTGCAATTTTTACAACACATATAATGAATTTTATGATTTTTTGGTTATTCAGTGTGATTCTGCAAAATTTTCATTAAATATTAATATACTTAAACAGACGTTAAAGGTTTGCTGACGGAATTACGTAAAGTTAAATATATTTTTATGACATTAAAATAAATAGTTTGATTTTTCTATGTCATCAGGTCAAGTAGTCAAAATCAGATGGTGTAAAATCAATTTTGTTATTTCTTGATGACACATAAGCAAATAACCCAGGATACAGTTATGTTAGTTGAAATACTAAGACTTGGAGTTCTATTTCACATAAAATTATTTTTGTATTTCTCTTGCTGATCATTCCACTTGCTCAGCAATATTCGCGTAGACATGGTTTAATGGTAGAAGTGTGTAATACCAGTGGTCTCCTACATGGCTAAGATCGAGTTTTTTTTTTAATTTGTGCTTTTGCACGTCGAAAGACAAAAGGAAGGGGTATTGGTAATTTGGTATAAGTTCGAATCTACAAGTTCTTATTTCTAATTTATTTTAAAAACACCATAATAAGTTTTAGCGGAATCCGAGATTTTTTTTTTGATATAAGTGAAATCATGTGATTATGGTGAAATCTCACATGGGTAGGGAAGATCAGTGGACCCGCCATGTCTTCTGATGCTGTCTGGCCACGTGTTCACTTCTGCTTCTCTACTATTGGTCCCCACACCAACCCCCTCTGCAAACTGCCGATCGGGACCGTACACGTGCATCACTGTGCGGTAGGACCTACTCTCTAACAAAAATAGGAAACATACAACGATTATTACGTCAAAACTCAATAATTATTAAAAACTAATAATTATTGTCCCGGAAGTTGATAATTCCAATTGATTGGTGTTCAAAAGTAAGATTGTTTATTTTGTTTTTGATTTGTGATTTGATCATTCGTTTTATGATTGATAATTTTTATTATCAAGTTGGTTTTGGACCTTTGGTTTATACTATCGTTAGTAATTGATATGTAGTTCTTATTTCAATAGCACATATGTTATGGTATCTAAAAAGAGAGCACAAATGTAGACAAAGAAGACGACATTTTCGTCTGAAGAAGTGAAACGACAAATTCATAGACTTTTGAAATTTTTATACACGTATAGTGTAGCTAACGGGCTTCTACCGACGGATTGATAGATTTTATTTTAGAAAAAAAAGGTTGTTTAAACCTCTGTAGTTTGTAATATCAAAAGTAACAAACACATCTTTGTCTTGATATTGACCTTTTTCTTCTCGCATTGAAACTAATTTCTGAATATGTAGTGTCGTTAGGATGTATAAAGTATTATCAAATAAATCTCAATAATGTGGCGTGTCACACGGATGGACTTGATGTGTGTTGTGGACCTCCATGTTGCTTCAAGTTGAAGAAGGTATCCATGTATGAGCATGATGTTGATATTATATGACAATATGCCAGACCAAACATCTCCTACCCTTACAGAGGACAGGCCATTTTAGTTAACTACATTCGAGGATAAGTGCTTAATTAATTTAATCACAACTTGATTCTTTGGTTGGATCATGCGTGACGTACGCCATCTTACTGAACTTATGGTTGTTTTTTTGGATTGTTATTCCCACTTCTCTCCTGTTGATGAGTTGATCTATAATAAGCACGTTTGCTTGAAGTGATTAATTCAGCAGAAATGGTAAATGTGAAATCACGACTTTGGCTCTTTGCGTAACTTGATTGAAGGATTGCTACACTCTCGTCGAAATATATTCATACAACATATATAGTATTGCAGTCTTTATGATTCTCTTGACAATTAAGCTACGCCCATGTATGCTGATACTCAGCACGTACTAAGATTGAATCAACTTGCTCTTGCCAAGTCAATTCAGCCACTAAAAGAATTAATGGATACCTTCAAAATTTTGTTTAAGAAACTTAAGATGATTTAACCCACAAGGCTGTGTTGTTATTTTTTATTCAAGACTATTCGTAATGGTGTAGTATTATCATTGTGTACTATCTTGATTAACAATTGAAATCCTAAATTCAATTTTTAAGGTTTGAAGATACACTACTATAGTACATCTACTAATCGTTTGTTCTTCCTTGAGAAGAATAGTGAAGACTTTTGTGAGAAGAAGGGAGGAGAAGTATAACTCGAGACCACTCGTTTGTGCAGAGTGAATTGGACCCACTGCCCATATGTTATCGTTTACTGATAATCTGTATTTGAAGTTGATTTGCAACGCATTGTTTTATTAAAAATATAATCTTAAAGGACATTCTAAATTTTTTAATATAAAAAGGACATTCTATATGAAGGGTTTTTTCTTCTTGGCATGCATTTGCGTCATCAGTGGAATTATGAACAAACATGCGTTCAAGAGTCAATAGAAAGCTGTAAATGGACACTGATTGGCAAGAGCAATACTACCCATCTTGTTTCAACATTTGAAAGTTAAGTACATCTTAAGTCAACTGTCATAGCTGTATCAATATTGGTTTAATAACATTTGCCACAACCTGTGAAAAAATTCTAACCATTAGAATGAAAATCCTACCATATACTAATTATTTTAAGTGGGTGTATTGGTACTTGAATTATGAGGCAGTTAAGTTGGTATTGATTCATTTAGCAATTAGGGGAATCTTAGGTGTGACAGGTACATAATATCAATTAATTATGGTTCTCGCTCCGTTACCATTTCTCAACAAACAAAAAAACTTTTATCTAGAAGTGAAATAATTAGATGCTTTAGTTAAACATCAATCATTGTTCATTTGCACTTTCTTTAAAAAAAACATAGTTGTATACTAAAAGTCTAAAACCTTATATTGTAGGTAAGAGTAGTCTTTTTCCAACGAAAGAATTTCGGAGTATAAAAACTACAATACGGTAAAAAATAAAATGTGTTTATGTAAAGATAACTCGTAACTTGGGTGCGCACAGAAGCCTAGAAAAACGTGAGATTTAGGTAAGTGAGTTTGCAAAAGAAAAACATGAGTCATGCTCGAGCAAAATATGTGATTTACTTGGGAAAATTGTGCAGACATCTTATATAAAATATCGACTACTGATAATTGTTGAATATTGACTTATATTTGTTAAGGAAGCAAATCCAGGAGAGTCGGCCGACCAGATGGGATCCGGTCTACCGACTCACAACCCAGAAATTTTGATGAAGAAGGGTTCGATCCACCGAATTGGATTCAATCCACCGAACCGAGGATTCCAGACACTTCAGGTGCAGCTGAGATCGGATGACCGAATTTGATTCAGTCTACCGTCAGAGAACAACAGACACTTCGGAACAACGGGTTCGGTAAACCGTTGGGGAGATTTTTGGTGTTCCGAGAATCTAAAAGTGCCTGACCAATTTGGCACAGTCTACCGAAGGGTTGTTGGGGAATTAGTTAGTTCGTAGAAGAAACGTTCTCACAGTCTACTAAGCTGCGCGAGAAGCGTTTCCGCGGTCAACCGGGAAGGATTCAGTTAACCGAATCGCAAAGGGAATCACTCATGTTGAGTCAAGGACGGTCGACTGAATGAGCACCGGTCGACCGTTTCCCACGAATTGTTCAGTTCGGTTTTGCTAAATGTAGCTCGGTTTTTGAGTCTATAAGATGGATTGTTTGCTCTTGTTTTTAACATAACGTACAAGTGTAATATTTCCTTCATTGTGAGTTGAGAGATTAAGACTAGAGATATATCTAGAGTGTTTTGGAGGACATATTGTCTCCATATAATTATAATCTCGGTTGGTTCTCTTGTTGGAGAAGCGGAAGAAGGAAAGGAAACCCGCAGGAGACCCCCAAGGACGTAGGCACGTTGCTGAACCTTGTAAATAGCGTGTGTCGTGGTTGTTTCAAGTGTGTGTTTGTGTTTGCTTGTTTATTTCATCGTATTAGTGTTCTTGTTGCAATTAAGATTGGAAGATGGTCCGAAGTTATTTCTGCAAGTCAATATTCGGTATTACGTGGTGCGTTTAATCCGTGTCGTTTTAGTGCATTGTTAGATCCCCTCCCAATATTGCTAAGGAATAACATCTTTTTAATCATTTAGTTTTCGGGACGTTTTTTTATGATCTAGAATTTTCCAACACTCTCCTCTACTTGGGTTAGCCGGACTGTGGTTCTAAACTGGAGATGGTCCACACTGTTTTTACCAGAACGTTTGACGTACGGAATGTGGTTCGAACCTGCGATCACACGAGTCACCTCTAACTACTCCACTGAGTCCCAGGGGACAAAAAATTCTAGGACGATGATGCCATATTGTCATTGCTTTCGAGAATGGAGATCCAAAAGAATTTCTTAAACCAAAAAAAATTCAAAGTGTTAATGGTGCCTTCTAAATAATTAGTAGTTTGGGGGGCCAGAGTCATAATTCTCATTTCAATATAATCAGCATGATTTGCTTCAGCACCAAATAATTTCCCGGTGATTTTGACATATGTTCGAAGACTACATCTGTTAACGTGTTGATAATCTTTACTGTAATCAATGAATTAAGACAGTTGGCTATAAACTCGGGATGTTTAGTTTAGAGCAAATGCAAAACCAAATTTGACTAAAAAAATTGCCACTTTTGTACAACAGTTGATTTCGCAGAACAATAAAAAAACATAAGCGCTACTATTTATCTTTCTGAGATAAAGAAAACTATGTTATTGAGATTCATTTAACGCTTTGTTAGCATATAATAATGCGATCGATGTGTTAGCGCTTACAAGGATTTTTTATGGTCGACTAAAGGCTTAACAATCAAATTATTTCATTATACGCATGACAACAGATCAGATGTGCGTATTGAGACATGGATCAACTTTAATCGAAGTTTTTCTTCTTCTTTTCCTTCCCTCTTTCTCTTTCACCAAAATGCAGGTACGCTTGGATCAATACTTCACTGCACGCATGTTACGAACTTGCGATTAGTTGGACTGGGTTTTTTAGGTCTAATTACAATAAAACAAACATATTTAAAAACAAAGATTAATCTGATATTTTTAATTATCCGAATCCTTCAGCGTTAAGAATGCTCTTACGGCGTCCAGTGTATAGTGTGTCGGCAACTACCAACACTATTTACACGTGCATGCCCAAAGGTTTCCATTTGAGTCGTTGCTTCATCTAAAAGTTTTTTTTCGTGATCATGAAATTCTCAGCACTCAAGATGAGTGATAAATCTAAATCAGAAGCGGCACCATTTTGCTTCGAAGTATACACTTTTAAGAATTTTAAACTGCATTTCGTGAGATTCAACCCGTACGTCAACCGTGATTATAAGGTACGTAACTGTTGGGGCCATGTATGGGTCTAGCCCACTATGGGTGAGGAGAACCCTAACCAACACATGAGTGTTGTGTGAGAACCAACACCATAGCTGTAACTTTTCAAGGAGAAGAGAAATAGAGATTAGGAAAAGAGACGGAGAAATGGAAGGAAGAAGTTTGACTTTTGTTTCAAGTTTCTTTTCAACACAACACGACGTGGAGGAGTTCATGTTGCGGGAGACAAGTTGAATATGGATTTCTCTAATGTGTTTGTAATGTGTTAATTTGTGTTTTCATCCAAATCAAGGTAACATTGCAGTTCTCTTCTTGTAGTAGATTACTTATGTTTTGGTTTGATCGAGTACAAACTTGAAAAGAATGAACACTTGTAACTTGTTGATTGCATAATAGAGTAAGTATCAGTTTGTCCTGTGATTTTGCTCTCAAGGTCGAGGAGGTTTTCCACGTTAACAAATTCGTGCGTACATGTTTTTGGTGTTGTTTACACATATTATATTCTAAAATGAGTCTGACGTTTTAGTTTTTTAATTCTCCAAATTCTCGTTCCGTTGAATCTCCCAACAGTAACCACACCCCACACAGTAGAGCAACACCGTGGAAGATAATAACAAGTATTACATACTTGACCTCGTATACAAGAGACTACTTCTCAACCAGCCGATGTACAAAATCACATGGTCGTTGCTTCATCTAAAAGTAATGTTACCATTTTTTCTCCATTCAAACCTACTTTCAAAAAAAAACTCCATTAAAATATTTTGCAAATCTGGAGTTATATTTATTATTGAAGAATGATATTCGATTGCTTATTGTTTCGTTTTTATTAACACACATTGGTGATTGGGATTTTCTATTCTTTTGTGTTACAAGTTACAACACTTTTGTGTACTTATTTTATAATGACCCTCTAACTAATTCAAGTCAAAAGATCTTTGTTCCTTGGGATAAATTAGGTGAAATCTCCTCAAATTTATGCTCCAACTTTTTACTTAGGTCATCCTTAACCAGGGGAAATTTGGGGTCGAGTCGGGGCAAGACCCGACTCCAAAGCCATTGTTGAGAAAATAGTCTCACATTGCTAAACACAAAAAGTGTACAACACTATATAATAAAGTTGGATCCACTACCCTTCACCTAAGTGCTTAGGTTTTGTTGAGGTGGTGGACCAACCAAATTCAACATGGTATCAGAACGATCTTTCCACCCAGAACATTTTTTCCATCATTGGTGAATCTCAGAGTGCCCCTCACTCATCACTGAATCACCTCAGACAAAACCAAACCAGAAAAAAAACCTACCACCCATCATCTTCGCCTCTCAAGGGGGTTGAAGGTGATAAAACAAATCCCGACATCCAAAACCCTTGAAGGAAAATCAAGGAAAAATGACGGACCCGGAAACAAACGCCCCAAAACTGGTATCACAGTTGCTCAACGGACATAACTATCTGTCATGGGCACGGGCTGTTACGCTAGCTCTCAGCGGAAAAGGGAAGCTGGGACACATCACCGGGACAATAAAAAAAACCAAAGGAAGATGACACTGAAACAAAACAAGAAGAGTGGCAGGCGACATACCACATTGTAATGTCATGGGTGATCAACTCCATGCAACCAAAAATCGGGGCCATCTTCCTTTACAAAAACTCGGCGAAGAAGCTATGGGATGCGGTTCAAAACATATATGGTAAAACCCACAACTTCGCTCATATTTTTAAACTAAAACACGATCTGTCGCAGACGAAACAACAAGGACAAACCATCACAGAGTATCTGGGGACACTACAACGTGGATGGGATGAACTCGCTATCTACGAACCGGCGACCACTGATACAAAAACCATACTCGAGCGGAAAGAAAGGGACCAAATCTATCAGTTCCTCATCGGACTCGACGGCAGCTACGAAGCTATCCGGAGCCAAGTCCTGATGACTTCCAACATTCCTGATCTCGCGTCCATCATCGCAATGATCCAACAGGAGGAGACCCGCCGGACCACCGCTCAGATCGCTGATCGGTCAGAAACTCAGGTGTTCTTCGCCGGAAAACCCCCAAATAAAACCAAAAAATATGGAAACAAACCACAGGAAACATGCGACAACTGTAAAAAGATCGGGCATAACAAGAACTCATGCTGGTTCCTACATCCGCATCTCCGACCAACAAGGGAAGGAGGAGGAGATCATCGGAACAGAAATAGGAATGGGGGACCAACGGGAAACGGCGTGGTAGCTAACCCTAACATGGAAGAGGAACGAAGAAATGGGAAGGCGAATCGGTCTTTCGCTCGGATCTGCGGGGTTTTATAACCTCACGTGATTCTGGCGGATCCGGTTTTCCTTTGATTCGATCTGATTCCGCTAACCGACCCGATTCCGCTAATCGATCAGATGCTTCACCCGCCGGACCCGGATCCAGTTCCAGATCCGACCCGATTCCGCTGGATCAGTTGCTGGCCCACCTCAGCGTATATTTGCAATCCACCCCTCAAGGTTCAGGTAATTGCGCAGGTATAATACTTTCTCCCAGAAATTTATCTGCATACCAATCAGAACAAAACTTAGCAAAAATAGGGCATGAAAATAATGATCAATGGATAATTGATTCTGGTGCTACTGACCACATGACCGAAAACTCTAGTTTACTAAGAAAAATAAAAAATCATGTCAAATCATCTAACAATTTTGTGACTGTAGCAAATAATAATCAAGTAGAAATAAAAGGAATAGGTGAAACCACCATATTAAATCAAACGAACAAAAATATTTTATATGTCCCAACATTTACTTCTAATCTTCTTTCGGTAGCAAAAATTAAACAAAATTCAAATTGCAATGTTATATTCACCCCGAATGATGTATTTTTTCAGGATCGAACTACAGGGAAGACGATTAGTAAATGAATCTTTACCAAAGGACTCTACATTTTAGAAACTCCGAACAAAAATTTTCACACCTCTAGTGGACCGAGTCATGTCCTTTGGCATAAACGAATGGGACACCCGTCTCATCTAGTTTTAAAATTGCTATTTCCGTTTATTTCATCTGATTATGCATGTGATGTCTGTCTGTATTCCAAACAAACTAGACTTTCTTTTTCCAACTCTAACACCAAATCAAACTTTCCTTTTGAATTAGTCCACTCCGATATTTGGGGACCCGCTCTGGTCGAGTCTTACAACGGTTTTAAATATTTTGTTCTATTTATTGATGATTTCTCACGAAACACTTGGACTTATCTCCTCAAAAACAAATTTAGGTGTTTTTCATATTTTTTGTGAATTTACAACATTTGTTGAAAATATGTATGATTTTAAAATCAAAACCTTAAGCACAGATAACGGGACTGAATACACCAGTCACAACTTTCAATTTTTTTTGAAAAATCGGGGAATATTACACCAAATGACATGCATTCACACCCCTCAACAAAATGGAGTTTCTGAAAGAAAAAAATCGCCATCTCTTAAATGTAACTCGATCCCTACCTTTTCAAAATCATGTTCCCAAACGCTTTTGGTCCGATGCTGTCTTAAATGCTACTTATCTAATAAATCACCTTCCTAGCCCTTCTCTTCAAAATAAACAACCACTCGAGATACTCTTAGGACGGAAACTAACCTTAGATCATCTCAGAGTCTTTGGATGTGTATGCTTTGTTCATAAGAAACGCATAGATAAATTTGATAGCAACTCTATAAAGTGCTTATTTCGTGGTTATTCTTTCAAAAAAAAGGTACAAATGTTTTGACCCCGAAGCTTGTAAAATGTATATCTCTCGAGATGTAATGTTTAGAGAAAATGAGTCTTACTTCAACATTGTCGGTACAACCGAGTCCTCCCCGGACATCACACTCGTTCTACCTGACTTCAACATCAACCAAACTGAAGAAGAAGAAGAAGACGAAGCAAAACGAGAAGAAGAGCGAGAAGAAGGAAGAAATGAAGAAAGAGAAGAAAATAACGGAAGCAACGAAGAAACCAGAAATCCACCTTCAACACCCCCAAGAAGATCTACTCGACCAACTCGTCCACCCACTAGGTTTAAAGACTTTATCACCTCACAAGTAACTTATCCCATTGAGAATTACCTAACCTATAAACAAATACAACCAAACTATAGGACATTCTTAAACCAAATAAACGAAAACCTAGAACCAAAGAACTATGATGAAGCTAGTTGCAATCCTAAATGGAAAAAAGTCATGCAAGAAGAACTTAAAGCCTTAGAAACTTACAACACTTGGACCCTTATTCCTAAACCTAATGGAATCAAACCCGTTGGATGCAAATAGGTCTACAAGATAAAATACAATAGCAATGGAACTATCGAAAGATATAAAGCCCGCCTTGTAGCAAAAGGATATACTCAAACTTACGGTCTTGATTACCTTGAGACATTTGCACTAGTAGCAAAGATGAACATTGTCTGTGTTCTCCTATCCATAGCAGTTAACAAGTGTTGGACACTTTACCAAATGGATGTCAGAAATGCTTTTCTCCAAGGCACTCTTGAAGAAGAAGTATATATGATACCACCACCAGGATACAGCACCTCTCCAAACCAGGTATGCAAACTCAATAAAGGCATTTCTGGCCTGAAGCAATCCCCTCGGGCATGGTACGCAAAACTTAGTCACTTTCTTATCGTTTATGGTTTTTTAAAGTCTTCCGCTGACGCATCTATGTTTACTAGTCACCATAAGGGAGAAACTACCATAGTCTTGGTCTACGTAGATGATATCATCATTACTGGAGATAATAACGAAAAAATCAATCAAGTTAAACACTACATAAAAAGGAAATTTGATATAAAAGACCTAGGCTTATTGAAATATTTCTTAGGAATAGAAATTGCATATTCGAAGAAAGGACTATTCCTATCACAAAGGAAATATGCCCTAGACCTATTAAAAGAAACGAGAAAACTTGGAGTAAGACCAGCTAATACACCCATTGAGACAAATCTCAAAACCGGTCCAACTAACGGTGAACCTGTTAAAGATATCCATCAATACCAAAGACTTGTAGGAAAACTTATATATTTAACCGTAACCAGACCTGACATCACCTTTGCTGTTAGTATAGTAAGCCAATTCATGCATGCACCCCGAACATCACATTTAGATATTATTGATAGGATTCTAAGGTACATAAAACAAACCTCAGGACAAGGATTACTGATGAAAAACAACAATTCTAACAGTATCATTGGTTTTTCAGATGCTGATTGGGCAGGGAGCCATGATCGAAGATCAACTACTGGCTTTTGCACGTTTGTTGGCGGAAATCTTGTAACTTGGAGGAGTAAGAAACAAAAGGTCGTTGTCCAATCAAGCGCAGAAGCAGAGTATCGAGCAATGGCATCCACCACCAGCGAACTCATTTGGCTAAAGCAACTTCTTCATGATATGGGTCAACCTCATACGACAACTATAAACATGTTTTGCGACAACAACGCCGCACGACACATTGCATCCAACCCCGTGTTCCACGAAAGGACCAAACACATTGAAGTTGATTGTCACTTCATCCGTGAAAAGATTCAAGCTGGAGAAATAGAAGTTCCATATGTCTCCAGTAAAGAACAATTGGCGGACGTCTTCACCAAAGCCCTGAGTCAAAAACAATTCAACTCCATCATAAGCAAGTTAGGCACCTACAATCTCTTCCGGGCCCAACTTGAGGGGGAGTGTTGAAGAAACCAGGCGACGCACCTTCTCTCCAGACGATGCACCTCCTCACCAGTCGACGCATCTCTTCCCCAAAGAACGTGACTCATCATCACCCAATGCAGCATTAAAGATCAAACGGTCACCCAGCTCAAATGTATATATAAACCCGTGTAAACCACAAAAAATATATATACAAAAAATCTTTCTCCCAAATCCTCGTCTTAATATTGTTGAAGAAACCAGGCGACGCACCTTCTCTCCAGACGATGCACCTCCTCACCAGTCGACGCATCTCTTCCCCAAAGAACGCGACTCATCATCACCCAATGCAGCATTAAAGATCAAACGATCACCCAACTCAAATGTATATATAAACCCGTGTAAACCACAAAAAATATATATACAAAAAATCTTTCTCCCAAATCCTCGTCTTAATATGGTATCAGAGCGGGTCGATTGACCTGTAGGGACTCACTCCAACCTATATTGTTCACGCGTAGACAGGGAGAAAAATTATCCCGGTCACGCGTGCGGGGGAGTGTTAAGAAAATAGTCCCACATTGCTAAACACAAAAAGTGTACAACACTATATAATAAAATTGGATCCACTACCCTTCACCTAAGTGCTTAGGTTTTGTTGAGGTGATGGACCAACCAAATCTAACAGCCCTTAATCAGGGTCAGGCTTGGTTGGGCCGCGATCTGGGTTGTTTTTTTAAAGAAATTGTTAAGGATGAGAGAGAATGTTGAAGTTAATGAGTGAAAAATGAATTGAATTGGATTGAGAGTTGTAAAGTATTTTTATTGATGTGATAGAAAGATAATCTTGGGTTGCTGGGGGATTTGAGGTCAGGGTTAAGGAAGACCTTATACCCAACTTCTTTTATGTACAAAAAAAAGTACATTTACTTCTTACATTGCATTATCGTTTTAAACTTTTTCCAGGAAGTTAAATTCAGGTCAAAAGGGTTCATCTGATGTAATAGGTAAAATAATACAAAGTGGGCCCATTAGTGGGCAAATGTTACTATAATAATGGAATTTGCATTCAGTCCCAATAAAAGTCTCCCCCATTTGGCATTTGATGAACAACGATTAGATACAGAGGAAGACAGTAGATTTTTTGTAATCGTCTCGACGTCTCTTTGCCAATTTATTTCATTTTGAAGTTGATGCATTAAGAACCATGCTTTAATCAAGTAGTGGTCATTAAGATTTAGGAGTGACAAATTAGACTAATAAGTCTAGTGGCAGCTAGATTTGATCCACGCCACCAGCAGAAGCTCATTTAACAGACGAATACGTGTCATTATCAGCCATTCTTCTTTTTTTGTTTAGTAATGTGTTCCACGTTAATATATAAAATAGTTAAGATATTTGTCTTCAGTTCCTGCCACGTAAACCAAGCATTTAATTTAAGGTTGATTATATTAATACAAAATCTGACCACTTTAAAAAAAAAGCACTCGACATTTTGTTTTCGTCACTCACAATGAATAAAAAAAACCACCAGTCATTAAATTTAAACAATAAACAAGCACTCAGGATTTCTGACCATTTCCTTCGTATATCGAACAATTGATTTAGCACTCAATTGTTAACCGTTAATTTCCTAGTTGAGCACTCAATTCAAAATGTTCACCTTAACTGTGAAGAGTAACCGGTAGGATGTAAATGGGTCCGGACGGGTTTTAGCTGCCGCTACCTGCTCCTCCTAAATTAAATGGATAGGCAAGGAGGGATGGGGCAAAAAAATAACAATCACTATCCACTCCACCTATGGGTTGGTTAGGCGGGTGCATGACCGGTTAGTTGGTTGAGTCGTTAATTCTGTAATTTGTGCAATAGAACTTGTAAAATTTTATGACTAATTAGAACATGTACAATCATAACAAATTCGTATGTATCGCTAATAATATAATTTATTTTCACAATATATGTGACAAATAAATAAATTATAAGATAATATGAGTGTACAAAAAAATAAAAAATCTTAATTATATAATGTAGGATTAATGTAGATGTGTTATGTACAGTAGGTCTAAAGTCTTAGTACTAAAATTTTAATATATAACATAATATATATTAAGTCTGGGAATGATCGATTGGTCACTATTTTTTTTGGTTTTATGCAAAGCTTGGTTGATTTGATACTCTAGCAATGTTTAGTTACGGTCGTAAAAAATAGAACAGCTAAACGCGTAAAATACTTAAATCGTTCGTGCCTATTATCATTTTGTCATTCTTTCATTTTTACTTATTGTTTCTCTCAATAGGTTTCCCTTTTTCATACAACAACAAAAAATAACCATGAAAAATAAAATCAACGTAAGAATGTGGGGTGGCAGGGGGGTCTGGCTAGGACGCCTCCTCCACGGTCGTTATTGTACTCCGAATATTGATCACTTTATCCGTTTATTTACGTTTGTGTTTTTTCCCACCCCATCACCGCTGAAATCTTTCAACGGAACGTAAAATAATTAAAAATAAAACACTATATAAATTCAAGATTTAAAAAAAAACAAGGAGGGGGGAGGAGGGTCTGGGTAGGACGTCTCCCCCATGGACGTGGCATCTGCCTTAGACGCCCCCATGGTCGGGGCTCTAGGATTTCGTGTTCCTATATATGTGTATATTTTAAAAAATTTAATACAAGCATACATGATCGACTTCATATTTTCAACAATTTTGTGTTTATTCCAATATCATGCAAATCTACATATATTAAAATAAACAAATAAGACAAGATCATACCAAAAGATTCTTTAAAACCTTTTTGAATATCTAGAGTTGCGTTGCTCGTTGAATCGTTCACCGATCCGCCTCCAAGTGTTCACCAAACACTAAACAAGATTAGAGAGAAATGAGTTAGTCAATTCAATCTCCAATTAAGCTTAGAATCTAGCTAATAACCTATATAAAGTTCCCTGAGATTTTATCTCCAATAACTCAAAATAATTAAGAGAACTTTGGATGGATTAGTGGAGAGGTCAATGAGAGAGAGAATTTGCATTCATATATAAAATAAGTAAGTGAGATGACTTATTTATAGCATCCCAAATCACCCACGTCATTAAACTATTCTCCAGTCATGATCCCTTGCTATTCTCTCCCTTAAACCAATCACAACTTGCTACATAATCATCCTTAAAAACGTTTGACCACAATTGAAATTAATCCAGTCCATGATCTGCATTATTCTCTTAATAATTTTGGCAAAACCGTACTGAACGGTCGACCGAAATTTCCAACCCAATATTCACGAGAAAAATTTCCTGGAAAATTTCAGTCGAACCACGTCTTACTCCAGTCGACCGTTTAATTACCGAAATTTCTCATGGTAAATTTCGGTCGACCATGTCCTCGTACCAGTCGACATATATATCACCAAGACCGCTCCTGGAGATTTTCGGTCGACCGCGTACTCACGTCCGGTCGACCGATCCTATTATCATGACACGTCTTGATAATTTCGGTCGACCACTGACGTTTCAATCTTTTACCGGTCGATCATTTCTAAGAAATCGGTCGACCGATCCTAAAACGGTTGACCGTTTTGACCCTGATTTTGCCTTTGTCAAATTTTGCAATTACTTCCAACAGAATTTGATCCTTTGGGTTTTTAGAAAATTCATATCTTGTGTAATATATTATCTTATGTAATGTTAACTCAATTACACATCATAATAAATACATCTTATATGAATTTATTTATGATCCTTAATATGAATAGAAAATCAAGCTTATTGTTTTCCAATTTTGTGGTGTGACATATTGGAGGATCTAAACTAAATTGACAGTGATATTAAAAACTCAATATCTCAAACTATAAGTGGTATCTAGCTACACATTATAGTTACCCAATTATCATAAATGTCTTGTTCCACTCGAACTAAACACGATCCTTTTAGTGGTGTAAGTGTACCACTTGTGTCTATCCCTTGCCTCATGTTATTAAGAAAATATATAAAGTAGAAATGTGTCACATTTGTATTATATTAATTTCTTGATCTCTTTAAGCTAATCATAAATATGTAACTTAACTCAAGTAACATTGTGCATATTATAATTTTGCTTTATCAAGGAGCTCACTAATATCATTACTCAAATTAATATGGCCAATGATAATCTTTTGACTAACTATCTGTTTGAGCATAAGTCATGTTCAACCAATTATTGCATTTATCACTATACTCGTTGATAGTTTTTGACAATAATCAAATTAAATACTTTTATGTGAAAAGATATAAGTCTCATATCTTAAGATTCAAGACACAGTGAAAACATTAATGACACATAACACAATTTCTTAATGTTTTACTTGTCAGGTCTATTCAATATACAAAAGTAACAATTTTTCTCTTTTATATACTCGTGTCATCAAATATTTGTAAAACTACAATAATCGATGACTAACACGACAATTTTATCTCAGAAATTAATGTTCTATGTTAATTACCATAATTGTGAATAACTTTTGATTTATGTAAACCATTACCTTTTAGAGCTCTATAGTTAAGGACCAAAAGTTTTTTCCTTAACAATTGCAAAAGACGACTACAATAATCAAGGAACAAAATGCTTCCACATTCAATTCATAATAATTGACATATAGAAGGAAAACTTTTAGAAACAATCCTTTCACGGACATCCGCTAACCCACCCAAAAAAACTCATTAACCACGTCTAGGCTACCCCATCCACCCTACATTCTATCTCCTCCACGTCATTTGAAGATCAATCCTTGGTAAAATATAAAAATGATTCACAAAAAAATCTACAAAATCAAAACAAATAAAAAACATATTTTCAGAAGAAGAAAAAATGAAAACAATAATTAAAACTAATTTAAAATGAATTTATAAATATTTTAAACAAATAACAAAAAAAATCCGACCAATGGAGATGGGATGGGGGACACCCAACGCCCGGGTGGCCGCTCGACCCGTTAACAGGCAGTCGCTCGGGCGACTGTGCACCATTAATGGTGCTCCAAGGGCCCAACATGAGGGCACCCTTAACGGGGGTGCCCCGCCCGGGCGCCCTGGTCGGGCGCCCGGGCGCACTGGTCGGGCGCCCGGGCGCACCCCCGTTAACGGGCGGGGCGCCCGCCCGGGCCACCCGCCCGGGCGCTTGCCCGGGCGGTGGGCGTCCCGGGCAGACGCCCGGGCGCCCATGGGAGGGGGACACGTGTTCCCCTCCCATTGGTTAAAAAAAAAAAATTTTGGGAATTTTTTTTTGTTTTGGTTTTGTTATTAATGGATTGGGTGTTTGTTATAAATGTGGGGTAATAATTTTTTGTAAGTGATTAAAATTAAGAAATTTCCAGAACCAACAATTTCAAGTTAAATAGAAAAAAAATTAATACAACAATACCATAACAACAATATATTAATAATACTAAAATACGAAATACAACCACGGGAAATACAAACCATACGAAATACGGACTACTACAACCCGAAATACAAACATATGTTAAAGGGAAATACAAATCATACGGACTACTACAACCCGAAATACAAGCTAAGGGAAATACAAACCATACGAAATACAGACTACATCAAACTACACGTACCCATTCTCTTCTGCCCAGGCGAGAAATTTATCGATTACTTTTTGATCCTTCTCCGTCGGGTTGTCCTTCCTCATCAGAGAGTGAAGCATGTCCAACTTATTTTTTATTAAATGCCTCTGGAAATTCCTTTCCGCTAACTCCTCTTGCTTAGAGAAACCATCTTCTCTGACTTGGGCGGTGTATCGCATCTGTTGTGCAAGTTCTCTAACATCGGTGTCTCTTTCGGGGCGTAATGCACTCTTAGCCTTTTTCTTAGCCTTCTTCACACCTTCTGGGCGTGTAGACGACTCCGGCATCGGCTCTTATAATGTAATTAGAATTAGATTTATATATAATGTATTTTGTTAAATGTTGTGTGAGAATTAAATTTGTTTAATTAAGAAATGATGTGGATGAAAGAGAGTGTAGGGTGGGTGGGGGTAGCCTGGGCATGGATAAGGGGATTTTTTGGGTGGGTTGGGTGAGCTGACGTGGCAGAGAGAGAGTGCAGGGCGCCCGGGGGTAGCCCGGGTGCTGTTAAATGTGCTCTGAATGAATAATGGTTGCTTGTGTTCGGCTTGATAGCTTTTTGATATGTTGTCTTCAGCTGGTGTTCATTAAACTTCGAGCTAAACTTGTACAAGCTCAAATTGAGCTTAACTCGATAGCAACTACATGTCTTATCTGCTACATATATATTAACGAAAAACATTTTGTCTTCTAATTTCCATAATAAAAGTTATTGTATGTATATGTATTATGTGTGTATTATCATATATAATTTAATAACTTAATAATCCAAATCTATCAACAACGGTTAAGTTTCATAAGTACAAACGGTAGTGATTAGGGGTGGCAACGGATCGGTTCCGGTTCGGGTATTAGTAGAACCAGAACCGGATCCATATTACAAATTGGGATCCAGAACCGGATCCGGATCAGTTCCCATCTGGGATACCCAGATCCGGATCCATTTTGTTGACGGATACCCAGAACCGGATCCGGTATGCAAAAATTATTTTTTCTCCCCTAAATTTACATGTATATTTCATCTTAAGCAGCAACTGCAGCAAATAATATTCAAATAATACTCCACAACAAGTTCATCTCCACATCACTCCTTTAGTTTTTATCAGCAAATTCATCTCCACATCACTACTTTAGTTTTTATCAGCAAATTGCATCGCTACTTTGCTATTGGTGATTTGACGACTCCAATAACCTACTTAGATTTTCAAACTGAATAATCTAAAACAAATTGCAGTATTAGTTCACTTGCTACATTGGTCAGAAAAGATATGCATCCAAAATCATCATAACCACATTTCAATTGACATTAACTTCCACGTTTCCAAAATGAATTCCGCAACAAACACACTCCAATCAATTCAGCAAACAACAAATCATCCAAATCAACAATCAATCCGGAACCGAACCTGCTTGTTCCAGAACTCGATGGTGTAGGTGAGTAGGACGGGCTAATATCGCTGGTCTCGGGTCTGGAGACCGACACGATCGTCGCCCTCGGAAGCTCCTCGAAGATCCACCGGCGTTCGTCCTCCTCTTGGTGTCGACCGACGTGCGGGGCCGACCGCTCGGGTTGCATCACACGTAGCGGTGCGCAGCTTTCGACGGAGGGTGATGGAAGAGAGACTAGGAGAGGGAGGCGGCGAGCCAGCGACCGGGACCAGGAGAGGGAGCCAACGACCGGGAGAGGGAGGAGGTCAGGAGGGATACCGGGGGAGAGGGAGCCGGCGACCGGGGGAGAGGGAGCCGGCGACCGGGGGAGAGGGAGCCGGTGACCGGGACCGGGAGAGGGAGGCGTGGATGGTGTAGGGTTTCTTTTGAGGAAAAGGTGGACTATGGAGAGGTGTAGAATTTTTTTAATATATATAATAAATCGAATCCGGTTCCGGTTCCGGATCCGGGTCCAACGGTGAGAACCAGATCCAAACCGGATATGGGTCGGTTATGAAATTAAATATCTAGATCCGACTCATATCCGTTTTATCCCGGTCCGGTTCCGGTTCGGTATTACCGGTTCCGGTTCGGTTCTACCGGTTCCGGATACCCGTTGCCACCTCTGGTAGTGATACATGTATTTTGGTGTTTTTTTCTTGTGAAAATTAAATTCCAAAACACTTGAACAAGAATTAAACATTTATGATTTTGTCATTGGTTGTTAACTGATTACTAAAGAGTGTGCATATGTATATATGTGTATGAAAATACATTTGTGTGTCTTGCTGTATGCAACGCTGGAGTAATACCGTAATAGAATACGCATGATTTTCAAACCTTTTTTATTTATTTAGATGACCATCGAGCTGAATCGAGATGTTGACGAAGTAACTGACCTAAGTTCATGTTCAGCTAGTTAAATTATCAATCTGGAAAATTAAGTTTGTGTTCGGCTCATTACGTTTCGAACCGAACTTGAGCAAGCTCAATTTTAGCCGAACTCGAATAGAACTCGAGCCAGTTTGTTCGGTAGACAGCCCTATCTCCTGCAGACACAAGTTTGAATTTGAATCATTCAATTATGTTAACAATTACAATAAAGAAGCTCAATATCGTGACAAATTAATGGTTCTAAACATTAGCAATCAATTACACACTCTCTACTAATCATTTGTTAGGTCTCGAGCTTTTAAATAATTAAGCTTAAAGATCGTACTGGTACTGCTCCATCTTCAAGTTCACCTACCTTATTTGTGTAAATCACCTTGGATATTTCGTGTAAATCTAATCCTCCACAATTCACACCCAAGCAGAAAAAAGTAAAGATAATTTCCTAAATTGACTTTCACATATTTCCACAAACCAACTTTATTTTAGGAAAAATATAGGTGGGAGGAAGGTAAGGGAAGGGCACTTGGGTATTTGAGCTTTGATGTGATGACAAAAAAAGGGATGGGAGTGATTGAGGGAAATGGGAATCCTAAAAAAAATATAACCAAAATATCAGCACCTCTTGTTTAGTTAACTCCATGATTAGGCCCCACTAATAATTAGAAAAACCCAACAATAACAGGCCGCACTTAACTAGTAACTTCACAACAATTAGTACAAAGCTTCAATTTCAACGGACGAATATGACTGCCACTTTTATGTGCTGTTCCATGTCAATAAAATATGTTTTGCAATTAATAGTTTGATGTGTACATGAGAGAGCAAAGGGGGCTGCTCAATAATTAAACGATGGCATTATTTGTATTTAAAGTCTTTTCTCTGTATTTTTTACATAAATAAATTTAACCAGTGTGAAGTTTCTTAATTAAAATATAAATATTGGTTTATTATTTTCTTAGTTTGACATTTGAATGAAACCACGTTCCTTCATGTGTTCTTGTGTACGCAAATTAACTGCATCTAGATTTGTAAATTTGCGAGGTGAGGTGCAAATGGTAATATATTAAATGTTCATTCTTAATCAAACTTCATGTTCAAATTTTTATTTGGACACAGTAGGATGTGGAGACTGGTTTTTAAGTTTCTGTAGTCAGTTGAAATGAATGCAGATATTTAATTTTGAATTTTGACACAAGTATCCGCAAGTTTGTTAGTTTTTTTCTTCTAAAAATGACGTTATAACAAATCACCTTAATTATTTGGATTCTGTATTGAAGGTTTCACTAATACGTTATACATTACTACGTTCTAAGTGTAGGATAAGTATTAGTTTAGCACTTTAGTTACTTGAACTTCTTAATCTAGTAATTAAACATGTATTTTCGCTGTCTATCTAATAAACGTTTATATACAGATACCTAGCTTGTATCCATACACCAAAGGGTGAAAACAACCATTTTCCTATTCTTGTTGATTTTCATAAGGTGTGCATTCATTCTCTCTTTTTTGTTTGTTTTTGGTATTTGCATCGACATATGCTTTCTAATATAAATATTTGTATCCGCTTTCATCCCCAACAATGGATGCCCATAACCTTGTTTTCCTTAAGATTGAAAAATTGCACATTAAATCAAATATACTTTTAGGTAGTACTATATGTAACCATATTTTGTGAAATATTCTCGGTTTATTTTGAGAAAACTAACCTCTATTAAAAGTTCAATAACACTAAAAGAATATGTTAACAATTTGGATATTTCGCTTTTAATATCATGTCCCCCCCTTGATAGTGAAATTGCTTTGTCTGTGGGCTGGCATGATGTAACTCAGAAAGAAAAGGAACAGAAACAGTGATCTTCTAAAACAATTCATTAGGCCACTTTTGGACAAATCCTGCTAAACCATATTCAATGGAAATTATTCTAAATTAGACTACTACTCTTTTGCAAAAAAATAAAAATAAATCCCAGCTAGATCAAACATTATTTGGTAGAATCTGCTTTGTGAGGAAACCACTTCCGCACAAGCTTCCCCAAACATTCCCCTTCTCACGTCCAAAACCATCTCAAGAGCAAGAAAAAGAGTGGTGGCTAAAGAAAGGTTGGAGTACTTATTAGATTAAATAAACATGTCCGATCTTATCGCCATATATAAATCACTATTCACTAGGTTAGACGTAGGATTTTTTCCCCATTAATTGATAAAAAGAATAACTAATAATTGAGTTGCATGTGCATGGATTGGTTTTCTCGAGGTGTGCCCTCAAAGGGAAACACATTAATCTAGGGACCATAATACAATTATGTTTTGACTATATGAGAATATTGGCACTTCAAAAGAGAAAGAAAAGGAAATCCCTGAATCTGCAATTTTTCGAGGGGTTAGGATAACTATATACTTAACAAATTAAAGTCCATCTAGAATTCTAGATGAAGAATGATCGAGGAATAGAGAATGAATTATAAAAGATGAATTATATAATAACTTAAAAAGAAATAAAAAAGAGTTACTTGCCTTAATCACGAAAATAAAAAGGACAATTTGGTCCGTTAAATTGTTTGACCACGCCAGTACTCCAAGAGAATCGCAAAAGAAGGGGGTATTTGCAATTAATTGAAAGTATGGAGAGACGTATGATTTTAGTATTTTAAGAGTGTTCATGCCTAATTTTACCTAAATAAAATATACTTTTGGAAGAAGTATCACTCGACAGTCGAGATTATGATTCTTGAAATTGAGAAAGTAATACTTTTATCAAAACAAAAGTATGCACTACACTTTCAGATTACATTAGATGAAAAAATTAACATCATTTTTTTTATATTTGTCTGAGTTAAGTAGTAACTACAGTGAAATAATAAAATTCAAAAGCATAAGTTTGAATAAGCAGTACTAGAACAAATTATTGAACCTCACTGTATAATTGTTTTCAAGGAGTGTGACTTGGGGTGTGTTTGGTACACTAATGTGCGCCAGTGTCTCACCAGAACGTATGGTTTTGGGGGTGAATTTGGGTGGAAACGTCTGACAACGTTTGGAGTGAATTTGAAAATTCTCAAACGCTGAGAAATTGTAAGTAGTTTGTTTCTTCTTTTGTGAACAAAATCTTAACGCACAACCTAGACGCTGATGCGTATTAAAACTGTTTGGATAACCTTTTTCCCGTTTGGGGGGAAATTGCAAATATCCCACAAGTGTACCAAACGGACCCCTTGTATATATGCAAACTTCGACGTGAAATTCCAGTGGATAAAGTAGCGAGAGCGTAACATACTCTTTTTCGAGCTTTAACGAAATTTACTTTAACACGTACAACTTACTGCTATTAGCTACTTATGTAGTTATGTGTGAGTTAAGAAATCGACAGGCGTTTCCTTAAACCCCGCCTTGTTTAGATATTATAGCTTTCATTTTGGTTAGTTTGAAATTATCCAACACTAAAAGCTACCCATATAAGTTTGAAAGTGGTCCACTTAAATTCTAATCGGTTCGACCAATTGAAATTTATTTGATGGGATAATATAATCAGTATAGAATTCATTCGAACATGGCAACTGATACTGAATTGGTGTTTCAAAATACAAATACTTGCTCATCATACATTCCATTTTCAACCCTAACACCGATATTTAGCATACAACTTTGTTAAATTACACCACATACACGTAGAACAAGTAAAAACTGGAGCCAAATAACTTTTTGCTGACCACTAATTAAGTGGAAAAAATCCACCAATCTAATAACTTCCATTGATACCCAAAAGAAACCCACCACAAAGCTTGGCATTCCACCACACGCCACAGAAGAAGTTAAAGAGAGAAACAGCTGTATAAACACCCAGTGGGCAAAAGCAAGAAAATTAGTAACCCATCAAACCCAGCCCAAAAGAAGCAAAACCCCCCACCACCCTTATTTTCCTTCCCGACACAAAAAAACAAAAGACTTCTGCACATGAACTATTAACAAAGTTACAAAAGTGGTCCATGACCCTGAGATTCAAAAACACACCAAAATAAAAATAAAATAAAAAGGAAAAAAGTGTCTCGAGATAAAACCATCATGCATATCCACCAGGGGCATTTCGGTCATTCCATCTCCAAGTTCCCATCACCCAAGATGGGATGAATGGGGGGCAATAACTTATTATAATGGAAAAGAAGGGATTTAAACACAAACACCTGAAAAGTAGAGGGGTGAAAAGCAAAGAGTGGGAGAAATAGAGAAAAGGCATTGTGAAGAGTAGGTATGGGACAGGACAGCTCCCTGGAAGAAAAGAACCCCTTTCATTTGCTTCTATCTCATCTCCTCTCTCTCCTCTCCTTTGTTTTGTTGGGTTACTGTTAATGGTACTACAGCACTTCTCATGGTGGAGGTGAAAGAAAGCAGGAAAGAACCTGATTCCTTTGTTGATGTGGTGAGTAGTGAATCAGTAGTGGCTGCTGCTGTTTCAACCCATCAAATTAAACCCCCCTTCCCTTGTGTGTTCTCTTCACACCAACTCTCTCATATCTTGTGTGGTCTATTGGTATGTGATTTCACGGTGTGTGTGTTTTCTTTTTTTGAAATTGTTGGGTGTTTTTCTTTTTCTCCTCTTGGGTAGATCCATGTGTTTTCATCCTCTTGGGTTGATCGTGGGTTTGTGTTGTGAGTCTAAAATTTGGGTTTTGTTGGGTGGTAGATGGGGGTAGTACACACATGTAATCTCCCAAATACATGTTATTTGTTCCAAAGATTGGATCTTGGGTTTTGGGTTGGGATCAAACCTCCCCAAAGAATCCCATAAGTGGGTTCTCCTAGCTTTAGATTTGGTGTCTCCCCAAAAACCTGGTTTGGTCTTGGTGTCAATCAAATCTCACAATCCATGGGTGGACATGGGGGTTACCCTCTTAGCATCCTGTATTCTTAGCCATCCCTGTGTTTCTGTGGATTCCACTCCTGCTCTTGTTCCCATCACTCCAGTTTCTTTCCCTTTCTCTTCTCTTCCATTCCATTATTAACACAACTTTAACTTGTGTTATTTCATGAACTCTTCTTAAGACTCGTTAGTTTTAATTGGATCTAAACATACTTTTCTCACATAAAATCATACATGTATGTTTCCTTCCTTTTGGTGCAGGTGATGTTGTAAGAGGGTTGTTGCTTATCCATCTGGATGCCAACCACAGTAGAAGAAGGCCTTTCAAAGCTCTTGTTGGAGCTTGTAGTGGTGGTGGTGGTAGTCAAAAGGAGAATACCTTCCTCAGATGTTACCCATTGAGATCCCTAAGGCTCCCTCAGACAACCATGCCTCATCTTCTGGTAGAGTTTCCCCTCTAGAGGCTCACCCCAATTTCTCCATCAGGTATTAATCCATCACATGATGTTTGTGTTTGTGTTTGTTGTGTGATTTCATGGCTATGTTGGTTGCCCTCTTTCTTTTTGAGGTAAAATCTTACTTATCCTATACATCTGTGGTAGGTCTTGTTGTTGGAGTTTTCATTGATGCTTGTTCATTTTATGCTTTCAGATCTAGACTAGACTAGATGAGATGTGATTTCTAATTTGTTTGATTAATTGCAGGGATTATGCTTTCACCTTGCGAAGAAAAGATGTCGAGACGAACTGGCCGTTCCGACCGCAATATTTGCAGCTTTGCTTGAAGCACGGCGTCAAAGATGTCTTGCCACCTTTCGAACCGCCTGATCTCGTGAGAGCACGTTGCTGTACAAAGGGTAGAAGGTCCGACGACTCGACTGCTGCTTGTTTACAATTAGAACGAAGGTCTTCCGAAGACGAGCTTATTGCGAAGAAGGTTGTTGCTTCGTCGGAGAAAGCAACACAAGGATCTAAACATGAACCCCACTTCCCATCTAAACCGTCTGTTCTAAAACGTTGCTGTTCTTCGCCGACTGGGAAAAACAATCAAAGGGTTGTTGTTGACAGGAAGAGGCTTTTGGACGATGTCGAAAACGACCCAACTTGTGTAGAAGCTAGATATGACTCTACTGACTTAAGTGCTCCTCACCCAACCAGCAAACTACATCGACCCGAGGATACGTCAGACCCGCTGGTCGTTGGAGGTGATTCCGCGCGTAAGAAGGTTGGAATTGTCCCCAAACCATATCTTAAGAAGTGCAGGCTGGTTTTGAAAGTTGGTGCTAATCCGGAGGCAGGAAGAGTACCTGAGATATCATCCAATTCTAGTATGGTGTGTGATTCGATGGCTTCGAAGGTTTGCCCTGTTTGTAAGACATTTTCATCGTCTTCTAACACCACTTTGAATGCACACATCGACCAGTGCCTTTCCGTGGAGAGTAACGTGAAGCAAGTCGTCAATACACCGATCAAGCATAGAGTGAAACCATGCAAGATTAGGGCAATAGTTGATATCTATTCTACTGCCATCCATTGCACCCTCGAGGATCTTGATAGGAGGAACGGGTCGAGCTGGGCTTTGGACTCACGGTCGGTGGCGCCAGCTGGAGAGGCCTGTACTGAAAGAAAAAGACCGAAGCTTTGTCCCGTGGAACCAACTAAGGCGGATAATGGAGCTGTTTATGTCGATTCAACCGGTAAGAAGGTTTGCATTTTATCGAAGTTGAACAAACAACTACTGGAACCGATTGGAGAGTCATCTAAGCCGAAGATGCATGTAAAATATATCAACCAACAAAAGTTCTTATTTGGGAAGAAAAGAGTTCTTGCAGCAAAACATCTGAAGCATAAGTTCCAAAACAAGAAATCATGCTCTACAAGCTTGCACAACGATAAGGTATACTCAGTGGTTTCCATTATTTCCTTGGTCAAATTTATCTAGTGAAGCACCCATTCTCACAGCTTTCTTGTTTTTGTTTTTGTTTTTGTTTTGGTTTGTTTTTGTGTTATTGAAAACTGAGATCATGTCATTCTAAAATTCATGCGGCTTTATATCTTGTTGGTTGCTGCATCATGTGTATCTTATCATAATTAATCTTTAAACAGTGGCCTCTCTTCTCGTGTATTCTCAAATTTTCTGCTAACTTCCAAAATGTCCGTTTTCTTATCACATTATCCCATTTTTTTTCCGTTTACTCTTTCATGTTATTGTATTTCCATATGTGCACTGTTAAAACAACTAATACGCTATCCTTTTTGTTGTAATAGAGTCAATTGCAACCTGAAGGTGAAACAGCCATGGAGACTGAAGGTGTAAAGAATGATTCTCGAATGCACGAATCTTCTCGAGACAAGACAGCAAATTCCAGATTTGCATCTCTAAGACAGAAGATTCGTTTGAAAAAAACAGGTGTTATCTCAAAACTAAATGAAAAGCGGGGTCATAAAACTCTCGCACTGGAGAACAAGCGATCCAGTTTATTGAAGTCAGCTGCAACGAGAAGACATGTAGGGCCGTCAAATGATTTCAGCTTATTAAAGACCAAGAAGGTGAACACTTTGTCGAGTGAAATCTCAAATAGGAATGAGCCACATTCAGTCCCTCTCAATAATTCAAGACAGTTTGTTGACGGAGTGCCCTCAAAACCAAACGTTCTCAAATTGCATCTGAGGAAATCATCTGCAGACTGCAGTTCGTCCTTCAGAAGCAAAAGCATGGAGATCCACAAGAAACTTTTGCGGAAATCTGGTAAGGTATTTCCTCTGAAGAGTCCTCAGTCAAAACAGTCTTTGTTTTCTGACAATGAGGACAATTGGAGCGGAAAAGGTACGTGTTTGACTTCTAAGAAGCTGCGAAGTTACAGATCCTTAAATAAGTGTAGTGAGAAAACAGAAGTATCTGGTGCTGTCGATGATGAATCGTCTGGAGGGTTGGATGTTTGTCCCACGAGGAATTATTCTAGCTCTCACGATGAGATGCTGGCTGAAGCCAATAACGTTGATGTCCAGCTGTCATCCAGTCAAAGTACTTGCCTTGCAGACATGAAGCGTGTCTCGCTTGAAAGATCGGATTTTGATGGGGAACTTCGGAATCATGAGGGTGAAAATGTAGGCATGGCAACAGAGAGTCTGGATAACGTGTATACAATTGTAAAATCTCCGTTTGACGGGCTTGTTGGTGGCCATCCGTGTAGAAGTCTAGCCATTTCTGATGGTCAGATGTCTGTTGACAACGCCCACGGCAGTTCATCTCTGCAAGAGAATGAGAAACTTATTGGTGGCACCGAGGCATGGGTTGAACTCTTCGCTCCGAGGTCAACCGAGCTTCCAAAAATGCCATGTAGTGATGGAGCCAGTGACGGGATCATCGGTCCGGATATTGAGTCGGCAGGCGAACTGGATTTTCGGGAGTGTGGGCAGTCTGGTTCAACCCCACCATACATGGATTTTCAAGCTGATGAAGATCATGCTCGGGGCTCCAATGCTTGTCTGACTAGTCCAAGGGTCAATGTAGCAGAAGCCTATCAAGACCACTCCTGTGTCACTTCTAGCAGAATTGCGTTGAAAGATGATCAGAAAATGGTTACGGATAGGGAGCTCGATGGATCCCCCATCTCTGCTGCCTCAACCATTTCTCACCCGTCCATGGAGGATCTGAAACATCAAGATTCAGAACCTGAAATGTCAGCTAAATGTGCAGTGGTTAGTACTGATGCAAACATTGGCTTTCCGAATACCTTAGAATCATCATCGGTTGCAAACTCGGGGCACACCGAAAGGGTAAATGAGGGGAAGCAAACTCAGGTCGCTAAGGGAGTTGTTGCATCATATGATCCTACAAATTTGTGGGAAAGGCGTTCTTGTTGTTGCTCGCATAGGGAAAATGCACCTCATGAGTTGCAACCATCAAGACAAGGTGCCCTTGAAGGGGAACCACGAACTCCTATAGCTTCCAATTTCTCCGCGGACGCAGTTATACCCGCTTTAAGTGTCCACCCAAGTTTAAGAATCGAGACTCCAAATGCTGAATCCGTGTCTGCAAGATCGGTTTGCGAAGATGTGGTTAGATGTCCACCTAGTAGGGATTTTGGTTCGGCTAACTCGTCCCCTCAGACCCAACCGCAATGCTCTCCTAATCCTGTTTTAAGATTGATGGGGAAGAATCTGATGGTTGGTAACCAAGAAGACGAACATAATCAACTGCCCAAAACACGACAATGTACTCTTAACAAAATTCCAGATGTTCCCTACTCACCACTGGTTGGTGGTTGTTCAAGACGAGATGTCAACCACTCGGGCAACCAACACTTCCATCACCCGCAATTTTTCCAACGATCAACGGTGGTGGATTGTAGTCGTGCCCACTTGCGACCTCCAACCACACAAATGACTGCATTTCCACCAGCATATTTGCAGAATGGTATGATGGCTGCGGACTTGAAAATTGACCAGGAAAGGTGGTATAGAGCACCAAACTTTGCTTTCACTTACAATGTGGAGGAAGCACCCTTTCATCACGAGATGTCCTATGCTGCTCGCCCTCCCAACAAACCTAGAGAGATCATTGTGATTGATGACAGCTCCGATACTGATGCTGAACAAAAAAGAAGACAGCCAAGTACAAGTGCTTCAACTGCCTTTTCAGGTCCAAACCAGCCTCCTGTGAATCCATTTTCGTGCTCACCACCGGGGCAGTACCCGTTTCAGCTGAAAGAAATTGCATATGGAGCTAAGCCTGCTTTCACAGTTTCCTATCCGAGGGCTGAGGTGCACTCCGTAATGCGAAGAAACCCCTTTGAGCCACCGGATTTGTTTCTACCGAGGCAATATCAAGGCTCTTCTCGCCCAACAGGTCACCTGCCACCGACACACTTCTATTCGCGGCACTTACAATAACGATAATGCTGTTAGCTACCAGTTAGGTTAATGGAAATTGCAATTTCTGCACTAAATTGGTAATTTCTTGGAACCTAGCAAACATTCCGTAATATCTGTTATTTAGAAGCATGCGGACTCAGGTGTTTTGGCAGATCACGACTCTCGACAGTAAGAGTGGAGTCATAATGTAGAGTTTACCTTAAATTTATCGTTAAGATGGGTGTGGTTGCTTGAAATAGCTTGAGAACTTCTATACTTTGCGAATGGTGGTTTTTAAATTAGCTTAAGCTCATGTTTTATGTAAAAGTTGAATAATCTATGGGATCAAGATTACTTGTTTAACGGACTTGTTACTCCTTTCAAATACATACATATATGTTAGCTGCTGCTCATGTTTATTGTTTTTTTGTGTGTTAATTTTAGTGTTTATGGTTGCCATTTCCGAATGTTGCAGTGGGAGGTCCCATCTGGTTTGGATTCCTTAGATTATGTTTTCAGTAGATATTGTGTTTCAGAATATGTTATGGTATTGCTTTTGTTGGAAGTTAGTTAGTGGCTTTAGTATAATTTAAAGTGAATCTTAATTAGTTGAGGGCCCAATAAACTATGTAGCTTTTGAGTTTTATTTCTCCCCTTTCATTTATCAAATATATTTTTGAATATGATATACGTACACCTTAGTGATAGGAATATCTCCATGATGGAGTTTTTTGGGTATAACCACATGTAAGATTGCTTCTTACGAAAGCACACAATAAATAAGATCCCATGAATCATAATTTTTGGCTTTCATCAATTTTATTCTCTTATAAAGTCATTTGAAGGCAAGTGAAGCTAAAATGGATCTATGTTATTTCTGTTTTGAGGCTAATAAGGAAATTGATTCTAATAATATATCATCTGTGTAGAATCAGAATGTTAAAAAGAACTTACAAAATTGTACTAAACGATTCTTGTAAAAGTTGACAGCTATGCCTTCGCTCTCTTTCTCGAATCTCTTGTTCTGGTTGCTGTTCAAGTCTGACTCTGGCGTATGAATTGTCGAGAATCAACAGATATTATTGGTTTCTGTTGATTGATAGATTTGTTTGGAATATTATAATTAAGATGGACTTGACAAATGATGCTATTTCAGTATTTCTCACCATTTTATGTACAGTACATGAGGTCAAAATTGTTTTCTCAAACCATTCCCTCTCACCCAAAAAAATAAAAAACCCAATACATATTTATAATATTGTTTCAGTCTCTCTACATCATGTGAAGAACGATGGTGTTATTAGTTAAACAAAACTATCATAGACTTCTTTTATAATAAAAAAGTAAAATCATTAAACACCAGTTAATGAGACTGTGACCTTTTAGCTTTATGATTTCTATCTAAATGGTACTCCCTCAATAATGTCAAAGCATTTTAACGATCAACATCATCCGAATAAGACCCTTAAACACTCGTTAAAGCTTTAGTACGTTTAGAAAACAGAAATTTCGAAGTGAAGTGCACCACTATTCCTATTATCATCTCAAGAGAACTAGTACTAGTGTACAACTACACAAATTCCAACGAGACCAACATACTATAGTACAGACAGTTCTTGGTGTTATTTCGTGAGTCCCTCCATGCACAACTAATCTTATACGTTTGCTTTGGACAAGATCTTGGTGAGAGAAGATATGTGGAGACATTAAAGCAGCATCTTACATACATATAGCCGTTGTGCACTGCAAACCATATATTCAGATGCATGTTATATGTTAGAGAGAGAGAGAGTTTTGGAGGGGGAGAGAGAAATAGCATGGTTGGAGGTCCCATGCATGAATAGTTATAGAGAGAGAGAGAGAGGTGTTTGTCTTGCACCACACCACTTGGAACCGCATATTTTAGTTATATAATTTGCCTTTGTTGTGGATGTGACCAAAAGTCTTTAGAGGTGGGTTCCACTTGATGACTTGAGATCCAACAATATCACAATAATAAATCACAATATCACACTTTCGGTTATTATTATATGTTTTGAGTTTTATATAGTCTACAGGCATGCATGCCGCATGCTCTTGTTAATTAGCTTTCTAGAACTGAAGATATATACGTATAAAGTTGACACGCTCTGAAATTTTCAAAGATTTGGAAGTACATATCTTGGATAATTTAAGGTTACTAACTTGAAATCTAGGCGAACGGAAAGGAAAAGACAAGAGACCAATCTTACAAGTTGGTGGATTCATTGAATGTGAAGTTTTTTTTGGGGAGGTGGTGTTTGCATTCATGTACTTCAAAATGTGATATTCAAAAAAGTTTATTAGTTGAACACATACATGTTAAATATAATTAATGATAAATTACAATTTTTCCTTCTCAACAATGATGAAGTAACACTTTAACCATTTGAACATTAAAACGTCATACTCACAATTCTTAAACTTTTATTTGTGGAACACATCGATCATTTCTCCATTATAAAATTATTTTTAACATATTCATCATTTTTCTCAATTTTTTTCGTGTTGTTTGCTAAACATATTCATAATGCATCTTATGGTAAAATTTCAATCAAATTAAATGTCAGATTTTACTCGAATTTGAGACAGAGATTGATTCAAAGTCGGACTCAAATTTGAAGTAAATTCGACTTTTGATTAGATTGAAACTTTATCACTTAAATAATTAGAAGTATGTTTAGCAAACAACACAAAAAATTGAGGAAAAAATGATGAATATGTTGAAAAATAATATTTTTGTGAAAATTAAGTCAAAGTGTTACATAAATTAACTGAACTGTTATTCGTCGCTGTAAAACTACTTAAATCGTCCCAACAGATTACCATTTTGCCCCTCTACCCTTTCTACTTATATAACTCTTCATTTCACTCTTTTAACACAACTTTCTCTTCATATCACTCTTCTATTCACCTGATATAATGTCTCGGAGGCCAGGAAAAGAACCAAGAGACACCCCGAACTACTCACATCTGGTAAATTGCATTGTTTATTTAAATTAATTTTAAAAAAAATTGGGCCCAGCGTCCGCGGGAGATACCCGACCCAACGAGATGCCGGCCGCCGGAACCGCCTCCCCCCGCCTGGACATTGGCCAAGACGTCTGCGGGAGACGCATCCCACGTAGTGTAGGCGTCTCCCGCAGACGCCAAGTTTTTTTTTGAATTTATTTAAATTGATTATAAATTGTGATAAATTTAAAATAAATTGAATATTATGTTAATAAAAAGTTAAATTAGTTTAGTAAATCCTTTATTGATTATAAATTCTGAAAATTATTAAATAAATTGATTATTAAGTTAATTATTTTAGTAATGAATTATTGATTAAAAGTTGTGATAATAGCTAAATAAATTTATTATTATGTTAATAATTAGTTGTGTACGAATTTTGTAAAGGATTATTGATTAATTGTGATAATTGCTAAATAAATTGATTATTAAGTAAATCCATTAATAAAAAATTATTTTTAATATGAATTAATAGTCATCGGGTTACCGTGAAAGAAAAAGAAAATCAATTACCTTACGCGCGGTACGTAGTGTAGCAGACGAGTCAGGTCATCGTCATCCACGTACACGTGGTATTTCTGCTTCAGTTAGGAGAGAGAGATATGTTACGTCGTCGTCAGACACCTGAGGATTCTTTCGACGACGAGGATGATTCAGATGAGTTGAGGAGTCACGACGAGAGTGACGATGGGGCTGAAATGACTTGGGGTCACAGGAGGAGGCGATACATCAGTCCGGTTGAGGACGGGGGCGACATTGTGGTCCTTCGGCTGAGTGGGTCATTAGGAAGGATCGAGGTGACCGGTTTGTGACCGGTGATTCGAGTTCGTGCACTGCAGACGCCCGAGCTCAGAAGAAGAGGGGTGTGGACGACTATTGGATTGTCACGGATATTATGTCTGGTGGTCCTGTTGATGGCACCGTCATTCCGAGTTTCGGAGGCCACATCGCCAGACGCATCTGGGGTGACGAGGTCAGAAGGTTTTGAAGTGCCATAATCGACACAGAGTATGTACGACATTGCAGGCATGACGTTCAGTGATGACTGATGATATGACGACGACCGTGGTTGACAGTGGATTGGGTCACTTGTCGTACAACATGTTTTCCTGCATCGACATGCCGTTGATTTCGGCTTTCGTGGAGCGGTGGCAGCCTGTCATTAACACTTTCCACTTGCCGTTCGGAGAGATGACGATCATGTTGCATGACGTCTTTTAGATTCTGCACATTCTTGTTTAGGGTCCTATGGTGAGTGCGCAGGCACCGACATCTGAGCTGAAGTTATATGTATCTGAGTTGCTGGGTGTCAGCCTGGAGGGTCTTGGGCGGGATAACTCATTTTGGAGTGGAGGTGGTGTTAGTATCGATGCTGTGGACGAGTGTTGCAGACAGGGGCGACCACCACGGACTGAGGATACGCAAATGAATGTTTACCTTTTCTTACTGCTAGGCTGCGTCTTGTTTGTCGACAAGAGCGGATCCAGAGTCATACCATGCGACCTACTGGAGGAGAGGGACCCAGATACCATTGGTCAGTACTCGTGGGGGTCGGCGACGTTGGCATATCTGTATCGCCAGCTGGGTATATCGAGTCGTGCTGATTGTCCTGGGATTACTGGTTGTCTTACACTGCTGCAGACTTGGATCTATGAGTATTTTCCTTCCTTCCGCCCACATCGGGAGCGGAAGATTGTTGAGTGTGGTCATCCTCGTTCGCGTATGTGGGTTTTCCAGGCCGAGGATAAAAGCGAGGGTCGACTTCTTTCTATTCGTAGACGGCTAGATCAGATGACTGCCTCGCAGGTATATAATGTATATATCATTCACGTTTATTTAAATTTTAACTTTATTATTATTAACGTATAAACGTTTAGGTGGTGTGGTTGCCGTATGGTCCCAAACCTGCTATCGGTGACCCTCTGAATAAACTGCAAGTGTGCTGCCAATAGATGCTACTAGAAACAATGACACATCCATCACGATCCCGTCGCTCCGCCACTTTTACCAAAAACCGACAACCACAACCTTTTCTTTTTGTATTCTTTCGCAGTGCAATACTCGTATCACGAGAACTCATTTCACGTCTGCGACCACATCTCAGGTAACAATCCATCCGATTATCTGCTTTTGGTTTGTATGATGATTTAACCAAAAAAAATCTGACTCCTAGTGCAACTTGTTTTGCCCATTTACAAGTTTCCTCGATTGTTTGTAAATATTTCTTTACTATCAAAAAACTCACTGTAATCTACTCCATCACCAACAAAATCTTACAACAGAACCTGAAAAAAATTGAATTTAACAGAAAATAAAAAAACGGGCGTCTGACTAAGCCGTCTCCACCTTGGTGGAGGTGTCTGGCTAACACGCCTCCACCTATGTGGAGGCGGCTTAGCCAGACGCCCGAGTCGGGAAAAAAATTCCGCCATATTACCTCGCCGGATTCAGGTGCTTCGCCAGACATTTTCGTGGTGTTGGTACTAGGAATGTGAGTAAAACTGAGTCAAACACCTTGTTTAAAGACACGGGACGAAATGAGTATTAATTGATTTGTTAAGAGCAAAAATATCATTTTAGGGGGGATTTAAGTAGTTTTCGGACGACAAATAGTAACCCTGTTAAAGTTTATTATATAAAAGTTCAAGATATTAAAATATTACTCGACAATAACGAGGGCAACACACTGGAATTTACCATAAACACAAAAGAGGAAACTCCATGCAGTTTGTTTAGCCAAAGCAACGTGCAGACACTAATTAATATGTATTAAAACCTTGCCCTTGAATTGATTTTCGATAATTTTCCAGAAGAGTACCTTCGTTACGATCGGATCACATAGATATAGATATGAAATTTTTACCCGGTGAAATTTCTATTCCTCTACACGTGTTTGACATGGATCGTTTCACGACGAATATATACATTGATACATGATACAAAAATAGAAAAATAAATTATTGTTCATTTTGCAATTTGGGCTACACTTATTGGAACTTTTGTTAGCATTTTGCCCTTCCATAATTCTGACCAAAAAAATAACAAAATTACCACCAACTCGAAAATCCAACTCTAAATCAACATTTTCACTTATTTTCTAGTCTGCAACGTGCATTCAGGTTCTTTTTCACGATTTTTCTTTATATTGAGCAATTGAGCAGAACTTTAGTTCCCACTAACAGGCTTTAGGTCGAAAAATTGGATGCACGAAGACGATTATTTTAAGCGAACTAGATACCGATAACATATCGTCATAGTGGAAGAATAAATTCTTCATCTTTTGACCACCATTTATTTTTATCTGTGAATCTTATTACTGACGGAAAAAAATTCCTACAAAATAATATACACATCAAATGCTCTACTTACAAAGCACAAGATCTAAATAATTACTTGGAAGATCAACAAGGATACCCCATCTAAACAGGAATGGAGCACTTTGTGACGTTCCGGGCCTAAAGATACAAGAAGCTCACGACTACAAAGGAAAGGATCCAAAGTAATTTCTTCTACACAAAATAAGGCCTCCAAATTCTATTCTCTGCCTCTGCTTGTGCATTTCGAAAATCAGATCCTCATCCAGCTGTTGATTACTGTACTTAGTCTTGTCAAATGAATAACTTCTGCCTTTGCTTAAAGGGGAGTTGGTACTATAGCTTTTGGCAACCCCAAATGCACCACCTTGTTTATCTCCGGGAATAGGCGCACCGCCATTTGAGTTGGCACTCCAACTTCCATGGTTGCATGGTGAAAGATAGCCGGTACTCTTGCTTGAGTGCCCTGCTTCCTGTTAGCAAAGAAAAATGAGCACAACTGCGTTTTGTCCAACTTTAAAAATAAGATATATGACATGTTTAAATAAGTCGATTACCTGCATTGCATCATTTAAGTTATTGCCCGATGCCAATGGCAAAGTCCTCTTATTGTTTGACTCAGGGGTGACTTCATCATTAGTTTCCCATTGCAACCAAGGAAGAACAACACCATCAGTATTACCAAGTACAGGAACAGGTTCTGCAACTTGTCCTGGTACTTCTTCCCAAACAGAATGCATCAGAGGTTCTCTTTTTTTGCTGGCTCCTATAGTAGAGCTTGTGTCACTTCTTTCACCATCAAAAGATGAAATATCTGTGTCTTCCACGTTTGAAAGAAAATCCTCAAAGTATTTTTCTGCTTCTTCCATAAGTCCCATGGATATCTTAGTTTTTTCATTGCTTCTCTGATGAGTAGTACCATGTAAACAAATTTGTTCCAGGAAAAAATGACCAATTTATTTGTCTTGCTAGAAAAGAATTTATACATAAAACACAATTACCCTTCTGCCCCTTGTTGGCCTCTCATGCTTTTGTTTTGGGTAAGGGACGAGCTCCCTAATAACCTTTGTAAGCTCTTGACCACAGTATTCTTCAGCTGCTAGCTCAGCCAAAAGTTTCTCCTTGCGCTTCTGAGACTGAGGATAAGACATTTAAATTCCTTTCGATAAACCAGGACCAATTAGGTCAAACAAAAGGAGATCCTTGTGATGATTCAAATAATTACTAGTTCAAGTTTCTTTTAAAAAGTGCATTCTGTTTGTGTTTCATATCAAAGGGAACACTTTTCTATCGGTATATCAAAGAGAACAAATCATATCAGCAAGGCAGAAAACATATTACTAAAAAGGAGTAAAAATAATAATAAAAGGATACACCATCCACTCTTCAAACTTCACATCAGTCTAAATGGATGTTGAATACAAAATAAGTCCCTTGTGCCTGCATAATTTAGAGAGTAGTGTTTACCTCTTCAAGCTTAGAAGCATAATTTCTTTTTATATCATCTATAGCCTTGACAACATCTGAAGCTCCACCTTGGAAGTCATCAGCTTCATTTAACGAAGAGGGAATTTTCTTAGCAATTACCTGAACATATATAAATTTAATTGTTATTTGTTGACAAACAATCTGAAAGCCCTTTGTGTGTGTGTGCACGCGTGCTCGCGTATGACGAAGAAAATTCTTGCACAAAAGTACACTTTGATATGGTATAGTTGGGAAGGATTTTTGAAGGTCTTACCTTTTCAAGCTCCAACCTGATCTCCTCGACAGCATGCCTCACCTCTTTGCGCATGGCATGATATAATCCACCCACTTCTCCTTCAAGAATAGGGTGGCTACTCTGTAATACAAGAAGAAGAAAAACTATGGATGAAGAAATCACAGATCATATATTGAATTAAGAACAACTTTGTAAGATGAAGTGCATTTGCCGTAGTTCAGCACATTCAAAAAAGATGCCAACAATCAACAACTACTCGTAATACACTGGAAAAAAAACCTTTTCTGCATAGACAGTCCTTATTGTTTTCTCAGCTGCTGCATTTTTCGTAGTAGGAACAGCTCTTGCTTCATCATCGGTTAATGATGATGATTGGCTCTGAATTGACAACACAAACAATTTAAAGCAATCAGTAAATGTTACTAGAACATCTCTACATTTTGACTCAATAAAGCCTTGAGTCTAAATCTGGTCATTAAGCATGCAAGCAAAAACCACATACCGAACATGTATCGTTTAGGTGTGCCACATGTCTTTGGCTCGAAGTCCTTCTCAAAACAAGATTAGAGGTTGACTTCAATGATGAGGGTTGCCGATATTTATCAGATAGAAAATTTCCATTTTTATTACTCTGAGAGCCGGAGTTGTGTGAAAGATCAACATTCATCTGTTCTTCCAAACATAGAGAAGACATCAATCAACAAATGTATCCAATGTGAAATTGTGGTTTGAAGACTATAAATCATCGTATGTATCCACAGCTGGGGACATAAATCATCTAAAACTACACAGCATGGCAAACATCGTATGTATCCACAGCTGGGGACATAAATCATCGTATGTATCCAAACATAGAGAAGACATTGATCAACATATGTATCCACAGCTGGGGACATAAATCATCTAAAACTACACAGCATGGCAATCCCCAAACAGAACAGGAATACAGGATTTTAGTTACATTTCCAGAGGATTCATTACTGATCTACCAACAGTGTTCATGAAGCAAAACGCAACTCTCATAGGTAGGAGTTCAATATCAGCAAATAACATGATTACAAGACATTAACTTCCACTATCGAGACTACACTGCAGTACAACACTAACTTCTGCGAGAATAGTACGACCCAATCCATAAAAAAACGACTCCAAACACAACTGATCATAAAACCCTATTACAGATTAACACGGACCAATCAGAACACCAATCCTTGCAACCAATTTTACACCAAAAACTCGGCAAGAGTCCAAAACCATTGTAAGAAAAACAAACACAAAAAATCAACTTTTCATGATAAATCACATAGATTGCAAATTTTGGATTTGTAAATTCCAACAATTCAAAATTCAATTAGAATTGCAAATACCGCATTTGATGAAAGTAGCACCCCCTAAAAGAAATCAAATAAAATTCAGTTTTTCAAAATTCCATCCAATATTTAAAAATCAAAATTAATCAACCAACACCAACACCAAACCAGCATACATCCTGATCGCCAACTCCCCGCCTGGCCACCGAAACCGACCGCCTCCGTCTCACTCCTCCACCACCACCACCACCACCACCACCACCAAATCCAACTCCACTCCTCGAAACCGATAGTCTCCTCCCCAACCCCTCCTCCCCGCCCCCACTCCCACCCCTCGACACCGACCTCCCCCTCCTCCTCGACGACTCCGTCTCCATCGAGAACCCCATCGACGCCCTCCTCCCCAACCTTCCCCCGCTCCCTTCCCTCTCCATCTCCGCCTCCCAGTCCCCGACAGGGAAGAACTCGTTGGCGAGGTCATCAAGGCTGATCTCGGAGAACCCCGACCCCCGCTCGGTGTTGACGAACCTACCTCGGGAAGTCGACGGCGGGGGAGGGGGATCTTCTTTAGGGGGCCGGCTGAGGCTGCGGGAGCGGCGGAGGTGGGAGGGGCGGGTGGAGGAGCCGGAGTCGGGAGGGTTGGTGGGGCGGCGGGAGGAAGAGCGGAAGGCGGAGGTTGGCATATTAGTGGCTCCCGTCGTCGAGCATTCTAGGGTTAGGGTTTGGGGGTGAAAGAGAGAGAGATTTGAGTTTCGTGGAAATGGCGGAGACGACGGGTGTTGTGAACTCGGAAGGGGGACGGGAACTTTTTATGACGAAAATGCCCTTCGTTTGTTTGTTGAATTTCGCAAATACCTACTTACGTTCAAAAATCAATACAGATTTTGACTTAATTAAAGGGTGCCAATGGTATGGGAAAAAGTTTACCAATACAATAAATGTCACATCTTTGATCCTTAAAATGACAATATATTAGAAAAAAATATTTGAATTTTACGGTAATTTAGATTTTCTTTCTCGTTGCAGCAAAAAGAAAAGTCGAGAAACTTCTTAAGTTTAGATACATAACCTCCTTGAATTTTGAACTAACGTGAGAAAGGTTATTAAAATACAAAATTATATAATTATAGAACTCTTAGAAATAAACTTTTAGAAATTTATCAAGATTGAAAATCAATAATCAAAATTCATTTTGAAAGTAAAATTCCCCTCTTTACATAGTAATTTTTTTTTTGCAAACCAACCGCAACATCAAAATTTTACAAGGATTCTAATAGTTTGCAAGAAATACAAGAAAATTTAAAACTTTAAGTTCTGACTTGCAGCGTCGAAAAATATAGTTCTAATTATATTTAAGTCGTCCGAAAGCAAGGTTTCAATGCACATAGCTTTGACAAACAAAAACTATATGGAGTTTTCTCTTTTTTGTTTTTTAAGGACCCTATTATGCCTAATTGAAAGAAAAAAAGGTCATGTATTTCCATATTGAAAAGGAGATTTTAAGATATAGTATATGAAACTACAATTTAGAAAGACATGAAGTCTCGAATCAAGGTTTGTAAGGTTTACACGTAAAACCATTATCCATCATCATTTGTGAGCCTACTTCCCTTTATTGACACTTTTTTGCGAAACCAATTTCACCACAAGTCTGGATGACTCGATAGGAGGAAAATAAATAGTATGGTTGGAAGTTGTCGGGTGCAGCTGAAATCTTAGTATATATTAAAATTTGAAAAGGCAGCTAGGAATTCGTTGATTTATTATTTCATGAAAACACCTTTTCAATTTACACCAACCGACTCAAACTATCTTTTTTCGGATTATGACTAAATTTCAGGAAAATAATAAAAGTGTGGTTGCATGGCAATATACGTTAAACACAGGAAAGGAGGTTATTTTACAAGTAGGCGTTATAAAATAATCACAGATTCGTTGCAGCATTAGACATTAGTCAAGGTTTACTTCCAAAAACAACAGTATATTGAAAATTAACAGCCAGAAATCAGCCCTTGAAGTGCAATTTGGAGTGCTAGAGCGGAGTGTTTTGGTAATTCTTGGAAAAATCAAGGCCATTCATTTTCTGTACCTACGAATATTTGAACCTTCTAATCTTCCCGCTCACATAAAGGAAGATCGTTAACAAGTATAACAATAAAAAAATATTTATTTGTCTAATTACTTTACTCCTCTAAGTCCTAATTGGCCACCCATTCAATAATTCTCCACCTCGAGTTTCTTGATGTTTTGAGAAGGTGGAGTTGTTGGTCGGATCACAAACTCTCCGATCTATTCGCATTCCAAACAAACACAGAAGATGACGTCGATGAAAATAAAAGGTTTAATATTTTAATAATTAAGTGTTACGTGATTCACAACCTTTCAAAGGATCCAGGAATAAGAAATGTTTTTTCCATAAGATCATCCGAAACCAGGGGGGTGCAAGTTTCGGGGTGGGTCCGGATTGAATATGATTGGACTAGACTCCGGAGCAAGTTCGGTTTTCGGTCTAGTCCAAAATCCTAATTTCCCTTCAAAAATCTGGTCTGGTTTTCGGCCCGGACCCCGGACCAATTCTCAACTCTATATGTAACAATGATCCGGACGACCTAGTCACGAGCGTTCTGTATCTTCCAAATCAATTTTCTATATCTTACGAATCACATTTCTCTCTCCTCAATCTACTTTATTCTCTTTCCTACACTATTCAAAACTTAACCACGACTCGTTACAACTTATCTCTTTCATTCACATCATTTCGGGGACATCTTGAAAAAAAATATTTTTTAAAAATAATACTAAAAAAATAAAAACAATTATAAAAATTATTTTCAAAAAAAATTAAAAAAAAGAATCAAACAAAAAATTAAAAAAATCCAAACAAAATTAAAAACCAAATTAAAAACCAAATTTTTTTCGGACGACCGGGTCATGGGGTTGTCCCCCCTTAACACGTGGGATGACCGGGTTGTTCGAATATTTTATTATTTTTTGTTTTGATTTTTTTAATTTTTGTTTGATTTTTTTTAAAAAATTTGAAAATACATTTTATAATTGTTTTGATTTTTTAGTATTTTTTTAAAAAAACTTCTGAGATGTGGATGCCCAAATGATGTGGATGAGAGAAATAAGTTGTGGTGAGTTGTGGTAAGAGATGAAGTGTAGGAAAGAGAAGAAAGTAGGTTGTGGGGAGAGAGAAAACTGACGTGGAAGAGTGAGAAAACTGATCTCGAAGAAAAAGAAGATAGAAAAAGCTCATGACTAGATCGTATGAGTGATGGTTATGGACGACGTAAATCAATTAACTATCACTAAATTTAGTAGTACATCTAATTAAAATATATCTGTCTTGTCCCCACCCTCCTAATCCCATGACATTTCCTATTGTTTTTTGGATCATTTGCGCATAGAATCCAAAACCAAGAAGAGCTGCCGTCAGCTCGTACGTACAATACACCTTTTTTATTAAAATTATCCAAATAATTATTTATTGACAAGAAATTATTCATTGCAATGTATATAAATATAAAATAGAAGAATGAGGAAAATACACTGTAATTTATAAAATTAAAACAAAACTAAATGCATGGTAAATCGTGGACTGGCCACAATAAGTCAACAAAATATACATAAATTGAAGATGCAAATGGCCAACGCAGGTGCTGACGCATATGAAGACTTTTATACAGGTTTGCAAGGAATTATGTAATGTGCAAATTAATTTTCTAGTTGCAAAGTTCTCATCCATAGGTGGGGTATATATAATTATTGTAACTTGGCAGTGGTTTGGGAGTCCCTGTGGCCAGAGAAAGGTTGGGTTAAGCACGTTTTATGGTTGGTCATAAACTCCAATAGCACCAACCATTTGGGAGATAAATACAACTACAAACCCTGGACAAGCCTTTTGACTTTGGCCAAGATTGAGATAATTTTTTTCTCTTCTACTTGGTTCTTCAGGTATGTTTTAGAATTTTTGTACCATTCAAAACCATTATGATTAACTTAAATGTAAAAAATATAAATGAATAAAGGGAGGTAAAGTGCCAACACTTAAAAGTTAAGCATTGAATGCAATATCTTTGAAGTCATGGTGCAATTGCAACTCAACTTAAGGACAAGAGAGTAAGCTTCACTTAACTACTAGCCTTCACTACCGATTCTTAACGGGTAGGAATTTATTTGTACTCCTTAGTCCTTAAGTTGGTTCTAACTTCACTAGTGTCCTCCAATTCAAATGTTACTATGATCTTGCAGTTACAGAGATTCTTTCATCTACATTTTTCACTCGACTCTCTCATAAAATTTGTTTATTTTGATTTTAATGCATGAATTCCAGTTGGGGAAATTAATTTTGAAATATCAAACAAAAAATCCGTATGTTTAAAGAGCTCAGGAGCTTAAAGAATAATGATGATGATGAACTTTTCACTTTTTTGCGTTTGCACTGAGTATTTGAGAGAACCCTCATAAAGTTCTAATAATTTGATATAGGTCCTCAATAAATCATGCCTTGTTTTGTTACTACTGCGGTAATGAAATCAAAGAACTTCATAATAGAGGTCTGCCTAAGCTTGCAGAGGACCACCAATGGCTTCCGCGCAAGACTCATAAAACCCAACACCTACCAAAATGAGCTTTTAGCTATCACTTGTACGTCCAAGAATCAGATCAAACCACTAGACCAGCAAACTCCGATTGATCGAATTCTACACGACTTGATAAATGACTTACAAGAAGAACAAAAAGAAGAACATGTCATCGACAAGAAATTCCACACGGTGGACGAATTCGATGCGCTAGTTTCTCAAAAGCAACAAGAGTCGTCAACCAGTGATCGTAGCTCAAATCGTACGAATGTTGATTGTTCGAGGGAAGACGAAAAGGGTGCAAGAAGGAAGGCTTTGGAGAGGGAACTAAGCTCATTAGAGGTTGAGAGCTTTAAGTTTTTTAGTACTGTTCCAAGCTTGAAGGAGTGGAATGGAGGTGAGCATGAGATATCTGATAGTTCTTCTCATGACACTCCCAAGATTGGTAATGTCGAGAAGGATGGTGATGATGATCAGTGTTCGTATTTGGATGCGGATTTTATCGAAGCACTTGAGGAAGCTTTGAATAAGTTGACTGCGGAGGAAGAGGACATCATTAGAGAGATGTTGGATGTGGCTTAAGTAAGTCGTGGGGTGTGTTTGGTGATTAAATTGATGTGGTGTGCACATGTATGTTTTATCTATTGAATACATGCGTATATGAATGTTTTGTATGGCTTTGTAAAATTGTATGGAATGGAACAACACAATGCTTGTGATATTCATGCTAGTCATCCACCTTCTGAGAAAAGTGTTTTACTCAAGGGTCGAAGGAGATTTTTAATAATTGGTGGAGATAATTAATTATAATTCTTACAAAATGAAAGTCACAATCGTCACGGTAATAGTTAGTCAAATAACCAATCGTCTTGAGATCGTATCAGGATTTTATCAGGACAAACACAATAGGACTATACAACTCATTTCCAGAAAATAAACCCACGACTTGTTAATGTATGGAATTAAGGATTGTGAAGTTGGAAGTCTTCAGAAAATAATTCAAAAGGAACTAGAATAGTATGATTTTTTTTTTTTTTGGGTTCATAATAGGATGAATATTTCTAGATTAACAAATTATTTCACACATCATCAAATATTTATGGTCCGATATTTGTTCTACCCATTCTCAAAATAAAACAGTCCAATTTCGGCGGCAGTGTTGTCGGAGCAAGATGCGCTCGAGACACGAGATCTCGCCTTTTGCGCCGCACCTTTTCCATGATGGATGGTTATAAAATAACCCCTAATTTTCTGGAAAATCGCACTAACATTATCGTTTTCTTCATGATGTTATTACTGTATTATTGCATTTATGCATGCTTGCATGATGATCCCGACGACGTGTGTCGGTTATTCGTGACCAAACATTCGAATTCAAATCGTTTTGATTTTTATTTTCATGGGCTTGGAGGAACCTTTTAAATTCAAAGGATCTACGTTTCGAAAAAAAATGTATTCAAATGGTGGTGGGTTAGTTTGAGTTGATGAGGATTTGAAAGTTGATTTAAAGTGGAAATCGAAAACTGATGCAATATATATATTTTCTAGTTTCATATGACCTTCTACTTGCAGCCACAAATATGACTATAAATGGGATGAGTCAAACCAGTCAACCCGCAAAACTTTTCTCATTCGACACGGGCTTAGAGTTGATTTTTCCAACATGTTTAAAATTAAAACCCATGAAATTTTGGAGAGCTGATGAGTCAAACCAGTCAACCCAATGATCCGGTAACACGCCACTGTCACAGACTCACGGGTCGGGTAGTGGACAAGATTTTGGAGAGCAGATTTTAAACAAGGGTCATTTGCTTGGGTAGACCTCAAAAGGTGCACAATTGGTTAAATACCCCTGAGTTTTTACTATTCACTTGGGTACACCTCGTTGCACTGCATATTGCTTGCATGCCCTCGGACCGTTTGTGGGGCCCATTCCGTTAAATTTTCTGTTGGTTTATTTACAAAACACACCCTCTAAATTTCAAATATCCTTAATATTAGATATAAAAACACAAAACAAATATTTTCTTTACAAACACACCCCCTCTTCTTATTCTCTCTCTTTTATTTTCTCTCTACTCTCTCTCTCTCCACTCTCTCTTGTTTTCTCTCTCCTTTCTTCTCATTCTCTCATTCTCTCTCTCTCGCTACTCTCTCTATTGTTCTCTCTCTCTCCTCTCTCTCTCATTCTCTCTCTCTCGCTACTCTCTCTATTGTTCTCTCTCTCTCCCCTCTCTTTCTCTCTCTACTCTCCACTCTCTCTCTTGTTTTCTCTTTTCTCTCTCTCGCTACTCTCTCTATTGTTCTCTCTCTCTCCTCTTCATAAGTGACTATTTATATAACCATGGGTTTAATTATCACCTGATGCAATCGTGGAATTGGTAATGAAAACGTTCTGGCTCTCCTGGACGTGCATACCGTCTGTGTTGGGACTGTCTTCCGGAGAAGAGAGAACATGAGAGAGAGAGAGAGGAGAGAGAATAGGAGAGAGAGAGAATGAGAGAATGAGAAGAGAGAACCGAAGAGAGAGAGAGTAGAGAGAGGAGAGAGAGTAGAGAGAGAGGAGAGAGAACCGAAGAGAGAGAGAGAGAGAGAGAGAGAGTAGAGAGAGGAGAGAGAGTAGAGAGAGGAGAGAGAGAGTAGAGAGAGAGGAGAGAGAACCGAAGAGAGAGAGAGAGAGTAGAGAGAGGAGAGAGAGAGAACAATAGAGAGAGTAGCGAGAGAGAGAGAATGAGAGAATGAGAAGAGAGGAGAGAGAAAACAAGAGAGAGTGGAGAGAGAGAGAGTAGAGAGAGAATAAAAGAGAGAGAATAAGAAGAAGGGGTGTGTTTGTAAAGAAAATATTTGTTTTGTGTTTTTATATTTAATATTAAGGATATTTGAAATTTAGAGGGTGTGTTTTGTAAATAAACCAACAGAAAATTTAACGGAATGGGCCCCACAAATGGTCCGAGGGCATGCAAGCAATATACAGTGCAACGAGGTGTACCCAAGTGAATAGTAAAAACTCAGGGGTATTTAACCAATTGTGCACCTTTTGAGGTCTACCCAAGCAAATGACCCTTTAAAGAAATCTTCAACCCACCAATATTTGACGGGTTGGGTCTGGGTTCACCACAACCCGCTACTAATCCGACCCCGTTTATAGTTGGGGAAGTCCAACTCTTTAAAGTCAACGGTCAAATTTTTAAATAGTTAAATGCATTAAAGCAGTTATAGAGCAAACTTTTTCTTTGACCTTAAACTGTCATTATTTACATTGTTATGTTAAATAAGAAGTATCACCTTTAATTCGATCGATATTTTAACGTGTAACACTTATTTAAGTTCCCATTCATCGTCCATGCAAAAAAGTTTTTGTTCAACAATAAAGCACCACTAGGTTTCTAAGAAACAAAGGTTGTGTGATGTGTAAATCAAGTTCCATCTTTTTGAGGGTCCAATATACTAATGCAAGTTGGTTTAAATGGAGACGTCTTAAAACTTGGTAGGCGATGGACCATCACATACCAGCACCACCTACCATTTGAAATACACGAACTTTGACAACCCCATTTGACTTGTCTCCTCTCTCTTGTCTCCATTCCTTTATGTCCCTATTAGTGTTTGATTAACCACGGCATCTAAATCTAATCCACCACAACCTAACACCTTTCCTTCCTCAGGTATGGTTTCTCATAAAATGCAAATTCTTGGCTTTTGAGGTTTTGCTTTGTTATGTGCTTGATTTGTTTTGTGTTCATTGCTTGCAGGATTTCAATGAATTTTAATACAAACCGATGAATTTCCTTTAATTTAATGTAGTTCCTGCGGTCATGGGCTGCGTTTCATCAAAGATCATGTTGAAATCAAGCAGTTTCAGGGAAGAGCTAAGCAAAAGCTTGAAGAGAACGGCTGGTTATCCAGTGATGGAAAATCTCTTCAAGTCCAATCCAGATGAGGATCAAATCTTTGCTATTGTCTGCACACCCAAGAAGCAACTCAAAGTACCTCTAGACCAACAAAAGCCAATTGATGACAAGGAGCCAACAACTACCCCTGAAACAATCAACCTACAAGAGTTGATGAAAGGCTTAGAAGAAGAAAAACAAGAACAAGAAGAGCAAAAAGAAGAAATCGAAGATTGTGTTATAATTGGCAAAAAGGTCCACACCGTGGAAGAATATGATGCACTGGTAGTTACAAAGCAACCAGAGGCTGCAACTGGCGATTGCAATACAACTTCCACAGGCGTTGGTGATACCAAAGACGGCGGCAAAAAGGGTACGCGAAGGAATGCGATGGCGAGGGAGCTGAAGCCTTTGAAGCTCGACAGCTTTGAGTTCTCAAGTGTTGGGAGCTTGAGGGAGTGGATTGGAGGAGGGCAGGTGGGCTCTTCTGGGTCTTATGACACACCCAAGTTTGGGAAGTCTGAGAAGGATTATGGTGATGGTGAGGAGTGCAGTGTTTTTTATCCAAACTTTGTTGCTGAATTGGAGGAAGCCATTGATGAGTTGACCATGGAGGAAGAGAACATTATTAGGGAGATGTTGGATGTGATTAAGTAAGTTGTTGGTGTTAATTGTTAGGGGTGCAGATTAGTGTTGTTTTACAAGCACGTTTTGTTTTTGTTTTGTTTTGTTAGAAGTTTCAAGTAGAGCTGAGCGGAAATTAAGTTGAGGGTATTTTCCAGTGATTTGGTTTGGGTTTGTGCCCCAAGTTTTGGGGTCTAGATATAAATGTTTTCATAAATGGGGATAATTGATAGGATTAATGATCTCTTTTCGAGTAAGGGATAAACTCCGGAAGATATAAACAAGATGACAAAATGAAAAGGATAGATAATTTTTTTGGAAAATACCCTCAACTAATCGAGTTATATGTTGGGATTTAATTATTATCTTTTTTGTGTTTTAGTAGCAAATAGGGTAGTAAGTACAGAATTTTTATGTTTTAATATCAAAATTTGACGTTTCAAGAAGAAGTCCACTTCTGATTTTTCTAAAAATATTTTCCCCCGAATCCATGGTCGTACAATATTTTTTGTTACAAAAATATAAATTGTTAGCTTCAAGAAACATCTAAATTCAAGTATTTATTCACTGTATAACTTCCATGATAATGAAATATATGTAGTTTCGGTGAAGTTTTTTTAAAGTATAGTTGAATAGGTACTTGATTGAAATCGCTTGAATTCAAAGAAAATAAAATCCAACCTTAGATTGATTCTTAATACTTAATCGTGACACAACAATCAAACACAAACAATAAACAAACGAAAATGGGACACTACGAAAATAGTCACGTCGAGACCTCAACTAAAAACATAACATATCGTCAATGTATACAATGCAGAAGGGAAAATTAAAAAACTCTGAAAATCCTACAACATCACTACTACGAGGAGTAGGAAAATACATGACAACCAGGTTCAACAGATTCAGTCAACACATCCCAAGCACAAGTCACATCCAACCGCCTACCACGTCTCACATGCACACACACAAACGACACATGAGTCTTGAAATAAAGACCATGTACACCACCCTAACCCAACACCATATCAGGTCCACGTCGTCCGTACGGCTCACAAGACCATCCCACACTGTCAAAAATGACTCACACTAGTCTCGTGTCCTGAGGTGACCACGCGTCACAACAAAGCTGAGTGTGCACCTCGACCCCACCACACATCTAATCCAGAAGGCAACACTCAACCAGCTCTCATGCTAGAAATGTCACACGTCCCAAGGTGACCATGCATCTCAGCTAGGCTGAGCGTCTCGATAAAACTGGGTATTCGACTCACAATAGAACACCCTACTCCAACCAAGCACCCAAGCCTGTGAGCAATGCTCACAAACAACCGCTCGTCACAACGCTGGTGAGCTGACCAGTTCTGCATTCGACCTCAGGATTCAACCATGCGCCTGAACCCGTCACAACGCTGGTAACCCATCATAAATCGGCTCCAGCGCCAGGAATCCAATCACACGCCAGAACCCGTAAGCAACGCTCCAACTACCACTCGTCACAATGTTGGTAAACAATCCTAGGTCGCCATAAACAATGGGGGAAACACGACTTCGGGTATCCAACCACACGTTCGAGCCCGTAAGCAACGCTCCAACAGTCACTCGTCAAAACGCTCTTAAACAATCTCGGATCGCCACAACACAAGGTAACACACCCTAGCATCTAGACATACGCGTCTCACATGCCAACCTCACCACCAGACCATATGCCTGATTCTTTGAGCAACGCTCAAACGAACACTCGTCACAATCAGTTCCACGAACCTGTCACACAAATATACATAAGACAAGGAGGTAAACGCAATTAATCCCAAACACATGTGATGTGAAAAGTGCGAGCAAGAGGGAGAGCATCACAGAATCCCAACATAAACATAGAGTAATAGGCATACACGAGACTAAAGAAACATAAAAGTTGTTGGGTAAAAGTCTAAAACGGTAACTCCAAAACCTACCATGAAAAGAGTATAGGGGTATTAATGTTATTCTTCTAAAGTTTTTTTACAAAACACAAGTCTCATATGTTCAGGGAAAAAATAGTAAATTTCCCAATTAAATTTTTCTACAAATACATAGGAAATCGAGGGGGAAATGCAATTTTCCTTAAATTAAACTATATTCAACAATCATGGAAAATCCAAGGTTTTTCCAGCAGTTAACCCAATTATCCATCATTTATTCAAACACGAATAAATTTAGGGGGTTTCCAGCAAATATTCTAATTATTAATTAATTACACAAATAAAATGAAATCCAATATTTATTCTGAAATTTATTCCAAAATATTATTAACTAATCAAATATAATTTAATTATAAGACTTATTATGCAATTAACCCAATAACCCAACCAAGCATGGTTTCTTTCACAAATAACATATTGAATCAAATATTCATAACATGCACGGTTTCTTTCACAAATAACATATTGAATCAAATATTCATAACATGCACGGTTTCTTTCACAAATAACCCAACCATTCATTATTAAACTAAAACCAACAAATCCACGGGCTTAACACAATTTCCCAACCTTATCGGCAACTGATAGCTTCCTTCCCCAGTCCCTCCCCTCCGCTGGCCCTGTCTCAGGGCGGTCGGTCGCGATAATCGCGGTCAGCATGAACGCCTGCGGCTGTTCGCCTCCGGCGTCGCTCTAGGCGGCCCGCGTGCGTTGTGTATGTACATAGACAGATACATAGCTAGAGATGGAAAGAGAAGGAGAAAGATCCGTAGTCAGAAGGTGAGAAGTGCAACAGTAAGTGCTGCCCGACTAAATCACTGTAGTACTTAACCATTATCATACGGTAAAAGATACTTTATTATCCAATACATAGTGTTCTAAAGCTAAAGTCCACGTCAATCATAGATTCACGCATATCACTCTTGCATGCGACCATGCTAAAAAATATCCCCATACTCTTCTTACCTTGTGTCTTCCTTCTGTAATGTAATAAAGAAGTTCGATATTTCTCTTGAATACAGGACCGTCTCGTGAATTTTCGAGGTCCTGTGCGAAAATCAACAATAAGACTCCTAAATTTGAAAAAAATTGTCCTCCTAGTTTAAATAAATAAAAATTCACTAACTTAGTACAATATCACTTGAAATTTTTTGTCCTCTTGGTATTTTTTGAGACAAATTTATCAATGTTTATGTGTTATATTCTTAACACTAATCTTCTTTGCAACCCAATAAACTCATATACATAAATAATTTTTGTCATCTTAACATTAATCTTCTTTGCAACCCAATAAACTTATACATATAAATATTTTTTGTCATCTTAGCACTACTAATCTTCTTTGCAATCCAATAAGCTCATATACATAAATCATTTTTTTGAGCCCCCCCACAAAATGAGGCCCGGAGCAGGAGCTCACCCTGCTCCTGCTATGGGCCGGGTGTGCTTGAATATCATCGGAATGGAATAATTGCATCAAAAAATTCAAGATTGTTACCAATGTTCTCTAATTTTCATATTAGATACGGTTACGAAAATTTCGGGAGGTGTTAAAAGTAAGAAGAGAGTGGATGTAATTGATTACGATAATACAAATCATGTTTTTGGTAATAGTAAATGAAAGTTTAGAATTTTGATATCAAAGAAACAGGGAATATCTTTTGGCGCCAACTGATCAAGCTAGGTGTAAGTACGTTTAATGAAGCACAATCTTTGTGCAATATACTTCTATCACTCCTTTGACCTAATGAATAGTTTAATTAATTCAAAATGTACTTTTCTTCTGATTCTAACGGGACATTACTAGTGGTTGTGTTGTGCGTCTCCAGAGAGCAAACTAGTGGGTTGAAGAAAGGTAGATGCGGTTGGGGTGGACGGTGGAAGGTCGGGTTCAGAGACGTGGATGTCGGGGTCAGAGAGATTGGGAAGGAAAAGTTTGGGGTTTGCATCGATTGAGGGTTTTGGAGAAGAAATGTTTGGGTAGATTGGGAGGAGGACTGGAGGAGAAAGGGTGGGTGAGGATCGAGAGTGTGGTGGGTGCGGATTGAGGGGAGGAGGATTTGGGTAGAAATTGGAGGCGAAGTTAAGTGAACGAAGGGGAGGATTATTGTAGGAAACTAAACACTAAGTTATCTATACTTACTGCTGATTCTAACGGGACGTTACTTGTAAACTAACGGCGTATGTCAGAATATGACGGGGAGAGGACGCATGTGTATAAACATAATATCTAAACTTCACAAGTGCACATAGCCAATATAAAACTATAGGTGAGCAAATGTCCAATAAGGAAACTTTACAAGTGTAACCAAGCAAAAATCTCAATTAACAATAATCGGTAGCAATTTGTATTTGGCAGCAAATGAATGATTTAGTAGTGTGTGTGTATATATATATACATATATATATATATATATATATATATATATATATATACATACATACATACATATACATATACACACACATATATTATACCTACTTTAACTAGCTAAATCCGAGGAAGTAACATATTTCGGCTGGGCAAGCAACATCCACAATCATTTTGCCATGCCAAAGGGGTTCTAGCGTCAAATCCGAGGCACGAACACAATTATTATAAAAGCTAGCAGCGTGCCTTGATTTTTCTACGGTTTGATAGCAAATTTTCTAACTAATCCTAAACCTTGACTTCTCGATAATTTCTTGTTCATCTGCTTCCATTTTGCGCTTACCTTTTTTCATCATGTCGATGTTGACATCGATAAAAAAAGGTCACTAATTATTTCCCCAATATCTCGATCACTGACTTGATTATCGGATGACCACTGATTGGTAGACCCCACAACCAGCTCCAATTGGCAAATAAAAAATGTGAGTCTCGGAACACCAATGCTCCACAAGTGCAGTTATCAGTCTGGAGTTTGTGTCTGAACACAACTGTCATGAAATGGAATAAAAGGACAACGCGCTCGACAATCCAAAATAACCTATGACTACAATATATTAAAATATTTCGTCAAATTACACAACCAAAAAATATCTGCAATTCATTAAATTAATGTTATTTGTATTGATACTTATATTTGCGACAACGGCATTCTCTGTAAACATGTTATTCGCTATGCCCAGGAGTGAGGAAATAGACTCTTTTGTCGATTGTTGTCGTTAAGCTCGGATTCGTTTGGAACGAAGGACCGTAACCCAAATTTGTCATTTCAAAAACTATTCATGAAATTAAAAACTTTCATCAAATGTAACAACTATAAAAAATTATAATGCACATAATTCCAAAAAATTTATACCTACATCAACTTAAGTAAAAATTGCATTAACTTAATGCCAAAATAATAAATATAATATTTATGCCTATGTGTGGGTCCCACTTTTGTTAGTTTAATAACAAAATAAAAAAATCGTTTAAACTCAATCAAAAATATTATTTTCAATTTACATGTTATTTTAATTATAAAATGCACAACAAATATTCTAGTTGTAATTATAAACGTAAACATAATCTAAATCAACATTTAAACATAAAATTAATGTACATAGGAACATTAAAAAACTAATATTTCAACAATCACCTGTTCTTAACCAAAACTAGGTATTAATTCAATAAATTCTTTGAAAAAACGGACTAAATGATGGAAAAGGTTACCTTGGTGGGCCGGATTTTTTTTTTCATGCTATGGATCTTAAGTTTTTCACGGACTAGATGATGTAGGTCCGAGGGAGGTATATTTCTGAATTTGTCTCGTGTACTGATTATTAAATATTGTATTAAATTTAATTAAAATAAAAAAATTCGGCTTCTCCATTTTTTAAAATACAATCATCAATCTCTTGTCACTTTACATCTGAAAAAAAGGAACCCTTTCCTCTTTCGGCATGTGCATTGGTCTCGGCCTGCAATGAGGGCCTGAATTTGTCCACTTTACGGACCGGAGATCAGTTCTAACTCCAAATTGGACCGATTCAAGCCTAAATTCGTTATTTATATTTTTACAAGAAATATATAAGTTAACAAAATTTCTATTTGAATCATAAAAAATATGTTTTATTATCAATAAAAATTAAGCATTCGATAGACATTAAAAAAATCTGATTTTTTTAAAATATTTTCCATTTTCAAACCGAATCAAATTCGAATTTGAAAAAGAAAAACCTAGAACCTAACCGAATAATACTAGTTGCGGACAAAATCATGCTAATTGCTAACTAACAACTAATTAACCAACCAACGATTTATCACATTCCTTGGTCTCAGCCACCGGCAAACTCAAATCACCAAAACATGTTCTCCTGCACCTTTCCTCATCCCGTCCTTTCTTCAACGGATCACAAACTTTTTCTCCATCTCACCACTCTGAAGCTTAAGAAGAATGTGTGCGACTTCGATTTCCTTCTCCGTCCACTCGGGTGGCCGGAGTCCGAGATAAGACCGGTTGGTGTGAATCCTCATGTGACCCGCGAGGGCTTGGACGGAATCGAAGCTTCGGGTGCACTCGCTGCAATAGAAAGTAGGCTTCTCGATATTGTTTTCGTCACCTTCTACGTGATCGGAGTTCTGCATGGATTCCATGTTTTGTTTTCACGTACGGATGGGATGTGTAAACTCACTCAGATGGTTAAGGATAACAAAAACTACGTAATTAATGGGTACTTATATATTTTTTGGTAGTGATTTCTCTGACGAATTCGGTTAGAGAAGTGTGAGAGGAGCTAACTTGTTCAGGTACATTAACTAATTACTTATTAATTTTGACTAATTAATCTCTACGCGACAAACGATTCCAACGGGGCCGACCGTGTAAAAGTGCGATTTAAGTTTTTTGCACTTTTCATACTCGTATATCCTTTTAGTTTCATTAATTATCAAAAACATAAATTTAATGGGCTAAAAATATGTTTTTTATTGTTTTATTTAAAATACCGATTTTAAGTTTTTCATGGGCCACCTGTTGAAAAAACCTTTACTTTTAATTAGTATTTCATTTTCTGGTTCTTTATGAAGAAAATTCTGAAAACAATATGCAATCTCTCCTTTTCTCCCTGTACATTTATATAATCTTAACCTAGCATCTAGCTGGGACTTGTTGTGGGTTTAGTTTTGCGACGTGGTTCCAAACAAGAATGCTGAAAGTGTTTTTTTCCATTATAGTTTTTTTGTATTTATTTAATGTTAGTGTTGTGCATTGAAAACTTTGTGAAACGGTCAACCGATTAGCAAACAGTCCACCGATTATTACGCGACAATAATTTTTGGACATACCAAAAACGGTCAATATTCTTGTTTGGTCGACCTTTACTGTGTGGTGGACAAAGCTGGGTTGGATTTTACAGTTTTTACAAGTTCGGTTGACTGTTTGAATTTAGGTCAACCAAAATCCAAATTTCAGACGACTGAAAGTTATTCGGTTGTCCAATTCGAACCCTAGTTGTTTCATCATTTACCTGGAACTTCAAGTTTTGATTGACCGTTTTACAAATTGTCGAATGTTTTTGGGCACGAAGCAATTTTATCTAAATGTCACTTTAGATTTTTCTTTATCCTTTTGTGCACCCTAAACTTCCCCTATATATACAATTTCTTGTGTTTAGGTTTTGGAGTGTTAAGAGTCATCAAATTGTGAGAGGTGGTTTTACCTTAAAGCTTCAAGTATAGGGATCTTGGAGAAAATCTTGTTGTTGAAAAAGTATTCCATGCATCTAACCTCCAAATCCATTCTGAGTATTTACTTCTCTGGGTCACTCATTCTCTGTTGTAACTCTATCAACCATTCTCATAGTCAAGCTCTGACCGTCTCTCCTCGTGGTTTTCACGTATACCATGACGTTGTGGTTTGTTTGTAGTTTTTTCTTTTATTGTTCAATATTATTAAACATATATAAAAAACTATTTTTTAATTATTTATTTAAAAAAAGACTACCTGGGTTAAGGAGCCAACCCAGGTCGCAGCCTGACCTGGGCCGCTCCCAATAAGGGGTGGGGTCGGGTCAAGCCCCGGACGCCAAGATTTACATTGAATAATTTGCAAACTTTTAACGATCAATTCCTGTTCTTCCACCCTTACGTGTTTTCTTTCGCTGTTGAAAGCCTCCACGGACTTACGTAGATGTTACATCCTCTCCCTTCCACGTTGAACTGTACGTGGCCCACAAAATTAAAATATGTAGATCTCCTTTCCCCATAAATAATATTTCTATAAGGTGGTGAAAGAGACGAGACAACCACCACATCGTCCACCCAACATAACACTGGAGACTAGTCCATTCATGGAAAACTCCAACGCATGCAAGAAAACATCCAATGCACGTCTCTCCTGTCTATAAATAGGAAGTTTTTGTGTTCCTCATTCCATCATCCAACACAATACCAACAACAAAAATGGGTTCCTCCAAGTCAATGCTTCTCATGCTCTGCTTCCTCTTTGCTGCTGTGCTCCTAATCTCCTCCGAGGTTTCAGCAAGAGATCTTGCCGAAGGTGAGTTGCAATTAACACATCTGATTTTCGAGTTATAAGCTTACCTTGCTGAGAAAGAAAGAAAGAAATTAGTTCAAGTTATAAGAACAAGAGTATATTGTGTATTTGTATGACAACTTAAATTTTAAACATTTCAGATACCAAGAACGTTGAACCTCAATATTATGGTGGTGGATATGGACATGGCCATGGTGGATATGGCCACGGCGGATATGGACATGGAGGACATGGCCATGGCCACGGAGGGTACGGGCATGGAGGTGGGTATGGCCATGGTGGCCACCACCACTGCCATTACCCACACTGCCGTGGTGCGCAGAAAGAACCCGAGGTGTGATTCATAGTATCAATGATCAATGGAAGAGCTTAATGGATGTGTAGTATACTTAGTAGTGAATAAAGAAAAGCTCTGTTAACTCTGTAAGGTGTTCATGGATCTGTATTATCAAAATAAAATGGAACGAAGATGTGTCTTGTTGGAGTAGAATGGTTACAATATATGTATTAAGGATCTAATGTAGAATACATAATTACTATGAAAGAAACCACACTTTGTTTGTATAATCTTCTACTTTGGCAGGTACGTACTAGAATACTGAATTGTCGTGTCAAATAAAATATATATAGACCTTTTATTTTGTTACTAGAAAGAAGACATTTAGATGGTGACATTCACACAACCTTGGTGAATCGACGAAGTTACAAACTGAAGGAGGATAACGAGTCCCACAATCACACATTCTTTAAACACCAACGCAATACCATAAAAACTAATGTCACCTGCAATTTCTTCATACACTGGCGAATGAAGAGGCAAAATTATGGGGACTGAAGGTGTGCAAATAATCTAATTATATTTGTTAAAAGCAACAGCTGGCTCAGCCCAAACGGTCATCCTCGCCCACAAGGCAACATATCTCCATCCACATACAAGGCAACACCAATCTCCACGTATCAAGCAATACCACAAGGCAACATATCTCCATCTTATACAAGGCAACACCAATCTCCACGTATCAAGCAATATATTTGTAAATATGGAAACAATTCAAACGGCTATCTCCAAAACATATATATGTATCGACACTTCTGTAATACAATTAATAATAAAAAAACCGATATTCAAATTGTGAACTTCAATATGGTATCAGAGCTCCCAAGGTGTTGGGTCAGGTATAACTCAGTTTTTTGCTCATCAAAGTATTAATCAACCTTGTGCTAATCAAACTTTTACACCTAACTCTTGGATTATAGACACAGGTGCCACTGATCATATGACCGGTAATACAGATCTTATACGTGATATCCAATATAACCCAGATTTAAATAAATTCGTGACTGTGGCTAATGGTAATCAAATTAGAATTAGCGGCACGGGGCATTCAACATTACTTAATAACACCTCTGAACATGTCCTATATATCCCAGAATTTGCATCTAATCTACTATCTATAGCAAGGATAACAAGAAATTTAAATTGTAATGTTATTTTCTCACCTTTTGATGTGTTATTTCAGGACCGAACATCAAGGAAGATGATTGGTAGATGATTTTTCACAAATGGCTTGTATGTGCTAGAGTCAAATAACAATACGATTGCTAATAATGTGTCACAATTTAACTCTAACTTGTGGCACAAACGCATGGGACACCCATCTATGTTAGTTTTAAAACAATTATTTCCTGCTTTAAATTTAAATGCTGAAATATGTTGTGAGACATGTCGTCTTGCGAAACAAACCAGGTTACCTTTTCATGCATCCACCTCTAAGACAGGAAAGCCACTGGAGATGATACACTCTGACATCTGGGGTCCCGCCCTGGTTGAATCTTACAATGGTTTTAAGTATTTTATTACCTTTATTGACGATTTCTCTCGCACAACTTGGCTTTATTTGCTTAGATCAAAATCTGATGTTTTTCCTATTTTTTGTGAATATGTTTCCTTGGTAGAAAATTTGTATGACACAAAAATAAAAATCCTTAGATCTGATAATGGCACTGAATACACCAGTAATGTTTTTCAACACTTTCTAAAAGAAAAATGGATCTTTCATCAAACTACTTGTGTTAACACCCCTGAACAAAATGGAATATCTGAAAGAAAAAATAGGCACCTCTTATATGTCACTAGAGCACTTTTGTTTCAAACTCATGTACCTAAAGTTTTTTGGTCCGAAGCCATCTTAACTGTTGTTTACCTGATTAATCGTCTGCCCAGTCCCATAATCCAAAACAAACAACCCTTAGAAATTCTGAATGGTAGGCGAATGACCCTCGACCATCTCAGGATTTTTGGCTGCACCTGCTATGTTCACAAAAACCATCCTGATAAACTCGATTTTCGTTCTGTGAAATCTGTTTTCCTTGGGTACTCCTTTCAAAAAAAGGGGTACAAATGTTACGATCCTTCTAAAAGTAAACTTTATGTTTCACGAAACGTGTCCTTCTTCGAACATGAACCTTATTTTGAATCTACAAAATCTAATCCCTCAGGTGAGATATCTCCTCTCCCTATCTTTGATATGTTTGATATCTCTTCTCTTGAGGAAACTCCCATTCCTCAAAACGGGGGAGATGAATACACAGGAAATACAGGAGAGCAAAATGACGAACAGGTACAACCACACGACAGGATTACAACAAGGAGGTCCATGAGACCCACTCGTGCTCCATCTCATCTCCAAGACTTTGTGACTTACAACGTCACATACCCCATCCAAAATTATATCTCTTACAATGCTATATCTTCATCTCATCGTAGTTTTTTGAATGTTATCGATCAAGTTAGTGAACCTACCTCCTACCATGATGCCCTTAATCATCCCCATTGGGTACAAGCTATGCAGGATGAGGTAGATGCCCTAGAAAAAAATCGAACATGGACCCTTGTTCTCATCAAACCCGGAATAAAACCTGTAGGATGTAAATGGGTATATAAGATTAAGTATAATAGCAATGGTTCTATTGATCGGTACAAGGCTAGATTAGTCGCTAAAGGATACACTCAAACCTACGGTCTTGACTACCTCGAAACCTTCGCCCCGGTAGCAAAAATGAACACGGTAAGAGTCCTCCTTTCTATAGCCGTCAATTATGGTTGGAATCTGTATCAGATGGATGTTCGAAATGCGTTTCTACAAGGGACCCTGGAAGAAGAAGTCTACATGACTCCCCCTCCAGGGTACAACTCAACACATAATCAGGTTTGCAAACTCCACAAATCCATTTACGGATTAAAGCAATCACCCAGGACATGGTATGCAAAACTCAGCTTCTCCCTTCTCCAATTTGGTTTTTCTAAATGTTCCCCTGATGCATCTATGTTTACCAAACATCATAACAATATCACCACAATTATTCTTGTTTACGTAGATGATATTATAATCACAGGAAATAGTGACAATGAAATCAACCTCGTAAAATCATATTTAAAATCCAAATTTGACATCAATGACCTAGGATTTATGAAATATTTTTTAGGCATTGAACTTGCATATTCTAAGAAAGGTCTTTTTTTATCTCAACGAAAATATGTCATAGATCTTTTAAAAGAAACTGGTAAAATAGGATCCAAACCTGCTAAAACCCCCATTGAGACAAATCGAAAGGTAAGTCCAAACGAGGGAGAACCCCTACATAATATAGGACAATTTCAAAGGTTAGTTGGGAAACTCATTTACCTCACTGTCACCAGACCCGATATCACTTATGCAGTAAGTGTAATTAGCCAGTTCATGCATGCCCCAAACACACAACACCTCGATATAGTGGATAGAATCCTGAGATATCTAAAGAAAACCCCAGGGCAAGGAATATGGATGAAAAGAAATAACTCTAATTCAATAATTGGTTATTCTGATGCAGATTGGGCAGGTAGTCATGATCGCAAATCCACTACTGGTTTTTGCACGTTCGTTGGTGGAAATCTAGTCACATGGAGAAGCAAAAAGCAAAATGTCGTTGCACGATCCAGTGCAGAGGCAGAATACCGGGCCATGACATCTACCACCAGTGAATTAGTTTGGCTCAAACAACTCCTCAAGGATATGAAAATTCCGTATCAAAATCCTATGCGAATGTACTGTGATAACAACGCAGCTCGGCACATTGCCTCTAATCCAGTCTTCCATGAACGAACCAAGCATATAGAAGTCGACTGCCACTTTATCAAAGAAAAAATCCAAGCAAAAGAAATAGAGGTCCCCTATGTCCAAAGCAAAGATCAGCTCGCTGATATCTTCACCAAGCCTCTGGATCAAAAACAATTTCATAACATTCTCGACAAGTTGGGATCCCTCAACCTCTTCCGGACCCAACTTGAGGGGGAGTGTTAAAAGCAACAGCTGGCTCAGCCCAAACGGTCATCCTCGCCCACAAGGCAACATATCTCCATCCACATACAAGGCAACACCAATCTCCACGTATCAAGCAATACCACAAGGCAACATATCTCCATCTTATACAAGGCAACACCAATCTCCACGTATCAAGCAATATATTTGTAAATATGGAAACAATTCAAACGGCTATCTCCAAAATATATATATGTATCGACACTTCTGTAATACAATTAATAATAAAAAACCGATATTCAAATTGTGAACTTCAATAATATTAAAATATCATGCATCATCAGTAACACACCCTAAGATTTTTTTGGTTATATATGATTTCAATACAATTTGTTCTGAATTGTCTTGAAATTTACGTGTAGCATTTTTAAATTCATAAATGAGTCAAAGTACACATACTCATCTCGCAGGTAAACAGATGGATAAATAACAATGTTTCTTCCTCGTCGGAATGTGTTAGAAACGACAAGAAGGGCCGTGGGTCATTGACTCAAGCTCGTCATGGACGTTTTCGTGTCCCTAAACGTCAACATTGTTTGACTTATATTGTCTTCCTCGAGTTAATTTATTGATAAGTAAGACGCATCGTTACGGGCCGGGGCGAAACATGAAATACATTTTAAATCGAAAAGTCCCTTAACAAAGCCTATTGATTGAAAAAAGGGCCGATGTAAAGGCCGTTTCAGTAAGCCCTCTCTCTAGGTCTAATCGACTGACAAATTAAGAAACATATAATCCCAACAAATCTGTCCTTCGGATTAGGGAAGGTCCAGTCTTGTTCTGGTCTCGGATTGATTTTGGATTGATACAGACTCTTAACTAGGGCTGTAAATGGGTTGAAATTTACCCGCAACCCGCCCCGTCCCGCTTAACGCGGGTTGCGGACAAAAAATTGCTACCCGCCAACCCGCCACCCGCACAACCCGCATAATAAGCGGGGCGGGTTGCGGTTTTCTCCCAACCCGCCCCGCATAACCCGCAACCCGCATAAGCCTTACATGTTTTTGATTTTTTTGTATTTAGTTATGATTTAGTTTGTATTTAGCTTTAATTTTTTTATATATAGCTTTAAAAACATACATTGATTGATTTTTTTCCTTCATTTTTGTACTTAACTTTGATTAAAATAGATAATATTAAAGAAAATAAATTGATTTTTGTATTTAGCTTTAATAAAAAAATTAAACCCGCCAAACCCGCCAACCCGCCCCGCATAGCCTAGTCCATCCTTACGCGGGGCGGGTAGCGGAATTTTTTTTTGAACCCGCCCCACCCCGCCTACCCGCTTAACTTTGGCGGGGCGGGTAGCGGTGGGGCGAAAACCCGCCCCGCTTACAGCCCTACTCTTAACCACTGTTAGTTAGCTTAGAGTAGCTTCAACTAAATGGAAACTGAAAAAACCCCAACTTAGTCCTCATTCTCCATCTTCTTCCCACCACCATCTCTGCTATGTTAAGAGAGAATCTAACAATACAACTACGAAACAAATCAACAGCACAAAGAATATTGATATACGAAATTAACTAACTTTTGACTCTCTTACAAACTTTAAATGTAACAAAACACACACCAAATAAATAAACAAGTAATAGACAAACACACATATGAAACAAACCACGACACACACGTTTTACAATGTTCGGCAACGTGCCTACACCATTAGGGGATCTTCTGCGGGTTTCATTTCTTTCTTCCATTTCTCCAACCAGAGAAACATGCGAGATTACAATTTTATGGAAACAATATATCCTCCAATGCACTCTATATATCTCTCTAGTCCTAATCTCTCTTAAGAAAATAATAATGTGTTGCTTTGTTCAAAAACAAAGGCGGACATACCCTTAAATAAACTAATAACTGAATAGAAAAAATCCAGAAAAATGTGGACAACGGTTAATTTTGGTCGACCGTTCGATTAGCTGGAACAATTCCTGTTAATTTTAGTTAACCGGTGTAACCGATTGGTTAACCGCTCCACTATTTTTAGATGTTTAACAAATTTAAACAAATTTTCAACACACTCCTCTCGACTTCTCCACGGGAAATCCCTTCACACAAACACACATGTCTAATGTCTCCATTTCCCTCGCCTGCGTCGGAGAGTCCCAACTCCTCGCCACCCTGATTCCATCCCTCTTCCCCTCCAAGTAGCGTCTAATCCCCACTCCTATCCTCCTCTCCTTCTCCTCCACTCTCCATCTTCTCCACAAGCTCCTCCCCTGGAGCGACCACCTCAACCTCCAATTGGCCGAGACGGTTTGGTTGTGGGGTGTTGAGGATTTTGGTCGGTGTTTGTGAGAGGAAGGTTTGTCGTGGATTCAGGTGGGGTGTTGGGCTTTTTTGATATGGTGGAGGTCAAAGGAGGAGTCTTTCTGGATTCTGACAATGTAGGTAGATCCAAACTAAGGCTTCCGAAGACGAGGATGTGAAGGGGTTGAGAGGTGGAGAAGTCAACGAACGATAGTACATGGCGGGAGGAGGATGGAGGAGGCAGTTTATTTATTTATTTTAGCTCATTTTTTATTTTCACATGAAGGATTTTTATTTTATTTTAGGAAATCCAATTTGCAATTTCTAGTAGTTTAGAGTCGACACATGTAATTCACAGAAACACGGATCAAGTCGAAGGCATTTGTAAGCAAAATCTCCATTTTTAAATGAGTCTAGGAGACCTCTTTCATTGGATATATATTTTCATATAAATGTGATCGATTAATCTTACTCACATTTACTATGGTGCTCTCAAATTTCAATTATGGCCAGTTATACCCTTAGAACTCAAAATGTATATTGTGATTTTAGTTTTGCTCTACTTTCCATTAATAATCTTCAACGTTTTCCACACACATGTTAAAAATATAAATAACATGCAGAACAGTAGGGTGTATGTTAATTAATATCCCAAGTTCAATCTAAACAAAGTCGGCGAACAAATCCATGATGACAAAACAACGAAACATATACAAGTTAGGAACAGAATACAAACGGAGAAATCAACGACATGTCAAGGCATGAGAACATACTATAAGACAAGTGACCCAATCCGCTATCAGTAATGGCCCCGTGATATCATCACTCAAAACTGAATGCCAACCCTGTAATGTAGTGCAGGCTCTGTGCCGATTATGACATTTCAGAACCTTCTGATCATTGCCCTCCCAAATGCGTCTGGCGATGTGGCATCCGGGCATGACGCGGAATGACGCTGTCATCTAAAAGATCATCGGGCATCACACCAGTCACGATCCAAGAATCGTCCTCAACCTTCTTCTTCTTCTTCTGAGCTCGAGTATCGGCAGTGCACGAACTCGAGTCACCGGTCACAAACCTATCACCTCTATCCTTCCGGATTACCCACTCAGCAGAAGAATAACTACCATGTTGTTGGTTTTTTGGCCTTAATCCTTGTTTTGATGATTTAATCAACCTAATCTTAATCATAAGTAATGTAGAGTAGCACACATATTGCATTGCATATTTATTGCATGTGCTAACCTCTACAGGTGATCAAGACTCATGGAAGGAAGGAAATCAAGTCAAGATTTGTAATAAAGCTATATGAAGACTTGTAATCTTGATTTTATTTTGAGTCTTAGGAACATGTGTAAATTGAGCAAACAAGAGTTAAAAACCAATCACTTACACACTAGCTCCCTGTAAGAGTCACACACAAAATCTCATATCATTTGGACTCCATTAGATCACCCAAATCTTAGTCGGAAATCACTTAAAACCTAAATCCAGAATTCCTGTGTGAAACCGGTCGACCGAACCAGTTCTCAGTTCGACCGGTTTATAACAAACGCTCCACAGTGATTTTACCGAACTCTACCGGTCGACCGGTTCTACCTTTTCGGTCGACCGATCCTGGATTTTAATATGGCCGTTTTCCTTGTCGTATTCCTATAACGGTCGTATTCGTATAAAACAAACTTAACCCCAAAATACATTCGGTAACCGGTCGAACGACGACCTTGATTCGGTCGACCGGTTGAACAGAAACAAAATTCCCTGCTATCGGTCGACACATCTTCGTTCGACCGTTTCACCTTTGTCTCAACTGAATCCCCTAAACGGTCGACCACCCCATACTTTGGTTCGACCGTTTAACTTAAGTAGAGTTAAGTTCTAGCGTATTTGTCCGACTGAGTATTCTTTTGTTCGACCGTTCTCCTTGAAATCAAGTGAACGGTCGACCGGTTTAGTAGTTTCGGTCGACCGGTTATGGACATATTTGCAGCCCGATTTTCTGCTTTGTGTATCTTACACAAAACCCAACCAAATCTATCCCCAACGGCTAGAACACCTTAGGAGCTTATAAATAGAGGATCAAGACATGTTGTTAACACAACTCTCCAACTTCCAATTGTCCAATTCATTAGAGAGAAGCTCTCAATCCTCAAAGCTCCCAATTTCACTCCACAAGCCTAAATCCACACTTAGTGATCATATACTCATCCTTCTCAAAGTGTGCTCAATTAGAGAGTGAATCCCACTCAGTTACAAGTGTTGTCAAAAGAAGCAAGGACTTCGGTGAAAGCCTGAAGTGTCCCTCTCGGATTGTGAGAGGAAGAATTCAAGCAAGCGAGGGTTGTTCGCGTTGTTTGTGGTGTAAAAGGCGTTCTCTCCCGGCCCGGAACGGGGAGTGGTTAGTGAAGACGTAGGCGGAGCTCGCGGAGTCGAGCGGAGCTTACAAGAGAGGAGTAGGACTCGGGTGGGGTGCCGAACCTCTATAAAAACGTCGTGTCCCTTTGTGGTTTGCATTTTCTGTTAATTTCCCTACTTGTTTTTAAATTTGTTTCCGCTGCGTTTATTGTTTGATTAGTTAGGGATTAGCTTAATAGTGATTAGTGGACCCATAAGCCACTCGATCCTACACATGTCGCCCCCGTCCTTTACCATACTGCTGCTTCTCCTCCTCCTACCACTCCAACTCCAACTGACCCCCATCGTCACTCTCCACCTCATCCGAATCCTCCTCGTCGTCGAAATAATCCTCACGTGTCTGACGACGACGTAAACTATCCCTCTATCTCCTAACCGAAGCAGATATACCTCGTCTACGTGGATGACGAGGTGTTGAATCCTCTTCGTAAGCATGTACAACACGTAAAGGTATGAATTTCCCTCATCCTCCACGGTAACCCGATGACTATTAATTAAATTTTAAAAATAAAATGTTGTAAGTGGATTTAAGCACTAAATCAACAAATTTATTAATTATTTTTAATAAGTTATCAATTAAAAAAAATAAAAATGGAAGGGGCGTCTACGGGAGACGCCTCCTCGGGGGGGGGGGGGGGGGGGGGGTCTCCCGTATCCGCCCACCCCAATGAGTGGGTGCCCGAGGGAGCCGCTCCCACAAAGGGATGGGCGTCCGCGGGAGGGGCGCGGCTCCGGTGGACACGCACCTAAAAAAATCCTAATTTTTTTAAATTAATTGGATATTTTACCAGATTCGAGTACACTGGGGTGTCCACAGGCTCATTTCCTGACCTTCGAGACATTCTTTTTGATGAGTATGGGAGTAATATGAGAAGAAAATGGTGGTAGGAAAGTGAAATTAAGAGATATATAAGTAGAAACGAGAGAATGACAAAATAGTAATTTGCACTGACGATTTAAGTAATTTTGGGACGACGTTTAATAATTCAGTATTATCATACATACAAATATAACCACAAAGGACCACAAATCGTTTTCCTTGTGAATGTTTTTGCAAAATAATTGAAGGCTGATAGCAACTGAGCAACTACAAAATGAACCGTAAGCGTGGCTAACAAGCGTTAACTTGTTACTATTGGGAGCACGGCTATTAGCTGGAAAGCGACGTTGCAACACACTGTTACTTTGTCTACAACGGAGGCAGAGTATATGGCAACGACCGAGGGTATCAAGGAAGCTCTTTGGCTGAAAGGTTTATTTGGAGAGCTTATTCCAGGTCAGAATACAGTGGTTGTTTATTGTGATAGTCAGAGTGACATTCATCTGACGAAGGATCAGATGCACCACGAGAGGACGAAGCATATCGACGTCCGTTATCACTTCATTCGGGAAGTTGTTGCTGAAGGAGGTGTGATGGTGAAGAAGGTAGGCACTGAAGATAATCCAGCTGATATGTTGACGAAGCTAGTTATTTCGACTAAGTTCATGGTATGCGTGAACTTGGTTGGTTTGAGTTCCGAGTAGGTGGAGCTAAGACGACGACACAATGAGGAAGGAAGTGTTCCTTCAAAGAGTTACATAGGCTATTCAAGGTAAAGGTGGAGATTGTTGTTGTTTACATTGAATATGTGTTTAAAGTATTAGTGCAGAAAAACAGACGATCGGTCGACCGAGAGGAGAGTTTCGGTCGACCGAATGTGTGCTGGTTTGTCCAACAAAGTGCCTGTCGTTTTTCGGTCGACCGGGCACACAATTGGAGCTGGGCAAAAAGTTACTGTCGGTTTTCGGTCGACCGGAACCTTGGATCCGGTCGACCGGAAACATTCGAGGAGCTGGGAGAAAAGTGCCTGTTGAATTTCGGTCGACCGGAACTTAAGTGTACGGTCGACCGATTATGCACTCGCGCAAGCCAGAAAAGTTACTGTCAATTTTCGGTCGAACGAGACTTCAATTTCGGTCGACCGGTAAGAGCTGTTTCGCGATACAGTTATTGGATCGGTCGACCGAAGCAACCTTTCAGTTGACCGTTTGGACCCAGTTCTGCCCACGTTTTGCATATTTCTCAACGTGATTTTGGTGCAATTAATACTTGTTTTAGGCGTAATATATAAAGGCAATTTCGTCCCTTTTGTTAACAACAAGGAAGGAGGTTAATTCCTATTGTCCACTTTTGCATTCTAGAGAGAAAAGAGAGAGAGCATCCTTGTGATTCGGTGGGAGAGATTTGAGCCGAGTATCTCGTCGGTTCGTTCGCGTCTCATTGTAAGCATCTCTTGTAATACGTTTCTCTATAGTGGATTTGAGTTGTGTTGTCCGTGATTTTTCCCGCATTGAGTTTCCACGTTAAATCTTGCGTGTTTGTGTGGTTTGGATTTTGGATTTGCGTTTTGTTCTCAAGATTAACCAATTGGATTTGCCGTTTTTTCTATTCCGTTGCGTATTTAGGATTGATTTTAATTCCTAACAGTTACGGAACACCTTCCGCTAATATTGCGATTTGAGGGCATGACGTAGAGGCTTCAATGGATTGGATAAGAATAATAAGATAATATTATCTTTTTTAAACGTACGTTCTCAACAAACGGTAGATTAACCACGAGGTCTTTTGCTAATGCACACCTCATGCGGGGTCATAATTGTCGATATATACTTTATTTTTTTACTATTACTTCAAGTACATCTGCGAGTCGTTAGGAGTCCCAAATGGTATCAGACAATTTACAAATTAAACAATATAAAATACAAATATCTTAAATATTAAAAATTAAAATAAAAAAAACATAAAATAATCAAACACACTCTCAGCACTCTCCTCTCTTCTCCTCCGACCCCACCTCACCGAACCAAATAATACTAGTTGCAGACGAAATCATGCTAACTAACAATTAATTAATCAACCAACTCCGGCATCGCTAGCAAACTCAAATCACCAAAACATGTTCTCCTACACCTTTCCTCATCCCGTCCCTTTTCCAACGGATCACAACTCTTTTTCTCCATCTCACCACTCTGAAGATGAAGACCAATGTGCGCGACTTCGATCTCGGGTGACCCGCGAGGGCTTGGACGGAATCAAAGCTTTGGGTGCATTCGCTGAAATAGAAAGTAGGCTTCTTGGTATTGTCTTCGTCGCCTTCTACGTGATCGGAGTTCTGCAAGGATTCCATGTTTGGTTTTCACGCACGAATGAGATGTGGAAACTCACTCGATGGTTTAGGATAATGAAACTATGTAATTACTGCGTACTTATAATTTTTTTTGGCAGTGATTTCTCTAACTAATTCAGTTTGAGAAATGTGAGAGGAGCTAGCTTATTGTTGAGGTACATTAACTAATTACTTACCGAAATCTCAAGTTTGGTTGACCGTTTGAATGTAGGTCTACCGAAATCTCAATTCGAGACAATCAAAAGTTATTCTGTTATCCAATCCGCACTACAGTCGTTTCAACATTTACCTGGAACTTTAAGTTTTAATCGACCGTTTGGAAAATTGTCGATCGTTTCTGGACACGAAGTAATTTTATCTAAAAATATGCTACAATAGATGACTCTGGAAACTCTGAAATTATAGGAAATAAAAAACCAAAGATATGAAATTATTCCAATCACAAAAAGTGTTATATCTTTCTTCTCGACTAAAAATATGCAACAAGCACAAGCTAGTGTCGGTTCCGTTTTGGTGTAAGATCGTTAAGTTTTAAGACTTCTGCTAGTTGGTGATGCAAAAGATCAAATATCACTCTTCGAGTTGTGTTCGTAGTCTTAAGAATAAATGACATCGTTGGAAAAGTGGCATTTGATTAAAAAACGGAGAATATTGATTTCAATTATCGTTAGTGGACTAGCAAAGATATATATATTTAGAGAATCTGAAAAGAAAATCTTAGTAGATAATAAAATAAAATTCGATAAAATTAAGGTGTACTAAATTTGATTTTGCATAAAACGATCGTGGGAGGAATTTATAATCGATAGATTTGGTGTGGTCTCGGACGATGGATACTGTTTGAACCGAGTAAATGCTGCACAAAGAGATTGGATTCGCGATCTGGTCGGGCTTTTACTCGGCTAGAGTTTAATGCGTCGAATAATATATAGTGAGTTAGGTAGTGACCAAGCTGCATCAATTATTAATGTAGGATTTCTAGTTTAATTGTACATATATATATTTTCGATTTTTTTTTTGTACAATAATGATCGTTCATATATTTTCTACGATTTGTTTTTCATGCATGTATCGTTTGTTTTAATGATTGCTTAAAACACATTAAAACAAACATTGGACTCCGAAATTCATACCTAGAAGTTCTTTAAAACTTCTTAAAGATCTGAAGACGTTGAGGATGCTTGTTGCTGCGCCGGATGCCTCCGAGTATTCACCAAACTCTAAACAAGATTGGAGAGAGAAAAGCTAGCCTCTCAATCTCCAATAATGATTGAGAGGCTAGCTCTTCTCTCTCCAATAGGGTTTAGAATCTAATTACTAACCCCTCTTTAGTTCCCTTGAGAAGAAGATCTCTGAAAACTAAAACTAAACTTAAGAATTAAGGAAATTTCGTGGATAATTATGGAGAGTGAAGTTTGCACAAGGAGATAATGAATTAATTAATGAGGTAATGAGATAAACTTGTATTTATAAGTTCTCTCCAAATTACATATTCATGTGCAACCTCTTGCCCATGATTTCATGCAAACTTCCATCTAACCATCCATTATTTGCTATCAAATAATCTTAGCCACGAATTAAATCAATTATGGACTAATTCCATGCATGATCTAATTAATTCTTAAATTAATTCTATAGAAAACCATCTGGATCGGACGACCGTTCGAACCAAGTTTCGGTCGACCGATAGACAGTCGGTCGACCGTTCCGAACAGACGAAAATTCTCTGTTATCGGTCGAGACGTGTCCGGTCGACCGTGCATAGTTTGGTCGACCGATCAACAGTAAACGGTCGACCGTTTTTTGCACAGTCCTGCAGTTGGTCAAATTTCGGTTTTATCCCTATTTAATTTGACATTTCGGGATTAGTAGTAAATTCACAACTTATGTAACATATTATCCTTTGTAATGATAAATCATTACACCCCATAATATTTACATCACATATGAATTTAATTTAGATTCCAATTATGTCATTAATCACAACATAATTTTGATTTTGCTTGTTCACCCCATGTGTCATATTTTCTACATGAAACCCGACACATCCTATGAACTCAAAATCCTCATTTCTTGTTTCCCAGTTTTGTGGTGTGACCTATGAGAGGATCTAGACTAAGTTGGCAGTGATATTAAGATCTTAATATCACAAGCTATAAGCGGTATCTAGCTACACATTATCACTCCCAATTAGTTAGATGTCTTAATTCCACTCGAACCAAAACCCGATTCATTTATTGATGACGTACACCACTTGTGTCCGTCCTTTACCTCATGATATTAAGAATACACACAAAGTAATATTGTGTCATCTTTGTATTAGTATTCATTTCTTGATCTTTTAAGCTAGTTATAAATATGTGACTTAACTCAAATCACATTGTGCACATTATAACTTTGCTTTATCAACGGGCCCACTAATATCATCACTCAATTAAGAGGGGCAATGATAATCTTTTGACTAACTATCTTTTCCAACAAAAGTCATATTTAACCAACCAATGCATTTCACTAAACTCATTGATAGCTTAAGACACTAGTCTAATTAAGCACTCCTTAAGCGATCAGATATAAGTCTCATATCAAAAGACCAAGGACACAGTAAAATATTAATGACACAGAAACACATTTCTATAATATTTTACTTGTTAGGTCAATTCGGTATACAAAAGTAATATTTTCATCTTTTGCCTACCCGTGTTGTCACTCACTTGTAGAGCTACAATTATCTATGACCAACACGACAATCTTAACTCGGTAATTAATGTCTCATGTTAATTACCATGATTGCGAATATCTTTTGTTTTATGTAAACCAATATCTTTTAGACCTCTACGGTTAATGACCAAAAGTCTCTTCCTTAACACTTCTAAAACGAATAACATAAACAAGGAACAAAATGATTTCTCATTCAATTCATAATAATTGACATTTAAAAGTAAAACTTTTAGAACACATTCCCTTCAATTAACGGGTGAATTGCAACAATACCATTAAGAAATAACGAAATTGGATTTATGTCATCTGAAAGTAACTATTTGCACAAATGTCATAGAAAAATTCAAAAAATTACTCTAATGTCATTAACATTTACCCTAATCGCAATAGTGTCATTCTGTTGGCCCTCCGTTAACGGCACCGTTAACGCTCGTTAACTTTTATTAATATTTAATGTGAATTTTGCAGAATCACCCTAAATAAACCCAAAATTCATAAATTTCATTATACATGTAAAAAATGCAAAAAAATTACGCAATTTTTTTATCTATACTCTCTCATCTTTATCTGTCATCTATCATCTCTTCTTTTCTCTTACTAAACTTAACGACTCGTTTATTAAACTAATGACATCTGCTAATTTTTATATTTTAAAAATTCAAAATATTTAATTATTTTTTATAAAATATTTAGTTTTTTTATAAAAAAAATTCCAAAAATTATTTATTTTTTTAGAACTAATTTTTTTCAGAACTAAAATATTTTTTAGAAAATGTATCTTTTATATAAAAATAATTAAATAATTTGTTATTTAAAATATAAAAATTATCGTATGTCGTTACTTTAGTAACTAAGTCATTAAGTTTAGTGAGAGAAAAAAAAGATGATAGAGGAAATATAAAGATGAGAGAGTATAGATAAATTATTTGCGTAATTTTTTGTATTTTTTACAACATGTATAATGAAATTTATGAATTTTAGGTTTATTTCGGTGATTCTGCAAAATTATCATTAAATATTAATAAAAGTTAACGATTATTAACAGTGCCGTTAACGGTGGCCGACGGAATGACACTGTTGCAATTAAGGTAAATGTTAATAGCATTAGAGTAATTTTTTAGGTTTTTCTATGATATTTGTGCAAATAGTTACGTTCAGATGACATAAATTCAATTTCATTATTTTTGTTGGTATTGTTTGCAATTCAGCCATTATTAATATATTTTTTTTCTTCTCTACGTTGTTTTTCTTATCATATATACCGATATATTATATATTCGTCTTCTTGCGGGAGAAAAGGTCAACTCAAACCAATGTTGTTTGAAGATATACATGGAATAATTTGCAAACTTTTGGAGTAACGATCAATTCCTGTTCTTCCACACCCTTGACGTGATTTCTTTCTCCGCTGAAAATCTACACCATAACTGTACGTGGCCCACAAAATCAAAATATGTAGATCGCCATTTGCCCTAAATAATATTTCTATAAGATGGTGAAAGAGACAAGACAACCACCACATTGTCCACCCAGCATAACACTACAGAGTAGAGAGTAGTCCATCCGTGGAAAACTCCAACTCATGCAAGAAAACATCCAATGCACGTCACTCCTGTCTATAAATAGGAGGTTTTTGTGTTCCTCATTCCATCATCCAACACAATACCAACAACAAAAATGGGTTTCTCCAAGTCAATGCTTCTCATGCTCTGCTTCCTCTTTGCTGCTGTGCTCCTAATCTCCTTTGGGGTTTCAGCAAGAGATCTTACCGAGGGTGAGTTGCAATTAAAACGTTTGATTTTCGAGTTATAATCTTACGTTACTGAGAAAGAAAGAAAGCAAGAAAGAAAAAGTTCAAGTTATAAGAACATGAGTATATTGTGTATTAGTATGACAACTTAAAGCTTAAACATTTCAGATACCAAGAACGTTGAACCTCAGTATTATGGTGGTGGATATGGACATGGCGGATATGGCCAAGGAGGTTACGGGAATGGAGGTGGGTATGGCCATGGAGGGTATGGACATGGCGGTTATGGCCATGGAGGGTACGGGAATGGAGGTGGGTATGGCCATGGAGGGTATGGACATGGCGGATATGGCCATGGAGGTGGGTATGGCCATGGAGGGTATGGCCACTGCCATTACCCACACTGCCGCGGTGCGCAGAAAGAACCCAAGGTGTGATTCAATGATCAATGGAGAAGCTTAATGGATGTGTAATATTTAGTAGTGAATAAAAGAAAAGCTCTGTAACTCTGTAAGGTGTTCATGGATCTGTATTATCAAAATAAAATGGAACGATGTGTTGTTGGAGTAGAATAGTTACAATATATGCGTTAAGGATCTAATGTGGAATACATAATTACTCTGAAAGAAACCACACTTTCTTTGTATAATCTTCTACTTTGGCAGGTACGTAGCAGAATACTGAATTGTCGTGTCAAATAAAAATAATAATATATAGACCTTTTATTTTATTACTAGAAAGAAGACATTTAGATTTTAGATGGTGACATTCAAACAACCTTCGTGAATCGACGAAGTTACATACAGAAGGAGGATAACGAATCCCACAGTCACACATTCTTTAAACTCCAACGCAATACCATAAAAACTAATGTCACCTGCAATTTCTTCAAACACTGGCGAATGAAGAGGCAAAATTATGTTGACTGAAGGTGTGCAAATAATCTAATTATATTAAAACATCATGCATCATCAGTAACACATCCAAAGTTTTTTTGGTTATATATGATTTCAACACAATTTGTTCTGAATTGTCTTGAAATTTATGTGCAGCATTTTTAAATTTATAAATGAGTCAAAGTACACATACTCACCTCTCAGGTTAGGTAAATAGATGGACAAATAACAATGCTTCTTCCTCGTCGGAATGTGTTAGAAAAGACAAGAAGGGCCGTCGGTCATTGACTCAATGTCGTCGTGGACGTTTTCGTGTCCATAAACGTCAACATTGTTTGACTTATATTGTCTTGCTCGACTTAATTTATTAATAAATAGGACGCATCGTTACGGGCCAGGCTGAAACATCAAATATATTTTAAATCGAAAAGTTCCTTTACAAAGCTTATTGTTTAAATAAAAGGGCCGATGTAAAGGCCATTTCAGTAAGACCTCTTCAAATGGACTGACAAATTAAGAATTTAAGATGGCAAAGCCGAAGATAATTGTCGGCCCATTTACAGAATAATGGTCCCATCAAATCTGGTCCCGTGTTATGTCCCTCGCATTAGGGAAGGTCCAGTCTTGTTTTGGTTTCAGACTGGTTTTGATCGATACATACTCCATGATGCAGGACCCAGTGAGGAGCTCGTGTAGGGCTGAGCATCGGTCCGGACCGATCAGGTTCGGTCCAAAAACCCGGATCAGGCTTTTGAGGGGAAAATCAAATTTTGGATCGAGTTTGGACATGACCGGACCGAAAATAGAACTTGCCCCGGGGTCCGGACCGAACCCAGACTGACCCAAAACATGCACAACCCTAAGCTCGTGCATGGAGAAGCTAATACAAGCCAGTCACGAGGACTGCATAGTGATTCTTGAGCACTACGGGGCCATTATGCAAATTACCCAAGAAGTTGTCAATAAGTTTCTTTATCTTATTGGGTTAGGTCCAAGGTCTTACGTCAATTGCGAAATACCTTATTTGTTTGTTGCAGTCTTTGCTAAAAGGGAAAAAAGATTTCCTTTGATTGTACTAAGAACAAGAAAAAAAAGTTGGTGTATCTGTGAATTTTTCATTCTTAAACTCGCCCTTAGCGTATTGATGAAAATAAGAAATTGGAAGAGTTAAGTGTTGTTTGTATGAATCAAATTAATAACATGACTATTAGTAAGCGCGTGGGGTTACATGACGTGTATGGTGATTTTAATTTGTTTTAATGTGTACGCATTATATTTTGATTTTAGTGTGTGGTTACGTTAATTTGTACGTGGGTGTTAAGGTATTGTTAGTGATAGGACATTATAGTCTGGAGGTTATATAAGTTGACATATGGTACGGTGGTAATGAGACACTTTTGATTCAATCTCAATACAAGTTTTCCTTGTGTATCATGGTTTGATCCTTGCTTGGTGGATTCCTTGCAAGTTATCATCGTTTTATCCTTTGCTCGGTGGAATCTGAGGCTTCTTGGTGGATTCCAAGAGTGTACCAACTACGACGAACCCGAACTGACGACGATCACAATTCCTACTGCGTCACTCCATTACTTCTAACCACTGTTAGTTAGCTTAGAGTAGCTTCAACTAAATGTTGTATGTTCAAACACTACTACAGAAAAGGGAATATACGTCAGATGTATAAGGCTATAAACGTCGGATATAAGCACTTCCCGATCCGGTGTCAGTTTCGTTGCAAAAAAAGTTGATTTTCAATCCTAAGGTGAATTTAAACTCAGGGCTTTCTGTAGGTTTTCCAGTTTGTTTTTCCACGAAATATTACATATTATTTCAATTAAATCTCAACAAGTAATCAACATACATGCATGTTGGCGTTGGATTCTTGGTCTAAACTAATCCTAAATTAAGGATCTAAAATTGAGCACGAACCAGAGGAGGGAAAATTTGTGATGCCGGAGGAGGTCTTTGTGGTTCCCGAAGACGTCGCGGAGGTGGTGCGGTGACGGCTGTAAACGACACGAGATGAAGGCTAACTTAGAAAGAATATGTGGAGAAAAACGGAGGAAGACGAACTTAAAACAACCAAAAACGAACTTAAAACTTACATGTGGAGAGAGACGGAGGAAGACGGAGAAAGAAGGAGAAGAGGACCGGAGAAGTGGAGGAGAGCTTGGGAGCTCGCTGCGGTGCCGGAGACGGTGCAGATCGGTCGGAGATCGGTCGCGGAGGAGAGTTCGGTCGCGGGACGGCTAGGGTTTGGGTGGGTGATCGTCTAAAATGAATGAAAGAAAACGGGTCTGTCTGATTTCTTTAAGACCTATAGACGTCGGATGTTATATAACGCCGACGTCTATACCTCGACGTCTATATGGATGGAGTATAGACGTCGGTCTTACATTACGTCCGACGTCTATATCCTATAGACGTCGGATTCACAAGGTACACAAACGGCCAACGTCTATAGGTCGACGTCTATACCCTATAGATGTCGGCTAAACGTGTTATTCCCAAACCCGACGTCTATAGTACTACATAGACGTCGGTCTCAATGAAGACCGACGTCCATTCTGTCCTCTCCCCACTAGACGTCGGTGGTTATAACGGCCGACGTCTATTAGGCGACGAGTAAAACCTATTCTGCACTAGTGAAAGTAATTAAGATGTCTGTATCCCGACTTTACGTTGGCTTCATTTATATAATACTAATATTTTAACGTGTTTTTAAAAAGAAATATCAAATTTCTGGAACGTGGAAATTTGTTTCCTGACACAATTGGTGAATTCGGTAATGTCCAATTTTCGGAATAACTATCTTTACCGGTCAATCCGACATTCTTGACAATTCTTTGCGCAAGAAAAGAATCTTCTTTCTCTTGTTGGGTTGTTTTGGGCATATCCGTCCAGTTTAGGTTTTTTACTCGCATGCCACTCAAAACATCGAATTCCACCTTTTTATCATTCTTCTATTACTATTTCTCTAGGTGCCATTACAAACCTTTATAATTCCCTCTACGCCCTTACCTTTTGCACAGTGCCACTTCCTTTGTGTTTTCCGTCTCCGTTAGACATGTGTCGTGTATTGTGTGGTTGGTTTTGTTAACGATGCAACAATTTGGTCGTGTCGGGTGTCTGAGGAAGGACTTGAGCAACCGGTAGGTAAGTAACAAAGTGGGGTGGCAACATCTTGTGTAAGTGCAACATCTTGTGTAAGTGGACTACATGGAAAGTAAGGAATGATAGAAGGGGTGGAATGCGAATTGCCCAAGCAGTTACGGTGGAATGTGAATCGTCCTGCATGGGTGATGTGTTGTGTGATGTATATGCAAGTTTAGAGTTCGTGAGTAGGTGTTAGCGTTATCGTGTCAAAGTTAGTGGTGCAGTCGTTACGATTTAGCGTTAGTATTTAAGTAAGGTATAAGTGTTTGTAGGGGCATGATATTTTTGGAATTATTACCTTAATACAAGTCAATTGGGTGTGATTTTAAGCCTGGTGGAATCCTTGCTTTTCTTTTTGCATGCAACACAAGGACTTTGCATGTATCTACAGTTGTAGCATTTGAGGTTCTTCTTTGTTTGCTCCTTTTTAAGTGTTCCCCCTTGTTGTGAACTCCTCCGTTCGTGTTTCTTAGATCCACCATTTTTTCTTCCACTAAAGAGAGTTTCTTCCCCACTCTTTGTGGAAACTCCCGTCAATTGCTTGGTGAGAGTCTCTTGATTGACAAGTAAACTCTCCAACTACAAGATCGAAGGAGCAGTCGGCCAATCTTGTACAGTTGTGATAAAATCACTATATTCTGGCCTAAGCCCATGGATAATAATCCCCCTCATCCTGGGCTCACTAATCCTAGACTCTGAATCTAACTGAGATATGTCACAGCAAAGTCCTTTCATCTTTGTAAAATATTGATTAATGAACATACCTTCTTGCTTGAAAGACATCAACTCATTCTCCAAAAGTTGAAGTCGGGCGTCATGCTTCTGCGTGAAGAGCGACTTAAGTGTGTCCCATACCGCTTTGGGCGTAGTAGCCTCACGTACATGCTCAAGCAAATCCTTCTCAATAATTGTCCTGAGCACGTACATGGTCTTCCCTGCCTTGATCTTCCCCATCCTATTTGCATCAGCATTCTCTACAAGAGATGGTGTGGTTTCATTCCCAGCAACAACCTCTCATAGATCATGTCATTGCAAATATGGTTCTATGTAAATGGCCCAATACCTGTAGTTTTCTCCTTTAAGCCTCTCGATCCCGTCACATGGGTTTGACAGATCCGCCATCACCTATTGGTTTTGAACTACACGAACCAACTCCTTCAGCGTGATCTTCAACTCCCCTGGCATCACTTCAACTTTGTGGTTTTCGACAAATGATCACCACGAACACGACTCTCATACCACTTTTTGAGAATAAAGTAGAGGAGAAAGAACAATGATATTGTATTGCGCAACTAATGTTGTTACAACAACACAACTCACTACAAGACTATTTTTCTAACTACAAGACTCTCACTCAAACTCTACTACAATGACTACACTACACACTCAACCTATTACACAAGACTCACTCTTTGTGTTGTGGAGAACTCTTCACTTGGATGGTTTGGAATGAGAGATGACATCCTTATTTATAAGTGTGAATGAAAGCTTGTAGAAGAGTTGAAGTTTCTTCACTTTGAAACTTCTAATAAGCTTCCTAGTTTCTTCACTTTGAAACTTGTAGAAATCTTCATAGTGATGAATAATGGAGAAACATCTAGATCGAGTAGGAATTCTCTAGAAATTGGGCTTAATGGGTTGAATGAAATATTACACTTGGGAAACTGGGCTTAAACCAATAACTGAATGGAAAGAAAAATATGTTTCTGTTGGGAGGGGATCTAACAGTGCACTAACACGATACGGATTAAACACATCACGTAATACCGAATATTGACTTGCGGAAATAAACTTCGGACCCTCTCCCAAACTCAATGCAACAATAACACAAATAAGATGGAAATAAACAAGCAAACACAAACGCACACCTGAAACAACCACGACATACACGATTTACAAGGTTCGGCAACGTGCCTACGTCCTTCGGGGGTCTCCTGCGGGTTTTCTTTCCTTCTTCCGTTTCTCCAACAAGAGAAACAACTGAGATTACAAGTATATGAAGACAATATGTCTTCCAAATCACTCTAAATATTTCTCTAGCCTAATCTCTCAACTCACAATGAATGAAATATTACACTTGTACGTTATCTTAAAACCAAAAGCAAACAAGCCTTTTTATAGACTCAAAAATCGAATTACAATTAAGCAAAATCGTGCTGAAAAATCATGGGCAACGGTCGATCGATGCTCCTTCGGTCGACCGTCCTTGACTAAACAGGAACGCTTCCTGTTGCGATTTGGTTAACCGAATCCTTCCCGATTGACCGTTGGAACGTTTCTTCATGTGGCTCGGTATACCGCGAGAACGCTTCTCCCACGGATTAACTAATTCTCCAACAACCCCACGGTCAATCGAACACCCCTCGGTGGACCGTTCCAATTTCCACAGACACTTTCAGATTCTCGGAACACCAAAAATCCCGCTAACGGTTTACCGAACCCGTTGTTCCGAAGTGTTTGTTGTCTTCTGACGGTAGACCGAATCCAATCCGGTCGTCCGATCCCAGCTGCACCCGAAGTGTCTGGAATCCTTGGTTCGGTTGTCCGAATCCAATTCGGTCATCCGAACCCTGCCTCGCCAAAAGTGCCTGGAGTTTTCGTACGGTTGACTGGATCCCATCCGGTCGATCGTTTTTTCCTGGATTTGTTTCCTTAACAAATATAGACAAATATTCAACAGTCCCTGCCCTTCGTTTTCTAAAAGTTTGTTGGACTTTTCAAGTGTATTGTTGGACAAAGATGTTTCTGCCGTTAGTACAGTGTGACCATGACTTGTGGAAAAATCTTTTCCAGAATAATATCAGACAATGCTATAGTGGAAAAATATTCGTTCAATTAAATTTGGATTGGGTCGGTGAGGATGGCATGAAAACAGGTAGGGCAAGATTAGTTTGGGAGAAGGCAGTTAACATTGGATGACTGCATGGGAAAAAGAAACTGTGAGTCCTATTGAATTTCATTTCTAATCTATCCAAATTAGTCTGAGATTACAGAATTTGTTGTCGTTGTTAATTAGCCAAAACATATTTAGTTAATTACTTTCCTTAAGTACATGATTTTTGTCTTAAATAAAGTGTTAGCAGAATTATACATTTTTGTCCTGAGCACATTCATTCTTAAATTTGAGACTATTTACCAAATTACAGTAAAAAAGGCGATTTAAACAGTTGAATAAGTCTTCTATGTGATGTGGATCGATAGGGAAAGATGATTGCTTTACTATAAGAAAAAATCAGACTAACCATCAAAATTGAGCCAAGAAAGTAATGTTTAAATGTGTAGACTTTAGATGTTCAAATTGTCTGAACAAATTGTAATTTATCAGACAAAAATTACTATTTCATGTTTCACACATTTTTTGTTTAATAATATTAAACTAATTGGTCAACACATACACGTCTTTCCAAATGCAAATTGGATATAGATCTATCCTTCGTGAAAAACCCACAGTTTCCATGAATTGGGTTAAGGTTCTAATGTTTTTTGTTGCATATCTTTAAATTAATATTGTTAACTTCTTTAAAAAAATGTATGTATTATCAGTTTAATGGTGAACTTAGTTGAATTTGATATTGGAATTCAGGTAGTTAGCGTGTCTCTTTCTCATAACAAGCAACAACCATTCTTGTGTTGTACTCTAATCTCTGTTTGTTGCGGGGGCATTCACATTTGTGTACTATATATCCGTAATTTTTTTAATTAATAATCTTTTAATAAAAAAATTGAAAACTAAGTTTTTTTTTTGAAAAATACACTGATCGCGGGTCCAAACCGCGATCCGTGGAGTTGTTTGTTAATTTTTTTTAATTAAAATTAGATTAAGTTTGTTAATCTAGACTAGTTTTTATTATCTTCTCGGGATTCGCACAACACTTCTCTTCTAGTTTTTCTTCCATTCGGGACTCGCACAACACTTATTTCCCAGCTTATCTTGGACCGAGGTAGATTTTACACAAATTTTTTTACTTACGAATATTTTAAATTAAGATTTAATTTCTTTGTTAAATTAAAATTATTTGGAATTGTTTTGTTATTTTCTATTATATTTAATTTTAAATATTAGTTGTATTTAATTCTGTTTTTATTTTCCTGAACAGTTGTTTTGTCAAAATGAGTCATTTAAGAAGAAGTCGCTCTATACAAAACGAACGTGAGTATAATGATGCAGTAGATAGAGAGTCTATTTCCCAATTCTCGGAATACCAAATTGCATGTTCAGAGTCAATGATATTTGCACAAATGTAAGTACAAAAAAATCATATTGTGTTAATTTTTCTAAATATTTAAATTACATTTTTTTAATTGATGTATTTTTCACAATATATTTGAATATATTATAGCCGGAGGTTGTTTTGGAATGTCGTGCACATCGTCCAGTAATTCCTTTCCACGATTGTTTTAGTTAAGCACTCAAAAATTTGGGATTATATCAACTTGCCAAATAAAACATACAAGGAAAGACAATAGATTGATTACTGCACTTGTAGAGCGTTGGTGTCCTGAGACTCACACTTTCCACTTACTGGTTGGGGAGGTTGGATTAACATTGCAAGATGTTAGCTGTTTGTGGGGTCTACCTATCACTGTTATTCCAATAATCGGGCACAGTGATCGAAACAATCGTGAGTTAATTAGAAATTCCTTTGGGATTGATATAAATGCCGAGATTATGAAAAAAGGTAAAAGAACGGTAGGAGGAGATGACCCACAAATTTTCAAAGAGTCTGGATTTAACATCAGTTTGCAATGGTTGCGGGTAAATTACGGGAATCTCCCAGATTTTCCCACAGATGAAGAAGTGGCACAATATACACGGGCTTTCATTTTAGATTTGTTTGGATCCATGGTTTTCCCTGATAGCTCTGGGACAAGTGTTCCAGTTATGTATTTGAGGTTTTTGCAGGCGTTGGATAAGCCGATAGTATACAATTGGGGTGCGGACGTGTTTTCATGTTTATATCGCAACTTGTCTATTTCATGTCAAACTAGTAAGAAGAACATTGGTAGTGCATTATTACTTCTTCAACACTGGTCTTGGACTCGGTTTCCCGAAGCCCGGTCGAGACACGTGGGTCATGCTGAGTGTTTAGGTAGAGAAGACCTAGAATCACGACCTTCATTTGCTATTAAGTGGCAATACCCACAAACTTATGAGGTTAGTGCCGCACATAATTGTCTTACACATTACAGAAATGAATTTGAATGTATGTTGGATGAGCATGTAAACTGGCAGCCGTATAATGAAAATATGATGTTGCTTCCTGGCCGGGTATTTACTACTGATGCTGCATATTGGCTTGCGAGAGTGCATTTGATTCATTTCTGGATGATTTCATGGCATTATCCAGAAAGAACTATGAGACAATTTGGATTTGATCAGAAGACGTCACCGCCAGAACCTCATCCGTGGACAGAACTCAAAAGACTTGATAAAATAGTACATGCGGCCCGACAGAGAGATGATTGGTCAGCGAAACATGAAATTTACATACGAATGTGGGACAGACCGCATATTCTTCAGGAAAGTCGACCATATGATCTGAGAGAAAATCGACGGTATCGTCAGTGGTTTCAGCATAATGGTATGTACACAGTCTACATACGAGGACAAATAGAGTTCGGTTTGGAAAGGCCGTTGCCAGCCCCACGTGATTCTATCGAGGACTTAGGTTACGTTCCTGGTGGACCACGTATTCGACGTATGGTATGTTTTTTGAACAACTTTGACGATTATTGTTTGTTGTGTTTTACTATCTAATTTTCAAACTACAATTGCAAGGCTCATGTGGTATTCAACGGGCTAAATTTGTTATCAAGCAGCTGTATAAACGTGGAACTAAGGGACTTTGTAAAATGTTGCTGAAGAGTCACCAACTCGATACTGTCGATTGCGATCAGGTGCACGAATTTGAAAGAGTATTGTGCGATGCTGGATTACCTGCAGATGTGGAGTCGATTCCTGAAGATGATGATGGTAATAATGAGATTCGTGATGACCGTCCTGTACCTAGAGTTGCAGAACAAACAACATATAGTTTTAGGCTATCCAATGCATCATACGATGATTTTGTCCCAGATCCATCGCAGTTTAGAGGTTCATATACATACGATGACATTGGCGCAGGACCATCGCAGCCAACTCAGTTTGGATATTCTCAAACATATGGTGACATTGGCGCAGGACCATCGCAGCCAACCCAATGCATCATACTATGTCTGCATGCTGCCTTGAAGGCGTCAACTGCATATTGATTTTTACAATTTTTTAGCAAGTTTTCGGCAAGATGTTGTGCGCATAAACGGTGAACTGCTTCATTTCCTTCCTCGTGCCAACCATAATCGGGATTCCTAAAAATGTGTTTAATTGTAGCATGTCGATCAGATATGACACATATCTTCCTATCTCCAATCACCTCTCGTCGCAACCATCTCATAAACCATCCCCAATTGGATATATTTTCCTTCTCAACGAGCCCAAATGCAAGAGGCAGTAGTTGATTCTCAGCGTCATACCCAACAACAACAAGTAACATTCCTTCGTATCTACCTTTAAGAAATGAGGCGTCTATGCTGATAACAGGACGCAGATATTTGAATGCCTGAATACAAGGACCAAAAGCCCATGCTGCACATTTAAACTGACGGACACCAGCGCATGGTAATGGGTCAGAATGAACTACAACTTTACTTCCAGGATTAGATTGTTTAATAGCATTTAAAAATTGAGGCAACAAAGCATATGAACCCGACCAACTTCCAAACATGTATGCAACAACAATCTCGTGGGCACGCCATAATTTATTGTACTTTGGATTAACACCTGGAAATATTTTTCTTACCAGACCAAACACTTGTTTAATCAGGAGCGAGACATTATTTTCGACATCTTCACGGATGATATCAGCCATCATCTTTGCAGTCAGCTGAGCATGATCAAATCGGACAGTTGTGGACCTGCATATATGCTTATACAGACATTTTCTTATAGACCATGCATCACCCGAACCGGTCCGTGCAGCGTACAACATCCAACTACAATTTTCATCTTTACATCTCACCCTATATTTGGTTTTGCTGTTGTCTTGCACCTTGATCTCCCGATTATTGTCAATATGTCATTTCGATATTGTGTTCTTCAGAGCGTCTTTTGATGAGAATGCTTGATTCTCAGCTAGCGGACCTTCAACTTTTACACTGCTTTCTATAAATGATGTATCTGCAGGAACCCAACTAGAACAATCATGAAAGCTTTTAGCTGGGTGAACTCAACCCCTCCCTCTAAATGGGTTGTATTGGCTTAACTGACTCACGTTCGGACCAATATCTTCATCTTCCTCAACCTCATCAGCATCCTCATCGTCCTCACCTGATGATTCATTTTCTGTATCTATATTGTAATATTCGTCATTATAGTGTAAGTCTTGGACCTATCGTGTACTCTACACCGTAACTTGCATTTTGAATTATTTCACCGCCAAAGTGCACACTTACCGCAATCATTTTGTTAACTACAATGTAAAATTCTTTAATCAGTTTTATATTAAAAATTACTTCAAGATTTGATATTATTACAAATTATTAATAATGTGAGATAAAGGGAAATTAAGAATGAAAAAAAACCCTCAAAATTCACCAGGAAAAACACACGGATCAGAAGAATTGATATCACCAGGCACAATTTGAAGAATGTGAAGAGAGTAGAATTTCAAGATTTGATATTATTACCAATTATTAATAACTATAAATATAAGAATAAAAAAATAATTACCTCAAATATCACCAGGAAAGACACACAGATCAGAAAAATTGATATTACCGGGCACAATTTAAAAATTGTGTAGAGAGTAGAAGTGTAAATGTGTGAGTAATTGAAAAAATAATTGGATTAAAAAAATGGAGCAGATGCGTATTTATAGGGGCTCGCGCCCACGGATCGCGGGTTGCACAGATCGCGGGTTCGACCCGCGATCGGTGCATTTTTCAAAAAAAAATTCTTAGTTTTCAAATTTTTTATTAAAAGATTATTAATTAAAAAAGGTTAATTACAGTTTGACCCCCTGAACTATGACTTGGTATCACTTTGCCCCCCTAAACTTTCAAAGTTAACAGTTACCTCCCCTGAACTTTAATTTTGTAACACTTTGACCCCATGAACTTCAAAAACTCATTATATAACACACATTCGACGTTTTTTCCTAATTTTTTTATTGTCCCTAATACACTCCTAAACCTATATTTACGTGAAAGTTTGGATCCAAACGGAGGTCGGATATGGTTGGAATTTAGGTCGGATTGAGTGTCAAACCGACCCAAATTCCAACCATATCGGACCTCCGTTTGGATCCAAACTTTCACGTAAATATAGGTTTAGGAGTGTATTAGGGATACAACAAAAAAGGAAAAAAACGTCGAATGTGTGTTAAATAATGAGTTTTTGAAGTTCAGGGGGGCAAAGTGTTACAAAATTAAAGTTCAGGGGAGATAACTGTTAACTTTGAAAATTCAGAGGGGCAAAGTGATACCAATGTATAGTTCAGGAGGTCAAACTGTAATTAACCCTTAAAAAAATTACGGCTATATATAGTGTGTCAAATTCCAAATTACGGTAAATAAAAACCTTCCACGGGTCCAAAACCGCAATTTGATAAGAGATTAGAGTAAGAAGAAGGTTCGTACGTGGATACCCTAATGGGAATGGCATGATGAAATTTGTTCCTTGTCTGCAACTTCAGTAGGCAGGACACGATTTGACAAGAGGAAATCTTTGAAGGGTCAACACGAGTCGTTGTTGTGTGGATATGAGGTTTTAATTGTCCACCTTTTTTTTGACTAGTAGTCAAGTTGCAACCACGGAATCAATTAATTATGATTATCGAAATTTGTTGTATCTAGTTGTCGTGAATGCGTGATGAGAGACGCGGTGGTTTGTGGGATATAAAAATCGAATGCCGCTAGTTATCTAATTAGCATTGGGTAGTTGGGTAATGATGTCTTGTTTAATTTATTGTCGCAACTAGAAGCTTCTAGCTACAAAGAAACTAATACTCTCCGGTTATTAAAGTTAAAAAGAAAAGACCATTTACCACTGAAACTAAAGTAAACTATTTTAACGTTCCCTCACGTAAAGAAAATAAAAATTTAGTGATACGAGGCCTGAAATTATCATCGATGGGAAAAGTAATACAGTGGTTAATATGTGCAATTTTCGATGAATAGTTTTTTCCATTTTGATGTCACTCTCTTATCCTCTCAAGGAAGAAAAGTATTTAGACTTGCCGCCAACCAAAATGCCAAGAACCTCACTTCCCTTGCAGAAGAGGCATGCATGTCGTTCGTCCACACCACATCCCATAAAATTAATATCTTAGTCCAAAGCTGATAAGTCTCAGATTGCTTTTAAAAATAAAAACAAACAAATAAGGTGATAATAAGGTGACCTCATCACGTGGTCCTTGTTGACTTCAGCCCGTGACCGTGAAATGATTTTGTTGTTTGATAATAAGGTGATTGCATTCCCGTAAATTTTAAATAATAAATTTTAAATCGGAAATTAGAAAATTAGGAGAAAAATAATAATTCAAATGTGCTCCGATTGCGGGTCGAACCCGCGATCCGTGGGCGCGAGCCCCTATAAAAAACTGATCCGCGTGAAAAAAAAATTCAATCCATTTTTTTCTTCCATTCCTCACACTTTTTCACTTCAACTCTCTACACAGTCTTCAAATTATCCCCGGTGATATCAATTTTTCTGATCTGTGTCTTTCCTGGTGATATTTGAGTTAATTTTTTTCCATTCTTAATTTGTACTTATAGTTATTAATAATTGGTAATAATATCAAATCTTGAAGTTCTACTCTTTACACAGTCTTCAAATTGTGCTCGATGATATCAATTTTTCTAATTTGTGAGTCTTTCCTGCTGATATTTGAGAAAAAAAATTCCATTCTTAATTTGTATTTAAGAACCTCAAATACATAACTGGAACACTTGTCGCAGAGCTATCAGGGAAAAACATGGATCCAAACAAATCTAAAATGAAAGCCCGTGTATATTGTGTCACTTCTTCATCTGTGGGAAAATCCGGGAGATTCCCGTAATTTACCCGCAACCATTGCAAACTGATGCTAAATCCAGACTCTTTGAAAATTTGTGGGTCATCTCCTCCTACCGTTCTTTTACCTTTTTCATCATCTCGACATTTATATCAATCCCAAATGAAGTTTTAATTAACTCACGACTGTCTCGATCACTGTGCCCGATTATTGGAATACCAGTGATAAGTAGACCCCACAAACAGCTCACATCCTGCAATGTTAATCCAACCTCCCCAACCGGTAAGTGGAAAGTGTGAGTCTTAGGACGTCAACGCTCTACAAGTGCAGTAATCAATCTATTGTCTGTCCTTGTATGTTTTATTTGGGCAAGTTGATATAATCCCAAATTTTTTGGACGTTGTGCACGACATTCCAAAACAGCCTCCGGCTATAATATATTAAAATACATCAACTAAAAATATGTAATTTAAATATTTAGAAAAATTAACACAATATGATTTTTGTTTGTACCTACATTTGTGCAAATATCATTAACTCTGAACATGCAATTTGGTATTCCGAGAAGTGGGGAAATAAACTCTCTATCAACTGCATCATTATACTCACGTTCGTTTTGTACAGAACGACTTCTACTTAAATAACTCATTTTGACAAAACAAATGTTCAGGAAAATAAAAACAGAATTAATTTTAATAATGAAAAAACAATTTACTCGTAGATTTCATGACAAATTGCACGTTATAGAAATAATAAAATATATAACAATTTAACACATAAATACAACTAATATTTAAAATTTCATTTAACAAAAAATAATAAAAAATTATTCCAAATACTTATATTATATAATAAATTTCGTAAATGTACGTTATAGAAATTTTAAATGTATACAAATTTAATTTAATTATAAACAGATACATAAATACAACTAATATTTAAAATTAAATATAATAGAAAATAACAAAATAATTCCGAATAATTTTAATTTAACAAAGAAATTAAATCTTAATTTTAATTATTCTTAAGTAAAAATTTTGTGTAAAATTAACCTGGGTCCAAGATAAGCTGGGAAAGAAGTGTATTGCGAGCCCCGAATGAAAGAAAAACTAGAAGAGAAGAGTAGTTTTAATCAGATTTTAATATAAAAAATTTTAACTAAAACACTACACGGGGTTAGGAACCGCGATCGGAGCACATTTGATTTTTTTTAATTTTTTTCCTAATTTTCTAATTTCCGATTTAAAATTTAATATTTAAAAAAATTACGGCTGCATTCGCTAAATAAAAATGTAAGGTTGTCATAAGTCACAACAATCTAGTACAAAACACTCCTACTGGAGAAAATATATATGAAGTGTCTACCACCACACACTACAACCAGGTACAACACCGATACTGAGAACTCCTGATTTTGTTTCGTCAGTCGGGATCGAAGTCGAGACCGGAGGAAATATACTAAACTCCTCAATGTAGCAAATACACTCGTTCTGCACTCTGACGTTTTACCTCCATTTCCTGCTTCTCTCGGGCTTCATCTTCTAATGTTGTCAGCCTGTGTATCTCTGCTAATTCCTCCTTTGATGGATGCCCATAATCATAAGTGAGGTGTCCATCTACCAGACGCGCTTGTGTAATTGTCGGTGTTGATTGTAGCACCATTTGGTTGGTAGGCTGGAGTTGTGTAGTGGTTCCCCCTGTGTTGGGAGAAAGGTCAATTTCGCTCTCATTTGGATTGAGTGTTGTAGTGGTTCTCCTCTGTGTTTCAGTTAACATGTCCAAGATTAAAGCAATTTAATGCAGTCATTCATTACATGATCAAAGCAGTGAGATATGCCACGGAAGACTCTGTTGTTTCGTTCAATCCAAACACACCAGAAAAAAATGAAATAATTCCAAGTATCGTTGTTGAAATCAAGACGGTTTCTTACTAGCAATCGGAATTGTTCATTATTATTGGGGATTACATTGAGGTCTATTTGAGCCGCGATTGAAGAAAAGGTGATCAGTGGATTCATTTTCCATTCCACATAGCGATCTTTTTTTTATTAAGTTGTCATTTGTGAGTATCTTATTTTCGCTGAGCAGCCAGGAAAGTAACCAGACCTTAGGGGGTAGTAGCTATTCTAGATTTGTTTTCATAGGAGGTATCTTGTCCCACCGTCCGTTAATAACCTGTACATGCTTTTACATGACCGTGAAATGTTAGCTCGTCTATCAACTTAACAAACCTAACAAAATAGTTTATTTGTCATAATATTTTATATTTTATCAATAATTATATTCACGTCATTGTTAATGTAGGTCTCACTATTTCACACTAACACCTAGACCTGTGAGTCAGGCCGGAACTAACCTCGGACAAACGGGTCAGGCCAAGCCCTGACGCGTTCAGAGACACGGGATCGGGCGAGCCTCGTCAAGGTCGTCTATTTTTCTTAAAAACTAAAATGCCTCCTAAAATCTACAAAAATACCTTAAATAAATAAAAATACCGGCCCAACACCAATAGACCACTGGTACCCTGGTCTACTCACACTGTTCTCTTGTCCATTTTTTGGGTAAATTGCAACCACCCTCGAACAACAAATATTTTTGAAATGGAACAAAAACTTCATCAAAATTGCAACCATCCCTTTTCCTTCGCGCAACTCCCTCGCTCGACGCGAGTTCCCTCACCACACCCATAGGAACCTCACCCCATTCTATCGGAGCCCCAAACCAGACCTCGATGACTATATCAGAGACCTCGATGAACCAAACCTTCTAGTTACATGTTCAACCAACTACAGTATGATGCCTTCCTATTCGTTCGAACGGGATGGTGGGGCCCACAGTGTAAACTGTAAAAGGTAGTTTGGTCCTCAAAGTGTGTGACACTCGCTTCGAGGTCATAGAAAATAGCAAGGACGAGACCTTGCACTTCTTTAACGAGCTCCATTGAATTTAAAACATACTTTGAGATATCGTTGCTAAGCAAGGAGCCAAAGTGGGAGTTAAGGAGGAAAGGAGACATGAAGGGAAGGAGTTCTCGACGTATGTGGAGAATGAGTGTTTTAACCTAATCCCTATTTAGGGACTAATCAAGTTTATGGTTGGCTAATGGGTTTTGGTGACTTAGGTGGAAGAGTGATGTGATGGTTGGAGGGGGTGAGGTGTGTTGTGGTGGTGGAGGTTGATGAGGTTTTGGATAGGGCTGTCAATTTTACACAAAACAAGATTACACGACGACATGAACTTAACGGATATAGATTGAGAATTTGAACACGATTAATAAATGGGTTGGATATGAATTTCTGATGTAAAAACGATTAACACGATTAAGACACGATAAGTAATCAGGTAATTGGGTACACGATTACGAATACTACATGATTAATACACGACTAATACAGACAAGTCTATAAGTAATATATAAGTTATAAATTATAATGAACAGGTGGCGTATAATCATGCAATCCAGTATTCGTGTAATAAATGGAAATAATTGTGTATGGATTATTGTTTAATGGTGTAAACGATAGCAGTGTTAAACGTGTACACGAAGTAACCCGTTTAATAATCGTGTATAAATGGGTTGGACGTGACAATACGATTATAAACGGGTTGGATATGGCAGTAGTTTAGCAACACAATTATTAAATGGTTCAGATACGGCACAACACCTAAAACTTATATAAACGACTTGACACGACACGATTAGCACACGACACGATTGACAACCTTAGTTTTGGATTTAAAAGAATACATATACTATTCCCTTTTATTCTCTTCTCACTTTCTCATCTCTCTCAACTCATCTTTGTTATCTCTCTGAAGCTTCAGTGGGTGGTGAACAACATCAAGTAAGGGAGGACCAACAAAAGCGTGACCGGAGGTGTACGCTGCATATTTGTCGAGGAGCTCGTGCAAAAAGGATTGTCGGGTGGAAGTTGGTGAGGTAGAGATCGCTGGCGACATTGGGAGCTTTGACGAGCATCAAACAGGTATGACAAGTTCAATTAGATGTTTACACAATGTGTGTGAGTGATCGTGAGCATCGTCGAAGTCAATGTGCAACAATGTTGCTGCACTAGAACGGTCGACCAAAATTGGGTTTGGTCGACCGGTCGTAATGTAAATGTAAGATCTTTACACACACCGGTCGAACGATGTCTCTTGAAGGTCGACCAGTTATGCTTGATTTTGCAGGAAGAAGAAGGATGCTAATTTCGGTCGGACGAGCCCCTATCGTTTGATCGATTTGATCTAAAGTAAGTCGGTTGGGGCCTAGACCATCTAAACAATCGACGACCTTAAGATACTATGAGAACCCAAACTTTAATTAAGGAACTAATCAAGTTAAGGTAGGCTAATGGGTTTTGATGACATAGGTGGAAGGTTGAGGTGATGGCTGGGGTGAGGTGTTTGGTTGTGGAGGAAGGATGTTGATGAGGTGTTGAAGTGAAGAGTACAAATACTCATTTCTTCTCACTTTTTCATATCTCTCTCTGTTCATCCTTCTCTCTCTCTCGGTGGTGTAGGAAGTAGAGGAAGAAAAAGTTGAAAGAAGAAGGAGTTGGGTTGAAGGTAAGCGTTGATGTTTGTTGATGAGAAGAGGAGTTTTATAAGAGTAAGAAGATTGATAGTGTAAGAAGAAAAGTAGTGAGAGTTTTCTTTGGGGTATTGAATCAGGAGAGAATCGTGTTGGGTGGAGTTAAGAAGAGTGTGAAGGAGAAGAAACCAGGAGGTGAGGATTCGTGCTCCAACATGTCAAGTTTGCCAGAATACGAAGAATCGAAGAGGTGATCGTCGGCGTCGTTTAGAGCTTCATCGTCAAAAAGGTATGTCAAGTTTAATTAGAAGTTCACACGAGAGGTGTGAGTGGTCGTGGGTGTTGTCGGAGGTCGGTGACCTCGTCGATGCTAGGGTGCAGCAAAGTTGTTGCACTGGAACGGTCAACCGATTGAGGTATTGGTTGACCGGTCTTAGTGTAATTGGACGTTTTCTACCCACACCGGTCGAACAATACCTTGTGGCAGTCGACTGATTATGCTTAATTTCTGGGCAAGAATGTGACTCTGTTAGAATCGGTCGATCGGGACCCTTTCGTCGTTCAACCGATTGTAACTGTAGTGAGTCGGTTGGGGGCCTAAACATTTTAAGTTGTCAACCACCTTGTGAGCAGTTCAACCGATTGCACTTAAACTAAGTCGGTCAGAACCTAGACCATCAAAACGGTCGACCGCTCCTTGATTTGGTTCGATCGATTACTTATGAGAACTTAATGTTGGTTCGACCAATTGTATTTGGTTTGACTGGTGGAAGCATTGAGAAAACGTAGGAAGTCTCAGTTATTATTTGTGGCTTAGACCTTCCATACGGTCGACCTATGTGGACTTTTGTTTGATCGTTGGATGTTTGTTTGGTTCAACCGATGGTTTGAGGTTCCCGTGGTAGGTACCCTTGGGGAGACCCGATGTAATTGTTAGGACTGATGTTCTTCATGACCCTAGGTATGGAAGATTTTATCATTGCGCTATATATGTCATGTTATACTAATATGATAGGTTCATTGTACAGTAGTTTCATTTGCATGTAGGTGGACTTGGTATACAGGAATTTTCTTATGGAGACTCAAGCATTGTTATTACATTTGCATTTCAGGACCTCAGTAGATACGGGGTGGGGTAGAGAGCGAGGATGAGTGAGCACCCAGACTGGATCCTCAGTCTACTTTTTAGGTTGTTATGATTACTTATATTTATATCTTTTTGTACTATGACGTAATCATACTTTTGACACACTTTTGTATATTTGTGTATTTTTTGTTATTATATGTTGAATAGCATCCTGATCTTGTGATCTCTTGTTGACCTCTTTGAATATCGTTTAAGTTTTTCGTTGTTTTGGGGACGTTAAAATGAGAGACAAGAATGAAGCAGACATGGTGAAGGAGTAGATTGGGATTCCACGGCGCTCGGTGACAGACCCGACCCACGACATGCACGTGTCAACGAGTATGAAGGGAGGAGTGCAAGTTCAATGTTTCAAAATGGGGCTTCATGTTGGTGTCGGCAGTTTGAGGAAGGCAATGTAGACGTTGTCACGGACGTGCTCGAAGGGGATGACGTTGGGGATGGTTTGGATGTTGATGTTGGGGTGGAAGGATGACATGAGAAGAGAGAGCCATTCTTCAGTTACGACGAATGTGATTGTGAGGGGAGACGTCGTGTTGGTAGAGAGAAGGAGGTCGTAGAATTTGAGCATGGAGTTGACATGGCCGCAACTTGGGAAGGGAACGATGACAAGGTGGGTGGTTCGGTGGCGTCCATGATGATGCACATTGCGATGTGTTCGAGAACAAGGGTATGTATCTCTAACTCTCAGCTTTGTTTGTTGATTAAAAGAGGTTTATGCATATAGTTTTCAGAAATATTAGTAGTTCGGGGTTGATTGTAATTTACCTAAAAATGGAAAAGGAAACGGTGCTAATGTGAAATTGTGGACCCACATTTACAATGACATTAGTATGATTATAGATAAAATATAATGATATTATGACAAATACTAGTATAGTAACGACATAAGTGAAATAAGTTGCTCTAAAATGACACCCAAACAAAAATCTCTTGTTTTACTAGATAATATCGTTATTGAAAAAAAAATACAAATCACATGATCAAATCACATACTACAACTAGAGGGTGCGACAATGCAAACATTCTCACGGTGTAGAAGTCATCAGAGCATATAGTACAAGGGGTTATATGTAATAACCTAATCTAAACATTAAAATTAAACTAAACTAAACCTAATTAACCTAAGTAAGCCTTGATTAGGGAAGCATGAGGTGGCTTGTTTTGATTTGAAGTTTAAGAGGTGGATTGAAGATAAACTTGGATGTTACTATAAATAGAGGTGTAGGGTTAATTAAAACGTTTCTTCACTTGTGTTCAGTTCAGAGAATGTGTGAGAGGCGAAATTGGTGAAGAAGAAGAAGGAGAGAAGAAGAAGAAGAGGAGAAGAAGGTCAAGTGTTGGGTTGAGGTTGTCAAAGCTAGGGAGGCTTCTTCAACCGTCAAAAAGGTATGCCAAATCTTCAATATAAATCACTTGTGCTTTGTGAGTGTTGGGGATCGACGTTGGTGTCGAATTCCCCGTCGGAATTCAACCAATTCAGAGGTTGAAGACGACGATCGGTCGACCGGTGCATGTGGGCAGTCGACCGATCCTATTATTATATTGATGTTTACCCGCGAACGGTCGAACGATGTCTTAGGATGGTCGACCGTTATGCCAGATTTGTGCGGGAAAAAGGGGTGTTGCTGTTATCGGTCGAACGGGACCACTTAGCCGGTCGACCGAATAACGATGAGAATGGGTCGGTTGGGGATTTTGACTTATTAAACGGTCGAACTTCCTTTACCTTGTTCGACCGATTCATTCGATGCTAAGTCGGTTGGGAGCTTTGACCAACAAAACGGTCGACCGCTCTTCAATTCTCGGTCGACCGACTGAGCATTTAATTAAGCGGTAGAGTGCTTGTGTTGATTCGGTCGAACTGTATTTCAGTTCCGGTCGACCGAACGAGACTTGGGCAAAATATTGAAATCCCTGTTATCGGTCGAACAGCCCCTTGGTTCGACCGGTCGGATATATATATTATATAAAATTATATAGCGTAGACCTTCCAAACGGTCGACCGCTAGATGACTTTTGTTCGACCGATTGGTCGGTAATTCGGTTGGCGTGGTTCGACCGGTAGACTTGTTTGTACAGTACTGTGTACTGTGTGGGGGACCGGTCGACCGGTGTGCTTGTAGCGGTCGACCGATCTACCGCAGGTTGGTGGATTTATCCACACGCGATCCGTCGATGTCAGGTCGACTACCGGCTCCGAGGCGACGGTTGATTACCGGCTTTGAGAGCTACGGATTTCACCTTCGACGAAGGCGTATTATTGTTGTACTTTTTCCTCTCTTACCGAGCGGGGTGTGAGGGATGTGTACCGTAAACCTTGGGCAGTTTGCGAGGGTTTAGCGGTAGGCCGAGGATGTTCCGGCAGGGTGCGCGCTAGGCGACTCTTGGGGGAGCAGTGGCTGTCGTCTGACCCGAGTTGTGTATTCGGCGGGCTGACTCGCTCCTTGGGTGCGGCGTGTACCAGGGGTTCCTTCCTGCACTTTTTGGGGAGCAGTGGTGTCGACTGACCCTTGTGAGGCAGCGGTGGACTGACTTGACCTAGTGGCAGGAGTGGTTCAGTGCCGCGGAGGCGGTGAGGGCATTATTGTGGGCCCGAGGCGGATGATCATGTGCATAGTATTGCATTGTCTTTAATTCCTTTTTATATTTTAGGAGGTTTGGTATACGGGGTTCCTGCAGGGAACTCAGGCATGTTTGTTGTTTGCATTTCAGGTAGCGAGCAGGGTTAGAGTTTGAGGTGGTGACCGAGGACGGTGCCTCCGAGATCAGATCCTGTAGTTGTCAGTTTCTTCCTTTTGAGGTGATTACATATTGTATAGCTTTTGTCGTAATCACAGTCAGTTTGTATATTTGACTTCCACGTGGATCATATTATATTATATATGTTGGTTTGTTTCCCGTGACGTGCCCCGTGCTGACCGTTGACGGTCTTTATTATTGTTTAAATTTTCCGCTGTTTTCGGGTACGTTACATTATATGCCCAAAATTTTAAATTATTTCTATTAGATTCCTCCTTATCATATTTGCTTAGTACATCTATTTCTTCGGAACGATCAATTTTGTTAGAAAATTTGATAATTTTATATTGTTTTATATGAATCTTCTACCAACAACCCCAAGTATACTACACTATTAATTACGTGCCATCTTCAAATAAATCCTTCATTTACACTACGAGTCACAAATTCAATCTAGAAAGACTATTCTATACAAAGAGAAAGAGAGATGTCTAGAAAGACAAGTTCTTGAGGAAATTTAAAATTTTCGAAGAGAAAAAAAATCCAGAGAGAGATAATATCTAGAGAGAGAAAACAAAAAAGTATACTGAGTAAATATGATGAAGGTGAATTTGCACCCAAGCAAATTACAAACTTTACATGTACGGGTATGGTATTGATTTTTTATCCGGGTGTATTGAGGTTTTGATTGGTTCGAAAGATATTTAGGAAAATCTTAAAGTCCAGTTCTTAGAACTAAGTTCCTGTTACTACATTAGAACTTAAGTTCCTAAAGTCCAGTTCCTACATTTTGGAACTTAAATTTTGGTGATTGATACGCTACTACAGAAAATGGAATATACGTCGGATGTACGGGGCTACATACGACGGATATAAGCACTCCCCAATCCGACGTCTATGTGTGCGTCGTCTATACATAGACGTCGGCTATGGTATAGTCGACGTCTATACCTGACGAATAGACGTCGGCTGTAATTAGAAGCCGACGTATATTCGTTAACGTATAGACGTCGGCCTATACAACACCCGACGTCTATGCTTTAGGTGTAGACGTCGGTGCAATAACATGCGACGTCTATTCTTTAGGGATAGACGTCGGTGTAATAACATACGACGTCTATCCTTAAAGTATGTACGTCGGATTCAACATAAGGCCGACGTCTATTCCTTTCTTTACAGGAATACACGTTGGGTAATATAAACAACCGTCGTGTATTCCTAAACCTGGACAAAAAAAATAAATAGCATCCGACGAAATTGTTTTTATTCGTCGTATTCGTGTACATACAACTGCACCAAATTCGTTCACCTATAAATTTGTTCACAAATACTCAAAAATTCATCCACATATACATACAAGCACAAACACACAAACATACATGCACAAACATACAACCATACATGCACAAACATACAAAGCATACACAATTGACATTCAACACACTTGCAATTAATTCATTCTAAAATTAAGGCGATTATATTAAGGCATAAAGTGTAGGTTTGTAATACAAGTGCACTTGTTAACTAAATTACAAAAAATACTATTGGCAGGAGAACCTCTTAGTTCATCAACATGTTTCTGATGAAATAGCGAGCTCATCGGTCGCGAGTTTCATCGAGCTCCTGTTGCGAGAAAGGATCACTACTTTTTGGGAAAATCTATCAAAAAAATACAAGTGTGTTGAATATTAATAACTAAATATTGAAACTACAATTGAATATACAATCGAATAACAATCTACACTACCTCGGTTAGACATACGTCTTGAGTTACCACATTGATGATTTCCTCCATGTATCTCATCACGTAGTAACCGCATTCTGTATTTCCAACCTGCTTCCGGTACTACAAACATAGAAATTCGCTAAATATTTGTTCCTAACTTAATTAACAACAATGGGATAGAACGTACTCTCATTCCATGTCATGTTATTCCTGCTTTTGTGGTTGTTCTCCTACCACCTAAAGCTCTGTAAACCTTAATTGCCCTGAGTAGCACAAGTTAAAATATCATTCAATATTACTAATAAAAATCGAAGAAATATTTTTTCACGACTAAACGAACTTACATATTTAGAAGTTTCTTTATTGAGTCCCTTGATTTATTCGACCCCAACGGATCAAACCAATATGCCGAATTAGTCGTGGGACATATAACGACAAGCATCCAATGAGCCCTGTTATATATATAATTAGAACCTTATTACAAAATAAAATTTCACTTTGAATTACAAAGTTACCTCTCATGATAAGGGAGCAGATAATATCTTTTGTCTTCTTCTTTAAAGAATGTCCCAAGTTGACCCGATTTATCATCATTCCCGTATATATATGTAGATGGACTGATAAATCCAAATACTTGATCCTCGGGAAACATTGACCTTCTGGCGTCGTAAAGATGTCTACAGGTATAAAAATTATAATTTATTACAGTTTTTATAAAATTATTCAATATTTTTCATTGTATACAAAAAAAACACTTACTTCACTTGCACGTCGATAATCATGATACACAACGAATCCATCGCCATGAACTGCATGATATCCTCTTTGGTGACGTACAAAGCGTGAGGCAACCCTTTATCCCCCTCCAAGTCCCAGGTACTTAGGGATTGTGCTTCCCTACTTACCATACATTGATACAACATTTTGCACCTACTTGGAAGCGAATTAATGTTGATCGGAGATTGGTTGTTTGACCCTTTGCTCCGGGGGCTTGACACATTACAGATATATATATACAACCGTTAAAATAAAATTGTTAACAAATTTGAAGTTTAAAGTCTTTCAAAGTTAAACTATACCTCATGTTTGTCGTTTAGCTCTACTAAATAACTAGGCCACCGCACAAACCCACCGATAGCATCGCCGAGAGTAACAATCTCTTCTTCCGGAAATGGCACAAAAGCACCAGGATCTAAGCAACTCTCAACTGCAACCTTCAATTCTCCCTCTCCTACCTCTGTGAAGTGGTGTCTGGAGATGTTATAAACTTTCCCGTGTCCCACCAATCTTCGATCAGGGTCTTCGACAAATAAAGCACATCTAGATCCATCCGCGAACTTTCCAAATGAGGAACCGTCGACGATGGCCAATTCTCGAGAATGAGACACGAAATCATCTTGTCGATCAGGGTGGAACACTGGAGGAACTGGAGGAGTAGTCTCCGCGGAAGAACCGGTCTTACGACGGGTAGGAGAAGTGGGCAAATCACGATCCAATCTCTCCGTAAGAAGTTGCAAAGACTTCTTCAAATCTGCGATCTCTTCCTGGCATTTGGTATGACTAGTCGACGCAGTAGACCGTTGAGTCTTCCCATAATATTGTCGAAGTCCAACTCTACTCCCTACCCCTCGCACACGACCGGGGTGTTCGTCGTTTCCTAAGGCCTCGCGTAGAATATCATTCCGACCGTCGGAAGCAAATTCGCCTTGAGATTCTCTCAACTTCAGAGTGTCCTAAGTTTAAAACAATATTTACTAACATTTGAAATATATAAAATTAATGATTCTGAATTAATAACATATATATAAGTGATGCAACTTACTATCTTCGAGTCGATCGTTTGCGACTCGTCTGTGACGTACTCCCCTCTGGAGTTTACTCTCGCTCTCTTCCAAGAATCACAACGAGCTACGGGAGAAGGAGGAGATAAGTTACTTGCTTGCTCCTCACTCATACCAGAGTCAATTGCCTCCTGTTTCCTTTGAGCAATTTTTTCAGCCATCATTTGTGCTTCTAACTTTTGGTACCCCGCTCGAGACATACGATGTGTATACTTGTTAGAAGTTCTAATCTTTTGGTTTTTTGCTCGGATGGCCTAAAATCAAGTTTATTAGATTGTCACTAAAATCAATAACTAACAAGTTTGTTTTGAAACTCAGTTACCTCAAACTCCGGGCTATCTCTGGATTTTCTGAATAGCTCTCATTGATTCAGAGTGATAAAGTTATAGACATCGCATGGATTTCTATCATGGTATTCTCCGAATATGTACTTGTTCGTTAAATTTGTTTTGAAATCCCTCCAACGAACTGACATGTATGTCATCAACTTTTTCTTCAATTTGTCAGTAGATTGGAACTCAAAAGATTCCTACAACACGTTAACTTTATATATATCAAAAGTTCGACTAAAACTATAGAAATCTATAATGGAATCATTACCTGCACATTATCCCATATTGTGGCCTTCAACTTCTCATCTACATCAGCCCAGCCCAACTGGAATAACAAATGTCAACTTTGGACCTCGCTAAGCTACCCAGAAAACTCTTCCAATTATCAGACATCTCAGGGAGACTAGATGGGCAACGACATTCAGGCCATAACGGTCTTAAACGGTTTCCTCTCCTTAATGCGTCTGAAAATCCTAGGGGCCAACGTCTAATTGATTTTATTAAGGCTCTTTTATTAAGTGGTTTTTGAGCCAAGGAAAAGGTGATGAAATCCCCCACCTCATCTCCTATAGGTGACTGCCCCCTAAGTGTTTTTCATACCTTAATCTAACAAACAACACACCAAACAAACACTCACCTCACTCTTGTTTCAATGCAAGTCCTACTAACTAATGCGTGCTTTGTAATGAATGATGAGTGAAAGATAGTACGTACCTTGTGCCAGCAATCTACGACAGAAATCGTAAATAATAGAAAAATACAATGCATGCAAATCCTATATGATAAATGACTTAGCAAATATTGTCTAATCTTTTGCTTTGAGTTATTAAAGGCCAAGTTGTTTAAGGGGGGCAATGAGTTATTATCATAATATTAAAAATTCAAAAAATTAAGGCAATAAACATACATGATATTAAAAGCAAGTATTAAAAATAATTACTTGAATTTACAGAAAAACATTTTAAACACAAACTATCATGTTATTAATAATAATTGGGAATAAAATTTTATTGAAATTTTGGCAGAACCTCCACTTAAAATTTGATATGTAAAATTCTTCAAATCCTGAAATCAAACCAAACCAATCCAATCCAATCCAAGTCATTACATCACATTCACATTCACATTCACATTACAAATCTAAGCTAGAAAACCAAACCAATCTAAGTTTAGTTTGCAACATTTAAGTTCTCATTTAGATGGACCTATCGTAAAACCTCGAAATTTTAATATTGCATTGGTTCAAATATGCCGATGAACAAAGATAAATCTTAATTAGACTTCAATGTAACCTCGATAATACACTTTCAGTCGGAATCAATACCAAATATGCATGTTAAGATCTGTTTTGATATGATTTCAAACTACATTTGACTCGTTCCACCTATATTTTTCACTTATTAATTTTTCTACAGAGATGATGCGGTGACGAACCAGTGGAGGACGGAAGAAGACGAACTTAAACAAGATGTGATGCCGGAGGAGCTCTTTGTGGTTCGGAGACACGAGATGGTGCGGTGACGGCTGCAAACGACACGAGATGAAGGCTAACTTAGATAGACTATGTGGAGAAAAACGGAGGACGGAGGAAGACGAACTTAAACAACAAAAACGAACTTAAAACTTACATGTGGAGAAAGCCGGAGGAAGACGGAGGAAGAAGGAGAAGAGGGACGGAGAAGTGAAGGAGAGCTTGGGAGCTCGCTGCGGTGCCGGAGACGGTGCGGATGGGTCGGAGATCGGTCGTGGGGGAGCGTTGGGTCGCGGGACGGCTAGGGTTTGGGTGGGTTTCGTCTGAAAAGAATGAGAGAAAACGTGCCTGTTAGATTTCTTTAAGACCTATAGACGTCGGATATTATATAACGTCGACGTCTATACCTCGACGTCTATATGCATGGCGTATAGACGTCGGTCTACTATACCATCCGACGTCGATCGGTCGACGTCTATACCCTATAGACGTCGGATACACAAGGTACTATCACACCCGACGTCTATAGGTCGACGTCTATACACCATAGACGTCGGCCAAACTTGGTATTCTTACACCTGACGTCTATAGTACAATATAGACGTCGGTCTCCCTAAAGGCCGACGTCTATTCTGTCCCCTCCCCATTAGACGTCGGTGGTCATAAAGGCCGACGTCTATTTGGCGACGAGTAAAGCCTATTTTGCAGTAGTGATACAAAATGTATCTTTTGATAAATCACCTATACTAAACTAAAATAGGTCAACCCCTAAAACAGAAGCTGGTCATTGAAAATTTAGAAGTGATTATTAAAAATTAATTAATTATATGTTCGCATGTTTGTAATTTTTTCCAAAATTTTGATGTCGGTTTAGATGTTTGTAGACTTTACGTTCGATGCTCTAGAAGCTCACCCCCATATTTGTTTTCCAAGATGGTCGTACAAAGGACAAACTAAAGAAAGATAGAGCTTCAAAGTCACTAAAAATCAACTTAGTTGTTTGTATGGAGCTATCGAATTATCTATCTTGTGAGAGTTTAACGTGAAATCCAACGATACTAGCTTCAAGGCTAAAACTTTACTCCGTCTTATGGATCTAAAGTAAATCATAAATACCATAACTCCATTACGAAAAAGTTTTTACAAATTCCTAAAGAATTGAATATTGATAGCTACGGACCAACTACCTATTTGTCCAATTTCCACGTACAACATGTGTAGTAAGAAGACAAATTCATTTTTTATCTCCACTCCTCCACTCTACAAATAAACAAGCCATCCTCCATGCATCCACCATCCAACACACAGAGAGAAACAACCAAGAAGTAGATAAGATCTCACAATGGCTTCCACCAAATCCGTTGTTCTCTTGCTTTGCTTCCTCTTTGCACTTCTCATCACTTCTGAAGTCTCTGCTGAAGGTGAACCTCATACTTCCTATAAGTGTTTAACCCCAACATATTGACCTAATATATATCTTTGTACTACTTAAAAGTGGTTTTTGGATACTTGCTTTGTTTGAGATTTTAATTGAAGTATACTAGTAATGGCATGGTTATGACAAGTTAAATATGGATAAATTGTTTGGTAAATCAAAAGATTTGGAACCATTGAAACTAGAAATTGCAGCTCAACAAACTAAGCATGCTACATATATATCCCAGAGTTAAATGACATTAGTCTTGGTAAAATAACTTTCACAATTTATGTTGGGGCGTTGCATCAATTACTTCGTAAAATTTGAATTTGAGCTAGTAGGGCTCAAGATTATTGGTATATGTGGTCGTGATATGCATGCTCTCCTAGGAAAAGTTTTCATTTATCAAAAGTTATACCGTGAAACATACATGTATGAATTTTTATTTTCTCTTTGTTATTGTATATCATTATACGGATACCAGACTTCGTCATTCGTCTCTTTCACGCCTAATTTGCATTAGGATAAAGAAAAATTCAAAAGTTCTTGACGCGACTCAGTCAAGTCTAAATATACAGGACTACTTTGTGGACGTACGCAGTAACCTAAACTTCAATAATTAGTATTGAAGAAGTGGTATGATTTTCCCCCCAAACACATACGTACTCAAATCACTTATTTCCGTATTTTGTTGTTGTAGAAGCCCAAAAGGTAGAAGAGCAGGGCTACGGTGGTGGATATGGACATGGTGGGCATGGACACTGCCACGGCCCACACTGCATGGCAACTGAGACCAAAAACAAAGTTACTACTGAGGTCGATGCAAACACACATGCTTAATTAATTGATCACAACACTGTGATTAATCTCATGCTAGCTATCATAAGAGCTAATCAGTTCTGAAGTAGTGTGTTCTGTTAAGTATCGCAGGGCTACGGTGGTGGATATGGACATGGTGGTGGATATGGACATGGTGGGCATGGACACTGCCACGGCCCACACTGCATGGCAACTGAGACCAACAACAAAGTTACTACTGAGGTCGATGCAAAAACACATTCTTAATTAATTGATCACAACACTGTGATTAATCTCATGCTAGCTATCATAAGAGCTAATCAGTTCTAAAGTAGTGTGTTCTGTTAAGTATCGCAGGGCTACGGTGGTGGATATGGACATGGTGGTGGATATGGACATGGTGGGCATGGACACTGCCACGGCCCACACTGCATGGCAACTGAGACCAACAACAAAGTTGCCGCTGAGGTCGATGCAAACACACATGCTTAATTAATTGATCACAACACTGTGATTAATCTCATGCTAGCTATCATAAGAGCTAATCAGTTCTGAAGTAGTGTGTTCTGTTAATTATCATGTGTATCTCGTCCAAATAAAGCTCTCAATAAGATAATTATGGCCCATGAGTTAAACCGTTTTATTAATTCCATTTTGAGATGTTGGCTTGGTGTATATATGGTTGGTTTTTCTCTCTCCTCTCTCTTCCGTCCTCTCTCCATTCCCTCTCCTCCCTCCGGTTCTCTAATCTCTCTTCTCCTCAATTCTCTCTCCTCTATCTAGTCCCTCTTTTCTCTCTCTATCTCTCTCCGGCCAGTACTCTGTTGAGAGTGCCTCGCTTGTCCTCACGTCTCTCCTCTCTCTCTCTCCCGTTCTCTCTCGTATCTTAACTTCTCACCTCCCAACCTGTCGGCAGTGTTGGAGCGGGGAGATAGAAGAGAAAAGAGAGGAGAGAACGAGGCAACAGGGTCGAGAGACTTGATGTTTCGTCGAAGCTCAATCACATAGTTATTTTATATATTTCTCTTCTTGAGATTTCCATATATTTCCTGATTTTTCTTAAAATTTCCAGATTTCCCCCCGTTTTTTTCATTTCTTTCAAATTTTAAAATTTGAAAAAATATTTTTACATTTGTACTACGGTACAGTAGAGAATGCGACACTTGGTGGCACATGGTCGTATACTTGGTCGCACAGGGTTTTAACACTTGTGAACTAACTATATGAGTATATGTGTAGAAATCGATGATCAGGAAGGTTTTTTGTGTATTCTCTTTGTATTATTATATTTGTATGGAATGATTACATGGTTTATATATGCGTGTGGGCTAAAATAGTCGTTGTACAAGATATGGAATGTTTCCTTGTGAATGCCTTGATGATGGATGATTGCCTTAGATGGAGATCGGATTGGCCTGTGATGAAATCTGAGCTCCAACGGTTGGATTCTGCAATAGGTATGTTTCTCAACACGCCCCCTCAAGTTGAGTCCGGAATAGGTTGAAGGTACCCAACTTGAATAAGATGAGTTTGAACTATTTTTGATCCAGAGCTTTTGTGAAAACATCAGCGAGTTGTTCTTTGCTGGAGACGTAGGGTACGTCTATTTCCTTAGCTTGGATTTTTTCCTGAATGAAATGACAGTCAACTGCGATGTGCTTGGTTCTTTCGTGAAACACTGGATTTGAGGCTATATGTCGGGGGACATTATTATCACAGACATGTTCATAGGCTCGTTGTATGGTTGTCCCATGTCAAGTAGAAGTTGTTTGAGCCAAATGAGCTCGCTGGTAGTGGATGTCATGGCACGATACTCGGGTTGGGCACTGGATCGGGCAACCACGTTCTGTTTTTACTCCTCCAAGTTACTAGGTTTCCTCCAACAAATGTGCAAAAACCCGTAGTGGACTTGCGGTCATGACTTCCTGCCCAATCTGCATTAGAAAAACCAATTATGGAATTAGAGTTGTTATTTTTCATCCATAACCCTTGTCCTGGAGTTTGTTTTATGTATCTAAGTATTCGATCAACGATGTCTAAGTGATGTGTGCGGGGTGTATGCATAAACTAACTAACTGTGCTAACTGCATAAGTTATGTCTGGTCTAGTTACAGTGAGATATATGAGTTTTCCAACAAGTCTTTGAAATCTTTGGATGTCTTTGACATGTTCCCCTTCTGTAGGGTTTACTTTGAGATTAGTTTCAATGAGAGTGTTTGCTGGTTTAGCCCCCAAGTTTTCATGTTTCTTTTAGGAGATCGAGAGCATATTTCCTTTGAGATAAAAACAAACCCTTTTTAGAATGTACGATTTCTATTCCTAGGAAGTATTTTAGATAACCAAGATCTTTAATATCAAATTTTGATTTTAAATAATGTTTTACTTGGTTGATTTCATGATTGTTATTACCAGTAATTATAATGTCATCTACATAGATTAGAATGATGGTGGTTATGTGTTTATGGTATTTAGTGAACATGGATGCGTCAGCGGAAGATTTTGAAAAACCATAAAGAATGAGAAGGTGGCTAAGTTTGGCATGCCATACGCGAGGTGATTGTTTCAATCCGTAGATTGATTTGGTGAGCTTGCATACCTTGTTTGTGGAAGTGTACCCTGGTGGAGGAGTCATATATACTTCTTCCTCGAGGTTTCCCTGAAGGAAAGTGTTTCTAACATCCATTTGATAGAGACTCCAATTTTTATTAACTGCTATGGAGAGAAGAACACGAACTGTGTTCATTTTTGCAACAGGGGAAAATGTTTCTAGATAATCTAGACCATAAGTTTGAGTGTACCCTTTGGCTACCAGTCTGGTCTTATATCTTTCTATTGTCCCGTTACTATTATACTTTATTTTGTACACCTATTTACATCCAACAGGTTTAATTCCATTTTTAGTGGAATTAGGGTCCAAGTGTTATTTGATTCTAGTGCCTTGATTTCTTCCTCCATGGCTTTACACCATTTCGGGTCCTTAATTGCTTCATGATAATTACTAGGTTCTATATGATTATCTATAGTCCCTAAAAAGGCCTTATGGTTGGTGTTTATTTGTTGGTAGGACAAGTAGTCCTGGATAGGGTAAGTCACATGAGAGGTGATGTAATTCTGTAAGTAATTCGGAGGACGAGTCGGTCGGTTGGATCGTCTTTGTATTATGTTTTCTCCCCGCTCGCCGGATTTTCTCTGTCTTCTTCGTGTGGAGTAGGTGTGATAGGTGGTTGTGAGATTTCTGGTTCATTGACAACGGGCAGAGGTGCATCGGATGCTGGTGATGAAGTGGTGGTGATCTCGGCTTCCTCATCGTCTTCTTGGAAGTAAGAAATATTTTCTATAAACTGAACATCACGAGAAACATAAAATTTACAATTTTTTGGGTCATAACATTTGTACCTTTTTTTCTTTAAAGAATATACTAAAAAGATACATTTGTGTGAGCTGGTCTCGAGTTTGTCGATCCTTTTCCTGTGAACAAATACAACACAACCAAAGACTCTGAGGTGATCAAGAGACATTTTTCGTCCAGTTAAGATTTCTAAGGGTTGTTTATTTTGAAGCCGAGGACTAGGTAGATGATTAATAAGCTAGGCGGCAGTCAAAACAACGTCAGACCAAAAACGTTTTGGAACATGATTTTGAAAACGTAGTGATCGAGTCACGTTTAAAAGATGACGATTTTTCCTTTCAGACACACCATTTTGTTCAGGAGTATTAATGCAAGTAGTTTGATGAAAGATTCCTTTTTGTTTTTAAAAAAATGGAAGAAATTACTGGTGTATTCAAAACCGTTATCAGATATTAAGATTTTTATTTTAAAATCATACACGTTCTCCACAAAAGTAGTAAAGTCACGAAAAATATCAAAAACCTCAGATTTTGATTTAAGCAAATAAATTCATGTAGTTTGAGAAAAATCATCTATAAAGGTAATAAAATATCTGAACCCATTATACGATTCAGTGGGGGTTGGACCCCAGATGTCGGAATGAACCAACTCCAGAGGGTAACCTGTTTTAATAGAGGATAAACGAAAAGGCATGCGAGTTTGTTTAGATAAACTACATACATCACACAAAAATTCTGAATTAATAAATGGGAAAAAGCTTTTAAGACTGAGTGGGACGGGTGTCCCATTCGTTTATGCCAAAGTTCATGTTTGGGCTGATTTTCAGTATGCAATGCCTGTTTATTTGAATCTAGAACATAAAGATTATTGACGAGCGTCCCTCTACCAATTGTTTTCCCTGAGATACGATCTTGAAATATGACATCAAAAGGAGTAAAGATAACATTGCAATGTAATTTTTTTGTGATTTTTGCCACAGATAGTAAGTTAGAGTCAAAAGAAGGTACATACAAAATTTCTTTGGCTACTTGGTCCAATAAATTCATATCACCTATTCCCTTTATTTCTACTTGATTTCCATTAGCTACAGTAACAAATTTATTAAGAAGTGATAAGTTGGTTTTCATATTAGTTAACAATGTAGAATTTCCACTCATATGGTCGGTAGCACCTGAGTCAATAATTCATTTACTACCAGAATTATTATCACAAAACAATGCAGTATAATTATCTAAGACTTCTACCATACCTGCATAATTACCTGAAATCTGGGATTTGTTCTGCAAAATTGAGTTCAAGTGGGTCAGGAGATGATTAAGTTGGTTTTGGTCGGTATTGGGCCCACTTGGGGAGTCTGGACCCGCTAAGCCCATGCTTGGTCGGCTATAAGAACCATCTACTGGTCTGGTTCTATTCGGGTTGGGAGGATACCCGATTCCTCCAGTCGGATCCATGCTTGAATAAGGACTGCACGATCCGATAGCCGACATTCCATATCTATCCTGCGAGAAAAAATTAAGGTTAGGATTAGGGTTGGTCTTGTGGCCGCCGCCGGAGACGGTGGCGTTGTAGCCGCTGCCTCCCGATGATACCTTGGTGCTCCTCCCGTCCCCTCCTCTTCTGTAATTGTCTTTTGGTGGTCGGAGATGGGGGTAGAGGAACCAGCAGTTGTTCTTGTTGTGTCTAGTTTTCTTGCAGTTCTCGCAGTGTTCGTCTTTCCGATTCCCGTATCTCTTCTTGTTGTTTCTATTTTGGGTTTGGTTTTTAGGCTTTCCGGCGAAAAAGGCTTGGTTTTCTTCTATTTATGTTGTCGGGTTCCCTTGCAGAGGAGTCGCGGTTCTTCGTCGGGTTTCTTCGCGAAGAACCATGGCGGTGACTGCAGCAAGGGGAGGGAACTCGTGTGTCATGAGTACTTGGCTCCTGAGGCCTTCAAAGCTTGCGTCGAGACCTACCAGAAACTGGTAGATCCGGTCTTGCTCTGTTCTTTGTTGGATGATTTTGGCATCAGTGGTCGGAGGTTCGTAAACTCCTAACTCTTCCCATGCTTTTCTAAGAGTGCCCAGGTACTCAGTGATACCTCTTTGATTTTGGCGAGTCTGTGAGATTTCATGTTTGATTTTGAAAACATGCGTGAAATTTTGTGCCTTTCTGTAATGCTCGTGGATGGCGTCCCAGAGCTCCTTTGCACTTTCTTTGTCGAGAAAGATCTCCCCGATGTGTGGTTGCATAGATGCAATCACCCACGACATGACCAGATGATCCATGTTTTGCCACTCTTCTTGTTTGGTCTCCGTCTCTGGCCCTTCTGGGTTTTTTGTACGCCCGGTGATGTGGCCAACTCTCCCTCTGCCACTGAGGGAAAGAGTCACCGCCCGAGCCCAGGACAGGTAGTCTGTCCCATTGAAGAGGGTGAAGACGAGTCGTGATGAGAAGTTGGCGTCTTGGTTGCCCGTGTTTCCAGATATGGTTTTGGTGGTTTGTTTGGTGGTTTTGAGGGTCTGGATGTTGGTTTCGTCGACCTTCAACCCCCTTGATTGAGGTGAAGACCGATGATGACCTCTGGGAGAGGCTGAGGCTGGATTAGTGCTCTGATACCATGTAGAAATTGATGCTCAGGAAGGTTTTTTGTGTATTCTCTTTGTATTATTATATTTGTATGGAATGATTGCATGGTTTATATATGCGTGTGGGCTAAAATAGCCGTTGTACAAGATATGGAATGTTTCCTTGTGAATGCCTTGATGATGGATGATTGTCTTAGATAGAGATCGAATTGGGCTGTGATGAAATCTGAGCTCCAACGGATTCCGCAATAGGTATATTTCTCAATAATATGTAGTGCCCGTCGTAGTTGTAATTATTCACCTCTCATTCAGCTGTAAATACGACACTGGAGAATGTCACACTAAATTAAAATGATGTCCAACTTATGATCAAAGCTTAACTTCTGTCCTGTAAATAAAAGGTCCACAAGATTAGGGGAAGTTCGGTTGGTTTTCGATAAGTGGTTTGTCGTTTTCTTGTCACACTTACCAAGCTCATTACCACTACTTCTGAAGATCGTTGGATAACTTTGCGGTGGTACACATCCAAACCTTAATTGATGAGGTCCGTCCACGTATCGTAAAACTTGCATTCATATGGTTCGTCCACGTATCATAGAACTAAAGAGATTTTCAACGGACAAATTTTGACACGAGCGATAAGATGTACCTCAAAGTTTATAAGGATCCGATTGCTTTCAAAAATAAAATCAAACAATTAGCTAAGGGGAGTAGGGGACCCTCCCCCGAAACGGTGGATCCAGTCTTCACGTGGCTGTCTATGCTGTACCTCGTTGACGTGTTATGTCATGAGCCACACTTGAATTAAAGTTCTGGGATAACAAATCGATTTAATAACAAAATGACTATAGAAGAATAACAAAATGACTATAGAAGAGACAAACTCCAGAAAGAATAACAAAATGAGAATATAGCAAACACAAATTGAAAAGGAAAAAAAAAACATTTATTCTTCTTAAACTATTACAAGACATCCAATTAATATAAAAAAATAAGAAAGTGGTAGCACATAACCACCAATTACTTGCAAAAAAAACTTAACTATTCATAATTTACAAACATGAGAATGCATAGACAACTACCAAAGACTAGAAAATATATATTAAATACACAATATTTATATAAAACAAGACATAACGACAATAAAACATAAATTATAAATAAAGGTGCATGTAACATTCCCGAACAGTGAAAAATTTAAACTTTTAAAATCAAAGGAAACCATCACGAGTGGGGACATTACTCAAAGAAATACTCAAATATATCTGGTGCATCATATTACATACGAGTTTGTCAAAAGAGTGATTACATCAGAATACGAAATACATAATACATGTAATCACGACAACCTAAAATAGGCAGACAACAGGATTCAGTCCCAAAGTGCAATCTCCCTCGGTCACCACCCGCCGGAACTTAATGCGGTCCTGAAAATAAATATAACAACAATGCCTGAGTTTCCATAAGGAAATCTCGTATGACAAACTCACATATATGCTCTATCATACTAGTATAGCATGTCATGAATACAAGCAATAAAACAACATTCCCACTAAGGGCAAAATCGGACATCTGTCCCATGATCGTTCCCGCTGTAACACAGGCCCCACGGTCCGCAACATCACCGTCGCCACACAGGCTGCACGGTCCACAACCACCGGTACCACACAGGTCACACAGTCCACAACATCGTCGCTGCCACACAGGCCTCGCACGATCCTCACTACCGCCACACAGCTGCACGGTCTATTGAAAGCCTGACAAAACGACAAGTGTTGCTGCACAAATTACGCTTGTCATTTTCCAAGACAAATTACACATGTATAACATCATTTTCTTGCGCATTAACCCTTTTTTCCCGCGCGCCACATAGTACATACCTATCTGCTACCTCACTGGGATACAATTACGTCTAAAGAGAGGTACAGATGAGTGTACTCGTAGGTAAATGAAGTTGATTATTTTTAATTAATTTAGGTTTATTGAAACACATATACGTGCTCATCATATAGAAGTCGTTGGATGCATGATTGACTATGTGATAATACGAGTATTATATCATATTTACTAACTGTCCCATATCGGTTGAAAATTGATTTATATTTGTTAAGACACAAACATGATAAAATAGTCGACTGATGGAGAAGTTCAATCGACCGATTTTATCAAGCTCTCAGGATTGAAAAATGGTCAACCGATGTTGGACATTATTTGACCGAAAATATCAGGCAATTTTGGAATTGAAAAACAGTCGGTAACGATCGATAGATAGTGATTTCGGTCGACCGGAAAGTGGTTACGAGCAGAATATAACTGTGGAGTGATCGATTGAAATTAACAGCATCGATCGTTCTTGCTTACTGTTTTAGTCGACCGTTGCATACGTTTTTTGTACGGTTTTATGAGTTTATTTAAAGGTTGTCCATCCTTGTTTGTAATATAATGCACAATTCATTTCCTTGAGAGATATATAGGGTAGAGACAGATCTAAAGTGTTTTTGATGACATATTCTCTATTAACTTGTAATTTCGTATTGTTTCTCTTGTTGGAGAATCAAAAAAAGGAAAGAAAATCTGCAGGAGACTCCTAAATGACGTATGTATGTTGACGAATCTTGTAAATTGTGTGTGTTGTGATTGTTCGAGGTGTGCATTCGATTTTTTATTGTTCTTTTATCTTGTGTGTGTTTCTTGTTGCTATAAATTTGGAAGAGCCCCGAAAGTTATTTTTTCGTATTTAATATTTGATTTGGTGATCCCCTGGTGCGTTTTAACCCGACATCTAGTAGTAGCATCTCCCGTCAATATCCACCAAGATAATATTTCTAGAAAATTTGTTCGGCATATGTTCAATTTTACCTTGATGTTTAATAGATATATAGTATGTATGCATCTATCTGTAGCATATGTTTGATAGCTACAGATCAACTACCCACTGACCCAATTTCCACGTACGTAAGCATGTGTAGTAGCAAGACATTCATTTTCATTTCCATCTCCATCCCTCCACTCTATAAATAGACAAACCATCCTCAATGTATCCACCATCCAACACAGAGAGAAACAACTAAGAAGAGGATAAGATCTCACATAAGTCCCTTTCAATGGTTCCCACCAAATCCGTTGTTCTCTTGCTGTGCTTTCTCTTTGCAGTTGCACTACTCATTACTTCCGAGGTCTCTGCTAGAGAACTCGCTGAAGGTGAACCTCATGCTTTCAATATAAGTGTACTTGATATACAAATACTTTTCATTTACCCCAACATGTGTGTGTGTGTTTTGGCGATACTTAAGTGTCATATCAATAACGTTCATAAAATTTGTACTTATGCGATTACCGCTCCAAGTTGTATCAAGCAAAGTTTTCCGATATATTTATTCGTGATATATATTTTCTCCTTGGTAAAGTACTAAAGTTTTTGTTTATCAGAAGTTATCATCGCAGACTGTATACTTCATTATTGTCTCTCCCACCACATTTGCATTAGTGCAATTACTATAACTGTTGTTGAAGTAAGCAAACAAAAGTTCAAAAATTATCGACGCAAACCAGTTAAGTAGTATCACATGGATACATGCAGTAAAATGCACTTTAGCAATGAAAAACAGTATATATATATTTTTTTCCTTTCCAAACATCACCCTTGGATTTCACCACGCCTAATCAATATATGTATACTTGTTTTACGCATTCAAAATTTCAGACGATCGTTGAGAAAAAATGGACAACTATTTCAACCCTTGTTTTGTTGTAGATGCCCAAAAAGTGGAAGAGCAGGGCTACCGTGGTGGATACGGAGGACGTGGTGGATATGGAGGACGTGGTGGTGGATACGGAGGACGCGGTGGATACGGAGGACGTGGACACTGCCACGGCCCACACTGCATGGCAACTGAGACCAACAACGAAGTTGCTGCTGAGGTCGATGCGAAGACACATGCTTAACTGACCACATCTCAGTTTATCAATCTCATTCTACGATAAGAGCTAACCGGCCAGTTCTGATTTCTGAAGTGTGTTCTACGTATCGTTTGTTGTGTCTCATCCAAATAAAGCTCTTAATAAGATGATTATGGTCCACTTATTTATCGTTCCATTAATGTGATATTTTTTGCATGATATATGGAATATGGTTGGTTTGGCGGACAAACTAGGATTTCCTCAACCACAGACTAGCTACTAGCTAGCGTATATAAGAAAACAGTTAAATACAAAAAATACACTCGTAACAAAGGAGGGTAAACATGCACGTAAAAAAAAGTAAATAATTTTTTTTAGACCATTGAGGACATATATATTGACAATACTGCCCCCATAGTGGAACTGTCCAAATTTATTTAGTATATTCCATTATACGATTCCAAATATAATAATTAAAAATGAACTCATATAAATGCATACATAAACTACATGGATCAATCTTGATACTAACGGTATATAATTCCATCCCTCTATACCACACCATATTGTTCCACCAGCATGTACTTTGATATATTTAATATTCGAGTGGGCACGTTCCATGAAATATATAGATTTCCTATTGATATCTTATCAAGTCCCAACGTGAGTCCAAGACCACAAGATTTGAGGTGGGTATGAGATCTACATTTAGAATATGGATTTTTGCTTGTTTACACTTTTAAAGACTTCTTATTGGATTTTTACTCTCCTGTCCTTTTGCAAATCTCAGATATTACGTTTATACACTTCCCACATCTTTCCGTTATTAATTTTCTAATTAGTTCTTTTGGACAATCAATTGTAACCGTTAATGAAAGTCAATGTGCCACAACAATCCATATTGAATACTATCCTAATACAAAACCATGACCATATCGAAATAATAACCAAAACTATCAGCTTGATAACTACAATTATAAGCTTTGTTGGGCCTACTCGGCACTCCAGAATAATTAAGTCCCACAACGTCAGCCCAGAAAACAATGGGCTAAGCTCCTGACAATTCATTGGGCTAGATTTAAAAAAATCATCAATCTCGACATTTACAGTTTAACCGTAGGTGATGTGATGGCATATTTTCCAACTTGGTAAAATTTAATTGGACAAAACAGGCCATATTACTAGACAATGCTCGCACAAAGGCCCGACACAGTCAACAATATCAGACTTTCACCGTATGTCACGCAACTGTTGAATATTGGTCTATATTTGTTAAGGAAACAAAACTAGGAAGAAACGGTCGACCGAATGTGATTTGGTCTACCGATCCAAAACTCCAGACACTTTTGATCAAATTGGATTCGATCCACCGAACCAAGGATTCCAGGCACTTCGGGTGCAACTGGGATCAGACGACCGAATTGGATTCGGTCTACCGTCAGAGGACAACAGACGTTTCGGAACAACATAATCGGTAAACCGTTGGTGGGATTTTTGGTGTTCCAAGAATCACGAGAGAGTCCGTCGAAATTGGAACAATCCACCAAGAAGTGTTTGGTCGACCGTAGGGTTGTTCGAGAATTAGTTAGTTCGTGGGAGAAGTGTTCTCGCGGTTAACGTATGAAGAAGCGTTTCCAACGGTCAACCGGGAAGGATTCAGCTAACCGAATCGCAACAGGAAGCGTTCTTGTTTAGTCAAGGACGGTCGACCGTTACCCACGATTTTTCAGCACAATTTTGCTTAATTGTAGTTTGGTTTTTGAGTCTATAAAAGGGTTTGTTTGCTCTTGGTTTCAAAACAACGTACAAGTGTAATATTTCCTTCATTGTGAGTTGAGAGATTATGCTAGAGAAAAATCTAGAGTGCTTTGGAGGATATATTACCTCAATATACTTGTAATCTCGGCTGCTTCTCTTGTTGGAGAAGCGGAAGAAGGAAAGGAAACTCGCAGGAGACCCCCCAAGGACGTAGGCACGTTGCCGAACCTTGTAAATCGTGTGTGTCGTGGTTGTTTCAGGTGTGTGTTTGTGTTTGCTTGTTTATTTTTATCTTATTTGTGTTCTTGTTGCATTGAGTTTGGAAGAGGATCCGAAGTTTATTTCCGCAAAGTCAATATTCGATATTACGTGGTACGTTTAATCTGTATCGTGTTAATGCATTGTTAAATCCCCTCCCAACAACAACACCAAATGACATCCCAACAACCAACTAGTTGCTCCTGTCGCATCAAGATCAGTGTCTTCCCACTTCCCAATCTACGTATAATACAAATATTTGAAGTTATCGTATTAGAACAAGTGCAACAAAAATAATACGTATTGACTTGGTATAAGACTCAAGTCGTTGACACGGTCAAGCACGAGTGCTCGCCATCCGCATGCAAATGGAATTAAAATACACCACATTCGTATCTCCATTCTAGCTTCCACTATAAATAGAGATCAGAGTGAAGTCTACTTATCATCCCAGTGAGAACAAGAGAAGAAAAATTAGTGTTTGAAGTATAGTAGATGGCTTTCTCAAAAGTTCTTTTCTTGTCGTGTTTGCTTTTGGCAGCTTCCTTCTCGTTTCAGCGAGGTGGCTGAAGAAGCTCGTGAGCACCGCTCAAACTCCTTCCAATATAGTTGTTCTCATGCGACCACGTATATATATAGTGATGATATTAGATAGATGATATTAGTGTCATGATAATTTTAAGACAGGCAACGTGCTTTTGTTGGCAATATATATGGTGTACATCACATAGATGTTGTTTATTCAAGCAGAAATTATTAAATTATTGGTACATTCTGAATTTTCAAATCGTTCCTCAGAGACAATAATGTTATGATATTTTATAATAATTTCTGATGTTGATGACCATTATATGTTTTAATTGCACTTATTTAATTTTAATTGACAAGTACTTTGTATGAAAATCCAGGAACGGGCTGGATTGAGCAGAAGAAGAAAGTGACGATGGAACAAGAAGATTTAGGGTTTTATTTCTCGGTTTATTGATATGTGCGGCGCACACAAGCATGTAACCATTGATCCAACACTTAATCGGGTTGGATGCTACATGTGACCGCTATACATTTTGGTCAAGAGACAAGATCTAAATTTTCCTGATATAGCCCAATGGTTTCAATGTGCCTCAGGTTATGAACCAATTCATCTTCGTTGGATTCAACTCTGATGGGTTGCTAAAGTGTACGGGAACGACACCAAAATGATTGATACCAAGAACCTCTATTACGCACCACACCCAACATCAGTGTATGAACCCACTTGACTAGTGAAATTGGGTTCAATTTCATCATGGGCTAAGTGTTGGTTCTTGTCACTCCCCTTCAAACTGAGTCGCGAATAGAGACCCAATTTGGTTAGCAACTGCCGAAACACATCCATGGGCAAACTCTTTGTAAAGATATCAGCCAGTTGAAGCCTGGAGGGGACAAACTTTGTCTGCAACAGACCGAGTGTCACCTTCTCTCAAACAAAATGGTAATCAATCTCAACATGCTTGGTTCTGGCATGAAAAACAGGATTAATCGACATATGAAGTGCACTTATATTATCACAGAATAGTGTTGGACAAGAGGTTAGAGAGACTCCCAAGTCGCGAAGTAAAAAGGTTATCCATGTCAACTCATCAGTAAACATGTTTAGGTTTTTGTTTATTTAAGAAACCAGGCACTTGAGTCATGTAGACTTCTTCTTGAATTTTGCCATGTAAAAAAGCATTTTAACATCTAACTGTTTGATGGTCCAATTATGCATAGTAGCTAGGCTTAAAACTAGTCTAACAGTAAAGAATTTTACCACAGGAGAAAATGTTTCAACATAATCCACCCCTTTGGCAACAAGCCTTGCCTTGAGCCTATCAAGTGAGCCATCAGCTTGCAGCTTGACCTTGAATACCCATTTGCATCCTATAGTATGCATTCCTTCTCTTCGTGGGACAAGATCCCATGTGTCATTGTCTTCCAAAGCTTGGAACTATATTTCATGGCTTGAAACCAACCTGAATGAGATAAAGCTTCTGCAACAGTAGAAGGTTCAGAAGGAAGAGGAATAACATTATGGAAGAGAGCATATTTGGGGTTGGGTTTGATTACTCCAACCTTTGACCTTGTTACCAAGGGATGTACAGGAGACTCAGAATGATGCAACTCATCATCAACATGGGGTTCCACTGGTGTGAAGCCTCCTATGTTTTGATCGTCAGGTACTCCATTCTCATCATTGACAATTGCTTCCTCAACTAAAGGACTGGGACGCTCCATTTGTGATGGATCCAAGGCATTACTTTCAGTAGGACTTAAGTCCTCCTTAGATTCAACACCAGTTATGGGGAGACCTTCTTGATCCTCAGATGAACTGTCATCTTCATGTTCAGGCCCTTCCACCAGCTCCCCTTGAATGGGAGCAACAATTTAAGTGGTAAGGGGCAACACACTTTCGTCTAAGGCTTCATGATTTTGAAATGTGGGTAATTGAATATCCAGATCCTCATTATGTGAGGTTTGAATTAAAGAGTTACCATTTATTTGGGTAGGAATACCATCATTTTCACATAACCAAACAGAAAACACAGACAATGAAGGTCCAGAATCAGTAGGCAAGGGTAAAACAAGTGTCTTGACATAGGGAAAAGAATGTTCATAAAAAATAACATAGTACTTGTTGTTATTCCTACTTACAACAGGGGTTGGATCCCACAAATCACAATGTATTTTATCAAATGGTTTTTTAGTAAGGGAAGTAGAGTCAAAAGTCTCCCTGGCGAAGGCCATTGGAAGCCTCGAACCGTGTCGAATGTCGGTGACAAAAGGAAGTTTGATAGAATTTCCTAATTGGCAGCTGCTGCAAATGAAATTATGAGAAGTCTGACTGGACACAAAGATGCATCCTTGATCGTGAAGCAGCTGCACAACCTTAGAGCTAGGGTGACCAAGCCTACAGTGCCAAGTGTGAGAATCTACAGTTTTATGTCTATTTGATAAGAAAGCCTTTTGATTATTATCTTCGAAACAATATAAATCACCTTTTATGTATCCAGTAGCTACAACTATGCATGTTTGTCTGTTTTTAACAAAGAAGATGTCATTAAAGAACTCAATATTATACGGAAGGTCTTTTGTGAATTTTCTAACAGATAGCAAATTCTTTTTCATTTTTGGAGCAAGTAAGACATCTTTTAAGGTGAACTTACCTTGTTTGTGACCTATTGTGGCAGTGCCTTTGTGTGTGATATCAAGTAGTGTGCCATCACCTACCATGATTTTATCGCAACCATTATAGGGTTTCAGAGATGTCAATATACCTGGGTTACCTGTCACATGAGTGGAGGTTCCAGAGTCGGGGTACCAATCTGCATCTGACTTTGAGATTCTAAGGGCAACCAATGCTTGGGGAAGCTCTTTTGGTTGGCATAAATGATTAAACTGGTGCCAACAACGTAATGCATCATGCCCTGACTTACGCATGAGATGGATGCCTTTTTGGTTCCAGGATTGGTCCCACCAGGCTCTCCATTATTCTTGCCACCAGGGTTGGAGTCTTGAGAATTTTGGGTGAGAGGGGGTTGTTGTCCTTGATTTGTAAGTTGAAACCCACGTCCTTTCAAGGAAAACCCTCCATCCCTCTTATCATTCCCTTGATTTTTGCCTTTATTGTTCTGTTTTTTCCCAAAGAATACCATCTGAGGATTTGCATATGAGTGCAAACTAGTTCGCATCCCATAGCTTTGCAACATAGGTACGATCTCGCCATAGGAAGGCATATGAGGTTTAAGATGAACAATGGTGAAGGAGTTATATTCCATAGCCAAGTTGTTGAGCATCCAGAACACCTTTTTTTGTCAAGAACCGGCCTCCCAATCACTGCAAGTTTGTCGCACCTCAGTTTAAATTCTCTCAAGTATTCTTGTAAATCCTTGCAGTTTTCCCTTCGAAGCATCTAAAGTTGTTGGAGCAAATAGAACTCTCGCTCCTCCGAGTTTTGCATGAAGGAGAACTTTAGAGCCGACCATACCTCGCTGGAGGTGTTAGGCTGCACAACGATGCTAAGAGCATCTTCTCCAAACGTACTGATGATTCACGACTTAAGAAGGCGATCAGACCTTTTCCACACATCATACTCTGGATTTGAAGCTTTTGTCGTCTCAGATCCTTCTTTGGTGATCTTGATCACCTTCTCAGGAGTGGGAATGGTCCCGTCGATGAATCCTTGCATGCCTTGAGACTCGATGAGTCCCAAGATTTGCATCTCCCATAACAGATAGTTGGAGGAGTTGAGTTTGACGGAGACAAAGTTTCCAACATTCAGATTCGTTGAATAGGGGAATTTTCTGGTTCCCTCGATGAGCCATAGCGACGTCATGATGATCTAGATGGTAGGTTGTAGCAGGAGAGACCCTGATACCATATGAAAATCCAGCAACGGGCTGGAGTGAGCAGCGGACGAAGCTGAAGAAGAAGAAGAAGAAGAAAGTGACGATGGAACAAGAAGATTTAGGGTTTTATTTCTCAGTTTATTGATATGTGTGGCGTACACAAGCATGTAACCACTGATCCAATACTTAATCGGGTCGGATGCTACATGTGACCGCTATACATTTTGGTCAAGAGAAAAGATCTAAATTTTCCTGATATAGCCCAATGGTTTCGATGTGCCTCAGGTTATGAACCAATTCATCTTTGTTGGATTCAACTCTGATGGGTTGCTAATGTGTACGGGAATGACACCAAAATGATTGATACCAAGAACCTCTATTACGCACCACACCCAACATCAGTGTATGAACCCACTTGACTAGTGAAATTGGGTTCAATTTCATCATGGGATAAATGTTGGTTCTTGTCACTCCCCTTCAAACTGAGCCGCGAATAGAGACCCAGTTTGGTTATCAGCTGCCGAAACACATCCATGGGCAAACTATTTGTAAAGATATCAGCCAGTTGAAGCTTGGAGGGGACAAACTTTGTCTGCAACAGACCGAGTGTCACCTTCTCTCAAACAAAATGGTAATCAATCTCAACATGCTTGGTTCTGGCATGAAAAACAGGATTAATCGACATATGAAGTACACTTATATTATCACAAAATAGTGTTGCACAAGAGGTTAGAAAGACTCCCAAGTCGCGAAGTAAAAAAGTTATCCATGTCAACTCAGCAGTAGCTACTGCCATGGCACGATATGGTGGTTATCCTGGTAGGGAATATGGTGGCTACCCCGGCCACGACTGTTGATGTAAGTTTGGCTACTGCTATGGAAGATGTTGCACTTTTGGAGAAATACATGGAAAACCATTTCCTTAAATCATAATAAGTGATCTAATTAAGTCATGAAAGAGCTGGAGAAATGCATGGAAAACCATTTCCTTAAATCATAATAAGTGATCTAATTACGTCATGAAAGAGCTGGAGAAATGCATGGAAAACCATTTCCTTAAATCATAATAAGTGATCTAATTAAGTCATGAAAGAGCTACTAGCTAGTTATGTGTGTTTGCTATTACCGTAATATATAGTTATGTATGTATGTTTGTCTCTTAAGTTTACAAAACTAAATAAAGCTTTGTATGTCAGGTGTGTGCTGCAATATTCTCATCTCTGTTGTGCTTGTAACTTGTAAGCTTTATATTAGCTTAAATAAAACAGGTAGATGATATTAATGTTTGATATATCCCGTATGGTTCTTGGATGTAACGTATAAGTAGTTTTGCAATTTTGCAACTGTAGGAAAACTCACAAGGCAGAAAATAGAATTTTGATCCGAACAAAAAAACATGCAAAATATCTAAAACGTAGGTTGGGAGATATGACATAATTACTGTCGGCTATGAATGAAAACAATAATTGTAACATCCCCGAACAGTGAAATATTTAAACTTTTAATATCAAGGAAACACATGAGTGGGGACATTACTCATAAAAATATCCAAATATGTCTGGTGCACCATATTACATAAGAGTTTGTCAAAAGAGTAATTACATCATAATACGAAAAACACAACACATGTAATCACAACAACCTAAAATAGGCAGACAACATGATCCGGTCTCAACGTACAAACTCTCTCGGTCACCACCCACCAGAACTTACCGCGGTCCTCAAAGATAAACATAACAATGTCTGAGTTTCCATAAGGAAACCACGTATGTCAAACTCCCCTACGTGCACCTATCATACTAGTATAACATGACATGATACAAAGTAATAAAATATTTCCTTCAAGGGTAAAATCGGACAACCGTTCCACAATCGTCACCGTCACCACACGGGTCGCACGGTCCACAAACCTCACCATCGCCAAACAGGTCGCACGGTCCAAAGACATCACCGCCGCCACACAGGCCACACGGTCCACGATATCACCGACGCCACACAGGTCGCATGGTCCACAAACATCGGGTATGCAACACACACCCCACACGCGACTACACAAACCAAAGGGATCGGTGAGGAGGCGTTCACACTTCCACGCTGGTAGAATCAGATCTGAAAACATCATGGTCCACCACCACACCGATGAAGTCGTTACTCAGGTTGGTCCGTCACCGTCGTCACACAGGCCGCACGATCTAACTCACTCGATAGGTGCCCAATCGAGCTACCTGCCAAAAAACATCGTTGGTGGTCTGCCGCCACAACCACACAAGTTGTGAGGTCCTCCCTGCCACCACACAGGCCGCAAAGGAGCTCTCCCGCCACCACACAAGCCGCACGGGCTCGTGCAATCACCGTCTATCAAGATCAATCGAAGATATCCGCCTCACAGAGGGCCAGACAAACGACAGATCCGGACCAGTTCGATGGATCATCGACCTCCACGTGCAGACACCAACTCCGCTGCTACAAAAGCAGGGCAGCGACCTCCGTCGCCATTGAGGTCGTTAGTCACTTCACCCAACGGAAGATGCATGCCCACTGAAAACATTGGGATCTGCGATCCCTCAAGTTTACTACCCTAATATGAGTCAAGGCAAAACACTACGCCATAGTCTATAATATAGAGGTGGCACATCCCAAGTATCCACACTCTTCAACACGGCGATCCCTGGATAGGCACGATCAACGCACTCACTGTCACCTCCTTGCTCACGCGCTAGGCAATGACACGGGTTTCCGTGGACAGAGTTGACACTCCACTAGGACAAAGGATTCAGTTTTGGACCCAAACAGTCGACCGAGAAAGGTATATCGGTCGACCGCTCCCCCAAGGGAACCGAACGCCTACAACGGTTGAACTCTGGGCTCATGACTTAGTCCCCAACGGTCGAACAAAAGATATAAACCGATCGACCGATACGTGGTCAACGCCCGGTCAGAAATAAATCAATATAAGGCAATTGATCATACGACTCAGGGACCCCGGACGACCGAAAACTAACATGGGCAATCTATAAGCATCTAGTCATAACAGTCGAACTAAATACCTATCGGTCAAACCACATCAAGTCCACTTAAGTTACCGGTCGGACAAAAGTCTAGAGCGGTCGATCATTTAGATGGTCAACGTTCGGTCCAACCAAGTAAACATGGCAACAGTCGAACTACTCAGGGGCCCCGTTCGACCAAAAAACATCAGTAACTCTGCAACCCATCAAATATGCTCAACTGGTCGACCACCGCAAGGCATCGTTCGACCGGTGTTGGGTAAAGACAGAGTTTTACACTACAATCGATCGATAATTTCCCGACGACTTCCTGGCCTTGCCAAGAACAACTTGTTGCCTCTCGTTGCCGGCGAGGTCTCCGGCCACGCGTGTAGTTAAGCCTCTAATGCAAGAGCTTAGCATACCTTCTGCTTGCGATCCCCGGAGTTCGTCGAAGCTCCACCTCTCGCGCCTTCTTCAGATGTCCCTACACGTAATCAACATAACATGCAAGATAATTAAAAGTCCTCCCAAGGCCACTAATATGAAAGCATGCAACACAACCAAAATATCATGTTATATAAATCATGGATGTAATACTACTTGACAATGTAACAAACAACCTTGAATACAAGTCATACGTAATATAAGGTGATGTGTCAACTAAAGAATGGCAACATGGTAGACAGTGTCAACGTGGCAGCATATGAAATCAACCACGGTTAATGCACAGATGAATTGGAATCCAATGAATTGCCACGTGCTTAAACTAAGTTCCCATCAATGACCATCACTAATCATAATATCTGTACTGAAGAAAGGGCAGTAGCATCACAGTGATAGAATAAAATCATGTTCCACTTCATGATACTCCAGCTCATGCATTGATCTACGCCCGGGCAGCCCTCCCTAAACGGAGGGCGTGCATAGGGCGGGGCACCCTGGGCGGATTCCGGAGTGGTAGGCTGTCCGGGAATCCGTCCTGGGCGCCCGGATGGGGGGCCACGTCTCCCCATTGGTCCGAATTTTTTTTTGTTTTTTTTTTGTGTTTTTGTTTTAACAAATGTTTTAAAAATAATTTAAATTTTTTTTAAATATATTTTTATGAAAATAAGTTTTTTAATTGTTTATATTTTTTAGAATTTTTCGTGTTTTGTCTAGAATTGATTCCGAAATTACGTGTAGGGGAGAGAATGTAGGACGCTTGAGGTGTTTTTTGGGTGTGGTTAAGAAAAATTTAGAATGGTTGGTTTGAGCTGACGTGACGGAGAGAGAAGCTGACGTGACGGAGAGAGAAATCAGGGCACCTGGAAATTGCCCGGACGATGCTCTAAGTATTCACAAGTTGTCACACATTATCACAATACATGTATAACCAATAGCTTTTCTAAATTGATTTCACGGTTCAAGGTATTAAAATAATCATGTACAAATATACATATATTTATTCATTCACCTACTTATGCATATATTACTAACAAAAGGATCAATACAACAAAAGATTAATGCTAACACAAGCAAGACAAGTGGTTAGGATGACCATTAGATATTTCTAACATGAACCCAAACAATCACACGACGTTGATGCAGCCAAGAGGTTGTCCCATCGCAAGCGACTCACGCCGGGACCTCTCCCGAGCCCAGCCCCGACCAGCAGCTTGCACGGTCCGCACACATGTCCGACCCATGCCCAACCTAGTGGTGCAACAAGACTCCACCACCAGCAAATCCCCCAACACCTTAAAACCCATGGCATACCTTTCGTCACGAACCGGAATTCGTCGAAGCTCTGATCAACGTCAGCGACCTCCTCCAGCAACCATCACGCTGTCGGTCTCTACCTCAAAGTCGTGCACGTCCACTATGTCCACGCCGCAACCGTACACCCGCCTTGCCAACAGCCAACCTCACTCGCCGGAGCTCCGGTAACTGGAATGGAAAGGAGGGAGAGAGAGAATGAAAGAAGAGGGAGTTGGAGAGGAATGTGGAGTTGTGGTGTGAGAGTCGTGGGTTTCCTCCGACAAAACACCAACCAAGCCAACACAAACATGGGTCACCGTACTTGCATCAGAGCGGAAATAACAGCGCCCGGGCTACCCCCGGGCGCCCTGCACTCTCTCTCTCTGCCACGTCAGCTCACCCAACCCACCCAAAAAAACCCCTTATCCATGCCCAGGCTACCCCCACCCACCCTACACTCTCTTTCATCCACGTCATTTCTTAATTAAACAAATTTAATTCTCACACAACATTTAACAAAATACATTTTATATAAATCTAATTCTAATTACATTATAATTCTAATTCACGATATACTTATTATTACTATTAATTAATTAACAATATTAATCACTATTAAACCACAAAATTTTGAATATTTGAAATTTGAATATTTGAAATGTACAGTATACGCGTGTAAGAAAAGTAATCCGCGTGATTGCACAGTGTCTAATTTTTTCTGCGTCTCTGCATATATGGAAGTCAGTTGCGATGCGGTGACAGGGACAAACCAGAAGTCTACTTCATTGTGCGCTAGAGTGAAACGTGTGTACGACATCTCCGTGGAAGGCACTGGCCTACCCGAAAGGAACGCAAAGTCCTTAAAAGGACGGTGGAGGAGAATTATACCTGCTGTGAACAAGTGGGTCGGGTGCTTCGATCAGGCGTTCCGACGGAAAAGGAACGGCCAGAATGACGACGATGTTGTCCGATAAGCGCACGTGATCTACGAGCGAACTCATGGGCCTAGTAAAATTCTTTATTTTGATGCTTGGGTTATGTTGCATAGGTACCCAAAATGGGAGAGTGTGATCTCCGGAGCTAATGTCGTGCGTGTTGACTGGGAGTCCCCGGAGTTGCACGATGAAAATAGTCCACAGTCAGGAAGCCTTGGGAAAAGAAAGAGCACAGACGGCTCGAGGACGCAATCACCCTCGGATGCAGAAGAGCTGATGCCGGAGTCGTCTACACGCCCAGAAGGTGTGAAGAAGGCTAAGAAAAAGGCTAAGAGTGCATTACGCCCCGAAAGAGACACCGATGTTAGAGAACTTGCACAACAGATGCGATACACCGCCCAAGTCAGAGAAGATGATTTCTCCAAGCAAGAGGAGTTAGCGGAAAGGAATTTCCAGAGGCATTTAATAAAAAATAAGTTGGACATGCTTCACTCTCTGATGAGGAAGGACAACCCGACGGAGAAGGATCAAAAAGTAATCGATAAACTTCTCGTCTGGGCAGAAGAGAATGGGTACGTGTAGTTTGTTGTAGTCCGTATTGTAGGATTTCATGTTTAATTATACATATATATTTTTGAATTTTCATGTATAATAAGGATCAATTTTCAATTTTCTAGAATTTATTGCATGCATCGGTTTGTTTTAACAAGCTAGTTTCAAAAACTCTATTAAAACAAACATGAAGGAGCTCCGAAATTCATACCTAGAAGTTCTCTAAAACTTCTCGAAGATTCGGAGACGGTTGGGATGCTTCTCGCTGCGCCGGATGCCTCCGAGTATTCACCAAACTCTAAACAAGATCGGAGAGAGGGAAGCTAGTCTCTCAATCTCGATTGGGTTTAGAATGTAATTACTAACCCCTCTTTAGTTCCCTTTAGAAGATGACCTCTGAAGAACTAAAACTAAACTTAAGAATTAAGGAATTTGTGTGGAGAATTATGGAGAGAGATTTTGCATAAGAAAAATAATGAATTAATTAAGGAGGTAATGAGATAACCTTGTATTTATAGGTTCTCTCCAAATTACCTATTCATGTGCAACCCCTTGCCCATGATCTCATGCAAAATTCCATCTAACCATCTATTATTTAATAATAAATAATATTAGCCACGAATTAAATCAATTATGGACCAATTCCATGCATGATCTAATTAATTCTTAAATTAATTCTGCATAAAACCGTCTGGACCGGTCGACCGTTATGAAGGTCCGGTCGACCGCTCGAACCCAATTTTGGTCGACCGTGCAAGATTCGGTCGACCGTTCTTAACGTAGAATATTTCATCGCAATGTTCGGTCGACCGACCGATAGATTCGGTCGACCGTTCCGAACAGACAAAAATTCCCTGTTATCGGTCGAGACACGTCCGGTCGACCGTGCACCTTCGGTCGACCGTTATCCATTAACTGGTCGACCGTTTGCACAGTCTTGCAGACTTGTCAAATTTCGGTTTAACCCCTACAAAATTTGACATTTCGGGATTAGTAGTAAATTCACAACTTATGTAACATATTATCATATGTAATGATCAATCATTACACCCCATAATATTTACATCACATATGAATTTAATTTAGATTCTAATTATGTTATTAATCACAACATAATTTTGATTTTGCTTGTTCACCCCATGTGTCATATTTTCTACATGAAACCTGACACATCCTATGAACTCAAAATCCTCATTTCTTGTTTCCCAGTTTTGTGGTGTGACCTATGGGAGGATCTAAACTAAGTTGGCAGTGATATTAAGAGCTTAATATCACAAGCTATAAGCGGTATCTAGCTACACATTATAGCTCCCAATTAGTTAGATGTCTTAATTCCACTCGAACCAAAACCCGATCCACTTAGTGATGGAGTGCATCACTTGTGTCCGTCCCTTGCCTCATGATATTAAGAATACACACAAAGTAGTATTGTGTCATCTTTGTATTAGTATTCATTTCTTGATCTCTTTAAGCTAGTTATAAATATGTGACTTAACTCAAATCACATTGTGCACATTATAACTTTGCTTTATCAAGGGGCCCACTAATATCATCACTTAATTAAGAGGGGCAATGATAGTCTTTTGACTAACTATCTTCTCCAACAAAAGTTGTACTTAACCAACCAATGCATTTACACTACACTGATCGATAGTTCAAGACACTGATCTAATTAAGTATTCCTTAAGCGATTAGATATAAGTCTCATATCAAAGGACCAAAGACACAGTAAAATATTAATGACACAGAAACACATTTCTATAATATTTTACTTATTAGGTCTATTCAGTATACAAAAGTAATATTTTCCTCTTTTGCATACCCGTGTCGTCACTCACTTGTAGAGCTACAATGATCTATGACCAACACGACAATCTTAACTCGGTAATTAATGTCCCATGTTAATTACCATGATTGCGAATATCTTTTGTTTTATGCAAACCAATATCTTTCAGAGCTCTACGGTTAAGGACCAAGAGCCTCTTCCTTAACACTTCTAAAAGACGAATAACATAAACAAGGAACAAAATGATTTCTCATTCAATTCATAATAATTGACATTTAAAAGTAAAACTTTTAGAACACATTCCCTTCACGTATTTCGTATGGTTTGTATTTCCCTTAGTTTGTATTTCGGGTTGTAGTAGTCTGTATGGTTTGTATTTTCCTTTATGTTTCATGTGGTTGGTTGTATTTCGTATTTTAGTATTATTAATGTATTGTTCTTATGGTATTGTTGTATTAATATTTTTTCTATTTAACTTGAAATTGTTGGTTCTAGAAATTTCTTAATTTTAATCACTTACAAAAAATTATTACCCCACATTTATAACAAATACCCAATCCATTAATAACAAAACATCCAATAAAAAAATTTAAAAAAAAATTTAACCAATGGGAGGGGGACACGTGTCCCCCTCCCTTGGGCGCCCGGGACGCCCACCGCCCGGCCACGAGCCCGGGCGGGCGCCCCGCCCGTTAACGGGGGTGCGCCCGGGCGCCCGGGCGGGGCACCCCCGTTAAGGGTGCCCTCATCCCTCCACCACACACCCCATCATTTCACCTCACCTCTAAGTCAAACCTCTCTTAGCCTCCCCTAATCTCCCATTAGCTCCTAAGCTGAGGTTAAGGTCATTACACTAATACAACCAATTAATCATGTCATCTGTGCCGGAGAATCTACATTGCTTCAAATAAAAATGGGGAATAACGTCAAAATCAAATTCGATAAATCAAATCAACGTATATATGAATTTATCATCTTTATTATAAAAAAACGTAGCTTATAATCTTGTATCCTTAAAGGTTTAGTACATATATATAGCAATTATAGTTAAACTGGTGTGCTTTTTTCGTAAATGATTAACAGACTAAACTTTGAACCTTAATCAGAAATTCAAATTGATTTTTTACTCTTTTTTTTGGAAAAGTAACATTAATTAATTGATAATCAAGCCCAACTTTCTCGAGATCCACCCTGTGTACTCTTAGCCTGATTACGCAGTGCAGAATCGACTTCTAAATGGATCCAGCCTATATACTTGTACGAGCGTATTGGGGTCCTTTGCATGCAATGTATAAGGTACATAATGGGGCAAGTGCCCCACCTAGATTTTGGTAGATTTGGGCATCCCTATTTTACGTCGGTTTTCCCTACAACCGACGTAGTATCATCTGCCTCACCCGGCTGAAATCTCCTGGATCCGCCTCTGGATACATATCATGTTTTTCTATGGCCGGTTAGGTTGATCGAACTTAATTTGTATCATTATCTGGAATTGATAAAATGTGCGCAAGTAGTTGAGGTGTGTAGATTGGGTGATCATACTTATTGACACCTCAATTAAGGTGATACTTTTATGATTGAAGAAAATATGCAAGTGCCCCGGAAGAAGAACAAAATAGAGAAATTCTCACCAACTGCATAGTGCATCTTTAGTCGGAGGATATGATGTGCACCTCTTGTTTGCCGCCAATAGCCGCAAATGGTTATTAATATGTGTTGTTGTTTACTTTGAACATGTGAATTAAGTATTTCTATGAGAAAAACAGTCAAACGGTCGACCGGTATTGCAGTTTGACGTCCAGGACAAAGTCCTGGAAATTTCTGGTCGGTTGGTAGTTCTCAACCGGTCAACCGTGTCTACATTTGGACGTCCACGAAAACTTCCTGGAAATTTTCGGTCGACCAGTATTTCTCAACTGCTCGACCGTTTCAACATTTGGAGGCCCGGGAAAAATTCGTGGAATTTTCGGTCGACCAAAGGCACACGACGGTCGACCGGTAGAGCTCCGGATTGTGCTACGGTTTAAGTTCGGTCGACCGTTCAGAACGGTTATGCCCACATTTTGCACTCTCTTCATCTCGTTTTCGGTGCAATTAATACTAGTATTGGTCTAGTACATAAAGACAATTTTGTCTTCCTTTTGTAATATCATCTTTAGTATCATCTGCTTTACATTTTAAGAGAAAGAGAGAAAGCATCCTTGTGTGGATTCGGTATGAGCTAATTCAACTTGATTTCTTCGTCAGTTGGTTCATGTGTCCTGTAAGTCTCTCTTGTAATTCGTTTCTCTATAGTATATTGTGGTTGTGTCATCCGTGATTTTTCCCGTATTGCGTTTCCACATCAATTCCTTATGTCTTGCATGCTTGCGTGATTGGTTGATTGTGATTTGCATTATTTGTGTTTCTTATTCAATTGGATTCACTATTTCGTTCCGCTACGTAATTTGGGATTGATCTTATTCCCTAATAATATGTTTATGGTTTTTCTTAAAAACCAATATCTTATGTATTATCATATTTTCATGAATAACTTATATATTTTTGTTGTTCCACTGAAATACTTCCATACTATATCATTTTATATTTTTGCCTCCCTTTTTATCAACTCTCTTTTATTTTTTCCATAATTTAGAACGAAGTTAGTGACACAAGACAAAATTATTATTTTTTAAGGGACACGAGAGAAAATGTTAGAGACTTGATATATGAAAGTAAAGTCAATGGAAGAGTCGACCAATCAATTCGATGCTACTTTCAGTTTCCATTCGTCTTCGAGGCAATTGAGATTTGGCACACGCAACGCAACTATAGAAGTTAGAAACACTCTTATATCCAGTTACATTTATCACTTGACATTATCCAAATCAGATTTAATATATGTATGATTCTTTGAAGTTCACAAAAGTTTAATTCTGACTTCATTTACCTTTCCAATCAGCAATTGAATCCTGTAAAATTAGATTATGACTTAAGAACGCGCATCTAAAAATGGATTCTGAAGTTTGCCGAATTTCAGGAAAACTTGTTATCCAGATACCAGACATCAATTATTGACATGTTTCTCACTAATATGGGCCCCAAAATGTAATATTTAGTGTATTCATCCTCTTAATTGTGTTTACACAGCAAATGTCGTCTCCTTTTCCCTTCCACATACAACTTCTCCAGATAAAAATATCTCCCACTCCACTATAAATAGGTAGCAAATTGCACTCTATCTACTATCACAGAGAAGAAAAGAAAAAACACCATCATATATCAAAAGTGTGGAGAACACGGCCTTCTCCAAGTTTCGCTTGTTGTTGTGTTTCCTCTTGGCAGCCCTACTACTCGTGTCCAGCGAGGTCGTCCGAGAAGCTCGTCAGTATCACTCCAATTCCCTCCAGTTTTTTTGTTCTTTAAAATTTTTGAGTAAACACATTAGACTTTTGATCTAAAATTAGAGGTGGAAGCAAGATTTGATTCATTTCTTATGTTTTCTTTAGCTTTTATTGGAGTTTAGGTTGATATTTGTCAATTAAGAGAAAACATGGCACGTATGGATCGAGGGTATATATCCAAACAGAAACCCGTATATATCTTGAAGATTTTTTTTTAAAATCTATTCAGAGAGTGATTTACATATTTATAGATTATAATTTACTTTCAGAAAGTTCATACATCAATGACTGGTAAATTGGTATTTCTTGATGCAGAGAAGCCACAATTGAAGGGAGAACAAATCTCGGACAAGGATCTCACCCGCGATGCCTCGTCTCGGTGTTGCCCTAAGGGAACAACATGTATTTGCGGAGAAGAAAAGGAACCACCACTTCCTTAAACCCCAATATAGGATTTAAGTCATGGTAGGGCTACTAGTGTGTTCTATCAGATTGCTAACTTTTATATGGTTAGCATCGGGTTATAACCCGCGTTAAATAAAGTTCTATGTGTCATTTATTGTACAAGTAACATTGTTATATAGTGAAAATCTTAGGCATGTCATAGGCTAAGTGGTCGACATCGAATTGTAATGTCTTAATTAAAGATGTGCCTAAATGTGATATTTGTAAGTCTAGTGAAACTTTCAATTGATAAGATTGCAAATCCAAAATCTATACGCGGTATGATTTGTATTTACCTATCTTCGGTGTCAAAAGTTTAATATGATATCTCATGGGTAACTCCATGTGGAATTCAGATTGTGTCTAAACCATAAAACCGTATATTAATATGCATGTACTCATATTGAAATTTCAAAACAACATAGCATATTTGCAAATACACATCAAATTCTTGTAAACAGCACACTTTGAAATTCAACTCAAAGTAAAAACTCAAGTTAATCGACTCGTTCACTCATACTTTGCTCAACTTTAATGCAGGAGAGGGGCTTTCGAGCCAAATCAAAGCACGACGGTCAACTGATCCACGTACCAGTAATCCGCATAGACCAACATATAATATTCTTTTTTTTTATTTTTGGGTGCTCGCATATAATAATCATAACAAACTTCCATGAATACCTAACAAACTCTGATAGCAAAAATGGATTTTGAGCCCATTACATGAATAATGATTTCCCGTCCTTTACAAAATCATATATATATATATATATATAAAGAAACTCCCAAGGCACATGTACGTGCAAGTGAATTATTATGACATTGGCATTTGGCAACCGAGGGTAATTTAATTGCACTTAACAGAAACCAACATTAATGCTCGCACTCAAATTCATAGAGCAAACTTTTTCAAGGTTGCCAACAATTTGGGTCATTAGGAGGCACGAAAGTCACGAAAATCTCATGGTATAAGACATGCCTAAGTATTAATTTTCTCATTGGTTTTTTAGGACCATCTTTTACATCTATCTATGTTAATTAAAGTCAAACGTGCCACAATCATAACAATAATGGAATCATTAGCTTTGCTGAGCCTACTTAGCACCACCGAATACGTCCCGGATTGTCAGCCCAGAAAACGATGGACTATGCTCGTTACGATCAATCAGCTAAAATTGTAGGTTTAATAGTTTTTCCACCCTAAAAGTCAATTATTATGGTCCATCTTGATATGAACATATCTACGTGATATTAGTTTTTCCAACGTGATATGAACATATCCACGTGATATTAGTTTTTCCAACGTGGCATCCCAACACCCAACTAACTACTTGATCGGCATAATCGATTTTGTTTTCCCACTTCACAATCAGCTACTCATCTGAATCTCTAGCTAAATCTACTCGTTGACCATACTGATATAAGACACAAACATGCAATTTATATTTTGCTCAAGTGGCACAATTAAAAAATATTGAAGACTTGATAAGATTCAAGCCAGCCATTAATACAGTGCAACTTCCCAACTAGAAACTGGGCACGTCCATGCCAGTGCTGCCCATAAACAGAGGGAATTGATTCATTGAAACACACGACTTTGATATCTGAATTCCACTATAAATAGAGTGGAGATTGCACTCCATTGCCCATCCCAGTGAAAAGAAAGAAAAACAAATATTAGAGTATTTGAAGTTTAGAGATGGCTTTATCAAAAATTCTGTTGTTATCGTGCTTCCTTTTGGTAGCTCTAGTCCTCGTCTCCAATGTGGTGGCTGAAGAAGCTGGTGAGCACCGCTCTTAACACACTACAATTTATATATTTTTGTTCACCTGTGACTAAACACATGTTTATTAATGATATAATATATATATATGATATGGTATATTCAGCTTTCAACTGACATCATAATGTGCTACATGCTGCCCTTCTTAACTTATTGAGAATATGGAGTACGTGTTACATTTTGACGTTACATTAAAAATGTGGGAAGATTTTTGTTTATCTTGGAATCTCTAAACGAGAGGGTTGTACATGTTCTGAGATATTGTTAGCAGCACTTGAATATATATATGTCATATGTTGATGACCATGTCATAAGTTAAAATCGAATGAGGTAGGATCAATATAATTTCATCTTCATTGACAAGTATTTTACTTAATTATTTTGTTAAGTACATGTTACCAAGAGGGACACGGACATCCGTTCAAATTATGGTTAGTGGAATATGTGGGTCGATGATGTTACACATATAGAGGTGGATTAGCTACACATGACTTGAAGTCATGATAATTAATTAACAATAGAAAGACTTACTGCAATATATATGTTTTTACATAGATCTATTTCTCCAAGTAGAAACTAATTTACCTATTGTTAGATCAACTCTTTAAAAGTTAATAAATTTATAATTCAAAATGACATGTTCTTCACACAGAAGAGCAACTGAAGGGAGAAGAGGTCCTGGACACAGACCAATATGGTGGCTATCCCGGGCGCGGCTATGGTGGTTATCCTGGACGCGGCTATGGTGGCTATCCTGGTAGAGGCTATGGTGGTTACCCTGGTCGTGGATATGGCGGCTATCCTGGTAGAGGATACCCTGGCCGTGGCGGATACAGGTGCAGGTACGGCTACTGCCGTGGGAGGTGCTGCGCTTTTGCAGAAGTGCAAGGAAAACCACTTCCATAAATCTAAAAGATTTGTTTTTAGTCACGAGAGAGCTACTTATTAATCATGTGTGTTTGCTATTACCGTAATATATAGTTCAAGTATGCGTCCTACGGATCAAAACTAAATAAAGCTCTGTGTCTGGGGTGTCTGCTGCAATATTCTCATCTGTTATACCTTCAAATGCAAGGTGACTTAATTTCGCCAATTAAACTGTGGGCTAATGTATGAAAATACAGAATATAATAATGAGTTTGTGGTGGGAAAATCTAAGTTGCTTCGAATGGGAAAATGGAATAACGTGAAAATCAAGTTTTGGAAATTCACCTAAATATGGATTCAACCCAAGTTAAAAAATCGCAGCTGATATTCTTGTATCATCAAAGTTTGTCTACATATGCCAAATTTAAGTTACGACGTACGAATGCCATATTTTTAAATTTTTTTATTGTTATATTATGATGAAACAGGCTAAAAGTCGAAGCTGGATTAGAAGGTTGAAACGACATTTCGGCCAATATTTTTAATTAGTGATCCATAACATCTATGATCTGCGAAGTGGATTTGTAAATGGACTCAGCCCAGACTCAGCCCATAACATGGAGTTGAATAGTTTTTGGTAGCAATTTTCTTTGAGACATGTTGACATTCTAAGAAATTTGAGTCGAAAAAAATATATCAAATTTTATTTTATGTTATACAAAGAAGGCTTTATTGGAGACAAACATTTTTTTGAAGTTATTTTTGAATTGCTACCTGTTGTAGTTTCTTCCTATCAGCTTAAGCCGTCAACTTCTTATAATTAATATATCAGTTATATGGGAGGAAAAGTGATACTACCACATCGTTAAAATATAAAATATTAGTCCATTTATTGCACTTGGCATTTTTAATTAGTCCATCGAGAAGATCTATAGACCAAAATTGGTTAAACGACATGTACACTATTGACGCTATTGATTTCTTAAAATACTTATTAGTTAATGCAAGTTTTAGATCCAAATGGCTACTGTCCGCAGATGTTCACATTGATATCTGAAATCATACTTAAGTTTTGGATAGAGAGAGCATGTTTGGTGAGAAGTCCAACACATCGTGCGACCCAAACAGTCTTGTTGTTCATCTTTGATTTAATTTATGAAAATCTTGGAAAGGGTCAGACCGTCTCATCTCATCTAATTAATTGCATGATAAGGTATATTTCTTTAGTTTACTGCAAATGGACTAACTCCAATTATAATATCTCTTGTCACGTGGGTGAGTTTGGGTATAGCTCCCAAATATCAACAATTCTATTGGGAAGTCAGCTTCTGGGAATGTAGACGTAGGAACAGTTTTATCTTCAAGATTGAAAGTTATTTGGATAAGCAGAAGTTTTCTGGTAGTGGGTGATATATTGTTAAAAGAAATTCCTAAATTACCCACAAATTAAATAAAAAGTCGTTTTAAATTCGTTTTAAATATTTTTTTCAATTTTTTTCTGAAAATATATTTTCTATTTGTTTGTATTTAAAAAAATCAGTTTTTTAACTTAAGATTGATCTTCAAATGATATAATGGTAAATTGATCCAAACAAAACTAGAAATAAGAAAGACCTCAGCTTTTTAATCCAAACATAAAAGTTGCATTGGATGTCATGTCAGGAGTTGGACTTCCCAAGACCTCTATCGTGTTTGGATATGCTCTGAAACTGTAGCTGCGTCTCCACTGTGTTGGGGAGCCGGATGCTCAACATCCAAATGGGTCTATGTATCTTGTGATTTTTAAAACAAAAAACAAATAGATGCGTTTTGTTGAATTCAAACAAAAAATAGCACTTCTAAATTGGGTTTAACAAGAAAATAAGGATGTGTTGATGCTCTACCACTAATGAACTGAACTATAAAAGTGATGCCTATTTTGTTTGGATTCAACTTATTACATATATAATTTAAGGTCGTGTCTTGGGGAGGGGGAAAAACTGTCATCCACTTCATTGCTATGTGTTAAAATAAAAGCAATGCCTAGCCTAATTAATAGCTTGTAATTTGTAAAAGGAGCACTGTAGTGTGAACTTTGCAATAAAATATCAGCATAAAGTAAATTAAATTTAATAGATTAAACTGGTAATATTTTGATTGATGAGGTTCTGATATATTTATGTGAAATGGGTACGTATAGTTACTTAACTACCACTGTTGGAGAAGTCTTGAAGAGATGGGAGACTTGCCATAGTGAATAGAGTTTCATATTTCAAGTGCAAGCAAGCTCTAGTTCATCGTGAAATGGTCAAGCTAGCATATTGGTTGAATTTGGGTTTGAATTCAATTATTCTAGTAATTTAGAGGTGTATCATATTTGGTTGGTGTTGACACAAAAAAAAATATACATCTCAAATGACAAGAAAATTTTCTAATGATTGTCAACCAATTGTCATCCCAAATTTGGAACTATATTGAAATGTAGACCGGGCAATAACATCAAGACGAAAATTAAGAAATTATTAAAATAAAATTTGATGTAGCATTTTATTGGTTAATCTCTTGATCTATGCATTATTAATTTGGACAGGGAAATAGTCAAAGCATGAAGAAAGGTGAGATTTCACAATATTCAAAGGAGAAAATGAAATTTTGCCATAAAAAAAAATATTTAAAAAAAAAAAAAACATACGTGAGATCCAATTTAAACATCTCACTTCTCTTCCAAACCAACTACCATACTCCACGTAACCCATGATTCTCCACCTTCCTCACGATTGCACATAACCACCCATGATTGATCATTCACATAATCTCATCTCAATTCACTATAAATACTCTTCTATGGCTCCTTCTGAAAAAAAAAAATTCCGAGAGTTACATCCAACCAAAAAGAGTACACGTATCAGAAGGAAAGAAAACAAAAAAAAGAAGGTGAAAGAGGAGACACTCAACAAAGACTCCGACAACAACTTGGCAGCCATAACAACTCCGGCGACGACTCCGATTCCAACTCCGCGATCGTGCCGACTCCGCAGCAACTCCGGTTTCGTCGACTCCGGCTTCATTAGGCGTTCATAACAACTTCGCAGCGACTCAGGTTTCGTCGACTCCGACTTCATTAGGAGTTCGCAACAACTCCGGCAATAGCGTTGTTTTCATAACAACTCCGCAGCGATTCCGGTTTCGTCGACTCCGACTCCATTAGGCGTTCACAACGACTCCGGCAGGTGCAACATTAGCGTCGGTGATTGTTTCACCTTAAAATAAAAAATAATAATAAGTCATTCCGGCCACTGTCCTATTTAGAAAGGAACGGTCTCCGGTTGGCTTCGAAAATCATGTCATTCCGGCCACTGTCCTATTTAAAAAGGAACGGTCTCCGGTTGGCTTTAAAAGAAAAAAAACACGTCATTCTGGCCACTATCCTATTTAAAAAGGATTAGTCTCCGGTTTGATCGTTTCTATTTTAACAAATAAAATAAAAGAACGCCGGAAGGCTGCCGAAATTCATCGAAAAACTTACAAAATAAACATATAAGTTTCTATGTTTGATAATAATAATAAAAAATATATAAACATAACCCTATCAAAGTCATGTCGTATTAATACTCAAACCGCATACTAATACATGGTGTTTTGGACCAAGAAAATACATATGAGTCAAACTAATCAAAAGATAAATAAGCTTGGGAAACTAAATATACTAACTCTGCATTGATCATACAAGTTAACCAATATGAATACATGTGGCTCACAAAACACATACTCTGGACTCATGCAAAAGGATAAAAGGGCATAACTCAGAATTTAATATCCTGTGATTTATAAAATTTGGTTCATAAATCTATATGTCATTTCAGACCAATCATGGAGTCTCGTTACTGTGTTCTTAAGTGAAATATATTAGAAACTAACATATGATCAACACTATCCAATTTATAATTGGGCGTTCAACTCAGAATACGTTGATACGAGGATTGGAATTCAAATTAACACATTCTGGTATCCTACTAAGGTCGTCTGACTATTTTAACAGGAATTGGAATTGAAACCAATATATCTTTGGTACCTGTGAATCCTATTATGATATGATTAGGCTTTTACTTAACAAACAAAAGGAAAGGAAAGTATGGGAAATAAAACCAATACGTCTCCACCAACGTGCATGCATGTGTTACTATACCATGCACACAATTTCCTTTCTTTGCACACCTTTCCCCGGGAAATGTGTTAATTGAAAACATGGTAAATGTAACCATATTTGTTCACTAAGTGATGAGTGGAAATTTTATAAACTTCTCCTTCACATTGTAAAATTTACACATGGATAAGAGAGTTTACATCTAAATTGTAGGACAACTCATGTGCTGAAAAATCTTTCAAATGCACCCAAATGGACAAAATTATAAATACACCCCCAAATGTGGATAAATTGCAACGATATACAAGAAATCTTAAATTACAAAAAAAAGTCTCTCTAAGCTGGACAAAACTATAAATCCACCCCTAAAATTGGGTAAATTGCAACAATATATAAGTGGTACCAATTATCTTGCAAAATCAACCTTAAAATACAAAATTACAAAACCACCACTAAACGTGGATAAATTACAACAATACATAAGTTGTACCATTCGATACGCAAATTGACCTTACAATACAAATAATTCCCTTAAATGGATAAAACAACAAATCCACCCCTAAATGTGGATAAATTATAAAATAAATCTTTAAAATATGTCAACCGACCTAAAAATCAAAAACAAACATAAAACCTAAATATTGACTGCTCCAATAATAAGAGAGGATGCATGCCAAGCCGGATCTTGGGTTCCCTCTCTCCTATCATTGGAGTGATCAGAAATTAAAATATGGACTGCCTTAGTCGTAAGCGAGGATGCACGCCAAGCTTGATCTTGGGTTCCCTCTCTCTTACAGGCGATGGAGTCTTCATTCAACAAACAAATAAATAAAACAAAATATATATATAAATCCCTCCGGGTTACGAGGCTAAACTAACCAAAACATTATAATATCGATCAAAGAATAATCATCCAAACAGGTCTAAAATAAATCCCTCCGGGTCATGAGGCTAAACTGTCCAACACACTTAACAAATTATGTACATGAAATATTCTCTTAGTTATGAGATTAAACTAACTATTTGATGATATCTAAATATAAGAATCATCGAAAATATAACAAATATATATACAAATCCTCCGGGTCATGAGGCTAAACTGACCAAGATACGGCCAAATAAATTCATATATACAAAATACCTCCTAGGTTATGAGGTTTAAACTAACCGTTTGTACGATATTCTAATATAAGAATTATCGTTGACAAATCAAACATAAATCTCCTCCGAGTTATGAGGCTAAACTGACCAAAGCATTCTGATATGTAAATCAAATAAATCAAACAATGGGAATTATAATTCCCATTGTTTATGCAAACACTGATCAAAGGTGATATATTAATAAAATATATCTGAAATTGTCAATATAACAACAATTTTGGTTTATAATTCGCAAAGGGGTGCTTAAGTATCTTCCATTTGTGCAATGCATAAATATGTCAACTCTTGTATTTCATATTTATTCCTCCTATGAAAGAAAAAGTTGCACTTATTTATTTTCTGGCTAGTTATTCACACTTATTTAATTTCCTGTACAAATGAATGACATGAGTATGATACAATGAGGCATTCTTCTATACGAAGTTGTAAGGTGCGGAATTCCACTATGAATTCTTGAGAGGTCTTCGCAACACCAAAAATATAAACACCAAAAAAAAAAAAAGAACGAAAAACCCACGTTAAACAGAATGGCACGCCCGGTGGGACCTCTCATCCTCGTAGTCATATCTCGTGTCATTAATCTAACATAAAACCTTCCACGTTGTACAGGAACGAAAATTTGGTATGGAGACTAGCATGAAGGTGATATTTACGGCTCCCGTCTCTTTTGGCTCCTTCGAGCCAGCCTTGTTCAAATATTCTTTTGAACACGGCCTCGTGACGGGTTATGAGATTGAGGTACCCATCAAGCCATCAACTCCTAGTCCGGTGGGCAACATCGTAGTTGCTTCAGAAAAAGAACGATTGGAAAGGACGCATCCTGAGCTTGCAGTTGCTGAAATTCCTGAAGCACATGCCAAAATTTCAAAGAAGAAAAGGAACAAGACACGCAAGCCAAAGATGAAAGAAGCCAAACCTTCATCCAATCAGTCACCAAAGAGTCCTTGCATGCCTGGTTCACCAAGCAAACTAGTGAAGTGTCATGTACGACTCCAAAAGTCATTATCAGGGAACTTCAAGGCTCATAAAAGGGTTGGCGGAAACCCGAAGGCACTTAACGACAAACAGATGTCGCTTATCCTGAATAAAATTAATGATTACGAGATGGTGATTCTCTCTAGTAGAGACATCTACCGTCTTACTGGAGTACGCATGACCGAAAACATTTCGATGAATGATGGCTTCACGATTCCAGCTCGCGTGTTGGTATGCGCAATTAAACTGAGAATGAAGGCACAGAAATTGGGTGTCAACCTAACATCTTCGCCTGTTTTTAGCAGTTCTCCCATCTCGATGGAGTGTAGAGTTATCTCGTCCTCCCCACTTAATGGAAATCCTTTTAGGCCGTATCCTAAGAGGATGAAAGTTTCCCGAAGTGGGAAATCAGCTTTAATCGATGGGAGTCGTTTCAGTCTGACAGGCGACGAGCTAGAAATAATGGAACCTGACTATTCTGTGAATATATCGACGAATAATCGATATGATATTCTGAGGAGAACAGACGAGGAAAAGCCTATGTTAAGAAGAAAGAAATGTGCCCGGACTTCTGTTTGGGACAGGATCGGTAGCGGCACATCGCGTTCGTCCGTGTTCGAACGCATTTCTCGTCATCCGAAGACGAGGTCTGAAACCCGGAATGTTAGAATGAAGTGGGATGGAAATCTCGAAATTGAAACAAATCCTGAGGTACGAAGGAAAGATAAGTCAAGTAAGTTGGAAATCAAACGGATTAATTTATCCAAAAGGCAGGTTCTAACAGTGTCGGTCAAATCCGATGATCAATTGGAGGGTACAGGGTCTACAGCTGATAGTGATACCCTTACTCACAGTTGTTATATGGTACAAACAACTGAAAATCCCTACAAAAAAACGAGGAGAGAAACAAATGACGACTTGCCGAATACTATAGAAGAACTCCGAGACATAGTCTCCCAACCAGGTGTGGACACAAGGAGGAAAGAAATGGCTAGGCAGAAGTTGAGAAATCTAGAGAAGCAGCCAATACCCCGAGAAGAATTTGGGAATGCAAGGCAAGACGACACCCCCGGTTCTGTGGATGAGCAAATATTGAAGGGTTACGCTAGCGGTGAAGAAGAAGTACCGGTTCAGACTGTGTATACAACCGGAGAGTCTTCAAGAGAAGAACATTTCAAAAAACAAATAGAAGACCTTCAACAAATGGTCTTGCAACTGTCTGCAACCATCGAGTCAATGAACTTAGAAAAAGAACGGGAAGTAGCCGGACAAAGGGACATGGTCGAACAAGCTGTGAACGCTCGATTCTCGGAGATGAGCAACACCGATCAGAGGCCATTAAATCTCCTAAACCCTTACACGGTTCCATATCCAATAAAGCATTTGGAGACCAGACTACCCGTCGGGCATGTGCAACCAAAATTCACAAAATACAATGGGACGGGAGAACCACGAGAACATCTAGCTCATTTTACAGCTCAGTGTGGAGACCTCGCAAATGACGAGTCGTACTTGCTAAAGTTGTTCGTTCTTTCATTGAGTGGACCAACTTTTGAATGGTATGGGACGTTAAAACCAAACTCTGTCCCCAATTGGAGTACCATGCAAACACTGTTTATTCAACGGTTTTTCACTACCGTTAGGAAAGTCTCAATCGCAGAATTGAGCATGCTTAAACAAAGAATCAGAGAATCATCCATCGATTTTATATTACGATGGAGGAATACTTCAATGTATTGCTCACAGGAAATTGAACAGGCTGAAGCCGTTCGTCTTTGTCAAAGCAACTTCAGGCCTGAACTCGGGTGGAAATTGGTCGGAGAAGATATACGAACTTTTGAGCGTTTGAACACCAAAGCTCGAGAAAAGGATGAAAAGAGAAAGGAGGTTAAGGAGAGTCACAACGCATTAGCCCAAGGAAGGAGAATGGAAGAGAAGCAAGAAACACCTCAACAAGCTCCAAGACCCAGAACCACCATAGAAGAGAGAAGAAACAAACCTTACTCTTTCCGAAGAGATAAAGTAAAGAAGCTCTTTCAACGCGCAATAGAAGTGGGAAAGCTTCGCCTTCCGGAACCAAAACGGCCAGGAGATGTCGACAAATCAAGTGAACCAAATTACTGCTTGTACCATAGGATGTTGGGTCACATAGTCGAAGATTGCTGGGTCTTTAAAGATATAATGCAGAATATGATAGAAAAGGGCAAAATTGAGCTCAATAACTCAATTAGGGTTGATCCATCGCAACCTCATCATCATCCTGGTGAAAAGGAAACTGTTCATGTTGTTGAATCTACTCACGTTACTTTTCCACCATGCCATATTGAAGATTTAATATGCCAAATGATGAAATTCATGCCTTGGGTGACTGTTCAACAAGAAGAAGTAACTCCCACTAATCAAACGCCAGTGAAGGAAATCGTTCGGGATCCGAGGAAGGGTAAGGCTCCTATTGTCAAGGAACCAACCAACACCAAAGAAACAATTCATGTAATCCAGAAACTAAAAGATAGTATGGAAGATATTGTTAACGAGATGGAGGTGTGCGTTTGTACTAATCTTGCTCCTACCTCATATGGGGCAACATCAAAAGGTGACAACGACAAAGGTTGGCAAGTTGTGACACGTCGAAAGAAATCGCCTCAGCCTCAAGCACCACCACTGCTGCCACAAAAGCAATATTCAAGACAACATCTTCGTCGAGCCCTTAAATACCTACAGAAAAGAAGTAAAGCAAAGAAGCCAGTGTAACCAAAGAAAATACCAAATGAGCTAAGCCCGTTGGAAAGATTGCAAAAACTAATTAACAAGTTGAAGGAGTACGAGCAGGGTACCCCGAAAAATGTAACTTTGGGAGATTATATACCATGGGAACTATTGCTGGAAAAGGAAAGAGATGAGCCCTCGGGTGAAGAACTTGAAGATAAGATAGAACCAATTGTACACGAGTGTCGAATGGTGGGTTCATCTCCGATCGACAGTGTTGGTTCACCTACAGGAATCAAGGAAATGTTTTCGTGGAGCGATGAACCTAGTGATGAAGATGAAGAAGTAAATTTCATCCAACTAAGGAAGGGTAAAATCCTGTCACCTACTCCATAACAACCGAAAAGTAAAGAAGTTAATTCGTCCAAGCAATTGGTTGGTGAAACCAAAGGAAACAAAAATAATGATCAGGAAGCAGTCGAAGGAACGAAGCAATCTTCAAACAATGAATCTAATGACACCAAATCGAAAGTCAATTACGATGTCATTGCTCATTTGAAGAAAATCCCCGCTCTCCTTAGTATACATGATGCTTTGCAACTGGCACCCGAATTGAAGGAGGCTCTCATTCAAGCTTTGCAAAGTTCAACAATATACGAAGCTCATCTGGCCGAGAACCAATCCGTATTCAAGCAAGGAATCACGCCAATCACCTTCAGCAAGGAAGATATGCTGCTGAAACATATAGATCATAATCACCCTCTTTATTGCAAAGGAACCATGGAAGGTCATCCTGTGGGGCGCATACTCATTGATCCCGGTTCTTCAGTAAACCTCATACCAATGACCACACTAGCAAAGCTTTCCATCGCAAGGACAGATTTAAGCCCATCCGATATAGTCATACATGGGTTTGATCAACATTCACAAACTCCCATTGGCATGGTAGTGTTGAAACTCGTCTTTGGAGAATTTGAGACCGATGCAACGTTCTATGTGTTGAATGTGGGAACATCATATAAAGCATTGTTGGGACGTCCTTGGCTTCACGAAAATTTTGTTGTTCCCTCCACCGTCCACCAATGCTTCAAATACATACACAATGGGAAGGAGCATAGATTCTTTGGAGAGCGCCAGTCATTTGAAGCACATGAAGTACATTTCCATGACGCTCGCTACTTTCTCGATGAACCTAAAGAAGGCAAAGCCCCCCCTCTCATACAAAAGTTCAATATGAGGAGTAATATACTCCCGGAAATAATAGAACTCGGTGATGACGATGAAGAACCCGCATTCAAAGTTGTTACACCTTCCAAGCAAGTAGACGGAATGAGGCAGTCTCTAAACACCAAGAAGCAGATTAAGATTTCAGGTCCAACTATCAAATCAGATAGTAATAAGGTGAAGGCAACATATACAATAGACTCTAATACGGTGATGACATTGCCACCATGCACTATAAAGGCACTCGAAAAGCGAGAAGTGGGCGTAGTAAAGTCTTTGAAGACTTTCATTGTTCCGTCAAAGAAAAATAGTGGGAAGATAACTTTCTATAAAGGCGAACCACAATGTGTCGAGTCAAATACTCCCTTTGGCAAAACAAATGAAGTTGATGATGATGCTGATTTGGATGATTTCACCATCGATCCGAAGGTCTTGAGAGCTTTCAGAAATAAAAGAGAGAATCGTCCCTATAAAAAGAGGGAACAACAAAAATATGAACAAATATGGCGTCCGAAAGATGACAAGGGACGTGATAGTACACGGCAAGGAAAAGATCGCAGGGGTCTTGGGTGCTCAAACCACTTAAAGAAGCAAACAACATTACATATAACAGTAAGCTCTGCAGATATTGAGTTAAATGATGTTGCGCAAGTTGAAGGATCTTTCGGTACTCAACAATCACAGGATGATGAAAATCAGACTAATAGTGGATCAGAGGGTGAAGAGATATTGCTTCAAGGTCAGTCTGATGTCGAGGATATTCTCCCAGCTCCACGAGAAATGGAAGAAGGGGGGCAAGCAACGGTTGATGAACTTTTAGAAATAAACTTGGGATCTAATGATGATCTAGAACCAACATTTATCAGTGCTTCTCTTAGCCTTAAAGAAAGGGAGGAATACATAAATCTTCTTAAAGAAAATCGTGATTGTTTCGCTTGGGATTATAAACAAATGCCAGGTGTAGACCGAAATGTCGCTGAGCACCGTCTATCCATCGATCCCAAACATCCAGGAGTAAAACAGGGGCCTCGTAGGATGCATCCGGATATTCGTGATTTAGTGATTGCAGAGATTGATAAACTCATCAATGTTGGGTTCATCGAACCCGTGATGTATACCAAGTGGTTATCAAATATTGTCCCAGTGCGAAAGAAAAATGGTCAAATTCGGGTTTGTGTAGATTTTCGTGATCTCAACAAAGCTTGTCCAAAAGATGATTTCCCCTTACCCATCACTGAACTGATGGTGGATGCTACAACTGGGTACGAAATCCTTAGTTTCATGGACGGATATTCTGGATATAATCAAATTATGATGGCTGAGGATGACAAAGTACATACAGCATTCCGTACACCGAAAGGGGTTTTCTGTTATAAAGTCATGCCTTTTGGGTTAAAAAATGCTGGTGCGACATATCAGCGAGCTATGACACAAATATTCAGCGATTTGCTGCATAAACAAGTTGAATGTTATGTAGATGATCTGGTAGTCAAATCTAAAAAGAAGATCGAACATCTATCCGATCTTAAACTTATATTTAAAAGGGTTCGAAAGTATAACCTCAAAATGAACCCATTGAAATGTGCCTTTGGAGTCACAAGTGGAAGATTCTTAGGTTTTGTGGTTAAGCACCGGGGCATAGAAATTGATCCAACAAAAATCAAGGCAATTCAAGATCTTCCTCCTCCAAAAAGTTTGAAACAACTTAGATCACTTCAAGGACGTTTGGCGTATATAAGGCGCTTTATAGTAAATTTGTCTGGGAAATGCCAGCCTTTCTCTCGCCTCATGAAGAAAGGTGTAGCATTTGAATGGGATGAAGAATGTCAAAAAGCTTTTGAAGATATAAAGAAGTATCTCCTTAATCCTCCTGTGTTAAGGGCACCTCAGGTAGGCAGGCCACTTATATTATATATCGCTGCTCAAGATTGCTCGTTAGGAGCATTGCTTGCTCAAAAAACTGATGATGATAAAGAGCAAGCTTTATACTATTTGAGTAGGAGGTTAGTTGGGGCGGAATTTCAATATTCTGCAATCGAAAAAATATGCTTAGCATTGGTCTTTGCAGCTAAAAAAATGCGTCATTATATGTTAGCTCATAAAGTCCATCTCGTATCAAACGTGGACCCCATAAAATATATCATGACACGACCCACTTTGGCTGGGCGTGTTGGCAAATGGACCCTTCTGTTGATGGAGTTTGACATTGAGTATGTTCCGAGAAAGGCAGTAAAATGACAAGCTTTAGCAGACTTTCTTGCGGCTCACCCTTTGTCTAGCGATTCCCCATTGGCAACAGATCTCCCGGATGAAGAAATAATGACTGTCAAAACTAACAAAGAAGCTTGCTGGGAACTCTACTTTGATGGAGCTTGCCGTACTGAGATCACCGTTGATGGTCCGACGATTCGAGCTGGGGCAGGGATCGTGTTTTTCACTCCACGACGCGGTATAATTCATTTTTCGTGCGCACTTGTCGATGAGAAGTCCAACAATGAAGCCGAATACGAAGCTCTAATAGTTGGATTAGAAATGGCCCTCGATATGAACATCAAAACTCTTGAAGCATATGGTGATTCTCTACTTGTTGTTCGACAAGTTAACGGTATATATGAAGTTCGAAAAGAAGAGCTGATACAATATCATGATGCGGTGCTTCGTCTGATTCGAAGGTTCGATAGTTTGAAAATATCACACGTTCCAAGAAGCAATAACTCTCATGCGGATGCCCTTGCAAAGTTAGCGACTAGTCTGACCCTTCCACCCTTAGGAGAAATGGAAGTTGTTATAAAAGATCGTCGTCTTCTTCCAAGTACAGCAACGCTACGTGAAGACAAAGCAATAGAAGAAGTCCTCGTTGTAAATAATGAACGAGATGATGATTGGAGACAAGTGTTTGTAGACTTCTTTAAGCATGGTCAACAACCCATCGATAGAGCACAACGAATGGAACTCAAAAGGCGAATTCCATCATTCGTGTTTGAAAATGACACACTTTACAGGTTAGCACCCGGTAACCACAACTCTGTGTATCTTCGATGTCTTTCAAAGTACGAAGCACAAAAGATCCTTCAGGAAATTCACTCAGGAGAATGTGGTGGCCATCAAGCCGGACCAAAAATGCGACATCGTATTAAACTTATGGGCTATTATTGGCCCACTATGACTCAGGACTGCTTAGAGTATGCAAAGAAATGTGTCAAGTGCCAAGAACATGGTAATCTATCTCACATGCCGCCCTCGAAACTTCATCCAACAATTGCATCCTGGCCATTTGCGGAGTGGGGAACAGATGTCGTTGGACCCTTCGCTCCTACATCCCGGGGTTACAAATTCATATTAGCTGCAACAGATTACTTCTCTAGATGGGCAGAATTGGTCCCTCTTCGTGAAGTCACAGCTGAGGCGGTCGTCAAATTCTTCACCAACAATATTGTTCATCGATTTGGAGTCCCAAATAGAGTCCAATCCGACAATGGAACCAACTTCAAAAGTCAAAAAGTATATCGCTTTGCTAATAAATATGGTATTAATTGGAACTATTCCACTATATATAACCCATCCGCAAACGGGTTGGCAGAAGCCTTCAATAAAACTCTTTGTTCTATAATAGCTAAAACTGTAGAGTCAAATAAGCGGGATTGGCATGATCGCATGTATGAAGCACTCTGGGCCTACCGAACCACCTACAAAACTCCAACTGGTTGTACACCGTATTCCTTAGTATATGGGGCAGAAGCTGTATTACCATTAGAAATTGAAATACCATCCCTCCGTGTGGCGTTAATGACTGACTTGACTAACGACCTTAACATCAAAATAAGGCTCGAGGAATTGTTAGATGCCGATGAACGGAGACTTAAAGCACAACAAAGCCTTGAGCTATATCGAGCACGAATGCAAAGAGCTTTTGATAAGAAGGTTCGCCCCCGAGCATTCAAGAAAGGTCAACTTGTTTGGGTAATGTCCAAAGATTGCATGGCTCAGGGTTACGGAAAGAAATTAGACCCAAAATGGAAAGGTCCATATATTGTCGAACTAGCATATGACAATGGGGCATATCTCTTAACCGATCATGAGGGGAAACGGCCATACCCCCCACTAAATGGAAAATTCCTCAAACCGTATTATTCATAAGAGTATAAAAAAAAAGGGTTCAAAAAAATGAGACCCCAACGGACTTGGCGAAAACCCTAAAGGGTGCTAAGGGTAAAAAAAAAAAAAAAAAAAAAAAAAAAAAAAAAAAAACAAAACGAGTGGGGGTCAATTGTGACGAAAACCCAAAAAGGCGGTGCAATTGATAATAAATATACGTTGATAAAATATATAAAAAAAGAGAGGTGCAAACAACTTTAATAATAAGAGAGGATGCACGCCAAGCTAGATCTTGGGTTCCCTCTCTCTCGTTCTTAGAGGAGTTTTGTAACAAACAAACAAATTAAAAAAAAAATCCCCTCCTGGGTAACGAGGCTAAACTTATCCATATATGCTAATCGTCGGAGTAGTAATCATAAAGCTACTTTCTGTATATATTCAACCCTCGTGAGTAGCGGGGATAAACATACTCATATAGCAAAATCCTCCCGAATAACGAGGCTAAACTTATTCGCATATACATACATAGCTTCATCTTGTAAGTGGCAATGATAAGTCTACCCACGTATATCGCCATCCTTCGTGCTAACTAGACTAAACTTATCCTATGCCCTGATTGTTAAGTAGTAACCATAAGTCTACTTGCCTCGAGAGTAACAATGATCCACTTACTCGCGTAACAAAATCCTCCTGAATAAGAGGTGAAACTTTTCGTTTACCCTCCTGAATAAGAGGTAAAACTTTTCGATAGAAAAGTTCTACAAATCTATGAAGTACATCTGAGATTTGTAAGGACAATAGTAATATAAAACTTTCGTTGACGATGGAACGTCCCTCGGGTCACTCTCCCACATATGAGAGTTCTTGAGGCGAAAGGGGTTATCAAAGCTCTACATATCTATGAAGCATATCTGAGATTTGTAAGAACTTTCCAACTTTGTTGGGTGACATCCATATGAAGAGCGAGCATCCGGTACGATTTCAAAGATGAGATCCTTACTGTGGCTCCACAGCTGATGGTTGTCATGATGTAAAACAATCCTGTCCTCCTGGGTAACGAGGCTAAACTTATCCATATATTCTAATTGTCTGAGTAGTAATCATAAGGCTACTTTCTAAATAAAAACCCTCCTGGGTAACGAGGCTAAACTTATCCATATATTCTAATCGTCTGAGTAGTAATCATAAGGCTACTTTCTAAATAAAAACCCTCCTGGGTAACGAGGCTAAACTTATCCATATATCCAAATCGCCCGAGTAGTAATCATAAGGCTACTTTCTGTATATATTCAACCCTCGTGGGTAGCGGGGATAAACATACTCATACAACACCATCCTCCTGAATAAGAGGTGAAACTTTTCGAAAATCCTCCTGAATAAGAGGTGAAACTTTTCGATAGTCCTCCTGAATAAGAGGTGAAACTTTTCGATAGTCCTCCTGAATAAGAGGTGAAACTTTTCAATAGACCTCCTGAATAAGAGGTAAAACTTTTTGATAGAAATGTTCTACAAATCTATGAAGTACATCTGAAATTTGTAAGAACAATAACAATATAAAACTTTCGCTGACGATGGAACGTCCCTCGGGTCACTCTCCCACATATGAGAGTTCTTGAGGCGAAAGGGGTTATCAAAGTTCTACAGATCTATGAAGCATATCTGAGATTTGTAAGAACTTTCCAACTTTGTTGGGTGACATCCATATGAAGAGCGAGCATCCGGTACGATTTCAAAGATGAGATCCTTACTGTGGCTCCACAGCTGATGGTTGTCATGATGTAAAAAATCCTGTCCTCTTGAATAACGAGGCTAAACTTATTCATACATACATATATGTCCTAATCTCATGAGTAGCGATAATAAGTCTACTCACATATATCGTCATCACCCTAAATATCAAGTAAAAGGGTTGGCCACATTTGTTCCACAAATTTTACAAAACCATATAACATTTTTTATGTCGATAAAATATATAATAAAAAAAGAAATGCAAACAACTCTAATAATAAGGGAGGATGCACGCCAAGCTAGATCTTGGGTTCCCTCTCTCTTGTTGTTAGAGGAGTTTTGTAATGAACAAACAAAAGAAAATCAAAAAAAAAATATATAAATCGAATCAACAACAAAAAAAAGTCTCCTGGGTAACGAGGCTAAATTTATATGTATGCCCTAATCCTCGAGTAGCAATAATAAGTCTACTCATATATTTTAACCTCCTGGGTAATGAGGTTAAACTTATCCATACATCCTAATCGTTTGAGTAGTAATCATAATGCTACTTTCCAAATATGTTCAACCTCGTGAGCAGCGAGGATAAACTTACTCCTACAACAAAATCCTTCCGAATAATAAGGATAAACTTATTCAAACGCGTTTCATCTCGTGAGGAACAAGGATAAATTTACTCATATACTTCAACCTCTGAATTAAGTGGAGAAATTTATTTAGCACACTTCTCATATATAAAAAAAAAAATGCAAACAAATTTAATAATAAGGGAGGACGCATGTCAAGCTAGATCTTGGGTTCCCTCTCTCTCGTTGACTAGAGAAGTTTGCATTAAATGAATGAATAGCCAATTCATCAATATGAAGGAATATGATATAAACAGCATTGTCAAAAACAAACAAAGTCTTGATAAAAAAGGAGGATAAATTACTAAAGCCATGTTGCATCGTGAAAAGAGATCCTAATTCAAGAGGATCACCGTAAAGAATTAATATTCTCCACGGCTTGTTCTACTGTAGCATTTGTTGTAGCCTCCTCTACATCGCGGCTAGCAACTAGACGTTTCCGATCCGACTTCAAATCTTCAAGCTTCTTCTTTTTGTTAGAAACCTCCGACTCTGCAGTAGATAGTTGGTCTTCCAGATCTCTCCTACGACGTTCCAAATGAATGCAGAGTTTCGCCTCTACGTCGAGCTCGTGCGTTACGTGAGCAAACTTCTCCTGAAGACCGTCAAGTTCAGCCTTCGCTTGATCGATTTTTGATTGGATTAACGTACTCTCTTCCTCAAAGCTAGACAAAGATAAAATCTTAGTTGAAAGTTCCCCGTCAATAGTCGCGTACTGTGCTCGAAGGTCGTCTACATGCTGGGACTGTGAGGTGATTGATGCTTCTGTAGCTTTGATTAACTCGTTGTGCTCGATAAATCCTCCTCGCACTTGATCTCGAAACTTCCATGCGCGTAGCAAAGAGCGTGAACCAACAACCCACTTGGTCAAAGGAATTCCAGAGTGCACCAACATTTTAGTAACCTTACGAACCCTTTGGAGCACTTCATCTAGTGGCAAGTCACATCTTAACCGGTTGCTGAAACCTCTGATCAGATCTGCGGCATTATCCAGATCACATTGGTCAATATGGGAATCATCAATATAGCCCGGTGGAATCCCGACGTCGAATTCTGATTCTGTGGAAGCATTTGGCTGCGAGGCTGGAAGCGCATCCGTAAGAAACTCATCCGTCAGCCTGACCGCCGCATGTGAGGTTTTCAAAGAGGTAGCACCGACGTTCTGTTCCTGCGTGTCATTCAACATGCAAAAGAGATATAAGTATAAAATAATAATCACAATAAGGAAAACCAATAAATAAACCACCTGAGGTGACTCATGAGTCACACCCTCATGCCGGTGTGTTTCAACTTCCAAGGTAATGGTCTCTAATGGCAAACATATCTTTGAATCCGTAAGCTTGAGCTTTCGAGTAGGGAGAAACTCGCCAGTAGCTGCGTCAACATAGAATAAAATAAGGTTACGGCATACGAAATGAAACTATACAAAGTAAGAATTGGACGTGAAGCCAAATATAGCCGTGGAAGGTTGCAAACCTCCTTTTGCAGCACGTTTCCCAGTCGAAGGTGGAATAAATGTTTCCCCTCTATTCATCTGGTAGGAATCTTGTATCTCCACAGCACTGTGTTCCGAAGTGGGCTCAACGTTTTCCGAACCAAAATCAGACGGAATGGAAGCTACAAATATACAAATGCAATAATGTAATAACATTTCTTTTTCTTTCTCTCCGGCTCACTGGAGTCGAAAGCGATAAAATCAAAAAAAAACGCCAAATAAAGGCACCAGAGGTCAAATCAAATATGTATATGTACCATGGACGAGACTAAAATTAATGTGTAAAGGAAGTTGTGGTAAGGGGATATATCTTCCCCAATCTACACCATCACGTAGTGCGGCTATAACGACAACATCAAATACTTCTTTAATTGTCAGAGCTCTCAAAGTCGTGGGAATCAAGTCCGTGTGGTGCCGAAGTTGATGACACACATCGGCAACATTAAAAAGGGACGCTCCACCTTCCCGGAAAGACAGCGAAAGTGGTACATCTTCCCAATTCAAAGAGTCTGCACCGAGCATGCTGCATAATAAATCGAGCCAGCAATAGTCGGGTGGATATTCTACAATCTCTTGCGGCGCCAGGGATGGGAGCCGACTAGATTCTAAAAGTTCATGAACATTTGCTAAATCTTCACCAAATAGCGGTTCAATGGGGGGTTGTTCTAAAAGGCCAACAACAGGTTGCTGAATAGGTAACTGTTCACCATGCGAAACATTCTCTTCTGAAGCATCGATAGTCCGCCTGGAACGTGATCGTGACGTCGATGCTGTCTCAGAAAGGATGCAATTCATCTGTTTGAGTTTTTCCACGCTCCAATGAGGAGGAGGATACCACCCAAATCCTCGATATTTCGATGATCTTTGTGTAGTAATAGCTTCGTCACTTCCACCGGTAGACCTACTCCCTACCAGAGTAGCCTCACAACAGAACCGAGAATTAGTCTCCTCCTTACGACCGCGTGGATAAGAGCCTCTCTGTTGAAGATATCTCGGAGACACTGTAACGTCATCCCCATATTCTAATAGTTGATTTCTCCCCTGACTTCGAAGTTGAACGGGGTCATTGCTAAAGAAACTAGAGGTATAACGACTCCACCAAATCCCATATTGTTCAGAAAATACTCCTTCACGTGACGGATAAGGAATATGAAATGATTCTGATGTATACCTATCATACAAGTGCCAGTATTCACTAACCGACTTCTCATGAGAATCACCCTCAGAACAACGGCGGTAAAGTTGGAATTGGGCGTCTTCCGATGGGATCCCCTGATCATAGCCAAACATACGCCCGAAACGAAACGGATAATACGGTTCCAAAAGCAATGTTTTTCCCTTACGAAAAATGAGGACACTTGGTCAAATACTAAGAAGCCATTCACATTCTTCAATTAGTAAAGTACTTCGATAGCGTATTTTTTTTGAGATAACATGTACGGTCTCTTCCCCATTGTCACGCAAACTTGGACGATGTGGGTCATAAGGTGATTCTCCTGATAGAGAACGCCACTCTATAACAGGTTTCCCGTGTCGAGGTGCTGTAAAAAAGAATTGTCTGACCTTTTCAAGCTTCACTTCCCTCTTTACACCAGCGTACGCTAACATTCGGGGTTTCAAACCGAGCCCTTTGTAGTTGGGGGTAACGAAAATCTTTGTGTAGAAAGCAAGCCAACAAGAGACATATTGGACGGGCATCATGATCGAACATCGTCTTGGTACCTTGTGATGATGGAGCGTCCCTAGAGCAGAGTACACGCTAGCGAGTACCGCGGGACACATGGCTAATTTTACTCCACTTGCCAACAAAGCTGCAGGATAGATCACCTCTGGTCGGATAGAATAGTCATCCCCGTATGGAAGAGCAAATGTACAGATCCAATAAACTAGAAATGCAGCTAAATGAGTTTCCTCTTCTAGAGTCCACGGATTAGGCCCGTCCTTCGGAATCGGAAAGAAAATCTCATCATCATCCGTCGGCAAAATTGTGGGTTCATTTTCAAAAGGAGGCATCTCTTCACCAACTTCAGGAAAAGTGTTGAGCAGAAAAGGACCCCCATAAAAAAATCGCATCCACATATTGGGAGTAATTCTACACTGAACTTGAGTTGTCGCTAGCACATCGTCAAAGTAAAATGGAATGTCACCTTCAAGATCATGCAGTTTAAGGTTTGGATTGACCGTTACACGCTGCCTTTTCTTTTTAGCGGGTTTCGATTGTTTCCACAAGACCAGATTTCTGTAAATCTTTAACAAAAGCCTCATACAATAGGGATAACGATAATTTCCCTCGCCATCGGTCCGGTCTTTTATAAAATCCGGAGGCACACACTCTTCGTATAAATCACCAGAAATTGGAAGACCAGTAAGTTGAGAGAAATCCCACAAATTCAGTGAGATCTCTCCTTCACGGGTAAAAGCCGTGTTATACCTCGGTGTCCATAATTCTGCAAATGCTTGGATAAGACCATCATAGCTATGATACATGAACATAGATGCGTATACAGCGTCGTACAAACCTATATTTTTCAATCTACCTTCATAATGCTCTAGACAATAACGAGTCCATTCGACCTGACCTTTACGGAAGATAGGTAGACCGCGAATACTTAACTGCCCGCACCACTCAGGTTTCTTCCCCTGCCGAAAAGATTCTTGCAAGCATTCAATGGCCAAGCATACACTGATAGGTTTCCTGGGATCACTAGGTGACAAAACCATATATGGTTTGTTACTTCCATCACCGGAGTCAGTAGAATCATACATCCTCCAGCTACCCGGATGCAAATCAACAATAATAACTCGTTTCTGAGTTAATAGCCCAGTTTTCGTAAGATCTGGAACCTTGCATATATCATGATCTTTATAGATACTATAAGATGGCGGATGATGGATAATTGTCCCGCGCAGAGATTGACGTCCAAGCAATATTGCGTACTCTACTGCAATAACTTCAGATCTATCGCGATGGCCCAAGTGATACTTCAGATCAATGTCAGAAGGGAACCAAACCGGAATGTTGTTGTGGCGATCGAAGCTCCACGTGCCATCCGGTTTATAGTGAAGATACTGATTTATGTCAGAAGTGATGTTCTCTCCTCTAAAAGGCGAGAAAGCTCGGGCTGCTCGTTTGGAACTCGAGAGACGCCTGGAACAACCACTTGAATGATAGGACATCCTAGTTACATTTTCAAAGCAACAAAGTAACATGTGGAGCTAGTTGTACGAGATTCAAAAAAAAAAAAAATCAAGTATCGCAAATCAATTCCCACAAAAGCAAACGGAATTAAAGATGAAAACGTGGGTCATGTTGTAAGCTTTTACAACGACCAAAAGAAAAGAAATTTTTTATATACGTACATAAAAAGAAAAGAAGAGGGGAGAAGATAAAGGAGGTTACCTGTTTCGAACAAGAGGTTATGGTCACTTGAATGCTCTTAAGAATGATGTCTCGTGAATGTAGACAGCTACTGCCAGCTAGCTTACCAGAACCAAGCAAGCAAGAAAATAATCCAGGGAAGAGTCTACTCAAGAGCACGGAAGTTTTGATTTCTCCTCACCAATCTTCCCACCTATATATATTATAAAGAAAAGGTGTATCCATCAAGAAGCTTTCACGTAACCGAATGAAAATTTCCACATGGTCAATAAAATTACATATTTGGCTTTAAAAGGAAAAAGTCACGTAGCCATAGGGTAAAAAAATATATATGATTTGGTAATTGATGGAGAGTAATTAAAATAAGTAACCCATCTATTAGCATGAAGGACCGTACCTATAACATGAAAACATGAACCCTAACATATTGGAAATAATTTTCTCAAAAAGTTATGATTCACAATATTCATCATCCCTTCTTGAGGGGGCAAACTGTTGACACAAAAAAAAATATACATCTCAAATGACAAGAAAATTTTCTAATGATTGTCAACCAATTGTCATCCCAAATTTGGAACTATATTGAAATGTAGACCGGGCAATAACATCAAGACGAAAATTAAGAAATTATTAAAATAAAATTTGATGTAGCATTTTATTGGTTAATCTCTTGATCTATGCATTATTAATTTGGACAGGGAAATAGTCAAAGCATGAAGAAAGGTGAGATTTCACAATATTCAAAGGAGAAAATGAAATTTTGCCATAAAAAAAAATATTTAAAAAAAAAAAAAACATACGTGAGATCCAATTTAAACATCTCACTTCTCTTCCAAACCAACTACCATACTCCACGTAACCCATGATTCTCCACCTTCCTCACGATTGCACATAACCACCCATGATTGATCATTCACATAATCTCATCTCAATTCACTATAAATACTCTTCTATGGCTCCTTCTGAAAAAAAAAATTTCCGAGAGTTACATCCAACCAAAAAGAGTACACGTATCAGAAGGAAAGAAAACAAAAAAAAGAAGGTGAAAGAGGAGACACTCAACAAAGACTCCGACAACAACTTGGCAGCCATAACAACTCCGGCGACGACTCCGATTCCAACTCCGCGATCGTGCCGACTCCGCAGCAACTCCGGTTTCGTCGACTCCGGCTTCATTAGGCGTTCATAACAACTTCGCAGCGACTCAGGTTTCGTCGACTCCGACTTCATTAGGAGTTCGCAACAACTCCGGCAATAGCGTTGTTTTCATAACAACTCCGCAGCGATTCCGGTTTCGTCGACTCCGACTCCATTAGGCGTTCACAACGACTCCGGCAGGTGCAACATTAGCGTCGGTGATTGTTTCACCTTAAAATAAAAAATAATAATAAGTCATTCCGGCGACTGTCCTATTTAGAAAGGAACGGTCTCCGGTTGGCTTCGAAAATCATGTCATTCCGGCCACTGTCCTATTTAAAAAGGAACGGTCTCCGGTTGGCTTTAAAAGAAAAAAAACACGTCATTCTGGCCACTATCCTATTTAAAAAGGATTAGTCTCCGGTTTGATCGTTTCTATTTTAACAAATAAAATAAAAGAACGCCGGAAGGCTGCCGAAATTCATCGAAAAACTTACAAAATAAACATATAAGTTTCTATGTTTGATAATAATAATAAAAAATATATAAACATAACCCTATCAAAGTCATGTCGTATTAATACTCAAACCGCATACTAATACATGGTGTTTTGGACCAAGAAAATACATATGAGTCAAACTAATCAAAAGATAAATAAGCTTGGGAAACTAAATATACTAACTCTGCATTGATCATACAAGTTAACCAATATGAATACATGTGGCTCACAAAACACATACTCTGGACTCATGCAAAAGGATAAAAGGGCATAACTCAGAATTTAATATCCTGTGATTTATAAAATTTGGTTCATAAATCTATATGTCATTTCAGACCAATCATGGAGTCTCGTTACTGTGTTCTTAAGTGAAATATATTAGAAACTAACATATGATCAACACTATCCAATTTATAATTGGGCGTTCAACTCAGAATACGTTGATACGAGGATTGGAATTCAAATTAACACATTCTGGTATCCTACTAAGGTCGTCTGACTATTTTAACAGGAATTGGAATTGAAACCAATATATCTTTGGTACCTGTGAATCCTATTATGATATGATTAGGCTTTTACTTAACAAACAAAAGGAAAGGAAAGTATGGGAAATAAAACCAATACGTCTCCACCAACGTGCATGCATGTGTTACTATACCATGCACACAATTTCCTTTCTTTGCACACCTTTCCCCGGGAAATGTGTTAATTGAAAACATGGTAAATGTAACCATATTTGTTCACTAAGTGATGAGTGGAAATTTTATAAACTTCTCCTTCACATTGTAAAATTTACACATGGATAAGAGAGTTTACATCTAAATTGTAGGACAACTCATGTGCTGAAAAATCTTTCAAATGCACCCAAATGGACAAAATTATAAATACACCCCCAAATGTGGATAAATTGCAACGATATACAAGAAATCTTAAATTACAAAAAAAAGTCTCTCTAAGCTGGACAAAACTATAAATCCACCCCTAAAATTGGGTAAATTGCAACAATATATAAGTGGTACCAATTATCTTGCAAAATCAACCTTAAAATACAAAATTACAAAACCACCACTAAACGTGGATAAATTACAACAATACATAAGTTGTACCATTCGATACGCAAATTGACCTTACAATACAAATAATTCCCTTAAATGGATAAAACAACAAATCCACCCCTAAATGTGGATAAATTATAAAATAAATCTTTAAAATATGTCAACCGACCTAAAAATCAAAAACAAACATAAAACCTAAATATTGACTGCTCCAATAATAAGAGAGGATGCATGCCAAGCCGGATCTTGGGTTCCCTCTCTCCTATCATTGGAGTGATCAGAAATTAAAATATGGACTGCCTTAGTCGTAAGCGAGGATGCACGCCAAGCTTGATCTTGGGTTCCCTCTCTCTTACAGGCGATGGAGTCTTCATTCAACAAACAAATAAATAAAACAAAATATATATATAAATCCCTCCGGGTTACGAGGCTAAACTAACCAAAACATTATAATATCGATCAAAGAATAATCATCCAAACAGGTCTAAAATAAATCCCTCCGGGTCATGAGGCTAAACTGTCCAACACACTTAACAAATTATGTACATGAAATATTCTCTTAGTTATGAGATTAAACTAACTATTTGATGATATCTAAATATAAGAATCATCGAAAATATAACAAATATATATACAAATCCTCCGGGTCATGAGGCTAAACTGACCAAGATACGGCCAAATAAATTCATATATACAAAATACCTCCTAGGTTATGAGGTTTAAACTAACCGTTTGTACGATATTCTAATATAAGAATTATCGTTGACAAATCAAACATAAATCTCCTCCGAGTTATGAGGCTAAACTGACCAAAGCATTCTGATATGTAAATCAAATAAATCAAACAATGGGAATTATAATTCCCATTGTTTATGCAAACACTGATCAAAGGTGATATATTAATAAAATATATCTGAAATTGTCAATATAACAACAATTTTGGTTTATAATTCGCAAAGGGGTGCTTAAGTATCTTCCATTTGTGCAATGCATAAATATGTCAACTCTTGTATTTCATATTTATTCCTCCTATGAAAGAAAAAGTTGCACTTATTTATTTTCTGGCTAGTTATTCACACTTATTTAATTTCCTGTACAAATGAATGACATGAGTATGATACAATGAGGCATTCTTCTATACGAAGTTGTAAGGTGCGGAATTCCACTATGAATTCTTGAGAGGTCTTCGCAACACCAAAAATATAAACACCAAAAAAAAAAAAAAGAACGAAAAACCCACGTTAAACAGTTGGCTAACATTACTTCTTGTTGTGAGTCTCTCTGGTGCTCTTTGTCATAATTTTCTTGTGATGACGATGAATGACTTAAATATCATGCAACATTAACTTCAAAGTTGAACTCACAACATTTCAAGACGAACAAAAAAGGAATTCAATTTCCAACGCCTCAATCATTTCCATACATCTTCCCTCCTTTTAGTCTTTTATCTACTCTTCCTGACAAAAATCTTTGTATAGAATATTGGGGGGAAAAATAAAAATAAATAGTTGACCGTATGTATAATTTTTCCAAGAAATGGACAGCATATCTCCTGCTATTTTCCTCCACAAAGAAAATCCAAAAAAAAAGTGCACCGGAAAATGAGGAATAAGTGGGTTGAAAATAAAAGGAAAGAAAAAATAAATCCAAAAGGGTATTTCGGGAAGACAGACCAAAAAACTCAAAGGTCAAATACATGGATGAGAGGGCCTTAGATTTTGTCATGTTTTGGACTTTTGGTCTCACAAATTTCACCCAAACTCCCACCAAATCAAACCACCCCCCATCAAATCTATCTTCTCTTTATAGCTTCGATCTTTCTCTTCTCTCCTCCATGAGAACAACACCACCCTTCCCCAACCCCACCAGAATCAAGAGAAAGCCCCACTCTTTCTGCCTCTCTGAATCATGAATGCTGCTGATTATCACATTTACCTCATCAGGTAACCCTTTCATGTTGTGTCCCAAATAGAGGAGGATTGAAGTGTTTTTCCTCCATTGGAAGTTGGGTTGATTCTATTTGGTTTTATAAAGCTGTGTTCTTTTTTGTTCACAGAACACACATTTCAAAATACTTTTTTTATCTGTGGATGTGCTTCTTTTTTTCAGGGAAAAAAGTTTACTTGATTCTTAGCATCTATTGTTGATTACTCATTTCTAAAAATCCGATCTTAGTTTAGTTTGGAATGGAATGGGTTATTTGGCTTCTTATTGGTGTTTTTTTTATGTGAACCAGGTCCATGTGCTCCAGAATCTTTGCTTGGTCCCCATTTGCTGGAACTCCAAATACCCCCTTTTGCATGATCATTTTATAGTCAAATTTTGAATTTGAGTGGTTTATCAGAGCATGCGTCTCGAATTACACACATTGACCTCAACAGGACATCAAGGACTTGTGATCAGTGTTACAGCTTAGAGCCATATAGGATGTTTGGTACATATTCCGGTACAGATTTCTCAAATGGGCTTTCCTCCAGAAGACCCTATTTTAAGCTTGCGACCTCCGCCGCTGCTGCAGCGGCAGCTGCTGCTGCTAACTCAACCCCTACACCTGCCACCTCTAGTCCAAAGAAGGTCCCTAGTCTAACTGTAAAATTTCAAGACATCTATGACTTCCATGTCGAAGGTAATATCGATGATGTAAATGTGTTGAATGAGGTTAGAGAGAAGGTTAGGAAGCAAGCGAGAGTTTGGTGGGAACTTGAGGCGAGCAAAGGTGTGAATTGGTACCTTCAGCCACAGATATCTTCTAATTCAGAGGGCATCAGTGTGAAATCATTGAAACCGTCAGTCTTCTCAAATACTGTGGCTCTTAAGAAGCTAATAAGGAAGGGGATCCCTCCAAACTTGAGACCGAAGGTGTGGATGTCAGTGTCTGGCGCTGCAAAGAAGCGGTCAACGGTGCCAGAGAGCTATTACAATGATCTAGTTAGCGCAACTGAAGGAAAAGTTACTCCCGCAACACGGCAGATCGACCACGTGAGTTTCCTTCTGTTGTAGAGATCTATTGAAATATTTTTAAAACTTTGACTTTTATTTATGTTCGTTCATCTGAATTGCCAATGCAAAATACTTGTTACTACTATTTAGTCAACAATGTTTCAAACAATTTGACATTAGTAGATGAATAAGGGTATACTACTGTATCTAGTTTCTCAGCCAATGCCCAAAAGACTTGTATCTATTGGTAGATGAAAGACATGAAGGTCTTTAATATGACTGACATCTAATACCTACAAGCTTAACCATGAATTGCCAATGAAAATAACAAAAGTGAAAGTAATATTAAACTTCAATGCTTCAGATATACACCAGTGAACTTGTTGAAGTTAACATCATCCTGTTATTGGTTCTGCATGGTCAATTTGTTATCCTTTATTCTAGTAATTTACTGTTACGAAACTACAACAACCATAATGTTAACAGGGAATTTTTAGGAGGTTGTGGCATGGTGTTGAGACATTGTGAATTCCATTATAGGTCAAAGGTGTAACATAATAACATCTCAGAATACAAAGCAGTGTACATATAACATATCCATTCAGTTGTGTTTCTTTTAATACTACAATGTGAGTACTGTCTTCATTTCCCTTTTTATCCATGTAATCATTGGCATCCAACTGGATTTGAATTTCTTTGCAGGATCTTCCTCGAACTTTCCCTGGACATCCTTGGTTGGATACACCAGAAGGTCAAGCATCTTTGAGAAGAGTGCTTGTTGTTTATTCTTTTCGAGATTCTGATGTCGGATATTGTCAAGTAAGTACATATTGTTGGGTTACGATGAAACGCAACGCAAAAAAAACATGAAAACAATTTCTAAATTCATCAACCACCCAAGATCCATGCACATGATAATAATGATGAAAACTAATGTACAACGATTTATACTTTGATCCGTGCCTTTTTTTCTCACGGAGGAGGTGCGGAGAATCCTAAGTTTGATTCCTCTACTCGGGACACACGAATCACAGACTAAACTCCACCAACACGTTAGCTAGAACAAGAGGAGTGGAAGAACAAGTTTCTTCTTGGTGGTGAGAGAGACAGGACGGCTAAAGGGGGCGGTTAGGGTTAGGAGGGGAAAAACTTGATTTGCATCATTTTCTCCTCTTATTTATAAGTCTCTCCAAAGCTAACCCTAATCTCATTAGGTAAGTTAGCTTAATGGGGCACTTTAGCCATCCATATGTTTAGTCCATTGGATCAATATGTGTAACATTTTCTAGGACCCGATTGTATTAGTAACGCGCGCAACGGTTGACACATAGATTGTAATTGGTTTCTAGTTAAACGTTACGACCCCTAATATAATCGGATTAAATTCCTTTCGACTATTTATTCATTGCCACTTTGATTAATGAACACCTCCTTCACATATAGCATGACACATTTTTGTTCATCTCAGAATTAAAACCCACCCTTGTTTTGCTACTTAAAAGTTTCTAATTTTATATGTTCTAGGGCCTAAACTATGTAGCTGCACTGTTGTTGCTCGTGATGAGAACAGAAGAAGATGCATTTTGGATGCTTGCTGTTCTCTTGGAAAATGTTTTAGTGAATGACTGTTACACTGATAACTTGTCTGGTTGCCATGTTGAGCAAAGGGTCTTCAGAGATTTGCTTGCACAAAAATGTCCAAGGTTTCAGTCATTATACTTTTGAATATTTTGATTTCTATCAATTGCTTTCAGCATTTTTTCTAAATTATTTCCTTTTCTGTCTTGAGGAAAATTGTAGGATTGCCACCCATTTAGAATCTTTGGGATTTGATATTTCTCTTGTAGCCACAGAATGGTTCCTCTGCCTCTTCTCTAAGAGCTTACCTTCAGAGGTATGCTTAGCTCATAATGATTATTTTCTTCAAAAGATGCATACTGATTTCTTTATTTCCACCAATTAATGAAGAATACTTTCCATACTAACAAACAGTGAAATTATCAAGTTGTCTTGACCCATTTCATGTGCCTGCTATCATATTTTCTCAGACAACTATGCGTGTTTGGGATGTTCTGTTTAACGAAGGTGCTAAAGTCCTCTTCAATGTAGCTTTAGCTATATTCAAGGTGTGCCAATAAACCTTTTTCCCATTCCTTTTTTTAGTATTGCTAAAAATATTTCTCAGTTTCTGTTATCTATGATATTTCCATGTAAGTTTGATGAATGGTATTATCTAATTCCAAGTGAACTCCTCATGCAGATGAGCGAAGAAGAGTTGTTAAATGCGCATCAAATTGGCCATGTTATTAGAATCCTACAAGCAACAACACATCATCTATATGATCCTGATGAATTAATCACGGTACAGAAATTTAGCAATTTTCTCTTCTTGTTACTTAACATCATTAAATGCATTTTAGAATTACGTCCAATCAAGGCAGTTAATTTGGACGCTTGTTACTTAATACCATCCTTTTTTGGAAATTTTATGTTTTCTTATCTTCAAATTGTTTTTATGTTTTACCTCTTATCCAAGCTCATGATTATTTACTTGTAGACTTTACTTATTTCTTTTGTTTACTTTTCCTTCTTTTTTGTAAAACAAAAAACCAGAAAAATAGTGAGAAAAAATTACATAGATACGTCACATGTGTTCATAAACGTGCAAGTGCACTTCCTTAAGATAATAAGAAAATTTTAATAATCTGCAAAACAGAATTAATCACATTTTGTGACAATACTAGATAACAAGTAGAAGTAAAACTTCATACATTGTGTGATTTATTGAGAATTTTGATATGTTTTTATGCATTAATTATTTGATGCCCTTCTCAAACAGGTAGCTTTTGATAAAATTGGATCAATGACGACCAACACGATTACAAAACAAAGGAAGAAACAGGAACCAGCCGTCATGGCTGAGCTCGACCAACGCAGCAGAAGGCTCAATTCTGCCAAGGATGAAAAATAGTTACCTTAGTCAACCAGAGTTGTCACTACTCACGCATTGCGATGTTACTAGAGAACTCAATGGGGTATTCGAGGTGTGATAACCTCTAGAGTACGATACTTGAATAGGATTGCATCATAATGGTCCAAAATCAGATGGCCTCCATCCATCGCTTGTTCTTCCTCTGTAATTTTGTTCTCAATTGTCAGGACGACAAGGAAATCCTAGTGCTAATCTTTGCACAAGTGGCCAAACAGAAGTTTGTTTTGAAACAGAAGTTAGTTTTATCTCTGTATACAACAGTGCAAAGGCTCTGAAGTTCTACTGCTGATGTACTGAATCTATACATTGAAATTAAACATGAAGCTCTCACCAAAGTTTTTTACATATATTGTTGTGGTTATACATGGTAATCTATTATCCAAAATGGGTGATTCAAGAAATTGGACCTTGATGAGTATTGCCTTTGCTTCTTAAGATTTTGTAGTTTTTCCAAAGGTGTTTGGCAGGTTCTGTTACTCAGGAAAAGGAACTTGATTTTCCAAAATATACACAAAAGCATAAATCTTAAAGTAACAATCATAATTAGATGCTGATGATGGGCTTAAAACCATGTTTGCCGGCAAGTAGCCAATGTTGCCTGCGGTTGAACTTCAACTCAGTGAAACAAAGTCCTACTTCTTACAGGACTTGATATGACACATGATCATGTTCAAATCGTAGCTATTCTAAAAATACGCAATAAAAGAAAAACACGAGTTATGTAGCTCATATAGATAGTAAAACTAGTCAAGTATGAACTAATTCACATGAGACGACTCAAAGAGTTACAGAACACGAGTTTAAGCAACATATTCACGAACTCTAAGATATGTATTTTTGTTTCTCTCTCAAATGCTACAAACCAGTGACAAACGAATGAGTTATCGCCTCCAAACGAGGAAAAAAGAAAAGGAAAACTATTCTACTCCACAACCACAAGGAGACGGAGTGGAACTGGAACGTGCGGTTGTCCCCCAGTCTACGGGAGCATTAATATCCAAAAAGAAGAGAGTGAAAAATGCAAAAATCCCGTAGAAGCAAAGACACTCATCACCCGCCACCGACCCGCCACACCTCCAATCCCACCTCTCCGGCGACCTCTAAAAACCCTAACCCTAATGTCGTTTCAACTCGACCCCGCCCTCGAGTCCCTCGACCTCGACGCCGCCGACGACCTTCCGTCCCTCCCCCTCAAGAAGGTCCCCGCCGGCGACGTCGACCGCCTCCGCTACCTCGTCGACTCCGGTGTCAACGTTAACGCTTGCGACCGGTGGGACTCCGTAGCGCTCTACTACACCTGCCTCGCCGGTCACGCCGACGCCGCCAGGTTGCTCCTCGAGGACGGTGCCATCTGCTCCGAGAGGACCTTGGACGGCGACCGGTGTCACTACGCCGCGTTGAATTTGAGGATTAGGAGTCTCCTTAAGGCGTATGAGGCCCGGCCGCCGCCGCTCTCACCGCTTGCTGCCGCTCTTCGAGCGACTTTTCTTGGGTGTGCCAGGAATCAAGAGTATCTGGAGGATTGCACTGCTGCCGGATTCTCGGGTTCGAAAGAAGTTCTTTTTTTTGGGATTTTTTTTTTTTGGAAATGCTTTCCAAAAAAATAGGTGTGTACTTGTGTTTGTTTGTTGTTGGGTGTGAGTAGGAAAGTAGAGTTTGTGGATGGTTCATGTGGACTTGGGACTGTAGTTTGAGTTTAATACCATGGTGTCATTTGTAGTTACTTTATTTGGAGTACACTTGATGTTTAAATTTTCCAAATAAAGAGACCATGTTGCTTTTTGATATTATGCTTCATGAATTTGCCTTGTGTATTAGGCCCTGACTAGTTAGATTTATTGTCTATGCTAGGAAGGATCACGATAGTAATAGAATTTGAAAGAACCAATTTCTATCGGTTTTAAGTTGGTTAACTACGTAGAATTTTACTACAGCGTAATGAATGTTGACTAGTTAAACAGTTTGAACCTTAAGTTTTGCATTTTTATTGTTCCATCTCTCTTTGTACTTTAGTTTTGAGGTTTACTTTGTCGGCTGATCTATCAATCGTGATGACACTTGGGTTTTGGAGTTTATAAAAGCTAAAGAACTAAAAGTGGTTTGTACAAAGGCAATTCTTGTCATACCATGGTTTGTTTTGACAAGGTGACCACACGTTCCTTTCTAGTAGATATGTCTTGCTTAGATATAATACCAGTATTTTTTGTGAAGCGGTTAAACGTAATACTTCTATTTGAGTTGCAGTACCATTGTCTTTAGTGATTCAAACCAAATCACTGATTTTTTAAATTTTTTTGGAAAGCTAATGTGAAAAGTCTAATACATTGAATTTTGAATGAGCAGGATATGGTTCAACAGATGATGGCTCTGATTTAAGCTTCTTCCCTCCAGATGTGACATTCAATGTGGATGGAAGAGCTATAGAAGCTCATGGAGTTATTCTAAGTGCTCGTTCTCCATTTTTCAAGAACAAATTTGAGACCGATTGGAAAAATCGCTCAGAAGTAAGATTTTTCAAGAGGAAAATTGTCTTATCCTGCTTTATATAGTCTTCTTGATTTCTTTTATTCGGACAGACTTGAGGTTGCAGTTGATGACATGGAAGATCTTGTAAGATTATGTAAAGCATGCCAATGTAAGGAATTGCAACAAGTCCTTCAGATTGAATTGAGGCATCAACAGAATGCAGAACATAAGGAACTGAAGGAGGTGGATAACTCCCAGAAGAGATTCATATTGCAGGGATCATCTCTCCCTCAGCAAGATAGGCTTCCTTCAGTTATGCATCGAATGATACAGAGTTCACTTGCTATTACAAGTGGTGAGCATGCAGAAGTGAATGCTACATATGAGAAGGAAATGACTGGTTATAATAATGATCTCGCCGATGTCTGTGTAAGAGTAGAAGGACGACTATTCCGTTGTCATCAAGTAATTCTAGCTTCACGGTCTGAGTATTTTAAAGCGAGATTATCTCGTATGACTGATTTTCTTGAAGGCAAAGATGATTTACCTAACAAAAGTATTCCTTTCCTTGAGGAACATGATTTAAGCGCAGAGGCATTTGGGAAGATGATTGAATACATGTCAGTATGTAATTTTCTTGACAAGTGCTTGATTTAAACTTGTGAGTTTTCGGTTTCCTTACTGTTTAATGAATACAGGTACACTGACGCTTTGGAAGATGTAAACCCTGATCAGGTACTAATTGGTCGCACTAGATTTATTTTTTCTAGCAAGTGGTGATGGGCTAAGAATTCTGTTCAACTCATAGTTCGTTAGGGTGAGGAAATATTTGATGCCGCTTCAAGATATCTGCTATTTCCTCTCAAACGTGCTGTGGCTGATGCACTTTTGCCCCATCTCGAACTGGCATCGCCTGCTGATCTGTGTCATTGGCTTGTACTATCAGACATGTAAGGTTTTGTGCTCTATTTGTTCTAATTCCCCCTGTTAATAGCTTCACAAACTACCAGACATTAGATTTTTTACTACATGATCAAAGATGCATTTGAATCACTATTTCACATGACTGTCATATGTAGTAGCTCCAGAAAAATGACAATATATTTGACATAATGCATTAGAGAATGAAATAAGGAAATGAACATGTGAATTCTCTATGCTACTCTGGTTGTTGTTGAAGAAAATAGTATAATTATGTTCTAGCAGCTTGAGGTTTTCTGTTTTGGGTATTTTAAATATTGATTGGTGCATATAACTTTTTTCCCTTGTAATATTCTCAGTATGTAGGAGATGTCCTAGTGATGCCCACCAGTTGGGCTTTCCCCAAGCCTGTCAATCGTTCTTTTTATTATGCCATGGAAACTTTCTTCTGGTGGTTTGCATTAAGTTTGCATATTCATTTTTTACTATAGATTAATTTGTTTAAAATTTAATTTCATGGTGCAGGTATGGTGTCACAAAGATAAGAGAGTATTGTTTAGATACAATGGCATGTAACTTCGAAATATTTACGGATACACGTGAATTTTGAGCTTTGCTTCTAAGGTTGCCACCCCCATCTGGAGACTCGACGCTGCGGACTACTCGTCCCAATGCTCCAGGTTCAGGAGGAAACTCTGATCAGGGAAACATCCTTGATGACTTACGAGAGAAATGGCTAGAGGCGGAAGGTGCTGAACTTGACCAAAGAGATGCTAGTGCTCTACTATTTGATGAGAGACTGGAGACACTAATGATTTTAGCAGAGCAGGAATCGGAAGGTGCTAGACCCAGTGGCAACTGAAAAAAACCATTCCCTCGTCTGCTCGTGTAAGTCGGAACCATATTACTATCTATGTATCCTTGTATTTTTTTTCATGTTAGGTAAACAATAAGAGGTCGAGCATAGCAAGGCCATCTTTCATTTAATTTTTGATAAATAAAGGTGATGCTGCTTTCTATGTGTTTCTTGCAATTTGGGTTAACCCATCAGCTGGTGCGCTATCGGAGTTTCAGCAGCATTTGTGGATGGTGAATGAAGTATGTTCCACTCTCACAAGTACAATAGTACCTTTTACCTTGTCAGCTAGATTGTTGAGATATATATATTGTTAGTAATTAAAATCAATCACAAATACGTAGCGGAATAGAAATATCAAATCCAATTGGTTAATAATTGAGATCAAATGCAAGTCTAAAATTCAAATCACACAAAACACGTAAGATTTAACGTGGAAACCCAATGCGGGAAAAACCACGGACGACACAACTCCAAATCCAATATAAAGAAACGTATTACAAAGAGAGGTTTATAGGAGACGCGAACGAACCGACGAAACACCCGGCTCAAATTCTCTCACTGAATCACAAGGATGTTCTCTCTCTCTTTTCTCTCAAGAATACAAAGTGGACAATCACAAACAATCTAATTGTTCTCCTATTACAAAGGGGACGAAATTGCATTTATATATGAGGCCAAAACAAGTATAAGTTGCACCAAAATCGCGTGGAGAAATGTGCAAAACGTGGGCAGAAACTGGGTTAAACGGTCGACCGAACGGGTACTTCAGTCGACCGATCCTATAACCGTATCGCAAACCAGCTTTTACCGGTCGACTGAAACTAAAGTACCGGTCGATCGAAAAACGACAGTAATTTTTCTAGCTTACTCGAGTGCATACTCGGTCGACCGTACACTTAAGTTCTGGTTGACCGAAAATCAACAGACACTTTTCTCCCAGCTCCTCGTATGTTCCCGATCGACCGAATCTACCGAAAACCGACAGGCACTTTTGCCCAGCTCCTATTGTGTGCCCGGTTGACCGAATCCTAGATTCCAGTCGACCGAAAATGGACAGACACTTATGCTGGACTAATCATAACACACATCCGGTCGACCGAACGCATTCCGGTTGACCGAATGTCTATTTTCCTGCACGAATACTTTAAACACATATTCAAGGTATATCAAACAGTTGCGAACTTGGGATAGGATGAGTATTATTTATAGAAGTTTCTGGTCAAAGTAACGACAAACATTTTACATAACCATAACAATTGATATCATTACAATTGATAGATGTCAATCGCTATGGTTACGAAATAGTTAACAATTTCATAGTCAAGACTCAAGAGTTACCTAACCATAACAACTGTTAGATATGAAGTTAACATATAAGAATCTATAAAAATATATCTATTTCATATAAAAACATATGATGACACTTGTTCTCATTGAAGTGATGCATAATCATATATCTATGATAATCTTCGTTTAGCAACAGAAATGGTTTTTGTGTAGTGAATTTGGATGGCATTGGTGATTGGAGGGAATGAATCTTTGGAGTTCACTGTTGGGAAAAGGTAAACATAAGGGAAAAATCAAAATAATCATGAAAAGGAGAAAAAATAGAAGAATATAAGTTTGAGAAACTTATTTGACAAAATATGAGGCACAAATAACACATGTGATATCGTTTTTATTTATAAAAAATGACATGAAAATAGTATCATGGATGTCGTTTTTTCAGAAATGAAAAAATAACATTCAAGATGTCGTTTTTGGTAAGATAATGACGAGTAGAGTTAGTTTAATGGGAAAATAATTACAAATATCTAAATGCTCGATTATGTATAAAAAGAAATAAGAATTTGGTTGCAGAAAAACAAAAACAAAATCCTAATCGACACCGTTAAGGGAACTTACAAAAAAATTACCAAAAAAATCCACTGAGGGCGTACTCACATAATTTCTTACCAAAATCCGAATTTTTGAATATGTGTGGGGTTTTTTTTTTTGCTATCGTAACCCACACATTAGAGTTGGAAATCTCATATTGAAAAGGGCCAAAACTAACGAAATTGCAAAAGCTCAGAATTTATGTAAAGAACTAGCAATGGTTTATTAGCAAGTAAAAAAGGCAATAAAAAACAAATAATGTGTGAAAATAAAAAAATGGGTTTTTTTTACGAGAAGAAACGTAGAAGTAGAATGGTTGTGTTGCTTGAGAATTGAAGGGTCAGTTTTTTCTGTGTTTTGTTTTGTTTTTTATTTTTCGATTTTTCTGTGAGGGAAAAAAATGGTTTGTTTGTTTCGAATGACTGAACTGTCATTTTAAGGGTTTTTATGTATTTGTGTTGTTTTTATAGATTAGTTTGTTTTTTAAGGATTAATCAAGACAAATTTACAACTAATTAAATCATTGTTACCAAAAAAAAAGTACAAATACAGTAAAACACTTCTACAAGAAAATTATCCTTTGATACATTTGAGAGAGAGAGAGAGCTTGCTGCTGGTGTCAAGGTATGCAATTTTTGGATTTTTATTTTTTTCCTAAATTTATTTTGGAGGGTTTTGGGTTCCAATGTTCCACTTTCTCCAAGTTTATTGTGAGATTTCTTGATTGATTTTTAAACCCTCAAGTTCTCCAAGTTTTGATTTTTAAAGAAAAGCACAAAGTTATCATATTTGTGAAAAATCCAAATTAAGAACCAAGATTTTATAATTTGTGAAAGTTTTACCGTATTTGTAAATTTGTTAATAATAACTTAATTACTTGTATATCCACGTTGATTATTTGTGACTCATAATTTGTGGTTAGCTAAAATGACATCTTGTCACTTTTATAAAAGTAAAAAATATATATTTGTGATGCTCTTTTAAGTAAATAAAAACGATATCACAAGTTCTATTTGTAAAATAAGCCAATTTCTATTTTTAATCATTATTTCAAAAACAAAATTAAATATAATGTCTTGGACAAATCGGCCCGATCACCAGCTTAATCCGATTGAACCACCTTCCTAAAGTTAGCAAATCGGCCCGATCACCAGCTTAATCCGATTGAACCACCTTCCTAAAGTTAGCAAATCGGCCCGATTACCAGTTTCCTGTTTGTCACGCTGTCGCATCACCAGACGAACTGGTCTTAAACCAATTATCAGCCCACATTTAACTAAAGCCAGAAACATTCCAATTCGATGCCATTTTAATTTTCAAATTAAAACATCGCCCCCAACAGAAAGACCATGCAGAATTTATTAATATAATTCCTTCAGCGTCAATATTAGTAAAAGAATAGGTTTAAAATCTGGGGCTCTCACTGACAGTGAGCCCATTGAGCAGATCAAAGTAAAATGTCTATTTCAGTGTAACTAGGAAAATAATGGTAACACCTAACAGAACACGATGGTACGATACCTCATCTAATAAATGAGAAATTCATAACATTAGACGACACCTAGGGTCTCATTCAAGAGAGCTCCACAAGGGCAATTCCCAGGTTTATCTATAGCTGCGATAGACAGGACTGTACATGCAACTCTCAGCATACTCGACGAGATTTTCTGGGCGAGGAAGATGACCAGCTAAACCTGTCAGTTTGTAAAGTTGATATAAGCAACCGTAAGATTGTGACTGAAACGTACTATGAGAGCGCAGATTCGCGTACCAAGTTCATAAGCCTTTGCAGCTACACTAGCGGCAATATGAGCAGATATCTTTCTAATGTTCGAGAATGGAGGATAAATAAGCCCTCTCTCAAAGTTCTCTCCCGTTACTTGTTGGGCTAAAGCTTGTGCTGTTCCAAAAGAAAAGAGGTTCAGAAGATCTATCAAGATTGGAAAAATGTGTTTTAATGTAAACACCGGAAATTTCCTAGCGTTAAGTGGATTACTGCCTCTTTTGAGAGTGTCAATTCACTTACAAGCAGCGAGGAGCATATCATCATGCACACGAATAGCTCCTGACATCACCAGCCCAAGACCAAGCCCAGGAAAGATGTATGCGTTGTTTGACTGTAAGTAACAAGCACAACAAAATAGAAAGGGTGTCAATAGGCAAGACTGCTTGCAAGCACGTGAAGAGTTTGGTGGTTACTTGTAAGGCAAACAAACAAATATAGAGATGAGGTTCTGAAACCAGACCTGGCCAGGTACGTAAGTTTTGCCCTCATACTCAACAGGAGCAAATGGACTTCCACTGGCAAAGATGGCACGTCCCTGAAAAGGACAATGTTCATAAAAATAATAAAGTATGTTGCAAAAATGCATCCTGAATTTGATAGAAGTGTGTAAACCACCTTGCTCCATGTATATGCTTCCTCGGCAGTACATTCAGACTGTGAAGTGGGATTTGAAAGAGCAAGAATAATGGGCTTCTGCATTTCATTCAATATGAGCTTATTATCCCAGTCAGTTGAGGACAACAAGAAAAACATCACCAAACCTCATTTATGGAGGCCATAGCCTCAACAACATCCTTTGTGAAAGTTCTACCCACACCAGACGATCCTATCAACACAGTAGGTTTAATTGCCTGCAAAAAAAATAATAGCAACATTATCTAAGAAATCGCAATTGGCTGTGATAAATAAAATGCACCCTATAAGAAGGGAGAGAGCAACATTATGCATGGAACTGCAATTCGCCGTGACTGACAAATAAAATGTACCCTGTAAGATGTTAAACCAATTTTGACATGCTGCTATTATGATCGACTTCAGAAAGAAAAGAAATGTTGCTATTAGTAACCTAGGAGATTCAGAAAACTTTAACATGGAAATGTGAGGCCATAGCATGTTACTGGCAAACGATCATGTTCGTAAATAAAATGTTGCACCTTTATGGCATCAAGGAGTCCCTTGATAGGTTTGTGATCATGAGCCCATGGGTTTTTGAAGTGCTGGAGTGAATCCATGCGAGATTTAACTATCAAACCCTGTTGCAGAATATACTCATTACAGTTCAATTCCAATTTAAAAAAATGTAAGATGGTTATTTTTCAACCTTGGAATCTACAAGCCAAATCTTCTTGCGGGTTTCCTCCAATGGTACTTTTGTCTGTAATGTGACAAGTGAAAAGAATTTATCATGGTTATTTGCTTCTGCATATAGGTGGTACTCATGCACAAATGTAGCATGATCGAAAAAGTCATTTGCATCTATCAAGATGTTGAGTAAGCAGACTTCAGTACCTCTGTGGACATCTGAAGAGCTATAAGTTCTGCTATACCAGTGCCAGCCTGCAAACTCCACAAACTAACTTCATTGGAAGGGGAAAGAGCATGACAGAAGGAAAGCAAGGAACCAGTTTAACAGCCAAGCAACTATTTCAGCTTTCAGTTATCAACCAAGCTGCACATGGTTGATTGCACTGTTTTTTCTTTGTAAAACAAGATAAAAATGTTTGCTGACAAAGAAAATATAGATTAGTAAAAAGTTTACCTCACCGGCTCCGAGAAACAGGAAAGTGTGCTCAGCCAAGGTCCCACCAACGGATTTCAAAGCTGCAATAAGGCCTGCCAGGACAACAGAAGCTGTTCCCTGCATTGTAAAAATGTCCGATTTAACTTTCCTTTTCTTCAATTAATGGATTCTCATCTTCTGAAGCAAAAAAACAAACAAACAGAATGAATGAATGTCCACAATTAGCAACTGCAATAAACTCCTAACCTGAATATCATCATTGAAAACCAAATGGCTTGTGCTATACTTAGAAAGCAAGTCGAAAGCATTATGGTTTGCGAAATCCTCGAACTGTTGACACAAAGTTAAAGTCAAGGATACAATAAGGGAAGTAACTGTAGTAAAAGAAAGTGCTCAACTACTACATATAAAGAAATACAAGACTAATCTCAACAGTGCTGTGCCAACAAATTTCAAAAACATACCTGGATGAGGACTCTCTCTCCATAGTTTTGTTTAACAGCAGACATAAATTCTTGAAGCAGATCAGTGTATTCCTAGATTCCCCAGTATAATCATACAATCAGCACAGGCATCACAACGCACAATAGATCATTTAAAGATCCTCAGTACCTGTCCCCTAGCCCGCCTCTGCCTAAGCCCAGTATAGAATTCATCCTCCAGCAGTTGCTCATTGTTTGTCCCAACATCAATTGTTACTGGCAAACACTGCATTCAGGGTACAATTGTCTGGCTGTGATACTTTTTTAAATCCATAATGAGATTTTTGCTGTCGACTCTATTAATCAAAACATAAGAGAGATTATAATTGCTTACAGCTGATGGTCGAACCCCTCCAAGAGCTGTATACAGAGCAAGTTTACCTACGGGGATGCCCATCCCCTTTCAAAATTTGGCATACTGATATGAGTGAAAATACATAAAATACATAAAAATATAGATTGATGGTAAATGAGATTAACCTGGCAACCAAGATCTCCAAGGCCCAAAATGCGCTCACCATCTGTGACAACAATAACCTTAATGTTCTTTTCAGGCCAGTTTTTTAACACTTCAAGTACCCTCCCCCTACAAATGTCACCAATGCATGATAAGTGACAAAAAAAATCGTGGTGCACAAGTTGAAGAACATACTTATCATTCAAATTGATATAAAGGCCTTGAGGATTCCTAAATATGGAGCCATATTTCTGGCATGCTTCACCTACAGTTGGTGTGTAGACAACAGGAAGTAGCTCTTCGACATTATCCATGAGAACCTTATAAAAGAGCCTTTCGTTTCTTTCCTGAAAAGAAAGATCTGTATAGTCATAAATGATAAATCTCATCATAGATAAAAACAATTAATGATGGCAGTACCTGCAAATCCATCAATGCCATGTAACGTTGAAGAGGAATTTTGTAGTCACGAAGATTGTGCATGATTTTCTTTTCCTGTGTCAACAAATCATAGGAAAAAGTGCACAAAATCATACCAAGAAGCCCAGAACTACACACGGGCTATAAAGTTCGTATATAAACAAACCTGGAGCTCCTGGGTGATACAGGCTGGAGGCAAAAGGCCCCGCAGGTAATGTGCATCTCTCTCCTTCTCTGTGAAGGCAAGTCCTTTGTTGAAGTGTGGATCCCTCAGCAAAGTATAACCACTAAAAGACAAAGAAATAAGGGAACATCTTAAGGAAACAGGGACAACCTTATTTGATAGCTTCAGGCTGTAATGGTAACATCAAAAACATATTGGTAGAAGTGCAGACAAGATTGATATACTATGCAATCCCTGGATCAGAACCATCAAACACATAATTCCATACAAAATCAGGTCTAAATACCATAAAAGAAGGTGCATAAAGACAGAGAATGATGCTAAATAAAAGGTATAGTGAACATATTTCATTGATTTGTGGAAATGGCACAATACCTTCTTAGGCATACAATTGAAGTCAGCAAAAAATAATTGTGACGCTACCTCAAATGCTGTCAACTAACTCCACATGTGTTTGTACATAGCATGTCTCACGCTAAGATAAAAGAGGATTGTGATAGAAGCAGCAAGCAAGTTAAAAAACCCCGAACTACTCCTCGAGAGGGATTTTGTTGGGGAGTCATCGTATTTTTAGATCTTGATGAGTTTCATTTCTAACCTACTGCAACTAGTTTGGAATTAAAGGCTACGTTGTTGTTGTTGTAGCTAAAATGCCATCAACTGTCATACAGGGCAAGTGTACATTTTGTTTTAGTCTCTAGCCATGTAAGCTTTAAGTCTTCTTCTGTTCTTTCATCAATTCCATCAGGTAAAACTAATTACTTCGTACCACTGTAACTTCTGGTAAAGAATAGTTAAACATGAAATAAATATAAAAGTGACGAACCAAATTTGGTCTAGTGGATAGTCTAGTTCAAACAATAGTATAAAATATTGCCAAATATAAACAGCACCATTGTAACTTTCAATGTCCATAAAGGATATCAGTAAAATAAGTCCAGAAAGATGAAAGAAAATATGTGCAGTACTGCAGGAGTATCAATGAGACCATATTTTGAAATTGGAAGAAAAAACAATTGCAGGTAATGGATGGAAACAAATTGAAGAAGATAACGTATCAGTGCATGACATGAAGTGATGAAACGCTGAGAACTGTTACAACCCCCAAACAAGTTGATCAATTTAAGATTGAGAGAAACACTACAATTAATGTCCATATACACCACACGTCACTAGCACCATTCAGCACAACTTAAACCATTTCAAAACCAAAAACAAAAAGAGCAAAAAAAGAAAAAAGACAAAAGAAGCTCTACGAAGAATCTGCTCATTCTTAATGGAAACAAATGATCAATAGCACAATCATATGGAGCACAAATTACAGGCAGCATTACCTGGCAACAGAAGCAGTCCATGGGGTCACTAGCTGGTCCTCTGTAGCACGATCCTCACCATATGGATCCCTAACTCCACCACCAACAGCTGACTTTTTATCCACCAACAGAATCCCCCCGTTTTGCTCCACCGCAGCCCCCTTGCTAGAAACATTCCTCTCAACACCACTCACGCAGCACAGCACCGAGGAAGCTTTCCTCTGCGAGGGATAAAGGGAACAACCACCTCGTGTAACACCAAACTTCTGCTCGTCGCAACAATAGCAACTCTAACAACACACAGACATACACAGAAAACAAATCACACAACAAACACATCTTCAACATCTCAATCGACCACGTCCCAAGGAAAAAACACATCTTCAGCAACTTCACACCTATTGTTTCAAGTACAATAATTCGAAGGAAAACAATTTTTTGAAAATAAAAACTAAGCAGAAATTACAAAATAAATACATCTTCCACACCCGAACAACCATTTTCAAACCAGAAAAAACACTTCATCTGCAAGTTGACAATTTCCGTTGAAAATAGAAAAAGAAATCAAGAATAGAACTTATTTTTCAGCAATATAACACTAACCAGAAATCACAAAAGAAACACAATTCAACATCTTAACTACCATTTTCAAACCAGAAAAACACTTCTTCTGCAAGTTGTAATACAAAAATCACTGTTATGAAAACCGGACCGGACTGGCCGGTCCGACCGGTTCAACATTGAACCGGAGGCCTGTCCGGTCCGGTTCACCCTCCAAAACCGCATTTGATGTTGAACCGGCCTGAACCGGTTTGACCGTCTGGTTCAGGCCGGTTCAACTCCAATTTAACCCAGATTTTGCATTTTTTTTAAAATTTAATTCACATGTTCTGATGAATACCAAACAAAAGGTCGTTGGTTCAATGATTCTTATCCGGATACTTATATATATATATTAAATTTAATTATTGATGAAGTCACCGGTTCGATCCCGGTTGAACTTTCGAACATTTGAGAATTCCGGTTCGACGTCCGGTTCGGTTCTGAAAACCATGACAAAAATTCGAGGATATAATTGATATTTCGGCAATAAATACTAAATTTTTCACTTTTTTAGTTTGTAACCAAAGCTCTATTTGACCCCAAAAAACTCCTTTTTTTTGAATTTCCACCTTTCATCAGGAAACAAGCTTCTCCGCTTCCAAGACTACTCTCTTTTTTAATGGAAGCGCAAGCATTCAATTTTAAGTACAATTATTAAGTCATAAAACTCAAATCGGAACTCATGTTACAGGAGTATGCCCAGACTCAGCCACACTAGGACGAGGGGGTCCGGTCCCTCGTAGATTTTGGATTTTTCCTTGTAAATATATACTAATTAGGATTTTGCCTCTTTGAATTTTGAATTTCACGTAGTTAAGTATACATGAATTTTTACCTAGTTAATTTTTTAAGCCCCTAGACTTTTTCAATAATATCATACAAATCCTCTGCAAGTTAACACATTTCGTTGGAAAAAACAAAACTTCGAAGAAGAAAAATCATTTTTAAGCACTAAATGCTAAAATTCCCAACTTTACGTGCAAAAAAACACCTTTTCTTCGTCAAATTTCCACCTTTCAACTGACATCATGTGAATCACGTGAAAAACAAAAGTTCTCGAACCCCAAAAAAACCAGATCTGAGAACCAATTCGACGTAAAACCCCAAAATCGAAGAGGGAGTGGGAGTTTACCAGGAGACCTCCGGCGCGGGGGACGGCGGCGTTGACGGAGAACATGGTGGGGTTGGTTTTAGAGAGAGAAAGTGGAGAGAGAGTGAGGACGACGAGAGAGAGGCGATTCGGAGTATTGTTTTGGTTCGTTTCTCTCTCCTTCCTTTCCCGCTCTCTCTTTCTCTCTCTGACTTCGAGGAGGAAAGAGGCGGAGATGGCGAGGTGGAGGTTTATATAGTGTCGGGTCGGAGAGGTCTGCTCACTCGCGGGTGTGGAATGGGGTCGCTCCATTGGTTGGGGAGGGGAAATTTGCGGTTGCGTACTTGGGGTTGGGGATTCGGAACAAAATAGTTATGATATTTTGAGGATTTAAGTTCATTATTTATTCTACATTGTGTTGTGTTTATAATGGTCTCAACTCACAAGTGCACGACAAGTTGAGGCATTTTTCGTAACTTCTAGTGAATCAAAATTATATTTTTAGTAACTTTTAGTTTTGTAAGCATTCTTAAATTGTATTTTTATTACTTTTTATTATAATTTTTAAAATTTTAAAATTGTCATTGTCCGTTAATCAAAATGTCGTGCATAAGATTTGTTAACAATAGTGATATGGTTTTTTTTTTAACTATCTTGTATTTTCTTGATTGAATCCTAAGATTTGAATGTTAGTCCAAATATAGAGACAATGACTTACTAACTAAACTCTCTCTGACTAAGTGGATCATGATTTGAACTTGAAAAGTAAAAAAAAATAACATATAGAGTATTTTTAGTCAGTCAACTTTTCATATATTTCTCAACCTCTTGGGACCTTATTGCATATTAGTTTAGGTGTTTGATAAACGATGTAGTAAATGAACTTGTATTCGTTTGTCATATATAGACATCCAATTGTTTTCATTCAAAATAAAACTGTGTATAACAAAAGACTCATGTGTTATTTGTATTTATGAAAAAATGACGTTTAGCTATTCTCGAAGCCTACAGGCGCAACTTTCCCACCCAAACAAACAGTTCCACGAATCTTGGTCCACCTACCCAACAAACATTGGTGAGTCATGACCACGTCGGTGCTTATATGTATACAGATTTCTAGATGTATCTTATATTCTTATATGAGTAGCGAGTAGTGATTAATGTACTTTATTGAAACTATTATTATTATTATTATTAATTTTAAGTTCATACGTTGTTTTGTTGAAATAAATTTATAAATTTTAACAAACTGAGATCTCACCACATTGAAAATTACGTCAGGTGCAACTATTTGGAAAAATGACGACTGTATTGACGGTTTTAACCGTTCGTACTTTGGTACTCTGTTTTAAAAACCGGACCGAACCGGCGATCGGACCGGGTTGGACCGTGAACCGGTAGCAAATCGGACGGTTCGGTCAAAAAAACAGTTTCTCTCGAGAACCGGAGCGAACCTAAGAAAACCAAAAAAAACCGATCGAACCGATCGGATTTTTATTTTGACTAAACCGAAAAAACCGGTTTTTTCAATTTAAACAAAATTTGATTTTTATTGTTTTATTTTTTGTTCAATTTTGACCTAAATTCTAAGATTTTTACTACTCATTCCCCAACCCCTCACCACACCTCCACCCTCGCGATCTCCACCGGTCCACCCCTCATCGCACTGCCACCGCTCGTGATCTCCACCAAGGCCGGCAGACCGGCGGATCTCTAGGACAGTCTACCACCCCTACTGCTTTAGATGTTGAAGTAAATGTTTGTTCATTTGTTAGAAGAAAGACTAATATTACTCAGTTACATGTTTGTTCATTTTTTTACTGATTTTAATTAAGTTGTTTTACAAATAGATATTTTTTGTTGAATTGTTTATAGTTTAGGTATTTGGTTATTACTTATTATGTTAAAAAATAATAGGAAAAATCGGTTCAATCAGTCAGACCGTCGATTGGACCGCCGCTACGGAGTCGGTTCGGTTCAACCCTCGGTTCACAAAATGCTGATGTCATGCTGACATCATCATCGGTTGGACCAGGTTGAATCATCAGTTCGACCACTTTGAACCAAACCGAGATGTTTTCGGTTCACTTTTCGGTTCGGTTTTTAAAACATTGCTTTGGTAGACCGTAGACAGATATGGATCCGACAAGAGATCCAATTACCCGGTTGTGTCCCTCCAGTCCTCCACTCGAACAAAACCCTAGACAGCAAACCAATATAAGATCGCAACAAACAGGATTAGGGTTTGTTTGCTGCGTTCTCTGTCGTCTCTCGCCTCCACCCCTCCGCCCGCCCCCATTCGTACCCCTCCGCTCGAGCAGCAACCATGGCGGACACCAAAGCCGTGACAATCCGCACCCGGAAGTTCATGACCAACCGCCTCCTCTCCCGGAAGCAATTCGTAATCCCAAATCCCCAGACCAACCCCCCCCCCCCCCCCCCCCCCCCCCCCCCCCCCAAAAAAGAACCTTTTTAAACCTTTTTTTGCTTTTTGATCGTGTAGGTCGTCGACGTTCTCCACCCGGGACGAGCTAACGTCTCAAAGGTGAGATCTTTAGGGGGGGGGGGGGGGGGGGGGGGGGGGGGGGTTGTGTATGTTTATTTTGAGGTTTCGGGTTTGGGTGGGGTTTGATGGGTTTGGTTTGAGGTGTGTAGGCGGAGTTGAAGGAGAAGCTCGGGAAGATCTACGAGGTGAGGGACCCCAACACGATCTTCGTGTTCAAGTTCAGGACTCACTTTGGAGGTGGGAAATCCACTGGATTTGGCTTGATCTATGATACTGTCGAGAATGCTAAGAAGTACGAGCCCAAGTACAGACTCATCAGGGTACGACTTTTATCTGTTGTGGTTTTCAGTTGGATTTCGTCTAAAATTGTTAATTTTCTAGTTTATTCCATTATATTGTCTCGACGGCTGCTGTGATCTTTCATGTGAAATTTGATTCTAGTGTGTATTGATTGTCTAGTTGTTATTTGCTCTTCGTTAAGTTCGTCAAGTAGTTATTGCTATAGGAAGCTTAAATAATTTCTACGATGCATAGTGTCTAGAATTTGATACATCATGTAAAAAAATTGTTAGATGTTAGCGATGTACGTTATGTTTCTGCAATCAAAATTCATTTAAGTGGTGTTTATGCTTTCGAACGAATTGTGCCACCCTCCACATCAAAATTTGAAGTTTTCATCTTCATGTGAAACCTGATGTTTCTACTTTCTACCAAGATTATTAGTTTTACTCTTTCCAGGCTTGTATTGTAAACACGTTGGGTTTTTTTTTCTTATTTTTTGCATGTCGAGAGCATTGTGTTGTATAATGCTCTCATCAATCAATGTGATTACATGGAAAATTAACGAGTTGCTACCATTCCTTGTAGCTGACTACTTTTGTTGTACTATATAGTAGCTTTGTTCTTGTGCAATAATCGTGAATAATTTAATTGGTTTACATACTTTACCTTCTTTGCCGGAGCATTTGTGTCATACATGAAACTTATTATAATATGTAATCAATTAAACATGTTATCATGTCAAACAAGAATCACGGTGAGCTAAGATAAGAGACTATTGATGTGATGGAATCAACATCTATGGTTGTTTCATATATATAAAACGTGTATTTTTTTGTTAATTGTGCCAGATAATTTCTATTTCCTTCTTTTGATCTTATGATCTTATTATGTTTACATGAAAACAGAACGGATTAGCCACAAAGGTCGAGAAATCAAGGAAGCAGATGAAAGAAAGGAAGAACAGAGCCAAGAAAATACGTGGAGTCAAAAAGGTTAGTGTTTCGTTTAAGATCCCCTTTCAGCTTCTTTTCATTTCTTATACTGACTTCCTTTTCCATAAATTCTGCAGACTAAAGCTGGGGATGCTGCCAAGAAAAAGTAATGGAAATTTATTCCTACATTTTGGTCTACAGTTGCTTATGAGAAACTTGAGTGTTTTTGGTTTCCATTGCTGCGACTTGTTGTTTTGACTTTAGCTAAACCATGTGGTAGTTAGACATTTCAATTTGTGAGTCTTCAATTTCCGGAGAAATTTTGCAGCAATGATAAATTGGGTTTATTATTATTTCTCTCTTTTTATCAAATGTTCAGATTATTTTCGTTTGGCTATTGGAGTACTGCATTTGATTGTTTTCACCACCATCATGCTTGGGATATTGTGCATGACATGTAATGGGATTCGATACATATTGTGTATGATGGGAACACTTTGAATGCAAAGAACTCACATTTCTTGTTGGAACAGTTGTGATCAAGACTAAGAGGATGTGTGTTAGAAATGCTTTAACTAAAACATAACAATCAAAATAAAGGATTCATGATTCTGTTCGAGTAAAGCTTAAATTCGCTGTTTTGGTTGGTTATTCTGATTTACATCGCGTCTGGAAATTCTTTTTGTGAAGGTATGCAATTATGCAAAGCTTAAATTCGCAGATGTGGTTGGGGTTACGACGATAATTGGAGTTGGTTCTACTCCTTCCAACAAATTGTAGCAGTTGTGTTCGTTATGAACTTGGCAAATTTAAGAACATCAAGAACAGGTCTCACTTGAAACAAACCATATTCCTTCGGAATGGTTCCTTGAAGAATCATACTCCTGTACTCGGGACCAAGCTGACCTGCTTGATGGGACCCAGGTTAGGGACAAAAGCCTCAGCTTCCCTTTCATTGGTTTGGCAACCCGAACGACCCCAAACCGAAACTGGGCTTCAGCTTCGGGCTTGCTTTCCCACGGCCAAAAGTCTTCCACCAGGAAGCTTGGTGGCTGACCTTCTTGCAGCAAATTACTGAACGTCGTGTTTTGTTCCGATTTGGCTCCCCCCCGTCTAAATGTGGATTTTAAACTGTGTTAAAGAAAGATCTACACCCATGTTGTACGTTTTCTGGTCGTTGGCCGTGTTAGTAGGTGTCTGTCGGAGGTTTTCTGGTCGTTGGTCGTTCGTCATGTGTCTGTCGGAGGATGTGGAACAATAGTCGCCCCAAAACAAAGTAAAAACACCTACTCCCAAACAACCATCTTTAACTTATCAAAAAGAAACACCAGCCATCTACCATATAGGTATTAAAATACTTAAGCAATTAATTCAGTAAATAAACAGTAAAGAACATACATTTCAGAAGGCCGAAGAATATTTTCAGAAGCAATACTGATATAAAAGTTATGAACAATAACTTCCAAATTACCCTTCAGATTATGCGCAGATTAAGACGGTTGGCAAAAGGATGATGTAAATGGATGACAATATTGATTGCTGCAGGACTTGATCCAGCACTCATCCTAGTCAGTACTATTGTCACACACATCAGTTTCCATTTAGTAATAAAAATAAATTAGCTTTCCGAAAAAGAAAAAAAAGGATCTAGATCAACAGCCTTGGATCATATGCCTTACAGAAATCATAACATACAGTATTTATTATTCTTTGAACTTTCCTAAAAGGACATCTACAGACTTGCCTTGAATATTGTTATTACCAATAGTTCTTTTTTTCATCTTTGAACTTTCTTTATAGTACGAACAAAAGGACCTACAAAAATTTTCCCGTATGGATACAACCACTGTGGACAAGCTTATACAATCTGTGAAGAAATTAAGAAGATATATGATGACACTTGTAACTATACTTTTTTTCATCAAGCAGCCTAGTCCTCCACCGAAGCACCGCCATTTTCCACACACTCTACTTCTGAAGCGTTTGAGACAGCATCATCCACAAGCGACAGCTTCGAGATGCCATTTTCATTTTCCAAATTTGCTTGCTCCGCCAATCCAGGCTGCTGTGTTAGGCTCCAGTACATAATGCTGGCGGTTAATGTAAGAATCATCTTTTGATTTACCTGCAACAGAGGAACAACAAATGCATGTTAAAAAGATAAAACATGTGACCAGTAGTAAAAGAAAAATGTGCAAGCTTGCAATTCTTTTATCTTTCAAATAAAAATTAATCAGGAATGGATTTTATTTGAACAATTTCATTACCTCGATGATATCTTCTGGCAGCAAGAACACGGAACATCCTAGTTTCCGTGCAATACTGATGATGTATGTTGCATTCAATTTCTTTTCTTCCTCTGCATGATCATATTTATGTAATACATAAGATGATTGCAGTTATACAATGTATCAAGTGGAAAAATGATAAAATCAAATGTTTGAATTTTTCGATCTCCTTGTACCAAGCACCATCTTTTTAATTAAATTTAGGTCCAATTAAAAAACGAAAGAAAATAATGATGAAAAATATAACTTTCAGAATAACAATATACCATTTTCACCGGTTGTGACAAGCTTCCAATTGACAGCCTTTGGTTTGACAGCACTAAGAAGTTCCAAGAAAAAATTTCCAGTGGTTAAATTCTTATCCTGAAAGTAGAACATCAGAAACATTACAATCCACAGGTCTGGATTCAACACATGAAGAGGGTCTTCTAGACTTGATAACCAACGGCCCTTACCTTGAAACTTTCCATCCTTGAACTCGTACCTGCACTCTCAACCTTACCATTTGCCCAATTTAGGATATCAGCATCTGTCATCTCTTTCCCTTGGGCATGAGAGTGAAATCTCAGGTTCTTTAAGAGTTGAAGCATGTTGAATCTCATTAATTGCCATAGGAAGGCTGAAAAAGAGAACATTGGCAAGAGAAATGCTTAATAGAAACACAAAGATAAAAAAACATTGAACTAACACTAAAACGGCAAATGATATCTAAAGCAAAACATATGCATAATCTAGCATCCTTTGCATATACCAGATCAGTTGTGTTAATCATCTCAAAATAGACCTACCAAGTATAAGCTTCTTGTTTCCTTGCACAATATCATTCCCTGCCACGTTAACCAGGGAAAAATTCAGTTGTTTCCCAATTCTTACAACCTGATTGCAGTTTTCAACTTTTCTGAATGGCATTTGAATTGGAGGCTTGGAAGCAAGCTTCCACTTGACTGATCCTGGAGATACTTTCTCAACTACTTCCAAAAGAACCCACCTAAACATTCAGGATTAAAAGATAAGTGAGGTGAGAAAGCATTTACATAGCTTACCATAAAAAACCAAATAACTTGCCCATTTCTAACATCTTCGAACACATTGTTGACATAGGTTTCTATTCCAAGACTGTTGATCCACAATCTGAAAGCTCGTTCTTCTCGTGTAGCAAGGACATCATCCGGTGTTGACTGTGTTTGTGCAATTGCAATCTTTTTATTATCAGTTGAGAGACCATTCCTGCAGAATGAAATTCCTTGAGTTTACCATAAAAAACTTTTCCTTATCAATAATTCAATCTACAGTTACAAATTGTGAACATAAATAGACATGTCAATTACCATATCACCTTCAAGCTCGTCGTTACATAGGTAAAATGAATCACCTAAAATAAACTATAGCTATCCACTAAATTATGTTGTTATTCAACAGAACGAATTATTGTTCAAGGGTTCTACTGGAAGATACATTTGATGTTATTATTTGTTCAGAGAAAGAAAACACCAAAGATAGTCAACCATTAACATATGATGTCAAAACTACATTGAACATGTCCATAGGAGTCGAAACAAAGATGGCCAATGCCATCAGCTACAAAAAGAAAACAGAACAGAAACATGAATGCCAATTTAAAATGATGAAAGGGAAAGTGAGAAGCAACAATGCTGAGAATCCAAGCAAAATGGAGATCTAGAAGACGTAACATTTTCAGCAGGAGAAATCTGAAATAATAGTGTGATTGCTTTGTGATATGGCAAGATAGAGAGTACGGTTGTACCTGTTCTGGAAGATTTGGGCAACAAACGCAAGATTCAGATTAGCTGAACCTTCAACAATATCATTTGGACTTATAAATTTTTTGCAATCAATCCTTTCTGCAGTTTCAAGTATCTTCTTTGCCCTTTCAATGGGGTCCTTTGTATCCAGTGCAGCAGTGCTATGTTGTTCAGGGGCAAGAGCATTAAGAAGATAAGCATAAGCTTCTCCGTCCTGTAGATAAGCTGCTTATGAGATGAAGATTATGAAAGAAAGGGATAACAAAAATGTCTATAATTGGAACTTAAGAACCGAATACTTTGAAAGTTTCACAATGATCTCAATTAAAACCAAATCACCACTGAAACGGTAAATTCACTTAAGGAGTGAAACCAGGTGCTGCCCTAAGGATTAGAAACAATTAGATTGTACCTTCACATCGGATGAAAAGTTGTTCACCGTTTTCTGATACCCTGCTTTCTTGAGATGAAAGTTCATCCACTTGAGCAAAACCTTTTCTGGACCTAAGCTCATGAGTTCCTCCACATCCTATACAGAATTTTTTTCTTTAAATTTTTTCCAAATCTAAAAAATCTAACCCACAACAGAAAATCCATAAGATTTGACCTTGCTATCATCAACCAGCTCTACCAACTGAGGTGTCTTCTTTAAATTGAGGTCTGCTAGCAGTTGTATCTGGATATAGGAAGAGTAGAATTACCATCCAAATTCTTATTAAGAAAAAACTATCCAAATGGATTACACTTTACAGGGATGCATAACTCAGGGTTATACGACAAAACTAGTTCCAAACAATCTTCTAATATCCTCTAACCAGATGCTAATTTGAAACAAATAAGAAAAGCCAGTTCCAATACCTTTATAATTTGAGATATCAGTCCAAGTACCAAGTGGGGCTGCATAAAATATATCAGCATTTAGTACTATGTATTGTGGAAGCATCAAACAGGTAAGAGAGGGAACCGAAGAAATACTATATCAGCTGCAATGTTTTATTGCTCAACTAGCGACATTCCCATGCTTTGCACGGCAATCATTCAAAGTAGGTACAAAAATTTATTACTCCGCTTCATTCATTGTATCCATCTGACTATACATTGCTTCGCTTTGAAAGTGATTAAATCGAGAAAGCAGTTCTCCAACTCAAGTCGGTTATTGGTATCACATCAACATAATCTTTCTCAGATCGAATGTGATCTTAAGTAATAATAAATGGCAATCAAATACTTAATCTCAATAAATTTATTTGGGAGTTCTCAAAATAAAATCATAAATAAAAGTAATATCTAGATAACAAATTAGATATATGTTGAAATTCTCTACCTCATCCTCTGAAGTATGGTAAAAAATTGAAATGTGACAATCCTCGAATTAAACTATGTATAAAAAAAGATTTATTTAATTTATATGAGACGTTCACACAAAGATAACTTAAAAAATAACCATGATACATATTCCATACAACTCATGGATTTGCATAAGTATACTTTATGAAACTTGGTTGGAGGCACAATGATAGATATATAAGTAAAACCAAGTCGTTTCAGAAAAATGATATAAAAATTCATAATAAGTATATTGAAAATGAATAAATTAACTGAAAGAATGTGATTGGTTGGAGAATGTTTAACAAAAAATAAGACATTTTTATAGAAAACAAAGTTTGTGGAGTGTTTAGTGTAGGAAACCAAAAGTAATACAAAAATGAAAGAATTCCTATGAAATCATTTAATTAGTTGTAGGCACAATACTCCATTAAAAAGGAGGTTTTAGATTTATTGGACTGATAGATATAAGCAAAACCGAGTGGTCTAAGGCAGCGATCAAAATCCAAAAGTAAGTATATTGATAAAGATAAAAACATTAAATGAAACAATGTGATTGCTTGGAGAATGTTTACAAAAAAGATGATCTTTGTTCACAAAAACAATGTTTTTGAAGAGTATTTTAATGCAAGAATCCCCAAAAAAAGATTGAGAAATGAAAATATTAAATAGAAGCAAGTGATTGGTTGGAGGCACAATGCTCCATTTTAGAGGATGTTTTTTTATCATTTGTAGGCACAATGCTCCATTTTAAAGGAGGTTTTAGATTTATTTATGGACTGATAGATATAAGCAAAACCAAGTGGTCTAAGGGCAGCAATAAAAATCCAAAAGTAAGTATATTGATAAGGAAAAAAACATTAAATGAAACAATGTGATTGCTTGGAAAATGTTTACAAAAAGATGATCTTGTGTACACAAAAACAATGTTTTTGAAGAGTTTTAATGCAAGAATACCAAAAAAAGATTGAGAAATAAAAATATTAAATGGAAGCAATTGATTGGTTGGAGGCATAATGCTCCATTTTAGAGGATGTTTTTGATCATTTGTAGGAACAATGCTCCATTTTAAAGGAGGTTTTAGATTTATTTATGGACTGATAAATATAAGCAAAACCGAGTGGTCTAAGGTCAGCGATAAAAATCCAAAAGTAAGTAAATTGATAAAGATAAAAACATTAAATGAAACAGTGGATTGCTTGGACAATGTATACAAAAAGATGATCTTTGTACGCGAAAACAATGTTTTTGAAGTGTTTTAATGCAAGAATCCCAAAAAAAGATTGAGAAATGAAAATATTAAATTGAAGAGAGTGATTGGTTGGAGGCACAATGCTCCATTTTAGATGATGTTTTAGATAAGAAAGATGTTACAACCACAACTACAAGGAGGCCTAATAATAAAATTGAAGTTTTGTCAAGGCCATGAGAGAAATACCCTTGCTTCAACCAAGTCCTGGTTTCCAATATTAACTACAGTGCATCCAATAGCTTTTGCAGAGTTCAGACAGAGTGTGTGATTTTCATTCCTCTCCCATGGATTTAGAACACGCTTGGTGTTTATTGCTCTCTCATCTATTGTCCCAGGCACCGCAACATTGATCAACTTACTGCAACAAGCAAAAAGAAGACCATTAATACGACACATTCACACTTTGTATTGAAAGTCAACATTGAAGAAAATAAATCATGGGCCAAACTGTATGATCATTCAACTAAGAACATAGTAAATCATTTCTGTATAAACCCTGTCTTTTGAGAAAATGATTACAAAAACAACTAATTTACAGCTATAAGAACTACTTCCATTGCACTTCTATTCCTCCTTTGAATTCCGGACCAGGAAATTACATTTCTGATTCCTGAATGACAACAAAAACAGTACGTATATTACCAGAGAAGAACACCATCTTTTGCGAGGTTGAAAATTTCATTGGTTGCTGGGTCCAAAGGCAAGTACTTCTTCAGAAATGGGTCTTCCCCAAGGTAGGCATTAATATGAGCTACATACGATGTTTTCTCAGATTCACTTATAGTGTGAAGAAGTGTGGTGGTGGTTGCCTTCAGAAACGACCACGAATGCTTACTATCACCCAATTTGCTAGCTGCTCTTTCTTGTAGATTCAAATACGCCTACTCAAACCAAGCAATTCAACAATTTTTAAATTACACCATGTTATAAGTTATAACAACCCTCTCCGAGATCATCATATAATAACAGTACCATAAGAAACGATTCGAAATCAAGCTCTTCGGCTGCAGAATAAGTTTCTCTGAATATTTCCAAGATTTCGTCCTCCGTAAGCTTCCCAGTCACAGCTTTCAGTTTCGCCATCACCGGCGGAAGTTCCCCGACCTTAACATGATCCGATCCCTTGCGCAACGAATCGAACTATTCTCAAAACAAACAAAACAAAAGTCACATCATTTCGATTTTCCGACGCAAGGAATCAATCAAAAAACACGAATCAAATTGGAGAATCGTCTCACTTTGGATTTGAGGCCGCGAAGCTCGACTTGAGTGAAATGGCCCTGTAGCCTATCGGACACCAAAACTCCATACGAACCCGACATGTTATCCACAAAACACACAACAATATCGATTCCAGATCCAAAACCGAACCGAACCTTAAGTATCTGATCACGAACCGACCACCACGTCACCACAACCCCAATCCCTCAACCTCCCCTGAGATTTCACCTGCAAAACGCACCAAAATCGATAAAAACGTGATCTTGGCCACCACACCAGTCGACCCCCCCTCGAGAGACCAGGTCGCCGGTGGCCATTTGGGGAGACAACGCGTTCGTCGGGGCGGGAATGGAGGGATTTAGGGTTGGGAATGCGCGAGGAGGTCAATCGAGGGAGGGAAGGGAGGAAGGAAGAGAAATGGTTTGTGCTATGCCGACCCGCGAAGGGAGAGAGAGAGAGAGAGAGAGAGAGAGAGGTGGGGAAGGAAGGAATTGCACAGAACGTGTTCTTTTTTTATTGTGGATTTCGAACCCCAGGAAAAAGAGAGAAAGTGGCTATAAATAAATAATTCATTATGGGAATGGGAAATTAGGATTAGGGATTTTGTTTTTGGAATGGTCCCTGGATAAGTTGGTATTTGGTTTTTGTGGTTGGGGATTAGGTGTGGTGTTAGGAGGGGAATCGGGATTTGTGTGATCGTTTTGGTATGTGGTAGTAATTGAGGACTATGATACTTTTGGGGGGCTACTATTCGTCGCCTGAAAATTACTTAAATCGTTCCAAAAATTATCTTTTTACCCTTAACAAATCAATTAATACTTATTTCGTCATGTGTCTTTAAACAATGTTTTAACTCAGTTTTACTCACATTCCTAGTACCAACACCACGAAAATGTCTGGCGAAGCACCTCGATCCGGTGAGGTGATGGGGGCGGATTTTTTTTCCCGACTCGGGCGTCTGGCTAAGACGCCTCCACCTTGGTGGAGGCGTTTTGGGCAGACGCCCTTTTTCTGTTAAATTAATTTTTTTCAGGTTCCGTTGCAAGATTTCGGTGGTGATGGAGTAGATTACAGTGAGCTTTTTGATAGTAAAGAAATATTTACAACAATCGAGAAAACTTGTAAATGGGCGAAACAAGTTGCAATAGGAGCCAGATTTTTTTGATTATATCATCATACCAACCAAAAGCAGATAACTGGATGGATTGTTACCTGAGATGTGATCGCAGACGTGAAATGAGTTTTCGTGATACGAGTATTGCACTGCGAAAGAACACAAAAAGAAAAGGTTGCGGTTGTCGTTTTTTGGTAAAAGTGGTCGAGCGACGGGATCGTGATGGATGTGTCGTTTTTTCTAGTAGTACATATGGGCAGCACAACCACGCCCTTGCAGTTTATTCAGAGGGTCACCGACAGGTCAGCGGACTTAGTGCTGGGGTCAAGCAAATTGTTCGTGATATGACAGAGGCACAAGCAAGACCACGTAACATTTTGTTGGCGGTAAAAGAGAAATTGCTGGAGGATAATCTCAATCAAAGACACATTTATAACTTCAGAGAGTACATGAGGAGGACGAAATCTGAAGACAGGAATCTCGCACAATAATTTCTCAGGGAGGCAGTGCAGCATAACTATTTGCATTGGATTGTGACAGATGAAGAAACTAATGTCCTCACTCACACATTTTTGGCACATCCGACTTCAGTTCAATTGTTGCGTACATACACATTTGTAATCTGCATGGATTCGACGTATAAGAGGAACAAGTACAAGATGCCTTTGTTTGAGATGGTTGGGGTTACTCCAACAAACATGAATTTGCTCGTTGGATATGACATTTTGCAGGATGAGACCGAGTCTAGTTACCGTGGGTGTTGGAGAGGTTGCGAGATCTGTTATTGGATATTGTTAGCGTCTGATGCGACCAGTGGCAGAGGTTTTTCCTGAGTCTGATCATTTACTATGCACCTGGCATATCAACAAAGACGTGTACAACTATGCATACCACGTTTTCGGCAAGGACAAGCAGTCTTCAAAAAAATTCAAGCGTGGAAAGTGGAGGAAAGTCATGTTTTCTGATTCACAGACGGATTATGATAGAGCAGTCCGTAATCTGAAAGATTCTTACAAGTCCTGGTCAGTGTTGACAGAGTATGTGCAAGACACGTTGTTGGTGCATAAAGAAAAGTTTGTGTTGAATTGGACAAATAAAGTTCTTCGTTTCGGCAACACAACGAACTGCAGGGTGGAAAGTGCGCATTCGGCTCTGAAAGAGTGGATCACTACATCGATTGGCGCTCTCGACACTTTTTTCGACCGCGTGAACTCGGCTATTGAAATGCAGCTGACGAACTCGGGCATCATATCCGCCACGATCCAAGACTCTTCCTCACCCCTATTCTTCTTCTGAGCTCGGGCGTCTGCAGTGCACGAACTCGAATCACCGGTCACAAACTAGCCACCTCGACCCTTCCTAATGACCCACTCAGCCGAAGGACTACAATCTCACCCCCGTCCTCGACTGTATTGATGTATCGCCTCCTCCTGTGGCCCCAAGTCATACTGGCCCCCATCGTCACTCTCATCGTGACTCCTCAACTCATCTGAATCATCCTCGTCGACGAAAGAATCCTCAGGTGTTTGACGAAGACGTAAAAGATCTCTCTCTCCTAACTGAAGCAGAAATACCCCGTCTACGTGGATGACGAGGACCTGACTCATCTGCTACACTACGTACCGCGCGTAAGGGAATCGATTTCCCTTTTCCTTCAGGGTAACCCGTTGACTATTAATTTAATTTTAAAAATATAATTTTATTAATGGATTTACTAAAATAACTAAACTAATTATTAACTTAATAATCGATTTATTTAGCAATTATCACAATTAATCAATAATTCTTTACTAAAATCGTACACAACTAATTTTTAAATTAATAATCAATTTATTTAGCTATTATCGCATCTTTTAATCAATAATTCCTTACTAAAATAATTAAACTAATTATTAACTTAATAGTCGATTTATTTAGTAATTATCATAATTTATAATCAATAAAGGATTTACTAAACTAATTTAATTCATTATTAACATAATATTCAATTTATTTTAAATTTATCACAATTTATAATCAATTTAAATAAATTTAAAAAAAATGGGACGTCTACCGGAGACGCCCCCAACGCTCGGGGAGGCGTCTACTGGAGCCTTCTTCCCTATGTTCGGGGGCGGCTCCCGCAGACGCCTTGCCCTATGTTCGGGCGTCTCCCGCGGACGTCTCACTCAAAAAAAAATTAAAAAAATTAATTAAAATAAATAAGGAAATTTACCAGATTTGAGTAATTCGGGGCGTCCGTTGGTTCTTTTCGTGGCCTCCGAGACATTGTATCTGGTGAATAGAAGAAGAATATGAAGAGAGAGTGGTGTTAGAAGAGTGAAATGAAGAGTTATATAAGTAGAAATGGTAGAAGGATAAAATGGTAATCTGTATGGACGATTTAAGTAGTTTTACAGTGAAGAATAGCATTTCACTACTTTTACTTCTGTTGTTTTGTCTTGGGACTTGCTGTCATGGAAGGTTCGGACTTCTTAGCAATTTCTTTAGCATTTGGAGAATGCGTTTTCGTCCACCGACGCGAAATCTTAAGAGTGCGAGAAAGGTCAGAGACACCCAAACTTGCTCTTACATTGTTAGGGATTTTTTTTGTTGTTTTATGGAAGTAAGCTTTGCTTACAAGCTAACCCATCTTTCATTGTTATAGCAAAATATTCATATTTTAGTCAATACCTATTTCGTCATCACTTCTGCAATCAAATGTTCTAGAATTCAAATCAGTAAGATAGAGTTGTTGAGAGTGCAGTATTTTGGGATAAAATGCATTAAAAAAAATTATATCATCTTATTCAAAGAACTTTGCCTTCGTTTTATTATTTTGTGCTTGTCTCATCTTATTTCTTCTTATGCATCTATTTTTTGTGTTTGTACTATCTTTGGGGTTTTCTTCTTTTGTGTTTATCCCATGTTATTCCTTATTATTCTCACTCTTGTTACTCATACTTGTGTTGCCATAACCTAAAACACTTGCGATAGACTCAAAAAAATATGCATTTAATTGGAGTTTGAAAGACCATTAACGATTAGTTATTGCAGCTGCATGCTTGCAGCCAAACACAAATCTATGAAATTATGAAACTGTGAGATATTCAAACGCAAATCCGAAAATAGTAAGGAGCATTCGTGCCAAAGTCTTCAAAAATTGTTGAATATAACAGGTTTAGTTGATCACATTCCGCTCCTTTACAACTGTTCATTAATTGATCGTCAAATCAGCAAATTCTTAGGAGAGACCACCTGTCACTATTCCTGATTTTAATTATCTCTTTTGAATTTCTATCATAATCATAATTTGGGAAATGAAGGGCTGCTATTGTAATTTTGGGTGGCAACTTTGACATTGGTGTTGATAGACTAGAGGCTTTGGCAAGTCGAAAATTTAAGATGTGATTTGAAAATAGCACTCATCTGAGATCGAATATTGGTTTAGAAGAAGACGACAGGGAGGAGCATTTATTTAATATGGTATTTGATATACTGCATGTTGTGAGATGTCGTGATAAATAGTAACAGCACACGTATGATCATGATATTAAATTTCATATTTGTCTTCCATAATAAGAGCTACACTTTAGTCTATGTTTACTCCCAAAAGCACTTGATCTCTCAACGACTTATTATGCATTTAAAAAGAAACAGAATAACACGATTCATTGATTCCTGGCACTAATGAAAATTCAATACCGACTGTGATTATATATAAACGGATTTAACCTTTAACATCACAATCACTCGGTTCCACTTTAAGTCTTGAAAGTTTTGGTCAAGATTAATGAAGATTATTTTCTCTATATTTCTCAGCTTGTTGAGATGCCAGAGAAAAATAATATTGACTTCGGTCTGACAAACAAAACCAACGTCTTACCTCTACTGTTTATAAGTTGAACACCTCATAATTTTTTGCGCTAACTTTATCGCGAAGAAATGAGCGGAGCGCTAGCTGATGGCATTTCGGAATATGACTTCTATCATTATAAATCCTTTGTCGTGTTTTTTTTTAAATGACCCCATCATTTTCCATCCTACCATAGCACCTTTTCGGCTAGTTATTAGACCAATTATACGTGATGTATAGACTTCTACGGCTCTCTATGAACGCTATGGAAAATAAAAATAGTTACAAGTATCGTGCATTAAATAACTGCGTGCTTCCCAAAAGCAAGGATCATCATATGAGAAACTGCATAAAGTCACAAGTTGTTTGATTTACAAAAGCATCTATGTTGCCAACAAGACATGGACCATAATAAAACGACCCACTTGCAGTATTCAAAACAGGCGTATCTTACATATGTTCCCATGATCTTACAGCACTAGACACGAAGAGAGAATCATCATAAGCCTTCATGCTTCATGTGCATGAATCCGATCTTGTTGCAGTGTTAGGTCCCATTTGCCAAAAGTCCTAAAGTTGTTCCAAAGGATCCATGACAATTATTAAAACATGCAAGTATGCAACGGATAATAATATTTTTCTGACTGTTTTGATAAAGTTATTTATTAGGGTTAATTACGGTTTGTCCCTCTTGAATTATACTTTGATACCACTTTGTACTTATTGACCTTTCAAAGTTGACATTTACCAAAACTCGATAACTAGCCGGGTCGGCACGAGACCCAGGTCTACAATTACTCATCTGAACTTTTATTTTGTAATATTTTATCCTCGTGAATTTTAAAAATTTATTATTTAAACACACATTCATTGTCTTTTTATTTTTTTTTGTTATATCCCTATTACACTCTTAAACTTATATTCATATGAAAGTTCGGATCGAAACGAAAATAAGATTTGATTGAAATTTAGGTTGAATTCACGAAAAAATTGAAAGAAAAACGAATATTCGTTTAAATAATGAATTTGTAAAGTTCAAGGTAACAAAATGTTACAAAACAAAATGTAATTGTCAACAAAATGATATCAAGTCATAGTTTAAAAGAACAAACTATAATTAACCCTATTTATTATAGGCTTACAAGTAGGTTCCTTACTTCCACGGAGATGTTCCAAACACTACGTACCCACGGAAAGAAACACCTAAGACCATCTTTAGTCGTGACCTCCACGACCTGGTCATCACCTTTCTCTCTTCTCTCTCTTCCAAATCAGTTTTTTTCTCTTCCACGTCAGCTTCCACAACTCTTTTTCTTCTTTTTACTACACTGTTCACTTCTTAACCACAACTACCACAGTCCATCTCTTTCCCTCATATTATTTCGGGATTGATATTGGAAAAAATTCTAAAAAATAACTAAAAATTTCTAAAAAATCAACCCCGTTACAGGTGGTGTAACAGGACACAGTCCCAACAAATAGGCCACGTGTCCTGTCCTCGGTCAAATCACTCATGGGCCTCGAAATGAAGTGTGAGTTTGTGATGGCCATGAAGATAATTTTCGTGATATAATGCACTTGTGAGGTTTCAAATTTAATAAATTTAGTGGGCCCTAAAGAAATTTCATCTCAAATTGATCGGATTTTTTTTATCTCTTCGAAGATGGATTCCAAATATCTTAGGTTCCATTTTAGCCTCATAGTTGGTTCAGCTGCGCACAAGGTCACGCATAGGGGTGTCAACGGAGCGAATATGTACCGGATCTACCAATATCCGTATCCGCGAACCAAATGCTACATCCGTATCCGGATGGATATTAAATTGAATATCCATTTTAGAATCCGTCGGATACGGATCGAATACGGATATTATCCGTATCCGGATATAAATATCCGTATTAAAAATCCGTATCCGATTCGGATATCCGTTTCAAAAAAATTCACACAATAATACCCAAATATCCTAATTCATGTGGAAATGATCCCCCTAAAAATTTATTTTTACACTTAAGATATAATCATAAAATGATACACAATAACACAAATCCATATAACAAACTAAAAATATTTTAAGTTTTAACATCACCACAAAATATGAAGAATGATCCCTGTTTTAACATCACAAATCCTTGTTTTAAGTTTTAACATCATACAAAAATACGAAGACAAATACAAGTTTTTTTGCAAACAAAAGCTTAAAGTACAAATTACTTAAGACAAATTTGAAGATAAAATTCAAAGTTTCATTTCCAACACTTCATTCTGATGCGGAAATTCAAAGTCATCTTCAACTTTTCATACTAAATCCAAAATCAATCATCTTTGTCAACTTCACCTATCATGAAAAATCATATCAAGTGAGTAAAGACATAAAAATGAAATAGAAATTAAAACTTAAACAAGAAAAAGAATAAAACATACCAAGATTTAAAAGTGGCAACCAATCTTTTGTGGAAACTAAAGCTTCTACAACATCTATACCCAACCGAGATCGAGTATCATCAATGACTCTACATGCACAACTAAAAGCAGATTCAGATGCAACTGTTATGACAGGAATTGCCAAGATATCACGAGCCATTTTTGCAAGTGTTGGGAGCCTAGGTCCATGCTGACTCCACCAGTGCAAAATATCAAATGACTTATCATCCTTATTCAAACGATATAACGACTCCTTTAAATACTGCTCCAGTTTTGATTTCGTGGCACTCGATTCAATTTGTTGTTGTGTGGTTGCATATCCTATGAATCCTCCCATGAAAGGGTCACCATCATCAACACTCATTTCTTCTGTTGCAATATTAGAACTACCAATTTCAGCAGTATCTACCACTAAATACTCCAAAAACAATGCCTTGAGTTTACTATTGATCCTTTCAATATTACTATCAGCACACAAACCAAACAAGCAACGATTTGCATATTCAACAAATGTTATCTTGAAACGAGGGTCAAGTATCAGACCAAATGACAATATCAAACTGCATGAATTCCAATATTTATCAAATTTAAACTGCATCTCAGCTGCCATTGACCGAATATACTCAATAGGACTTCTGTGCCACTCTATCAACTTAAAATGAATGGGACAAATATCAGAATAAAATCTATTTCGATGCTTTACACCACCACTGTTAGACTGTCCAGCATCATCAACGGAAGACCCTTTGTTAGTCTCAACAAGTGTATCACCGGTGCTTGGAATCAGTGGATTGGAACTTTGACTAAGAGGATCAGTGGCAATTGGAGCAGAAACACATTCTTCCATGCTGGAAAAAAAAGAATTCATGGTAAGTAAATAAGTCATATTACCATAAAATTATAAACCAATGATAACCAAAATTCAGATAAATCATATTACCATAAAATTATAAATCAATGACTACAATATCACAATCGTGAAGAAATTTAAGTTCACAGGACAACATACAAGTCTTAGGTGGTGCTTTACCATTACCATTACCATTAATAAGCATATAGTATTGAAGACCAAACAATATATCACAGGTTTGTGCTTCAAAAGTGCTCCAGTAACAAATATAGACCAATTTAACAATAGAGTAAAATATCAGCAAACACAATTGACAAAACAAAGAACGATACACAAATCAAAATGCCTTGAGTCACCACTAAATGACATTACTTCAAATTACTCTCTGAAACTGGCACAGATAATAACAAATACTACAGAGGGCAGTTGAGTCCAATAATGCGTCTCTAAAAACTTAAATCTTTAAGACCGTGGTGTTCCATCAACAACATTCCACTGGATAGTAAGTTACCACAAGTCACAACCATGACACAAACAAATATACTTTGCATCTTAAAAGGACGTACAAAAACATTCGGACTCAAAAATCTACATTATGGTTAATCTGGGAAAGCCTCCCATCTGATTCAGATTTAGGTAGGTTTAGGGTTAGGAATTTAGGATAGGTTATATACTTGGGTAATTTATGGAAAAAATACTTAACATATAATTATTTCATTAATTCAAAGAATAACTATATATAATACGGATTCGAATACAGATGTTGTACTACGGATATCCGATCCCGGATCGGATATTATACGGACCGGATGTACCAATAACCATATCCGCTCCATGACTTTACGGATCGGATACGAATACGGTCTTACGGATATTTTTTCGCAGACCGAATGTCCAAATTCGAATACGGATACAGACGGATGCTCGGATATTCGAATATCCACTGACACCCCTAGTCACGCATTTATTTCACAGGTAGCAATTTACTCGAGTTTTTCTAGGAAGCTACAAATACGACTGTAGACATTCCTTCCTGGGCCGTGATAGACGGACGCGCACGTCCGTGACGCGTCTTACGTGGACGAGCTTCGATTTGATGAGTCAGCGTCCAGTCAGCTGTATCTTCTGCGCAGGCTTGATTTTTTTGAAAAAAAAGACGGCTGGTTGGGTGGGACGATTCATTTCCCCAAATCACGATTAGACGGTTACACTTCACGTACACCAGTAGAGTCTGTAGAGCATTCGAGTATCTGTCTGTCAAGTTTCCTAATTGGCCCTTTCCTCATTACCTCTTCCCATCCAAAAACCGTCGTCCCATTTCGAGTCGAAGAAAAAACCAGAGAAGGCGAAAATGGATTCTTCTGTCCCTGAAACCTCCATTGCTCCTGAAATTCTAGCAGCGCAGGTCTGTCGTCAACCCAGATGTGTTTTTTGATGATTTTAGGGTTCAGCATCAACTTTTATTATATTTTTTGTTGTTTCAGGGAAGCACGTACTACTTCCGTGAAACTAAGTGCGGTTTGACGGCCATTCACCGACAGTTCAGTCGGATGAAGGGGGAGGAGAAGAAGGTTTTCAAAGGGACGCCTTTCGGTCACTTCCTCACATGACAATTGATAATGAGATCGTGGGTTGGTTCGTCGAACACTTCAACGCCAATGAGGTCGGGTTGAGAATAGCAACTGGGTCGTCCCATTTACGGTAGAAGACGTCGCCCTGATACTGGGGCTAAGAGTGCATGGGCTGAGAGTTGATATGGAACTCATGTACGTAGAGAAGCGAGACGGGGTTAACCTCGACAACACTCAGCTACTGGGTCATCTTACTGCCACGAGTGCGATGGGTGACGAGGAGGAGCACGTCCGTCTCCTTATTTGTATGATCTTCAATCATTTTTTGTTCTTCGATGGAACCCTGCGAACTAAAGTGTGGTACACGAGGCACCTGAAGAACCTCAAGCGCCTCAAGAGATATGCGTAGGCAAATGCAGTTCACGCTTGTTTGGTTAGGGGTCTGGAGGAAGCCAAAAGGGACCTGTCGAGGAGGAGATTGACTGGGAACTTCACTCTGAAGCAAGACTGCGTGTCCGGATGCGTTGCCATATTACAAGTAAGCAACTTGGTCCGGTAGTAGTGTTGTGTTTGTCCGGAATAAGTATTGTGTCTGTCCGGAATAAGGATTGCGTCTGTCCGGAAAACGTGTTGTGTCTGTCCGGAAAACATGTTGTGTATGTCCGGAATACGTGTTCTGTCTGTCCGGAATACATGTTGTGTTTGTCCGGAATAAGTGTTGTGTCTGTCCGGAATACGTGTTCTGTGTGTCCGGAATAAGTGTTGTGTCTGTCCGGAAGAAGTGTTGTGTCTGTCCGGAATAATTCATGAGTCTGTCCGAAATAAGTGTTGTGTCTGTCCGGAATAAGTGATTTGTCTATCCGGAATACGTGTTCTGTCTGTCCGAAATACGTGTTGTGTCTGTCCGGAATAAGTGATGTGTCTGTCTGGAATACGTGTTCTGTGTGTCCGGAATAAGTGTTGTGTTTGTCCGGAATAAGTGTTGTGTTTGTCCGGAAGAAGTCATGAGTCTGTCCGGAATAAGTGTTGTGTCTGTCCGGAATAATTGTTATTTATTTATTTATTGATTTATGTCTCTCCTAACTCATTGTTATTTGCAGGTGTGGCTTTGCGAGAAGTTCAAATTGGGGGATCCCAGTTCAGCATTTCCACGGTTCAAATGTTGGACAGAAATGTTTGGGAGACGTCTAATCCTGAGGAAATGGGAGGAACGCGGCATCAACTTGCATGGGATTTATTGGGCCAAATTTGAGTTGAAGGGCACTCCGACACTCAGCGAAAGGGAGCATGAACTGATGATAGAGGATCAAATTCCTCCTCCAGAAGCAACTCCCGCACAAAAGGTCGCCTCGAAGGATACACCTTCAACATCCACTCTACCAAGGGTACAACTTAGTGAATGCAGCATTCCATGTGACTCACTGCTACAAGAGTTGGAACTTAGTGAGGTTAAGACGAATTGGTTGCAAGCCGAAGCAGCCCTTAGGCAGGCGACCGAAAAAATTAACAGACTGGAGGAAGAACTGAGGATCTCTCAAGAGGAGTGTCGGAGGCTGAGACACGAAATCGGTCTTGAAGGACTCCGTGGGAAGGAGGAAGAGAGGAATAGGAGGGAGGAGGAAGAGAGGAATAGGAGGGAGGAGGAAGAGAGGAAGAGAGGAAGAGGAGGGAGGAAGAAGAGAAGACGAGGAAGGAGGAGGAGAGGAAGAAGAGGGAGGAGGAAGAGAATAAGAGGAGGGAGGAGGAAGAGAATAAGAGGAGGGAGGAGGAAGAGAAGACGAGGAAGGAGGGGGAGGAGAGGAAGAAGAGGGAGGAGGAAGAGAAGACGAGGAAGGAGGAGGAGAAGAAGAAGAGGGAGGAGGAAGAGAGGAAGAGGAGGGAGAAGGAAGAGAGGAAGAAGAGGGGGGAGGAAGACAGGAAGAGGAGGGAGAAGGAAGAGAGGAAGAAGAAGGATGAGGAAGACAGGAAGAGGGGGGAGAAGGAAGAGAGGAAGAAGAGGGAGAAGGAAGAGAGGAAGAAAAGGGATGAGGAAGAGGAGGGAGAAGGAAGAGAGGAAGAAGAGGGAGGTGGAAGAGAGGAAGAGGAATGAGGAAAAGAGGACGAGGACGGAGGAGGAGGAACGGAAGAGGAAGGAGGAAGAGGAAGTTAGGATGAGGAAGAAGAGGGAGGAGGAAGAGAGGCAGAGGAATGAGGAAGGAGGATGAACGGAAGATGGCGGAAGAGGAAGATAGGATTAAGAAGAAGAAAGAGGAGGAAGAGAGGAAGGAGGAGGAAGAACGGAAGAGGAAGGAGGAAGAGAAAAATAGGATTAACTTGAAGAGGGAGGAGGAAGAGAGGAAGAGGAATGAGGAAGAGAAGACGATGAAGGAGGAGGAGGAACGACAGAGGAGGGATGAAGAGAGGAAGAGGAATAGGGAGAGGGAAATGCACCCAACAAAATTGCGGACCAAAAGACCACGCTTGCGCACAGAAGATAGAGCCGAAGCGTACAGGAAATCTGGCCAAGAGGGTGTAGAGAAGAAGGTCGCAGAAGCCAACAAAGAGATAGAGGAGGCCGAAGAAGCCGCCAAAGATGTTATGGCCGCCCATGTCTCCTCGACGAGACCTGATCTGGATGTGACCGCCTTGAGATCGTTGAAACCTGATGAGGTACAACGTTTATTGAATCTCACGGCTCCCGAACGCGACGAAAAAGAGGTGATCTGGAGGGGGGACCTCTGCAATATAACCGGTGAACATCTCAAGGAAATAATAACGCCAAAATCGGAATTCAGCAACGAAACCATGGACGCCCTAATCGAGGTCCTGGTCAGAAGAGGAGGGCCGCAAAAGGTTGTTTGCATATCAACCTTTAAATCAGGAAGAATTGTGGAAGGACAGGGAGGAGATATAATGGAAGACTGTCTACTCCCCAAAATTGTTGGACTAAATGCGGCGGAGACCATCATTGCACAGCCATGCTGGAAGTCTGGCCACTGGACTCTGTTCGTTGCCCACGGACCGAGATCACAATTCATTCAGTACAACAGTATGTCCCGTTCGCTGAGAAAAGGTGAAGATCCTTCCCGATGTCTCGGAATTCATGAATGCACAGCATTTCAGTTGATGGAATTTTGGCGAGAGTTGTTGAAGGTCGATTGGCAGCTGATAGTTGAGAGGAAGGCTAGCCAACGACAGCTAGTCGGGAGTAACGACTGCGGGACATACATTTTGTACTGGATCAAGTGTTTGATGGTGAATGCTGATCCGACGAAGCCGAAGCAGACCAAGGTTATCCACCGTGTGAGGGGCGAATTGGCTAACTGGTTACTTGAAGACTCTGGGGTGTGCGGTCAACAATAATCGGCCCAAAATACTTGTTTTACTTTACACAACTAATAGTTACATAAACCATTATTTTTTATAGCTTATACATTTTCAAATTTTTATATTTTTGTTACGAACAATACATGGATGAATGATTAGTGTTGGGTTGAATGATTGGAACAATACATGGATGAATGATTAGTGTTGGGTTGAATGATTGAAACAATACATGGATGAATGATTAGTGTTGGGTTGAATGATTGGAACAATACATGGACAATTAGTGTTGGGTTGAATGATTTGAACAAATAACGTAATCCGGACAGACCTAAAACGTAATCCGGACAGACATAAAAGTAAACCGGACAGACAAATAACATAATCCGGACAGACATAAAACGTAATCCGGACAGACAAATAACGTAAACAGCACAGCCATATCAGGTAATCCGGACAGACAAAGAACGTAAACCAGACAGACATAAAACGTAAACCGGACAAACATACAACGTAATCCGGACAGATAAATAACTTAAAACGGACAGACAAATCACGATAATCCGGACAGACCCAAAACGTAATCCGGACAGACATAGAACGTAATCCGGACAGATAAATAACTTAAAACGGACAAACAAATCACGATAATCCGGACATACATAAAAAAAATAGTTTTAATCTTTTTTATTTTTTTTAAACACATTTTCTAATGTTTTCCAAAATCGCCCCCGTAATGATGTGGAGGAAGGAAATGGATTGTGGTGGGTCGTGTTTAAGAGGTGAATAATGTAGGAAAGATAAGAAAGGTGGTTTAGGAGAGAGAAAACTTACGTGGAAGAGAGAGAAATCTAATTTGGAAGATAAAGAAGAGAAAAAAAGCTGACGACCAGGTCGTGGAGGTCTTGGTTACAGATTGTCTCACAAGTCACCCAAGACTTGTGCTCCATGATGCTTACAAAATGGAAAAGGACCGTGGAAATTCATCAGCCATAGAAGAAATCTTCATTTATGTTGGGATTGGCTCATACATCTTATGCCCATCCCGACGGGTCGATCGAGGGTTTCGTTCACCGGTGAGCGAGCAACGTTCCACATCGTCTGCGAGGTGGCGGGGTGGCAAGGGGGCAACGCCCCGTGGAGGCCAAGCACAATGTATTTTTGGAGCTTGAGATTTATTAGTGATTTTGTACTTATTTTGTGGGTCTCTAATGTGTTTTTGGGTCTAATGTGTTTTAAGCTCATGATTGCAATTAGAGTTTTCAATTGCTGTATAATTTGCTATATTGACGGTTATAGAAAGTATACAAGAAAGAGGAAATGCAAGACGTAACCTACGGTGGATGAACCTGGGTAAATTGGTGTGTTCTTGTTTGGTGGTTGTTCTTCATCTAATCCGTAATTTTGTGCGTTTTGATCTTGAATTTCTAACGGTTTATAATGGTGTTACATAGTTTATCAATACATATATAAATGTATAAACACGTCCTTCATTCGAAAATAAGTAAATATAATTTTGAGAAAAAGCTTTGTGAGTCGTTCAACAAAAGCTTCAAGAAAAGAATTACATCCAAATAAGAATATTGTGGTTCAGAAGTCGAAAGCCAGAGCTTTGGCAGGAAAAGAGCAAGCATAGGATGAGATCTTTGTCATCTTGTTCACATTTATGGCAAAAATACACATGATGAGATCATTTCAAAATTCAATTGATTTGGAAAAGAGAGAAGAAAAAGAAAACTGATGACCATGTTATGGAGGTCATGGTTACAGATAGTCTCACAAGTCACCCAGGACTTGTCCTCCATGATGCTTACAAAATGGAAAAGGACTATGTAGAAATTCATCAGCCATAGAAGAAATCTTCATTTATGTTGGGATTGGCTCATACGTCTTAATTCCGACGGGTCGGTCGGAGATTTCGCTCATTAGTGAGAGAGCGGCGTTCCACATCGTCAGTGAGGTGGCGGGGGTGGCAAGGGGGCAGCACCCCCTAGAAGTTAAACACAATGTATTTTTGGAGCTTGAGATTTATTAGTAATTTTGTACTTATTTTTTGGGTTACTAATGTGTTTTTTGGTCTAATGTGTTTTAAGCTTATTATTGCGATTATAGTTTTTAATTGCTGTATAAATTGCTCTTGTACAGATGGTTATAGAAAATATACAAAAAAGAAAAAGGAAATGTAAGACATAACCTACATTGAATGAACCTGAGTAAATTCGTATGTTCTTGTTTGGTGATTGTTCTTCATCTAATCCGTAATTTTGTGTGTTTTGATCTTGAATTTTTAATGGTTTATAATGGCATTATATAGTTTATCAATACATATATAAATGTATAAACACGTCCTTCGTTCGAAAATAAGTAAATATAATTTTGAGAAAAAGCTTTGTGAGTCGTTCAGCAAAAGCTTCAAGAAAAGAATTATATCCAAATAAGAATATTGTGGTTCAGAAGTCGAAAGCCAGAGCTTTGGCAAGAAAAGAGCAAGCATAGGATGAGATCTTTGTCCATCTTGTTCACATTTATGGCAAAAATACACATGATGAGATCATTTCAAAATTCAAACCTGCTTTCCAAGTTTCCAAACATGACGTCTCTTTCATGAAGGCAATAAAGCACTTCCTGTTTAAATATACTGGAACTGGCAACCTGAAATGTGTAACAAACAGCTCATGTGCTCACCTGCACTTCTCATATCCGTGAATGTCAAGCATTCCAAGTTCTAACTTAAGCATCAACTCACTAACATGCACCAAGAAAAGTTATGGAAATTGATGTTCCAACTTAGTTGAGATGAAAAATATAAAAAACATGACAGAGATGATATACCAGATGTAACTTCACAAACATGGCGATTCTTTTCGAAAGATGAATGAAAGAGAAGTCTCAACTAAGATTCAAACTGCAGTATCATATACCAATCCAACCTCAATGACACATCTGACAATACACAAAAAATGAACCCCAAATGGAAGAGATAGAATCATAGCAACCAAACACATGAAGAATTTGCTCCTCCACTACAATGAAGAAAACACAACCATTACCCTCCTCACAACAGAAGTACAACTCCCCAGGAAATCGCCGAGACCAAGTAGGTCAAAACATCTGAACCAACCGTTTGTGCAACCGAATTGGGCATCGAAGATTTTGGGGAGTCAGCGCCATCAGGACCTGTTGGCGAATCAGCTGCTTTTCCGGATTCAGGAGTTGGAGCAGGGGCAGGAGCCGGGGGCGGCGCAGCACCAAAGATTGCCTCCGGAATCAGAACTCGCTGAATCTCGTATAAGGCGACTGGCTTAGTGGAGACAACACTGCTGCTAATTTTGGGATTAGACCAACCGGAGTCCACATGGACAGTGCCAGAGACATAAGTGAAATTCAACTGGTATTGGCCACCAGCAAGAGTGCTGACAGGGTTACTCTTGCTGAGGTTGTTGAACTCAGCAAGGCTGTAGTATTTAGGCAATGCATGGAACAGGAGGAGGGACTTCAGGTCCTTGTCCGAGATGTTGCTGAGCGACGGTTTTTTCAGACCCGAGAAGGCATCATCGGTGGGCACGAAGACGGTGACACCTTGATCAGTGTTGTTGGCTTGGTTCTGGAGGGTGTCTATTACTTTGGTCTGTTTAAGGTACTTAAGGAAGGTACTGAAAGGGCCAGCGACGGATAGGCGATCTGTAAGATTGACGTAATGAGTGTCGGGGGCAGGGGCGGGTGCCGGAGTTGGGGTGAGGTTGATTGATGGAGATTTTTGTGCAGTTGTTGAGGGTGAAACCATGAAGACAACAAGAGTGATGAACATGAAGACATGGCTTCGGGCCATTGTTTCTGCTGCATTCAAAGTCATAAAAAAAATGCGAGGACAATGAGAATTAAGGTGTGATTGTGTTTCCTTCGTAAATGTACAATAGGTTTCAGTTGTTTTAAAATTTGAGAATAATATGTTTCTTTTATACTTTCAGTGAGGGAAAACACCAGACTTGGTGTCTTTCCTCTCTTTTTTGTCCAAGTGAACCAACATTTACGAACAACAAAGAGATGAGGTAGAAATATCTACAAGAAAATCTGACCATAGTAGGAAGAAAGACAGGGTATTAGTATATTTTAAGTCCAACCACCACATAACAAGGAATACCTGAATAGTGAATATCCTCTTTGAATTGCCAGAATAAATAAAAAATAAAAAGTACATATATAATGGCTAAATAACAAATATTATAATATAAAAATGGGGAAACAAAAAAGAGGAAATTATAGATCAAGAAAAGTATAGCATGCTCATATGTAAAAAGATATTTACACCAATAAAATAGTATTTTAGCTTTAAAAAGCATATATTACATAAACCAATAAAATGGCATTCCATTCACCAAATAAGATTAAATCAAAGGTGCATAAATACTAACCAAAAAACCTAAAACAAAAGGAGAAAGCTACAAAAAGGACATGGAAAACGCAGTATCCTCAAATCTAAGAAGACAACACCAGCAAATAAAATGGTATTTCACCAAATCCACAAAATACTTACAAGGGAAGAAAATGAAAGAGGGAAAACCCCCGAAGACTAACATCTGACAACTCACAAGAAGACAATTTTTTGACCAATGTGATGACGAATCTTGAAGAAAAAAATGAACTTGAAAGTTTACACTACTGGGAGGTGAAAAAAAGAAGCATAATACGCTATTGAAAGATTGTGACATGGATCTCAACATGTTCCGAACCAAACAAACACCCAAAGAAAAGAAAAAAAAGATTTTAGAGGCAAAAACCCTTTCAGGAAAAGACAATAGATCTAAGATCATTAGACCACTTAACACTAAACAGACCTCAGACATAAATGTGGGATCTACAACTACAAGTGTAGCTAAGGAATGGAATATGGAAGAAGGTAAGAAACCAACATCAAAAAATGTGATAGAGGGGAGGTTTGAAAGGGGCATACATACCCGTGGCTGTGGAGGGATGAGAAGCAAATGAGGAGAGGAAACTGGAAGAAAGGCTGCAGCAGAGTTGGTGGTGCAAATGTGGGGTTTATATACTGGGGAAAAGGTGGTGTTAGCTGAGCCTCTTGGGTGGGGTGGCAGCTGGTGAGAGTGGTTGGTTGGTTGGTTGGTTCCAAAACCAAAAACAAAAGAAAAACAGAATAGTTATTACACATTTAATAAATGCATTACATTATGAATTTAGAATACTTAAGCGCATTAAGACTACACAATGGGATAGGTCGGGTCGGACACTCGGACCTGGACTCGGACCCAATGTGATTGTTTGGGTTTTTTATTTTTAAAAGAAACATACTCGAACTTGATCTGATTTTCAGATTTTGAATTGAAATCTACCTCTATCTGACTTAGTGAACCCGTTTCAATCTAACTTCAAAGTATCTACAGATATTAGTCATTTTTACGTCCAGAGGTTACACAAACTTCTCTTATTATCACAAGTTAATAATAATAATAACAATAAGATTTCCTTAAACTACTAAGTCAAGCGTTCGAACATATCACGTGGTTGAAAATCTTCAACAACAAAAAAGTACACTATTATTGGGTTGAGTGATTTACGGAGTTGAGGTATAAAAAAATTGTAGGTATTGTGTAAATGTACATAGATATTTGCCAATTGCCATATTAGCATTGATTCTCGATTCAAGTGTCATGACTCATGACCTCTAGACTCAAACCCATAATACCATTACCATTAACTAGACTCAATACAAAGTTTTTAGTTTTTTAGTTTGTTACAAACTAAAAAATTAAACTTGATTCATGATTTGGGGGGAAATTTTCGTATTCACATCAATTCAAAACCCGTTCGGTTTGAATATAGTCAGTTCAATCCAACCAGATATGGCCCGCATGACTATAACTTTACATGTTCAATGGGTTGGGTTGCTCTTTTTTTTTTAAATTAGATATCAGATCTGAGTTAGACAAGCTCGCATCTCAGTGTTTTTTGCACTAATATTTTTAGATATTCTAAAGGAAGTAAGATAACAAAATGGCTGTAAAATATCTTTGTATGCTGTCAATGCGTTAGAAAATCTTTTTCTTACTGCTCGAGAAAGAAACGGTAAAATGGTAGGTTGAAATCCAAGTTTGAAGCACACTCGAACTTAGGATTTAAGAACCACCTTCCAAACATTTATTTCAAATTCACGACATCCACCTTCTTTCAAACTTGAAATAAAAAAAACGATGTCGTTTCGTGATATTTTCCATGTCATTTCACGAGAAAACACACGAGATGTGAAATCCGAACCAGCTATAATTGGATGAATGAGTATTTTATGAGGTCCCAACAAGCCCAGTTTGTTATAGGTAGAGCCCTCAAATGTTGGACTATTCACTCCACGTTACAGATATGTTCGATGGATATTGATGTTAGTGTTTAATTGTTGTTGTTTCAACTTGCAAGCAATCAAGATCTCTGATTAGAGTGCCGGTGCATCATAAGAGATTTTCCCACTTTACATCTCAATGATGTAACCATTTTCCAACATTTTTGTCATTGTTATTAGCAACACTTATCAAGTAATTACCAAAGTCCTACCTAGCAAATCACAAGAGATTTTTTTCATTAGAGCTATTTTTTTATTCTTTACTTTCTACAAATCAATAGTCCACTAATTTCATCCCGTAGATACTCCTCGTAATAGGAGTTCGGAAGAGCTACAGTTAATCGTATCAACGACGATTTCTTCTTTGTTCTTCTTTTTTTTGCAAGGGAAAAATGATCAACTCCTGGAATATATTATTGAAAAATAAAAGCAATACAGAATTCAGAGTTATGCTGCATACACAACCCAGATACGCAACTACTATTACACTACATATTTACTCATCTTACACACTATGGCGAGGCCCAATGAGCCTTAAATCACTCGATATCACTATTGGCTAGTCGTTAAGCTCCCTCAATCGTCCTTTATAATCGACACTAGCACTTCCCTCGGTCGTTTCTCTCCTTCCATAATCCTCGTGTTCCGCTCCTCCCACAACACATACATTGTTGCCCCAAGTGTGAGCCACTTCTTCCTCTCTTTTTAGTCATGTCTTCATTACGTCCTTGGTTTTTTATTTTGTTTCATTGAAAACCATCAAGAAAACATTTAACAGTATCAAAAGAAATTTCCTTTGAAGCAAGTGTGGCTTTAGCAAAATAAAAAGGTAAACATGTTGTACCTTTTGGCATGTGTTGTACATGGTCATTGCTCCTTTAATTTAATCAAAATCTGCTATTTAGAAATTATTTTTCAATAGTGAAGGTATACCACTTGCAGAGTTGCAGTTAGGCATTAAGATTTAAGAGTGGCTAATTTGCAACCAGAAACCTTATGTTTCTCCAAGCATGCTCGACTCAGTATCATGATACACATGTGGTAGTTAACTATAATGGAATCGTCGTTTTTTATTGTTTTAGGAGTTACAATCTACAATAACAACATTTCTTAACACGACAACAATATTATATAAATCTACACATGCACGCCTGAATTCTGTCCTAAAATATTTTCTAGTCAAAGTGAAACCTTGTTACTCTTGTTATATATTGATCCATAAAAGAATAAAAATACATAAGAAAGTGGATCACTTGTTTTACGAGAATTTTGTCTTCAACTTTCTTTTTAACATAAATATCTCCATCGGATTCTTAATCTTGAAACATAAAATAAGGTCACATTAGTAACTTAATGCCAAGTTCTTTGGTTTTCCCATATTTTTATCTGAATAAGATAAAATTGTCTCTTCTCCACAAATTAATAGGAAAAAAAATTTCTTTTCTTTTCTACGTTAGAATTGCTATTTTTAAATATTCAATCCTACTTCTCAATTTATCTAAATTTGTCATCAAAATCCATTGTTAAGTCTTAAAATAAAGATTTTGGTAGCCTAAACATAGTTGTCGGACAACTTTTAGCGCGAGAAGATGATGAGTTAATGACATCACAAGACTTCGGCTCAAGATACGTTGTTATGATTTTTTCTCAAATTTTGCTGGTACTACGTTATACAAAAAAATTAGATACTTATGTGATACATACTCATGTTTACAAGTTTGTTACTTTTACGTTAGAGATAATTACAAAATATGGAGTATTATATTTATTAAAGAGTTTTAAAGTAACAAAACTAAAATAAATAAAAAACTCATAATAACATATCCTAAAGCTAGAGACTTCACCACCATAAAATCATTAATCCCAAACCGTGATTTTGGGTCCACCATCCTAGTGGGCCCATAAAAGCAGCCCACATTGAGAAGTCTGATATCGCGAGATATCGTACGGTATTGTCCCTACAAATCCCACTTCACCACGTGACCCGCACTACACGAATCGTCGTCCGTCCGTAGGTGGGTGGAATGGCCTTTTCCTTCTCCCCGTGCCGCAGGATCTGTTTAACAAAACGTGAACCTTCAACCAAGTAATTTGCCAACATCGATTAGTTTTTCTTCTTCTTCTTAAGATGGTTATTATATAAATTAGTTAAGAGTTTGATCGTAACACAGTCACCCTGCGAACTTACGATAAGTTACCTAAATTTCGTGAATGGAAAAAGAAACTCGAACTATACTGACATTTCTATATCTATTACGTTGCATTTGTATTGACATAACCAAAATGGATACAAGTACATATATTTTTTGAATTTTGTAATTTTTATAATTATTCAGGATAAACTGATGTCAATAACGAATACAGATCATCTTTTGTCTTGTAATTCTATTGAAAAACTTTAATGCGGAATCAAATATTATCATATATATACATTTTAGCTTCACAAGTATCATATTTGTTACCATGCTTAAAGGAATTCTATTTTTGACGATTGTATATTACCTTGAAACAGACTAAAAATTTCAGTTCACCCCTAACTATGCACTTAATCTTGAGAGGAAACTAATACGTTTCATTCTAGTCATATTAATCGTCTTCTTGCTTTCTTCTTCCCTCGAGTAGTTTCTTTTCATGAGTTGATTTCCACAATGAGGTTCGAAGACTTATTTGTTAGTGTTTTAAGAGCAAAGACAACTGTGTCTGGGGCATGTATCGGGCTATAAAGTGGCAAAGATGTATGACTTTAGACAAATTTGTGAATAAGGGCACCAACAATGGTATGTATTAAAAATGCTATATTATCATATTATAATATATATATATATATATATATATATATATATATACATTTTAGCTTCACACATGATCAATCGCAAAATTGATCTCTGCGACGTTCAATTGAAGAAGAATTGTCGTCGTAGGGACGCTTGGGTCTGTCACCAACGTTTTGTACTTATTTTTTTGAGTTTTGTCGTGGTGGGACCCCCAATGTGTGTGTTTAACGTGAAAGAAGTTGATGGAGATAATAAGAAGTTTTTAATGTAGTATTCTTGTTAAATAAAAATAATATATATTTTTCTTCTAAAGAGCACCCAAATATTGATCTTTCATCTACGGAGACACTTGTATTGTTTTTTTTATTTCGAAATTCCAAAATTCCTATAGTTAACTTACTATTTTGTTTCAAACGACGTGAGAATTTTTTATATTAGTCGATCTTATTAATAATTAAAATAAATATATAAAATAAATAAAGTATACTATTTTTATTTGTAAAATTTAAAAATGAGTTGGAGAAAAGAAATATATATTTGACATCAAGTTTTTTTCATAAAATGCTATGGTTGAGGACTAAATGTTGTGAAAGAACATATAATGTGCTAGAAAGATAAAACTGGAATAGAGAGATAAAACTGGATTAATATTTATGAAAATTTTGTTATTGTAGATGACCTAAGTAAGGAAAAATAACAACAAAAGCACAAGGGAAAATATTTTTGCTTCTATATAACATTATAACTCCATAAAAAATGCCAAGAGTGAAAGGTAATAACATTAGATGATTCAAGACATCTCCTCGACTGCCGAGCATAAGCCAGTGCAACTATGCTCTTTTTTTTGGTAGAACAAATATGCTAAATATTTGATTGTGGTTTCCCTCAAGTAAAACTCAGCACCAACCGAGGCATTTCTTATTTTTTAAATAGATCAGCAGCAATGAGCTGTAGAGTCGATCGTGATAATATTTGGGAACTACTATTCGTCGCCGGAAAATTACTTAAATCGCCACAAAAATGACCTTTTTGCCCTTAACAAATCAATTAATACCGATTTCGTCCCGTGTCTTTAAATAAGGTGTTTGACTCAGTTTTACTCACATTCCTAGTACCAACACCACGAAAATGTCTGGCGAAGCACCTGAATCCGGCGAGGTAACTGGGGCGGAATTTTTTTCACGACTCGGGCGTCTGGCTAAACCGCCTCCACCAAGGTGGAGGCGTCTGGCTAACACGCCTCCACATAGGTGGAGGCGGTTTAGACAGACGCCTCCACCTTTGTGCAGGCGTCTCCTATGGACGCCTCCACAAATGTGGAGGCGTCTGTGTAAACCGCCTCCACCTATGTGGAGGCGTGTTAGGCAGACGTCTCCACCTTGGTGGAGACGGTTTAGCCAGACGCCCGTTTTTTTTTGTTTTTTTTTAATTTTTTGTTAAATTCAAATTTTCAGGTTCCGTTTCAAGATTTCGGTGGTGATGGAGTAGATTACAGTGAGCTTTTTGATAGTAAAGAAATATTTACAACAATCGAGGAAGGTTGTAAATGGGCGAAACAAGTTGCAATAGGAGCCGGATTTTTTTTGGTTATATCATCATACAAACCGAAAGCAGATAACCGGATGGATTGTTACCTCAGATGTGATCGCAGACGTGAGATGAGTTCTCGTGATACGAGTATTGCACTGCGAAAGAATACGAAAAGAAAAGGTTGCGGTTGTCGGTTTTTGGTAAAAGTGGTGGAGCGACGAGATCGTGATGGATGAGTTATTGTTTCTAGTAGCATGTTTGGGCAGCACAACCACCCATTGACAGTTTATTCAGAGGGTCACCGACAGGTCAGCGGACTTAGTGCTGCGGCAAAGCAAATTGTTCGGGATATGACAGAGGCACAAGCAAGGCCCCGTAACATTTTGTTGGCGGTAAAGAAGAAATTTCCGGACGATAATCCTAATCAAAGGCACATTTACAACTTCAGAGAGTACATGAGGAGGACAAAATCTGAAGACAGGAATCCCACGCAGCAGTTTCTCAGAGAGGCAGTGCAGCATAAGTATTTGCATTGGATTGTGGCAGATGAAGAAACTAATGTCTTGACTCACGCATTTTTGGCACATCCGACTTCAGTTCAGTTGTTGCGTACATACCCATTCGTGATCTGTATGGATTCGACGTATAAGACGAACAAGTACAAGATGCCTTTGTTTGAGATGGTTGGGGTTACTCCAACAAATATGAATTTCCTCGTCGGATATGCGATATTGCAGGATGAGACCGAGTCTAGTTACCGGTGGGTGTTGGAGAGGTTGCGAGATCTGTTATTGGGTATTGTTAGCCCGACAGCAATAATTACGGACCGTGAGATGGGTCTGATGCGACCAGTGGCAGAGGTTTTTCCTGAGTCAGCTCATTTACTATGCACCTGACATATCAACAAAGACGTGTACAACTACGCATACCACGTATTCGGCAAGGAGAAGCAGCTTGCAGAGAGTTTTAGATGTGGAAGATGGAGGAGAGTCATGCTTTCTGATTCACAGACGGATTATGATAAAGCAGTCCGTAATCTGAAGGATTCTTACAGTTCCTGGCCAGTGCTGACGAAGTATGTGGAAGACACGTGGTTGGTGCATAAGGAAAAGTTCGTGTTGAATTGGACGAATCAAGTTCTTCATTTCGGCAACACTACGAACTGCAGGGTGGAAAGTGCACATTCGGCTCTGAAAGAGTGGATCACTACATCGACTGCCGCTCTCGACACTCTTTTCGACCGCGTGAACTCGTCTATTGAAATGCAGCTGACAAATATTCAGAACTTTCTTGAAGATTCGAGACGTCGAAATTTGGCACATTACATAGGTCCTCTGTTTCAGCATATAAATGGCCGAGTTTCGCATCACTGCTTGTCGTTAATGACTCAGGAGTTGAAGAGAATGCAGGACTTAAGTGATGAAATTGAATATCGTTGTGGGTGTGCTTTCCTGACAACACATGGGATTCCTTGTGCCTGTACCATGTACGAGTGTTTCGCGTCAGGTGATGGAATTTATTTAGAGCAAATTCATCCATTCTGGAAAACACTTGTTATCGGAGAAGGAGTCCAGATGTCAGAGTTTGTTGATCAGTCAGCACAAGACACCGAGCATTTTTGGAAGCTAGTGGATGAGATCTCGCAGAGCGATCCTTTAGTAATTCGTAGTGCCTCTCGTATTTTATACGAACAGTTACACCCCGATCAGTCGAACTATGGAGAACCCGAAGAAAATACTAAGGTACGAGGTCGACCTAGGGGAAAGTCGACACGTCGGGACCCGAGTGCCTTCGAGTATGCTGAGCGAGGTCGTGGTCGGTCTGGCAGTAGTGGGAGCAGGGGTCGTGGTCGGTCTGCCAGTAGTGGGAGCCGGGGTCGTCGGTCTAATTCGTCTTGATCGTCCTTGAATACGGGCACAGGATCTTCTGGTATGTCGATATATTTGTTGTTATGTTATTTAATATATATTAGTAATCTAAATGGGGTTGAATATATTATGTCCTAATTTTGTTGTTTTAATGAATTGTTATTTACCTATCTTACAGTGTCCGGACGGGTTGACGTGGACAACTTCCCATATAATGATAGACTGTTAGGAATCATTTTGCCATTTCTGCATAGGTGGAATGACGTACGTGCTGATGGCAACTGTGGATTTCGATGTGTTGCCGATGTCTTTCATGGTGGTCAGGAGAACTGGTCGTACGCCCGTCGTGCGATTTCTAATGAGATAGGTGCACATCCTATTTATGAGACAGTCTATTTCGGTCATGTGAGAGAGGCTCGTCAACGAATTGATTGGGGCGGGGGAGGTTGTGGCGAGGATCATTATATGGAGGTTTGGTCCGACTTGTTTCCTATTGCGAATTTTTACAAGTGTGCGGTCATGTATTTCGCAGTGGGAACGGATGGTTCGTTGTTCCCGTGTCTTACTGTTCTACCCTGGGAGTGTCCCTCTACCATGACTAGGCCTGTCAGAGAGTTGGTCATTACTCATTTAGGGAGTTACGCTCATTTTATTCGTTTGGAATTACTTGATGATTTCCCAGTACCTCCTATAGCGACCTTATGGTATCAAATGCGAGATGAGAGTGTTGTTGGATGGGAGGATCAGTACCAAAGTAGGATGGAGTATTGGAACCGATTACGTTGATTGTAATTTGTAATGTTTTGTAATGTATAATATATCGTGTATTTCTACTTATATCGTGTTGTTTTTTTACCGTATTTTAAATTTAAATATTATTTCATATCTAAAGAAATAAGTTGAAAATCTTTTCGTGAAAAATAAATATTAAAAAATACGATAGTCAAAGAAATATGTAGAAGATATGTTCGTCAGAAATAAATAATAAGAGTACACAAATAAACATAAGCATATACCAACAAATGTACTAACAGTGCAACAAAACGAAAGTAAAAGCAAGACAACTACAGCTCAACATCTGAATCATGGTCCGAAATGCCCAACTGGCTGTTCCAATCCTCGATCAGGCGATCCCAATCTGTACATGCAAGTCTCGTCGCCTCACTCGGCATGACGTCTCTCTCTCTCGCAAGAACGGCTGCGTACACCGTATCGCCCTACTCATCCACTGTATGTAAAATAGAAATTAGCGTACAATAACAAAATATACTTTACAATTAAATATAAAATTAGATAAACTTACCGCATCGGCACATGTCCTATCCAGTGGTCTCTCCGGTCTCGGAATGATACCGCGTACGAGCAGTGGATGTGAGCATCTACCGAACCACTGCAAATAATCTGGAGTACAGGTGGAGGGGTCGCGGCTACGACTCAGATCGGCCAGGTGTAGTCGTCCTACTCTCGGAAATGTCCTCCAAACCGATTCCGCAGACGAAACGCTCTGCCTGACGTCGTACATCGTCGCAGTCGCAGACCGTACTGCATGGTCGGGCATCGGGATGTCAACCGGGATCACCTGAACGTAACCTAACTGACGTAACACGCGATCAGGTAAATAAGGCTCTGTGATATCCCTATAACGAATAACGCCCATAAATGTAGTCCTCGGCACAGCTACAGCAGGCTCGGGACCATACGGTAACCACTCCACCTAAACGTTTATACGTTAATAATAATAAAGTTAAATTTAAATAAACGTGAATGATATATACATTATATACCTGCGATGCAGTCATCTGATCTAGTCGTCTACGAATAGAAAGAAGTCGACTCTCGCTCTTATCCTCTGCCCGGACAGCCCACATACGCGAACGAGGATGGCCACGCTCAACAATCTTCCGCTCACGATGTGGGCGGAAAGCAGGAAAATACTCATATATCCAAGCCTGCAGCAGTGTAAGACAACCCGTAATCTGACCACAATCAGCACGACTAGATATGCCCAGCTGGCGATACAGATATGCCAACGTCGCCGACCCCCATGAGTAATCAGCAATGGTATCTGGGTCCCTCGCCTCCAATAAGTCGCGTGGTCTCAGTCTGGAACCGCTCTTGTCGACAAACAATACGCAGCCTAGCAGTAAGAAGAAATAAGCAGTCATCTGCGTATCCTCAGTCCGTGGTGGTCGCCCCCGTCTGCAACACTCGTCCACAGCGTCGATACTAACACCACCGCCACTCCAAAATGAGCTATCCCGCCCAAGACCCTCCAGGCTGACACCCAGCAACTCAGATACATATAACTTCAGCTCAGATGTCGGCGCCTGCGCACTGACCATGGGACCCTCAACAGGAATGTGAAGAATCTGAAAGACGTCATGCAACATGATCGTCATCTCTCCGAACGGCAAGTGGAAAGTGTTGGTGTCAGGCTGCCACCGCTCCACGAATGCCGAAATCAACGGCATGTCGATGCAGGAAAACATGTTGTACGGCAAGTGACCCAATCCACTGTCAACCACGGTCGCCGTCATATCCTCAGTCATCACTGAGCGCCATGCCTGCAATGTCGTACAGGCTCTGTGCCGATTATGGCACTTCAAAACCTTCCGCTCCTCGCCATCCCAGATGCGTCTGGCGACGTGGCCTCCGAAACTCGGAATGACGCTGCCATCTACAGGACCACCGGGAATAATATCCGTGACGATCCAAGACTCGTCATCACCCCTCTTCTTCTTCTGAGCTCGGGCGTCTGCAGTGCACGAACTCGAATCACCGGTCACAAACCGGCCACCTCGATCCTTCCTAATGACCCACTCAGATGAAGGACCACCGTGTCGCCCCCGTCCTCGACCGGCCTAATGTACCGCCTCCTCCTGTGGCCCCAAGTCGTATCGGCCCCCATCGTCACTGTCGTCGTGACTCCTCAGCTCATCTGAATCATCCTCGTCGTCGAAAGACTCTCCAGGTGTCTGACGACGACGTAACATATCTCTCTCTCTCCTAACTGAAGCAGAAATACCACGTGTACGTGGATGACGAGGACCTGACTCGTCTGCTATACTACGTACCGCGCGTAAGGGAATTGATTTCCCTTTTCCTCCACGGTAACCCGATGACTATTAATTCAATTTTAAAAATACAAATTTATTAATGAATTTACTAAAATAATTAAACTAATTATTAACTGAATAATCTATTAATTTAGCAATTATCACAATTAATTAATAATCCTTTACTAAAATCGTACACAACTAATTACTAACATAATAATCAATTTATTTAGCGATTTTTTTATTAATTATCACAATTTATAATCAATAAAGGATTTACTAAACTAATTTAACTCATTATTAACATAATATTCAATTTATTTAAAATTTATCACAATTTATAATAAAATTTTAAAAAAATCGGGCGTATGCGGGAGACGCCTACCCTACGTGGTAGGCGTCTGCCGGAGACGCCTACCGTACGTGGGAGACGTCTCCCGCAGACGTCTGTTCGGGGGAGGCGGTTCGTGCGACCGCCCGATCGTTGGGTCGGGCGTCTCCCGCGACCGCCCGACTCAAAAAAAAATTAAAAAAAATTAATTGAAATAAACAAGGTAATTTACCAGATGTGAGTAGTCAAGGGTCTCCGCTGGTTCTTTCCCTGGCCTCCGAGACATTCTATTTGGTGAATAAAAGTGTGATTTGAAGAGAAAGTTGTGTTAAAAGAGTGAAATGAGGAGTTATATTAGTAGAAAGAGCAGAGGGGCAAAATGGTAATCTTACGGGCGATTTAAGTAGTTTACGGCGACGAATAGCACTTCAGTAATATTTGGGGGAGATGTTTCAGCTTTTAAGTATGTTTTTTTATTTCCTCTTTACGGTGGGATACCATAAATCTTCATCTTCCGGATGTTCTCTACAAAAAAGCTTTCGATTGCCCGGCTAAGTGCATTTTATATCCACTATTTAAAAATATTAAAAAATATGATTCTTTTGCTTAACTACTACTCGAAAACATTATTTTTTTCAAAATTCCACTCGAAAACTTATAATTGTTGGTATTCAATGCTAGTGACCAAAACATTATTTGCTTTAATGCCACTCAACCTTAAAATATTGTCGTTCTGTTAATTTTCCGTTAATACCATTAAATATATTTTTAATGATAATTTTACAAATTTAACCCTGAACTATCTATAATTTACTAATTGTCTTTATTTTATAGTAAATTTTACAAAATGTAGTCATATTATTCACTTATCTCCTTACTCTCTCTTTCACTCTCAGTATTTCTCCCTCTCTTTCTCCCTCTTTTTATTTCTTTTTTTATATCCAGGTGTCGATATGATTACGGATTAACGTTACACCATTCACAAGAAATCATTAGTTAGTCTTGTAAACAAATAATATATCATTATCTCGAGAGAAAAAGGAAGTAAAAATGGTCCTGGCTGGATTACACTAGATGAGGTTCGGATTTAGGAAATTCAGAGGTCCAGGACCAGTACCAGACCGACCCGATCTTGTATAATTTCCTGGACCGGACTGGACTGTGTCTCTCTCTACTTTTGGTGGATGTCCGCGTAGCCTCTTGTCCTAAAGATTTGTGTCCTATTATTCACATTTGTCTATTCTACTCCGTTTTTCATTATTTTTCAATACTCTTCCTAAATTTGGAGATTTTCTTCGCTGAAACTCAATCATTCGTCATTGGTAGTTTAAGATCAACAAAGATCAATGATCTATCAACTGAATTACCCAATTAACCCAGTTCAATGACTCCTCCATTCAATAGCCAAGTGAACTAACATTTAATTTCAACTCCTTGAAATCATCAAAAAACCAAATCTCTAGGCAACTCCAACAACCCATTAATGGCACTAAGGTCAACACAGAAACCAAATATATATCACCCATCAAATCCTTAGCAATTCATCCATCCATCCATCTCTACAATGGGGGCCAAGCATGATTGCTACTTCAAGCCGAAAGTGATGGCCCAAGTGACTCTCGCGCTTCTCTTCCTCGTGTACACTCAAGTTGATTCATCACATTCTTCTTCCTCCAATGGTGGTCAACAGTGCATAGATTGCATCGTCGATCGCTTCGAGTATGTGTGCCAGGGCTGTAGGCCGATCCTCCGTTGCCTTGCGGGCTGCTTGGGGAATGGAATTGGCCAGAGCAAGTGCATGTCGACGTGCGAGCCTGGTGCTCATGGAGGCCGCCTTTCCGCCTGCCGGAGTTGCATGGCGGCATGCGAGTGCAGCTGCAATGGTTGGTAGATTGATTGTGTTGGGCGTCTGTTTTATTTGTTTGGTGTTGCATGTCTACATCTGGTCATGTATTGACTCGTATGGTTGATGTTCTGTTTTTTGGCCGACTACTCTACTGGGCTTATAAGGTTGAACTTCATAGATTATAATTGTTATTATTCGTCGAAAAACTACTTAAATCGTCCGTACAGATTACTATTTTGTCATTCTCTTATTTCTATTACTATAACGCGACATTTTACCCTCCTATCACACATCTCTCTTCATTTTCCTTTTATAATCATAAAAAATAATGTTTTGGATGTCAGTAATAAGCCAACAGACGCCCCGGTGTACTCGAATCTGCTAAAATATCCAACATATTTTTAATAATAATAAAATATAACGGGCGTTCGCCAAATCCGCCCATCCCATGGGGGCGGCGTCTGGCTAAGATTTGCACAATAAAATGAGAGTCCCTCTGTTTTTAAAATATCTCTCAGTATTGATCATTATGAGATCTTAAAATTTATACATGATACATTAATATGCATATATACCTGTTAATATTATTCATTAATTTTTATGGTTGATATACATCATGTTTTGAATCTTCCCCTACTTTACTTGTACAATAATGAATAAATTGTTTTCCTCCTGCGATTTAAAGCTCCTGAATGGCTAAGTTTTATTGTTTAATCCAATAATCATATATATAATATACATTTTCTGGCATTAGGGGGAGAAGATAGAAGTTAAAGAATGTCAAGAAAATGTAATATATTTAACATCAAGTTCATAAGAGAATATACGTACAAGTATGATTGAACTTGAAGTTCATAAAATCATTATCTTGCAATATCTAGCAAGTAATTGTCATACATTTGTATTGATCACAAAAGAGTGATTACGCCTTATATTACTAGACATAGATCACATAATATAAAGTGAAGATCTCCACGTGATAAAATATATTTGAGCTCAACCAACGCCAGAAGCGTGGACAATAACCTATATTATTTATGGAAATAAAATAAAAGTTAGTCACTCTCATTGCACCTCCTGAAGAGGTTATTCCTGAAGAATATAAACCCGTAAAAATAAATGCAGCTGCTAAACAAAAGATAAATGAAATTACGGGGATACAGAACGATCAAATCTTAAAATTTTGGGAAACGGTGAGGATTTGATTATTATTGACGTAAAACTTGCAATCAACTATATATGTTGATACGAGAGATATTAAATAAATTATTGTCGAGAATTCATTCGCCTTCTTAATAGCATGTTATCTCAAGAAAGGAAAAATAGATCCAAAACCTATGATATTATAAAAATGTCAGAAACATTCGTATTTGATATAAACAAAAGAATGCGAACAATATATAATAAACTCATTGAATAAATATATTATTTGGACATGTAGTCCTGATTTCTGAAATTATATCCCTGAAGGATAAAAATAGAAATCAGAAAAAACATGTGATACATTATAAAGCGAGGAGTAATATAAGGGTATTCACAGGCCCCAACATCCATCGTGATGTTACTTATTCTCTCGTAATATTAATAATAAGTTCTGTTACATGATCAATATGATATGCATATAAGATATGTTGTGACTTTAAAATTTTATAAGTCACTTAATATTGGTATTTACATGAGAGTCCCTGAATGACTAATATGACAAAGTATATTATATGATGACAAGAATCAAAAGATGCACTATACAATTTTTGAAAAGATCACTATATGAAGAAACAAGTAAGAGTGTGCATATAACCTCTTCAATCAAAGTCATCATGAAGAATGACGCGAAGTTGATCTTAGTCATCCATATGTTTCATCCAATAACAAAAGTTACTGTTATTTATTATATTTATAACATGCTTGATGTCACAGGACCTCCATCAAAGTTTTTGAAAACTCATGAAATATTTAATGGACAATTTTTTGGATAAATGATCATAGAAAACTCAATTATTTTTCAACCTGAAGTTCGAACATTCTCTGGAAGAGAATTTGTACAATGATTCAATTGTAGAAAGTGAATATTGTAGTAAAAATATATTCTACTTAATACTCATATTGAAATGACACTAAGAAATGACATCTATTGTATATCAACAAAGATCCAATTGTAATAGGACCTGAAGTTCCTTATCAGAATGTCATGATCATTTTCTTATAACTTGAAACCTAGTAAGGTTCACAGTAAATGTTTTATCTAAGCATAATGTTCATCTCAAAACATTTAGATGACGTTCAAGGATCTATCAATTTTTGGTCATGCGATAAAGATTTACGTTAGCAATATTTCTTATATGTCTGATCCACATCAATTACTATCACGAAATTTTGGTGTCATTGCGTGGAGTCATTACAAATTTATACAAGTTGCTGAATCAGTTATTGATTCTTACATTCTCGTATCGCTAAGACATCAATATAATTATGAGACATCTTTAACTTTTTCAAAAGTAATATCTTTTAAGGTAACATATTCATATCAAAAGTTACCACAATTTGTATTACTCCCAGCATATTATTTGAGAAAACTTGCGCAAACATATTTCACAATCTTATTATCTAAGTGAAATATAGTAAATATTCATTAAATCTGTTAAACTATTATGTATTTGTTTATTGAATCCCCATGTAATTTTGTGTTTAAGGACTTCGTAAAATATATTCGTAAGTTTGGTAAACTACGAATAAGAGGAAGCGGATTTGTATTTATCGTCCCTGAAGGACGGATTTCCCTGAAGGATAAAGCCCGGAGGGCTTGTAGTTGCACTTTTTTTTCCTTTTTCCATTTTTTGTCCTAAAAGGTTTTATTGGTTAAAAGTTTTTAATGAGTCAACCTATGCAATTTTGTTAGCGCATGTTATGTACTCTTTTCCTTAGCTACTTTTTTCGTGCAGGGTTTTGTAGCAAGGTTTTTAACGAGACATTAACATAACGCATATTATCTAAGGGATTGTTATAAATGTATGTTGAATTGAGGCAAACAATTATACAGTGTACTCTTTTTCCTTCACCAAGTTTTTGTCCCACAAGGTTTTACTTGACAAGGTCTTAATGAGGGAGACCGATCAAGTGACAACTGATCAGATCCAATCAATTGATAATTTGGCGGATTTATTTACAAAGTTATTGCTCACCAAAGTCTTTAAGAAGTTTGTCTTCAAAATTGGTGTTTAATGTATGTTGAAGTGGGGGGGGGGGGGAGCATCATACGCGTTGCATTCTTTTTTCCTTCACCAAGCTTTTATCCCATCATGTTTTTCTTGGTAAGGTTTTTAACGAGACAACAGTTTTAGTGTATAAAAGTGATCATCCAAGGGGGAGTGTCGAGAATTACAAAGGTTTTGTTGATGATTCACATTCTTTAACCCCTAATAGCTTAAGTAGATTTTATTCTTATTAATATGGTGTAATTCCATTTTTTTTGGTTGTAACTGTAGGATTTCTTGTTTAATTATACATATATATTTTCGAGGTTTTTATGTATAATAAGGATCAATTACAATTTTCTTTGATTTATTTCATGCATGCATCAGTTTGTTTTAACGTCTAGTTTCAAAACTCTATTAAAACAAACAAGGGCTCCGAAATTCATACCTAGAAGTTCTCAAAAACTTCTTGAAGATTCGGAGACGTTGGGGATGCTTCTCGCCGCGCCGGATGCCTCCGAGTATTCACCAAACTCTAAACAAGATCGGAGAGAGGGAAGCTAGTCTCTCGATCTCCGATAGGGTTTAGAATCTAATTACTAACCCCTCTTTAATTCCCTTGAGAAGATGATCTCTTAAGAACTAAAACTAAACTTAAGAATTAAGGGATTTTCGTGGAGAATTATGGAGAGAGAATTTTGCTCAAGAAAATAATGAATGAATTAAGGAGGTAATGAGATAACCTTGTATTTATAGGTTCTCTCCAAATTACCTATTCATGTGCAACCTCTTGCCCATGATTCCATGCAAAATTCCATCTAACCATCCATTATTTATTAATAAATAATCTTAGCCATGCATTAAAACAATTATGGACCAATTCCATGCATGATCTAATTAATTCTTAAATTAATTCTGCATAAAACCGTCTGACCGGTCGACCGTTTAGACACTCGGTCGACCGTGTAGACCTGGTTTCGGTCGACCGTTTAGACACTCGGTCGACCGTTTGCAACATTAAAATATTTCATCACAACGTTCGGTCGACCGACCGATAAATTCGGTCGACCGAAAACGAACAGACGAAATCCATGTTACGATGTGCACACATCCGGTCGACCGTGTAATATTGCGGTCGACCGTCCCACATCCGGTCGACCGTTTACTGTTTAGAGGTCGACCGTTTGTGCACTGTACTGCAGACTTGTCAAATTTCGGTTTAACCCCTACAAAATTTGACATTTCGGGATTAGTAATAAATTCACAACTTTTGTAACATATTATCCTATGTAATGATAATACATTACACTCCATAATATTTACATCACATATGAATTCAATTTAGATTCTAATTATGTTATCAATCACAACATAATTTTGATTTTGCTTGTTCACCCCATGTGTCATATTTTCACATGAAACCCGACACATCCTATGAACTCAAAATCCTCATTTCTTGTTTCCCAGTTTTGTGGTGTGACCTATGGGAGGATCTAAACTAAGTTGGCAGTGATATTAAGAGCTTAATATCACAAGCTATAAGCGGTATCTAGCTACACATTATAGCTCCCAATTAGTTAGATGTCTTAATTCCACTCGAAACAAAATCCGATCCATTTAGTGATGGAGTGCATCACTTGTGTCCGTCCCTTGCCTCGTGATATTAATAATACACACAAAGTAGTATTGTGTCATCTTTGTATTAGTATTCATTTCTTGATCTCTTTAAGCTAGTTATAAATATGTGACTTAACTCAAATCACATTGTGCACATTATAACTTGACTTTATCAAGAGGCCCACTAATATCATCACTCAATTAAGAGGGGCAATGATAATCTTTTGACTAACTATCTTCTCCAACGAAAGTTGTACTTAACCAACCAATGTCTTTACACTACACTGATCGATAGTTCAAGACACTGATCTAATTAAGTATTCCTTAAGTGATTGGATATAAGTCTCATATCAAAGGACCAAAGACACAGTAAAATATTAATGACACAGAAACACATTTCTATAATATTTTACTTATTAGGTCTATTCAGTATACAAAAGTAATATTTTCCTCTTTTGCATACCCGTGTTGTCACTCACTTGTAGAGCTACAATGATCTATGACCAACACGACAATCTTAACTCGGTAATTAATGTTCCATGTTAATTACCATGATTGCGAATATCTTTTGTTTTATGTAAACCAATATCTTTTAGAGCTCTACGGTTAAGGACCAAGAGTCTCTTCCTTAACACTTCCAAAGGACGAATAACATAAACAAGGAACAAAATGATTTCTCATTCAATTCATAATAATTGACATTTAAAAGTAAAACTTTTAGAACACATTCCCTTCAGTAACCTCTACTACATCCTCACTATATATATAGGCAGACCCGGCCCAATAGCAGGAGCAGGGTGAGCTCCTGCTCTGGGCCTCATTCTGGGCTTCATTTTAAAGGGGCCTCAAAAAAATTTATGTACATAGGTTTATTGGGTTGCAAAGAAAATTAGTGTTAACACATAAATAGCACATAAACATTGATAAATTTGTCTCAAATATTGTTAAGATAACAAAAAAATTCTATTAATATTGCATTAAGTTAGTGAAATTTTTATTATTTAAACTAGGAGGACAATGTTTTTCAAATTTAGGAGCCTCGTTGTTGATTTTCGCACAGGACCTCAAAATTTTCCGAGACGGCCCTGTATATAGGAGACTATTGTACATATTTAGCGATAATGAAATGAAATACATATCTCTCCCCTCCTCAATCTTTGATCTTTAGTTTGATTGTTTTATAACATATGCCCTTTTATTTTAATTCATTATTTAAATAAGCATGCTACATTTATTTGGCGGATACTTCTTTGGCTCTTTTTTTTTGTCGTCATTCACTTACAACTTCTAGTCTTCTACGCCTAAATAATTGAATAATTACATAAAGCAATTGACTAATAACGTAAACGTACAAAACAAATTATGTACATATATGTTAACCGATTGAAAGATAAATAAATTCCAGGTCAGCAAATAGCACTTCCATCTCCATTCACGTGGACCGTTTTTAATCCTCGACGACAAACAGTTGGAAAGTTGGTTCCACGTATTATGGCACCCCTTAAATGGTTCCTTTATCAATAGTTATCAGTTATTACATGGTAGAAACATGTACCAACCGAATTTTGCTATAGTACTTTGAACTACAAAACAAACCATCCAGCTCAAATAAACTTTTGGAACCAACATGAGTGACATGCTATAAACGATATATTATATTATTAGGGAATACAGCCAGCTGCAACCAAACACAACTTCACATAATCCGTCAATGAAATATTAGAGGAGGAAGGAAAGTATCTACCACGTAAGCAAGTTGATAGACTTGGGGTACGTGAGGGGGCCCACATCACCACCGTCCATTCCCATCACACGTCAAACCGGGCTCATGTGGACAAAAGAAGAGTGGATGGTTGCCCGCATTAAAATCCCAACCCCTTGTCTTAAACCAAAACTCCAAAAAACGTATAAGACGTATGTGGTTCAGTGGAAATAGGTGATGGTTAGTAAGTGCTTCCGAATTAATATCATGGGTTTGCTCTTCCATTTCCTCATGCATCAACTTATTTGTGTCGTTTTAGTGCTTCACTACTGCCAAGATATATACCTTAAACGTAAGTAGAATTCGGTTATTTAGTTAAAACGCGGTCACATGTTATTTTGTAGGAAGCGTTAAAGTTGTTTCGGGAGATAGCATGAGTTCATAGCCAGCTAACTCGATCGGCTTGGTATAGGCTAATTTAATCACCGTTCATAATGATGAGATAGAGGAGTAAAAGTTGGATAAATAACACTAACAGTTGTATGATTGATTATTAGACATGCTCAAATCTTCAGCTTTAAAAAACTTTTAAATCTTTACAGTCTGGTTTGAACTCTTTTCCTTTTCTTAGTTATCTCCAAACATAATTACATTGATCCACTTTTGAGATGTTAGGCATGTTACACAGTTGCACGAACAAATCGTTGTATGAAAGGAAATACTAAAATTTTCATACACTATAGAATTTTGTGTTTTATTTAATAATGTTAGCTCTAACCAAATCTTTTCATCCTAAATGGAGCCCGAGTAATTCCAATTCCGACGACCCTTCACGTTAAACAACCAACCCCAATACTTGAACTTGTAGTCTGAATAAACCAAATTCGTTTCAGCTATCAATTTCCACGCTAAGATCATCATTGAGACTCCTTTATTTACGTGTCAGTGAGATTCAGCATCTTAGCTTAGCAAGAATTTCAATGTAAATTAGGCTACAATCATGACTAGCTATTACGTTGGTTAACGCCCATGCATGCATACCAACGAGGCGGTCACCCTTCGTCCCTACCGCACAGAGCACCACATTAATGTGCTCCACCAGCACTCCCAAGGGCTGAAATGGCCTCTACCCATTTGGCCTTTCCAAGATCCCAAACTTTTCCTAATTTCCACCCATTAAAATAATCTAATCGATCGCCCTCCTTTTTTTCCTTTCCATGCATGCACATTGTTGTCAGTGAGGTGAGGTGTCAAAGTTGTCGGATTCCCCCAAGTGCCCTCGCCTTCTACCTCTATATATAGCCCTTCATGTTCCACCCTTAGCTTCAAGCCTCTCGTATCTTTCCATCTTATTCTTGTTATTACTTTCTTCTTATACTTCTTCTCAAGTAGTAGAGTCTTTCTTGTTCTCACTTCCCCAATGGCCACTGTTGAGGTACATATTATTAGCTTGCATGGATACCAAGGACATATAGGTTCACATTGGTTACGTATATATTTTTGTGTTTTCACTAAAAGTATAACTCAACTGATCATCTTAGGATAACCTCAATCAAGAAATGAAGGTTGGAGTTCTAATTACAGTGGTTTGGCAGCTAGAATTCATCTCTTGGTTTCTTACCACTTCTAAAAAAACTATACATGCATGACTTTCTTTGGAAGGTCATGCGTACATGCATAAATTCAGCATGAGTCTCAACACTGAATATATAGGCTCTCCTATTGATTTTTATCTACAATCAAAAGAAGGAATTTAGTTTGATGTTTAGGATATGTTTGATGAAGGCTATATTTAAGGAAGGGGTTTGGAGGTTGATCTCCAAATGTCAAAGTCAAACCACTAATGACTAGGAGTAACCATCTAACTAAGCAACTTGATAAACTAATTAATTAGCTATGACAGAGAATACCTTTTCCATAAATAAAACTTGTTCTCTACTTAATTTCTCATGTGCACAACTGCATCCTCCTATAAATCCGAGTGAGCTTGTACGTACTACCCTAAATATATGTTCATTTGAATCATAAACATATCTAATTTACTAAATTGTAAATCTTGCAGACTCAATCTGCCACCGTGGCATTCACCGAGCCTGCACCAGAAGCTCTGGAGCCAACCCGAGCCCAAGTGCCGGAGCAAAATCCGGTAGAGAAGCAACCAGAAGCAAAACCAATTGCCGAGAAGAGTACGGAAGATAAGAAGCCGGAAGCTGAAGCAGCCAAGGAAATTCCAGTAGAGAAGCAGCCGGAAGCAGAACCAACTGCCGAGCAAGACTCCGATGAAGTAGCAGAAGAAGCTAAGCCGGCCACCCCCGAAGAACCCGCACAGGAGAAGACAGTAGAACCAGAACCAACCCCAGCTGACGAGGACAGCAACGAACCAGCCCTCACAAAGGAGCCAGTGGCCGAAGAAAAGAAGGAAGAAGCTCTGGCGGAGGAGGTCGCAACACCGGAGAAAACAGAAGAAGTAGAGAAAGAACCGGCTGTTGATCAGAAGGCGGTAACGGAAGAGGCAAAAGACGTGGAGAAAGAAGAGGCACCAGTAGCTCCAGCTGAACAAGTGGTAGGAGAAGTAGAAGCTCCGGCAGAGGCTCCGGCAGCCGAGAACAAGGAGTGATCGGTAATTGGGAAGGAATTACTAAAGAGAATAGCAAGTTCACTGTTGTGGGTTAATGGTTTATGTATTTCTATGTTGGCGTTTAATAAGTAGCAGCAAGTAGTAACTAGTAATTAGTAGAGTATTATGTTTGAAGTGTAATGGTGAAAAGTGAGGAATAAACTGTCTGGGGTTCGTTCGTGTCTTGCGTTATCTATGAAGTAATAGTTGATTATGATGTGTCACTATAGTGTGTGTGCTTATTGTAGTGCTAGATTTGTTCTACATGATAAATATAACTACCCTTGCGGCCTTGTTAAAAAGAACTTGTTCCAGACTTTTATACTTCTGTACTCTCGAGTGTAGTCTCAGGTTTTAATTCCTTGTAGGTTTTATAGGCCCACAAAGTTCAAGATTCTTACTTGAATTTGTAACAATATATATTTGTGTATATTGACCTAATATTCTAAAATTTCATGGAAATTAAATCAAGTATGACTACTTTGAAAAGTCAAAATTTTGTTTTAAGTCTTCATTCTCACAACCTTTTAGTAACAAGCCGTCTTTTATAATAAAAAATTACTTTGTTTCCCCATTTTACCCTAATCCGATCACGAATTCTCAATTCAGCCATTACCTTTTGTTCTGAAAAGAATTTTTATTCCACTGTTTTTCTTCATTTTTTTCTTAGATATGCTCCAATAAAAAATATTTTGATAAGTCTAGCTTCATATTCTTAATCCTCTCGAAAAATTGGTCAGTTTAAGTACCATTTGTAATACATTTCGACCATCTCAAAATCGTAACGTAAATCGAGTCACGTAATCAATGTTGTCTAGTCAGTTGTTTCTTTTATAGGAGTTGACTATTTTTCATATCTGAGTTCGTCGAAACTGAATTCGTTTGTAAAAAAACTTCAAACTTGTAAATGTGAGATGCCAAACTGTAAACCAAATAATAATAAGTCATGTCAAATGTTTTTTGTCTGAACTCTGAATATAACATGTAACTCATTTTACATTCATAGTGGCAAAATCAGTGTTACGAACTCAAACGAGATAAGTATAATTTGAG